>BSBM01000493.1:12412500-13012500 GCA_027924585.1 Larix kaempferi | reverse complement strand
GCCAACTCAGAGCCAAGACACAATATAAGCATGGATGCAAGTCCAACATAGAGGCAGAAGCGGGGAGATCCTCAATATCACAGGTCAAGGTGTAAGTCAGGGAGAAAACCAAAAAATGGGGGAAAGGACAACTAGATGGATGGAGACAAGTGAAAATGGTGCCTGAGCTAGCAGGTCAGAAAGACACTAAATGATCATGTTCACATTCATATAAAGGTAAAGACCAACAGGTATAAAACAAGAGTTTCCAAATGTCAGTAATACAATCAATATATATATAGTCCATAACAACCAGTTTCATTTTAACATCAGTATACTGCCAGATCATAATTGCCATATACCAAGTCAGTGCTATCAAAATGACCTAAACAGCAAGGAAATAACATCAATTCACATCACATATATATACTGGGTCATATATCAACATCTGTAATCCGAACCATCCATAAACACTGAGAACACTATATCTAAAACACTGAAAACTGCATTGCAACTGTATGGAACAAAAGGTCATCGGTCATCAAATCTGAGGTCTCAAGGCTCAGCCTTGCATAAGGTCTACTAACTGTCTGATATATAAGATGCTCTAATGTGTGAGTGATCACAAAAATGTCGCTTATCATAATTGATCTCACTGAATAAGTGTAAAGGGAAAGCTCAAAAAGGTGCAAATATCTGCTCTCCTCACATGGTAGCCCAACTACTATGTGTGTGATAACAGGACCTCAAAAAACGTGTTGCCATTTTCTCGAAACTCGTGTTGTTGTACAGATTCTATACGGCCTTCTCTAGAAATTTGTGCCTGCTCTCTTCGAATTCGTGCCCTTCTTCAACCTCCTCGATTTATGTGCAATTTTTTATCTCTCTCTTCTCTAGGTCGACTTCTCCCAAACCCTTCTCTCTTGCTCCTCCTCCTCTCAAAATTCTCTATTGGAATGTGAACAATGAATTAGGTTTGCCTTTCCCTAGCCTTTTTGTTCATGGCAACTTCCTCCTCTTCATCCAATGGCCAAGAGTAGATTAGATCAAAGGCTCTCAATAAATGCTCATTAAAATAATAATTAAATGATATTTAGTGCACATGTATCATTTAATTACGTGAGAACCTTTTAATTTATCACTCACTTGAAATACCCACTTAAATGAACTTAGAAATAAACTATGACAAAAATTTTAAAAAGTGACTTTATAAAAATAAAGTACTTTACACTTTATTAAAAATTGACTAGGGATCACTTTTAAAGTGTTATTGTCCACCCCAAGGCAACACAAGGTGAACAACACTTCCTTAGTAACTTTTCAACGCTAACTAGCTACTGGACCTTCTTTAATGAGGTCCCATTACATTTATTTACTAACATAGTGGGTCTTATTTAATAATAACAACATAGTGGACCTTGCCCACTTTATATTGAATGGCCTCCACTATTACTCTAATGGGCACTCCAAGGCCCCCATTACACCCCTAGGGAGAGTCATAATAGCAATCTCTATCAATGCTTTTGATGATTGACTCAATATAGCAACAACTTCTACATTTCACAACATGATGGCGGCTTTATTGCTACTTCTTTTGGCACATGTGCACTTTATGATGGAAAGACCATCTTGTTGCATATGGTGTTTCCGCAATGTTACCACTCAGAATTGTCCCTTGGGGAAATAAGTCCCAAAAGGGTCTGCAAAACATCTATATTCTTTGCCGCTGTCACCAACAAAAAAAATATCTCTTGGGAATTAGTGCTAGCTAGTTCTAGAGGATGAACCTATTGAGATTCACACGTAGCATGAAAATCGAACAGAACCAACACAAACCCAAATTTCGTAATAAAGAGTTGTAGGATGAAGAAATTTTGACAAAATTTAATAACTATTCTTTCAGAGATTTTATCAAACACTTAGGCTCAACTCTGATTTATTAATCATTGAGTTCATCAACCAAAAATAATAATATTGTCCCACAGATCTGAACTTGAAAATAAATACAAAGAAGCTATCAAACTGTTGAACCGAAAAGAATAACGAACACATAAAATTTAGGGCCAAGCCCACGGAAAAAACCCCACGGGAAAACCCAGAGAAAGAGAAATTTATTAAGAGCACTTGAAAATTTACAGAAGAGAAGTCTGACCACAGACAATCTGAAAAATGCATAGAAAATTGTGCCACAACTCAGAATTAATTACCAGCCATTAAATGCTATATGATTGTAAGAAACTCTGCAGTACGGATTTCTATTGTACAGCCTCTGCAACAGGACTTAAATGCTGGAGACTATGTCTAATTGCATTGGAATTTGTGCCCATAAATTGCAGAAACAGACTACCTTGAAAACTGTGCAATAACAGCATGAAAATCTGTGTAAAACCTATTGAATGGCTGTTGTACAATCTGAACAGTACGGCCTCCCCTTACTCGATTTTTGTGCAGCAATAAAACCTCAATTTTTTTGTCGTTGACTGCTTGTAATCTGTTTTTTTTGTCGTTGACTGCTTGTAATCTGCCTCTCTCCTTGGCAAATATACTCTTCTCCCTCCTGGCTGCAAATTTTCTCTCTGCACTCTTACTGCATTCAATCACACATGAATGTATTTCTCTCTCACACACTCTTTCTCAATGATCTTCGTCACTGAAAAGATGATGTCTTTTTCATTTCCCTAGATGTTCTTTTATACTTTATTTCTCTCCACCTCAACCCTAACTAACTCAACCAACTTTCCAATGGATGAGATTAACTTGATCTTAGGGCTTACATTTAATGCTCATATTAAATACACTTTAATAATTAAATGCATTAGGGACCCACAACTTAAATACACTTTAAGTTGAATAAAGTACAAAAAGTTACTTTTAAAATATAACATCTTATTACATTTAAAAAGTGCATCTAGGAAACACAACTTCGTCCCCCATGATAGACATCAAAACATGGAAAGGACTTCCTGAGTTACACTTGTTCAACATGGGGCAACACAACACTTGAAAAGAAATCAGCCAAGCGGAGCACAACCCTAGAGAGAGAGTGAACCCAAGAACAAGTGTACTAGAGAGAGAAACAAACCTAAGCACAAGAGAGCGCAACACTTGATAGAGTGCCCTTGAAAAAATCACTTCGAGGGCTTGGGAAAATCACTTGGAGGGCACAATAATGTTTACAATATAAGGTCAGTCGTGTCCAAAAGTGAAGCTCACACCACCTTAGAGAAATGTCCCCTTGTTTCGGGCAACTTTCTGCAATAAAAGTGCATATCATAATCTATAGCCCATACCCACCACTTACAACAAAGCAGGGACTTCCACCACTGTTGGATGTGTACCTTGTTATCACCTATTTTGTACAAATAGTTGAAGCCTTGTTGAGCCGCCAGTGTTGGAACACATCAGTGTTCACTTCCAGAGTATCTGGGTTTCAGATTGCAGCAGTTAGCCAATTTTGGCTAGCCGGTTTTTGTTTTTAGTCGATATGACCATGGCCCCTTGGGGGTTTGTAATAAAGTGTGCTAGTAGGATTTTGAGTGTCTCGGTTCCCCATGACTTGATTAAGCAGCTAAGGTATTCCAGGGAGTTTTTTTCCCTTTTCAATTATACTTTGCCTATAGCCGAGCTATAATCGATGAGGTTTTCTCCCGCTTCCTCCAAAGCTGGAATGCCCAATTTTGAAAATTTTAGCCATGGGGGGTTATTAGAGTCCAACTGATGTATATAAGCCTACTAGACACTATTAGAATAGGTGCTGGTCATGTCCTAGGTCTCTAGGACCCTCGGAAAAAATTTCGAAAAAATTTTACCGGGTCCTCCGGTTTTGGGTTTTTAATTATTTTTTAAATTTTAATAAATCTCTATAGTTTAAATGGAGAAATTTCATTTTGTAATATGTCAGTCATCCGGGATCCGAATTCAGTGATTGAAGGCTTGAACCTTAAGCCAAAAATCATTCATGATCCCCGGACCAGCTAACCCTAAGTTTCAGACAATTATTTGGCCTCATAATTAATATTTTCTCAAAAAATCAAAAAATGAGAAATATTAATTAAAATATACAAAAAATAATAAATTGGAGATAATTTAAATCTCTCCAAAAAAGGCCAAATTGAATAAAGTAAAAGTCAAAATGACATGGCAAAAAGCATTTATGATGATTGGAATCTTCACCCACCTGATTCAGATCAGTTTCGGAGCACTGTGAGTGATCTACAGTTGAGAAATTCGCCCTCTCCTTTAGCTTGACGTTTTTGTGACATGGAGGATTGCTATTTGATGGATGGAGTTTACAAGAAGGGATGGGGGGCGCCTTGCCTAAGTGGAGGCCACCTCCCCACCCTAATTCATTGCAAACACGAGTTAGTTGGTATGTTATGACTCCAAGCCACATTTTGATTGGTTGGTGACTGGAATTTGGAGTTTTGTCAAGTGTTATTGGCTCCCTTAGTGCCAAATTCGAATTAGGGTTTTAGCTTAGTTATTTTGCTATAAAGAGAAGCCATTTTGGCTCTCTTCTCATGGACTTTTGAGCAAAGAAACTCTGGATATTTTGTAAACAATTTTGATTATTAATAAAGTTGAGACTTTGGAGGTCAAAACGTGGAGGCTCTTGGTGGCCATTGCTTCACCTTATAAACGAGGTGATATTGTTTTGCATTTTTATTTGAGATTATTAAGTTGTAGACCTTGTTTTAAGAGGGCTAACAATCTAGCACAAGTAAACAATGTATCTAGTTCTTTTCGCTTAAATATTCTTGTTTTACATATATTGCCCAAAGCTTAAGGTTCTTCCAGGTACATCTTCACTCCACATAGGGCTAAAGGAGTTTCAAGCTTTATGGACTTGAGAAACAAGAGGATCTAGCTCTTCCCCATCAACTTTCTTCAAAACAACTACCTTGGTTACTTGTCCTTCAAGCTTATCTCTTCAAGCCATCTCCATTAGATTAGCCCCATTCACCCATTCGTTTTTGCTCTTCTCTCCTCCATCCACCCATTCGTTTTAGCCCATTATCCTCTCATCTTAGATCCATCCTTGCATTCGTTTTTGCCATCCTAGTAGATCTCGTCCATCCCCTCTCTCCTTGCCATTCCTCTTTCCTCCATTCGCTCTTCTTCAAGAAAGTGCCCTAAAACACATTAAAAAAGCACAAAACATCAAAAAGAGGTTTGAGTAGTTAGCAATAGTTTGGTTTTATTTGTTAGTAGTTTAGATCTTACATTGTAGATCTCATTTAGGGCTTTGCACTTAGTCTATTTCTTGCATTTTTGTAGTATCATTCAAAAGATATAAATTTGCATATAAAATATTTCCAATTTTTTATAGTTTAGATCTCTTTCCTATCATTTTTAGAAATAGTTTGTTCGCTAGTCCGTTTTATCATTTTAATAAATTTAAAACAAAATCTCATGCTTTTCACATTTTAGATCTTATTTTTCAAGTCTAGACTTAATTAGTTTCAAGTTTATTTGATTTTTATTAACATTTAATGGGTGCTTGTTGAGTGTTTGCTAAGCTTGTGTAGGTCTCTTTGAAAGAGAAGATAAATTTGTGGAACAATTTTCAAAGAAGAGCAAAGTGCATTCAAGGAGAAGATCCAAACCAAACTATAGAACCAAAACCAATCTCCTTTGTACTAGCCTTCAAGGGCTTTCAGGTTTCATTTCACTAAGTTGTTTTTACTTCTCTCAAAAAAGACCTTTCAAGGGTTTAACTCCCAAAGGCAAATTGTAGTCTGTTTAATAAAAGGCTAAGTGGAGGAGTCCTCCACTTTTCAGTTTTTCTTCCCCATTTGGGGAAGAGTCTTGTGTTTTGCTAGCTTAGATCTTTTATTTCATGCTTTAGATTAAACTGTTTACTTTCATCATTTTCCATTTCCAAGTTTTGACTAGAGTAAGCTAACTTTGGGATTGCATCCCAAAGGCCACATAGCTTTGTGGTAGCCTCTCGTTCCCCATTAGCCTCCTTGTTGAAGTTCCAGCTAGCTGGAAAGTCTCAAGGACTAGTGGTTCTTAGTGATCGACCTTGTTCGGAGGTAGATCCCACTTTAGATTAACATTGTTTGGTAGAATACTAAGTCTACTTTCAGTTATTTTTAGCATCTTGTCATATATTATTACATTTCTTTACTTTCAATAAATTAAGCTTCATTTATTTCTTCATTTTTACAACCGCTCCCAGTTTCATAAAATAAACAAAGCCTCTTGAACTTGACCAAATCCAAGTCACGAGCACTCTCTGTCGGAGAGCATTTAGTTATTGCATTTCCCTTGCATTAGACATTTAGATTAATTAAAGTCTCTTGAACTTTGGTCTTAAGACTAAGTCAAGAGCGCTCTCTATCGGAGAGTTGAACGGTGCTCTACTAATAAAATATCCCAATTCACACCCCCTCTTTAATTAATTTACTTTGGTCAATTATCCAACACCCGTATGCTCTGCCAACCTGAAAAGGTTGGGCTAGTACTCAGAAAGGTGTTGGATTTGCTAATTTTACAAGTGATAATCTAATAAAATTTTACCCCAAACAAGCAAACCGGCGTTAAATACTAAGGTTGCTTCCTGAAACAGGTGGTGCCGAGAATCCACTGGTCAGACTCGGGGGCGGTTCAAACATTGGACACCTATCCTCTTGAATCTGGGTGCTCTCGACCTATCATCTAAGAGGTTGCCAATATCTTTCCTGGTTGGTTTTTTTTACTTTTGATATCCTTGATCTTCGCCTAATAATCAAGACCACTAAAATATTCAATAAACCAAGATTAATTCGCAGGACGATCTCATGAACATCATCACTTTGAACTCTTGTATCAAGCAACCCAAGCACTCAAGACTATCTTTGACTCCATAAGGCACTGGTCCTTGACATCATTTTATTTGCTTATTATCTATCTAGAGCATTTATATTTTCATGGTTGTCTTGCTTTAAATTTACCAAAGTGGTTATTTTTCAAATCTCTTGTCTTATATCGCAACATGGATTGCTTCATTATCTTGTGTTTATTTCAATTGTTAAAATTGTGATCTCTCATCAATCAAAAAACTCCTAAACAACACTCATCCGCATCACCATACACTTAAACTCTAAAAAACATTTAAGAGCCCTAGTGAAACTCTTTGTAGGGACTTCCCCCCTTGGCTTCGTTAGGAGTTAGCCTAAACGGAGGAGCTGGGATTTAGGTGACAGTACCTGGCTCATTGCTTGCCCCCCAAGGCCACACTTCTCCCCACTTCCAGTGAGGGAGACAGCTTTCGAAAGATTTCTGCTGCTGGTGTGCAATCTGGCGGACAACATACCCAATGCAGGCTGGGTAATCTGCTCCTAATTACAACCAGTTACAACACCCATGATAAAAAAATTCATAGCTTTCTCCCAAATCTGTGTATCTCATAGCTACAGCAAAGGCTCAAGCTGATTTTAACCTACAGTACACAACGCATGCCTGACAAGCACTAGGACTAATATGATCAACGATTCAATCATACCACAAAAAAGAAAAAACAAGAGGCGGAGTGTATTCCATATCCACTTTCTAGTTTTCATGCACCATAGTCTTGAAAAATCAAACGCCATTATCCTTGGACTTCTAGCTGTAAACAAAAAGATTAAAACCTCAGAATACTAGCTAGATTCAAATGCAATGAGTAAACTGAACAGACTAGGGAGAAAGCAAGCCCACAAGAGAGTACCTTTCTTCTTTAAAAACAGTTTTACGTGCTCGTGCAAGAGCAGCCTCAGCAACTGTTGGTTTTTCTCCATGTAGTTTTATCTGCCCAGCCTCTGCCATTGCCATTGCCATGACCTACAAATAACCACAGTTTGTCACTCAGAATATTTCTTATATGTAAGTTTCCTTCTTGAACTTCACAGAAAATTTAAGAAAACATTTTAACCAAAGAACATGTTCTTCTCCCTCATTTCATCTACATTGCTGCATTACTAAATTGAAAAAAATCTAGTAAAAGGAAATCTAAATAAAGCCGTGGGCGGGAAGATAGAATGTTATTGACAGGGAATGGAAGAATCCCAGGGAAAGATGTTCTACAAATAGATTTACTCCAGTTTCATCATAGATGTCAA
This sequence comes from Larix kaempferi, assembly GCA_027924585.1. NCBI lineage: Eukaryota > Viridiplantae > Streptophyta > Pinopsida > Pinales > Pinaceae > Larix > Larix kaempferi. The sequence continues at coordinate 13,004,437 of BSBM01000493.1, read as the reverse complement.
TTGAGAAAAATAAAACAAAGACTAGTAAAAACACCGAGCTTAGACAAAGAAAGACTTTCCATTATGGAAAGCAGAGTAATTATGGAATCTATACCGTATCTACATCCGGTGGTCTCTTTTGCCATTCAGACCATGTCTCCTTGCCTATTGGGGGCTTACGCCAGTTCCACCACAGATCTTCATTTGGCAGTTGCCCTTCCAGTGATTTTTTCTCTGATGTTTGCCGAACAAAGGAATGAGGATCTCCATATTTCCTTGCCAATTCTTCAGCATCAACTGTCTCATTTGTTTCTGGTTCCCGAATAACATATGGCATTGGTGTGTCTTCTGCTTCATCAGATGAATAATTTGGATCTTCCAGGATAGATTCATTGTCAACAGTTTCTCCAGCTGAAGATTCTGTTACTGATGCATGCTCCTTGAACTTTTTCCTCCTGCTCCCTGGCCGTTGGCCAAAAGAAGGATGTGATGAAGAGACGGACTTGTCTAAAGGCAAAGATGCTTGTGCAGACCTCACACGACGAATTGTGTCTTCAGACCAGAACTCTTTATTGGGTATACTTGAACGAGCACCCATAGCTGGCACTGGTTCACCAGTATTAGAGTCTATATAGGAATCATATGGAGGGAATTCAATAGGACCATTTATTCTTTCATCCCCTGGACGCCATCCTGCAGATACAACCAATCTGTTCTTCTTTCTTACAGGGTAATTGGTCAATCGTACAAACAATTGCACTGGATCTTTTAAAGGCAATGAATATATAGTTTTGTTCCGCAGATTTCCCTGCAATATCCAATCAAAAATAAAACTATAACTGTTTAAATCCCCGAACAGTACACAATTTCCCTAAAAGAAATATAACTTACCGGAAGCTTTTGCCTTGAGAATTGTAGGCCTAATGAATGGTGCACATGTGCATTATGATGCAGAACACCATCTGTAAACAAGACACAGAAATATAATTATTTTTTGTCAACAAAAATGAATGCCTAAGTTGAACACTACTTATTCAGTGACGAATTTCTGATAATAGTAAGAATCAAACCTGCATTGATTGACCACACTGCTAAAGGAGTGGCCATAAAAGCCACAATTAGAGATTAAGAACCCGAGTCAGCCTCACAATCTCCACTCTATTCCTGCATTCCATCTCATATTTATACAAAGAAACAGTGCAAAATTTAATTCCAAATAACCAGTACTAACAATAAATCAACGTTTAGCACCAAGTGTCTATTAATGTGCTTCACAAGGATAAAAAATCATGAAATAACAACATCTTCAGTCTATGACATATAGCACAAAAAATTGTGTCAAGCAACGAACTAATAAAGACTTTTATAATAATAAAAAGACATTTAAAATGTGTGGAGATGATTTGGCTGCATCACTCAGAAGCTAAATCCCCAAGGGTCTACTTACAGGAGCTACAGTTCAGCCTGTCAGTCTCCTCAGAAAAACAGTTTGGATATTCTAAGATATTACAGCCCTAAACCTGACACTTAATTCCTTCTTAGCTTCTTAAATCACTTGACAAATCTGCCAACTGTTCATGATAAATCGGCATATTAAACAGCCCTAGAAACAACACATTAACATGAGAAACATAATTCTGATTCTCAGATCTGAAATGCACAATATTTGGACAACAAAGGTACACTTCATATTACAACATAATGAAGATACAAGTACATACCATCAGCACATCACAAGTTGGTACAACATGTCCTTTATGCTTATCACAAGCTAGGAGACTTAAATTGCATCTAAACCCCAGCTAGGGCATCCAATCAACAGCAATCACGGCCTAGCAAGGCATCACACCAAGCTACTCCTAGCCACTCCAAAGGCTCAACAACAAGCTAGAATAAACACCAACAAGTCCACCCTTGATCTCCCACTTGCATCACATGAGTCTCATAGATGTTGGAAGAGTAGGTATGAGAGTCAGTCCCACAAGTACAAGTCTGCACACCTCATCATCCAAGCAATCAATGTTCGCAAATGTGTGTTTCTCTCCAAGCAATCTACAACCCAACCTACAAATGGTGAACATACAAGGAGAACAAAATCAAAGAAACTTGACTCACACCATCAAACCAAGCTACTCCCACGTCATCTAAAACTTCCCCTTGGTTACGGAATCCAAAAGAACTATGACCTTCTATGAAACTTCTTATCACAAAAACTAGCACCCTAAATGCAAAGTCTCAAAAGGTTCTAGTAAACTGCAACTATGGACGTAACGATCTTCCAACTTCACCCACAACGACTTCCCTTCTCTTTAGTGACTTGGGTAAAGGGGGGATTCCCTACAAGCAACTAAGTGTCAAGAGATGAGGCAAATTACTCAGATTATGGATAGATTGTGATTATGAGTGAAATAAAATATATGAGTTGAAATCCAAACATGTGTTGGAAGATAAGATTATTTTATTAATGTCCAACAAGTGACCAGTAAAGTAGGTCAAAAGGACTGTTGGTTACAATGATGTCAATACAAAGTGAGAGTGCTAAAGCGGCTCCTATATGAAATAGTATGCAGAAAACAAAACTGAACTAAATCATGCAAAAACAATCTCTAGGCTCCAGGGTGGGAGGCCCCTCAAGGAGAAAGATGAACGATACATTTAGATTTAAGATCTAGATCTGGAAGATAGCGATGAGTAATGCAACGTGTGTCTCACAAACTGCTGGATCTATTTCCCCTACCATTTGAGGTTGAATTGAAGAAGCTCAGGATAGAGGACTAAATAGAGGAAACGTCAAAAGGAGAGTTGGACGACATATTGTGTTGTCGAATGGAGGAGGAGGCCCGCCGCTAGAGTCTGGACGATCTCTGTTGACTGCTGATGCGAGATCTGGACTAGTAATATTGTTGAGGTCTCTGTGAAATATGGGTGGTCCTCTAAGGCCGTATTGATCTAGGGTCGAGGCCCGAGTTGCTATCCGGCTGTCCCTTGGTGCCCTGAACAAAAGAGAGCATTGTAAAAAAGGTGATATCCTAAGTGGAGGCTGGTCTCAAAGGCCATCTTTGGGTGACACCCACACCAAGGGTTAACCCAAGTGGTTTGAATAAACTACGTGTAAATGCCATCTTTGATGATATGGTTCAACAGTCAACTCTTATCTAGTGGGGAGAAGGAAACCAGGAGCATCCAAAGAATATCTAAATAGAGGGATTCGATCAATCTACATGCCTACAGACTCCAGAAGAGTCGAGACCCTCGCGAACCAACATCGGGCTCGGCCTTGAGGACTAGAAGAGGAAATAGTCTTTGAGGGGTAATAAGCCAAGAACGGGTACCTATCTCGCCCCTTCTTCGAGCCAACGAAGCTCCAGTCGTGTTATCACAATTCTTGCAACAAGCTGAACAATTGATCCTATTTAGGATGGAAAAGAATGATGGTTGCTAAAGTCATGACCTTCGAGGATCCTACGTCCCAAGAATATAATGGTTGTTACTCTGGGTAAGACTCTCATCACTTTAATCTACCTAGGACACTAACGGTGAACTAAGCTAGCTATGGGGGAGACCCACGTTTGACCAAAAGGCCAAACCTTTTTATAGCAACACGATACCTTAACTGTTAAATGATGAGTAAGTGAAGTACCCAGAAGACAATGCTTCCTAGATCGATGAAGAGTAATTGAGTTAGGGTTTAGGCTAATGGTGAATCAAGCTCAAAATTTTAAGTTTAAAATAGAGATCAAGTAAGAGAGGTGCTAAGGTACGAATCCACCCAAACACCAATTCGACTTACTATAACAAAATATCACGAGAACCATGCACATGCAAGTCTTCAAACATCAAAAGTGAAGATGGTTTCAAAACCCAGAGCGAATTAATAGCTAAAGAGATCAGTGCTTTGAATGGGAAAATGGAGTTTACGGCAAATCGCTTTGGCTTAAGATGATAAAGTTAAATATCCCACACATAATATATGCCCACAACCTACTGAAAACAACCCTCAAACCTTAGTACGAATTGACTTCATGAGAGATTTCCACCTTTCAGTAAATAAATGAAGTCAAGATTAAGTCTTTGAGGTTTGAGGAAATCAATGAAGATCCTGAAGGCAAAGAACAAGACACAAAAACGATTCCAGAAACCCAAAATGTGATCTGGCCTGGGAGATTAAAACCGTTTTTAAAATGAAAATGAAACCCAAATCAAGTTGTTTTGATTTAAAAGATGACGCCTAGGGTCAATGAAGGTAGACACAATGAAAAAGACTTCTCCTACAGAAGATTCAATCTCATAGCCCAAAGGCAAATTCGTTTTAACTGGTAAATGCCCCACAAAATTGGATATTCAGTCAAAATTTCTTCGTTTTGGTATCAAGATGATCAAGATGACGCCATAGGGAAAAAAAAATTAAAAAAAAACCAAGAGAAAAAGGGCCCTTCACCAAACAATTCGACCCTTCTAGACTCAAGATGAAATCATCTTCTACTAAACGAGTGCCAAACGAAATAAGGCAAGGTCGAAATTGAGTTCGACTGGGTTTTGAAGAGACGCCCACGACAAAAGAAGATAACCAAATAGAATCGACCTCTCCACCAGAGATTCGACTCTCTACGCTAAAAACAAAGTCGTTTTCAAGAGAAATCATGAGGCTTTTTAGAGGTTATGATTAGGGTAAATGAAAACGCCCCCACATATTCAAAATAACAAGGCCCAAAAGGAATCAGCCTCCTCCACTATTAATGCGATTTGCAAAAGGAAAGATTTTGATTTTATTTTTTATTTTGAGTGACAATTGGATTGATAAGATAATGCAAGAAAACTCAAAGTACATACCCGGATCTTAACGTTTGTTGTAGATCCTTTCTCCTCATTCAACATCCCCAAATAAATCCTCGCTTTCCATCCACAAACAAGCCACAATTTTGCCCAAGTACGCCTTGCAAAACCCCAAAAGGACAATAGTTAGCAAATGCAAAATCTAAAATCCAAATGGAACTTGCGAAACGTTTTAGGGTATACCAGAATAACAGAGAGATAGAGTAAGAAATCGGTGGCAAATGCAAAGGCTATCTCATTCGCGGCGTCACTCCCTGTTGCAAACAAAGTCGCCCAAGCAAGAGAGAGTCTCCCGTCCAATTTGCCCAAGTAAAGTCGCCCTTCCCTGTAAACACCAAGATTTGAAACGATTTTGCCCGAGAATGGAAAATATGCTATCAATCTAGTGGATGAAGGAATCCGGCAAGAAAGAGAAGCTTAAATATCAATCAGAGACCCAAAATTTTTGCATAAAGAGATTTTATTGATTTCTTTCGAGAGCCAAAATTCCCTTACAAGGGGTGCTCTCTCTTTTATAAAACTTGGAGAGGCACCAAATTCCTAACCACTTTTTGAATCAATGGTTGAGATTAAAAGATCCAAAGTACATGATCAACGATGGAGATATAATCTCTTGATAGCACATGGATCAAGCTAGCCACTAATACATTGAGGAGGGCGAATTACCTCAAAATCCCAAATACAATGAAGTCATATTAGTCACCTAGGGGGCCAAATTCACCCCTAGGGACATTACATTACACTTTTGCATGGAATAACATGAAATACATAAAGTTCACAACCATAGAAGTCGCCCTCCTAAGGGAAAATCGCCCCATGGGGGGTGGAAATGAAGCATGTGATGTAAACTCATGATGAAGTGCCATGAAAAAGTGTTTGAAACATCCTAGGAACCATATCAACAAAACCTCAAGTCACACTTTGCCATTCACTAGTCCTTTGTTCAATATGACATACCTTGGTCACTTTGATCATTTTTAATTAATCAGCTAAAATACTCTGTAAATCTTCAATAAAACCACAACTACTTTTCCTTTGCCTAAATTGATAAACTAACTGCACCAATGGATCCAAAACCATGAAATCCACTAAGAATCACCACTCATACACCCTGGAGTAATATGAGATAAGCTATGTAGACAATTTCCATTTTTTAATTAAAAATTGGCTTAATAAATCCCACTAACTTTATAAAAACACATGTAATAAGCCAATTTTCCCTTTCTGAAGCATGGAATGGTCCAATTAGCCTCTAAAGGCTACTAGAGATAGGTGTATCTCAGGATGTCCCTCATGTTGAGATGCCTAGCATGGAGGTACAATTTTAGTATAGGCATCAGGATAGGGTAGAGGGTCAGATGCACTCTACCAGGTGTCATGAATCCAACGATGGATACATGCAAAGACTTTAGTGTTATTTGACTTAAGCATGCAAGATTTTTAATTAAAAAGCATGCAAAAGCGGGATTTTCGCATGCACTCATATTCAAGTTTTGGAAACCCTAATTAGTCAGTGAGTTGTTAAAAGGAGGCAAGGGGCATCCGGAAAGGGTTACTCAGTATTTTCTTTAGAGAGTGAGGAGATTCAGAGTGAGGGCGACTTTGTGCATGCCAAGGGCGCATTCGTGATAGGAGGAGCGCATCTACAAGAGGAGAGAGTGAGTGGATTCGAGAGGGATCGATACCTACTTGATCTGAGGCACAAAGGAGTTGATTGTGTTAAAGTAGGTGCAGCTGGGAGACCCATTCTCAGAGAGGATGGTACCCTAGTCAGTTAACTAGGGTTCCTAGTTAATTTAACCAGGCAGAGAAAAGAGTAAGACCCTAGAAGGTACCCTAGGGCCCCTAGCTGTCTCCTGGGGTTCTTGGTCGGGGACCAAGCAGGTTGATGCCATGGTAAAGTCCCTAGCATGGGGCTAGGGCCCCTATTTGTCTCTAGGGTATTCTGATCTGGGACCAGACAGTTTCTTGGTCACGAGGACCAAGCAGGTCCTGTAGGTTGAGACAGAGACATCCTGGTCTAGGACCAGGAAGATTCTTGGTCACGAGGACCAAGTAGTTCCTGCAGTGACATACCTGGTCAGTTAACCAGGTGGATCTTGGTCAGTGGACCAAGATGATGATGTGTGATGTCCTCTTCTCCTAGGTCTTCAAGATGGTTGAGTTAGATGGTCTTCTCAAGGGACTGGCCACCCCTTGATGGAGCCACTAGCATTTGACCTGAGGAGCAGTCTAGAGGACCACATGATCACATCATCCAGTGTGGACCCTTCCTTATACAGTGATGATGAACATTCAGGTTATTTGGAACATTTGTACATTTGAGAGAGAGATGATTGGTTGTACCTTCCCCACCTTGGTTGATTTACTTTTGGTCCTTACGCCTTGTTGATTATTGGTCTTGTGGGACCTTGTCTTTGACTTGTGGTTAGTAGGGTCATCTACCCACCATGAGTTGTTTTGATTTGTACCTTCTTGTTGTTTTTGGTCCTATGGGTACTATGGTTGCTTGTCCACTTTGTGGCATATCCTTGGCCCTAGGGGTTATGGGTCATGTGCCCACGCTTATCTTATGTTGGGTCATGTGTTGGTCCTTGTACCCTCACCTAACTAATTAAATGACCCTAGTACCCACCTAATGTCACCCTACTTATGTTTTATGTTATTCAATGTGACTTTATTATTTTGACCATAAATGTTGGTACCCACCTAAGTCACTTTAGTTGTATTTTTGCTTTTGAACTTATTGGTTCTACCCTAATTTAATGGAACCCTAACTTGTGGAAAGAATTATTTTATGACCTCCCTACAAGATTCTAATATCCTATTTATTGAGGTTCTTTGCTTCTCATTTAGCAAGTAGACAATCTATCATCTTTTATCTCATCTCTGCTCCTTCTGAGCTTGACGTTAAGGGTTCCACTGCTTGTTGCTTGTGTTTGAAGGCCGCCCACCTGTTGGATATTCCAGATCTGGTCTGAAGTAAATGTTGAAGTTTTACTTATGCTCCTAAACTAAGTTGTCTAGCTACCCGTGAGTTTTACTGAGGAGGCCGCAACCTATTGCTGATTTGCTTGTCCATTTCATGCCCATAGGACTCCATTCGCCCCTCTTAGGCACCGATCTAACTAAATATCAATTCGCCCTAGGGTTTTGGAGGCTGATTTCATAAGAGTGCTTGATAGCTTGCTTGTGTTGCTTGATTCGTGTGATCTATCATTTATAGCAAGTTGTTTTAGGGCTAGGGTTTATCTCTCAACGTTTTCCATCTCTCTTCCTTGGCTTAATTTGAAAACCAATCATTTCTTTCAAGGGAGACGATTTGGATCTTTTCGCCCTAGCCCAATCTCCCTAGATCTCCTAAGCTATCTCGATTCTCGATATTGAGCTCGATCTCATTGAATTGGATTGCATTCTTTGGTCGTTAGCTAAAATCCTACCAATCCATAATAATCCTAGCTCAATGCCTTTCATAGATCTAGGAAGCATCATCCGGATATCTTGTCTATTTGATTAACAATCATTCACTGGTATCATGTGTTATTAAAAAGGGGTTTGGCCTTTCGGCTAAACTTGGGTCACCTCCCGTAGCTAGTCTAGTTCAACTTTAGTGTTCTAGGAAGCTTAAAGAGAGGAGAAATCTACCTAGAGTGACAAACAACACATCTTTGGGGGGTAGGATTCTCGAGGTGTCACAATCTTAGCAACCAGTGCTCTCTACCGTCCTAAATAGGATAGTTTAATTGAGTTGCTACAGAAATTGGGATAACATGGTTCTATGGAATCCTCTATGTTTTCTCCTCTCTATGGCCAAAAGGACCCTTTGTGAGTGAATATGCAAGAGGTGATAGGGAGAGGGGGTAATGGGAAGGTCAACAAGCCTTTCAACTCCCATTCCCCTCTCCTATTTTCATTTTCTAATTCAATTAAATCTTGTTTATTTTCCTCCATGTTTCTTATTCACATTTATATTTGCATTACCTTTTATGTATCGTCTAACCTTTATACATTGCCAAATTGCATCTAAGAGTACTGAGTATTACAACCATCTAAGAGATTGGATCAATTACATCTCAAAACCACTTCATGATTGCCAAAGCTTTTGTATTACTTCACGAATCACTCATGTCTCACAATTGCTGCCAATGAGAGGACGAACAGTAAAACTTGCAAGAGGGCACACGTGAAACTTGCAAGCTGACAAAGAGTTAAAATAGAAAAATCATCCTAAGGTTGCATTTTTAGTTTATGACTCCAGTTCCAAGGAGTGTTCACCTTAAACACTTTAAAATTGAAACCTCTTACACATGGATATGGGTCCTTGACCAAAATACCAACCGGGGTCTTTGGCAAGGTACCCACCATCATTAGTTCTTCATACGAATAGCTTGTTAAACTACTGCAATGAGACAGACCAGACAGGGAAAGGTGACCTTACTAAAATGCATCCAGCTCCAGGCCGCCCAACAAAAGAACAACAAACACTTTAAGCCTATTTTCCAGGCAATCTTATCAACAAATGCTCGTGAAATTGTGAATCATGTGAGACTGCTGAGAAAGAAAACATAAGCGAGTGAACCAGCACAATAAAAAACTCATAGGCAGCGAGTGCAAACCTCCCAAGCCACGGTGAGAGTGGGAGAGACAAATAAGTACGAAGTTATATTTTTCCCTGAGCCTCACCAGCTCAAAATCAAAATCATTCCCAAAAATAAATCATGGAGTCCTAAAATTTGCCCTCGGATACTCTAAAATATTGATAAGACTGTAAACCCTGATGCATTTTTTAAGAAAGCATCACACCTTAAGGTTTTTTGACCACGGATATTTGCCCAGATTCTATGTATTACAATTCAAATATCACGAATTCCTCCATAAATCTCTGGAAATATGTTATAGTTGCTAAAGTACATTTCCTTATTTGAAAGATTGCCGAACAGTTTCTTCTTAATAATTTACTGTCTTATGGGTTTTGCAGGGTTTTAGCTGACTACGTAACAGCATTACCAGATAAATGTACAAAAGCTACTGGCAGGCTGATTGGATTCACTGAAATGAAGAAACAATAACGGAATATAAAAATATTTTAAATAAGGCAGAGAACAATTTTCAAATTGCAGAAAATGTTGTACAGTAAGTTAAAGAACGTTATACAATATTGATTTGAATTTATTTTCCATTGACAGACATCAGTAAAACCTTGGGAATACAGGGAAGAACGTACCATTGTTTTGTCTAAATTGGTAACCTGAACACTCGCAAAGATAATAACCACTGCAATTTTGGAAGATAAAATGCTCAAAAATTTACATTACATTTGAGAAGGATAAGACGAAAGAGCATGCGGGGTTTTACGAACTCTAAACGGCCACAACTTTGGTAGCAAAGCGCGTTGTTTTTTAATATTTCAGGTATTGAAAATTAAGTACTTTATATTAATTTTTCATCTAAGTTATGGGACTTTTTTTTTTCACATAAAAATATAACTTACTATTAATAAGCAAAATAGTAAAATATGTCCAACTGTCAATCCAGAACAAAGTCATAACAGAGCTATCAGAAGTAGCCCCCGGAACATTCCGGTTACATCACCATAAAGTATCAATAAAAAACCAGAAAATGACATGAGGTGCCACAACAAAGAGAGGTGTCATCACACCCAAACATCTCCCATAAGACACATCTCTATGCGCCCAGCATCATAACAGAATATAACATCAATAACACATAAGTGTCTAATAGAGTCCAAAATATAAATAACAACATATGCCAAAAATCAGAGGCATCCCCGGCTGATAAGAAGTCACCAAAATCGGAGTGTAATACAGAGATTACAACCGATCTGAGCAAAACGGAACAGCACCTGCAAGAGGATGATATAAAGGCCGCAAAAATATGATAGTATATAGCAATGTCCAACAAGTAATTGGACATAGCAGTTTTCAGGAATCTGCACATGGAAACTGAAAATCAAATAAGTATTACATGCCGCAAATATCATATGAGAAATATAAAAGATCATACAAAAAAGACAACAATCCTCATGACCAATGTAACAGCTGAGAACCATGTGAAATAAGAAGATCATCACGCCATTCCTGCCACATGATGACCCCAATCTGAGAGTTAAGAGCCCGCTTAGAAAGCATATCCGCCTCCAGATTCACCTCTCTATAGATATGTTCAAAGTGAATGTGCTCAAATTCAAGAATGAGCTTGCGAGCTGCTTCCAGCCAATGATTGAGCAGAAGTACATTCAGGGAGGATAAACCCTGAGCCCATGAGATAATAGCCTGTGAATCGCCAAATACAAGAAGCGAAGTAATCATCCTTTGACGGGCACAAAACAATAAGAGCCAAAGTGCGCAAATCTCACTTCTAGTATTAGATCCAGGTCCCAGGTTAAGCCAATAGTGAAACGAGATAGAGTTTGAAATGTGAATAGTAGCGCCAGCTCCCCCAATGCCATTCAGGCACACAGCGGCCCCGTCAAAGAAACCACAGGGAAAAACCAAGATTGGAGGAGCCAATCTGTTTTTCATTAACCGATTCTTCATGTCAATACCCGCACCAAAAGATGTTATATATTCCTTATGAGCAGCTAATATCTTATAGCATACAGTTGCTCCGTGAGGTTTTAAGTTTTCAAAAATGCATGCATTACGGGTTTTCCAAACCTCCCAGATCATAAAGTATGGAAGTTCCACACAATCAGTGGGAAGCCGAGACCAAGACTCCAGACAAGTACAAAGAGGATGTTCACCCCATTTGAATTGAACACCGACTCTGATTGTAATCTACTCCCAAATACCCCTAATGAAAGAACATGTCGATAAAAGGTGATCAACCGACTCCTCCAAATTGAAGCAGAGAGGACACCAACCCGGGCCATTGAAGCCACGCCGGCATAAGTTATCCCAAGTGAGAATCCGGTTAGATAACGCTAGCCAGATAAAACACTTTTATCTTGAGAGGAATGACCAGCTTCCAAATATATTTCTCCCACCAGTGAACAACAGAGAAAGAATCAGCAAACAATGCATCATAAGCCAATTTGGCAGAAACCTTTCCACAAGACTTGAATACGAGTTTTTACAGCATTCATTATTTTGTAAAAGTTGTATTCATGTATTGTAATGTAAAGTAGTTTCTCTTAACAATAAAAATAAATTTATAAGATTCATAACTATTGACTTAGTTTAAATTAATTTTATATCAATGGAGATTTATAAGATTCATAATTATTGACATAGTTTAAATTAATTTTATATTAATGGAGATTTATAAGATTCATAATTATTGACTTAGTTTAATTTAGGTGATTGGTTAGAAGATTAAACTAGAGTTAAGGTATATTTCTTATTATGTTAGTGATTTTGATATTGAAATCTATGAGAACACTTGCTAATTAACTAAGCAAAGTTTGTGCCCACAATCTATGCCATTGGGATCGAAATGGTCAACTCCTTTGGACATTCTGAAAAGCATTGGTAACCTCATATTATTCTTCATGGTCCTTCGTGGTCATCCCTGGGCCTCCTCAAGTGCCATGGCCCCACAGGTCAAACTAGACCCAGGTTTACATCATAAAATTATATTGTTTTGAACTTCACACACACAAAAAAAAAAAATCAAACACGAAAAAATTCAGTGGAAAACTACAAGAGTTGTGTCTAAGATCTCATGTTTTACAATGGAAAAAGTTCAATAAACCACAGTTTTAGAGTGCATCCAATGACTCTTGATCATTCACAACTAGTTGGTCAACCAATTCATGCTCTCTTTCCCTCCATTGCATGACCATCATAATGACTTACATATTCAATTTGAAAGAATTAATTTGGTTTTGAATCGATAAACATTTTTTTGTAAAAATCCCATGGGCGTACACTACTTGGCCTCTTTACATGTACATATAGAAAATTACATACACTACCCATCCATTATATAGTCACAAATATAATGAGATATACGTGGCCCATTAGAAGTTCACCTATGGAAGCGTAAGGAATGCTCTTAAAAAGAAAATATACCATGGAAAAATTGATCAAAAATGAAAATTAAAGGCATAAAGGGAAAGGGGAGAGAAAAAGAATGAACCTGGTGGTGACAACTCCAGAATCTAATCATCCAATCTCCCACAATCTCAAGTTGAAATCTCAAAGGTGAAATGATAAATTTGGTAAAATTTTGTGGTGAAATAAAAATTGAATTTCAAATGGCATATCTTTTTACTTTTAAAACCTTTTTAGTCCAAATATTTTGCTAAAAGTGCCTAATAAAATTTAAGATATTATTTTTGTGGGATGAAGACTAAAAATACTTGGTGTATCATCTATTTTGTCTTTTTGTAGGGTGTCAGAGTATGAAGAACTTGTTTGATGATGCTATTGGAACTTGAGGTAATGATATTTGAACTAGCATATAGCATAGGTCCATTATAGTGTTGCACGTGCATAATGAAACAATATCATTCAATTTTTCTGTAGGATCCACCCTCACCATATTGCGACCTTACCTCTCCATTTTTTAACATCATAATTTGTGTGATAGAGCCTACCAAACATGGGTACCCTTGGTAGAACCTTGGTGTTGCATCTAGTGCCCATGTTGAAGCTTTCTATTAGGCTTGGAATTTCCTTTTATCCCCACCATAACTATGTGCTGAAACCGCGTGACTTCTTCTTCATCTTTTTTTCTATCCATTCCCTATAGGGTATCCCAAAACTTTTTGTTTCAGTTGTGTTGTTGCATCACATACTGATGCTTGCACTATTGAGTGTAATGTCCACCATTGTTCTCCATCTATTTCTTATCGCTTACACATTCTCATTTGTTGCTAGCGTTCGCACTTATTGTAGCAGTTTCTCAAAACCATTACTAAAGGAAGCATGCATTTTGAGTGTCCACATACTTCACATCATTTATTGCATTTTTTAAATACATATGTTCCGTGCACTTGGAAAGTAGTGTCACACCATGTGACACTCGTCTCCTCCCATGTATTATAGAATTATTTTATTCCTTTTCAGGATTTTTAATATGAAAAAGACAAAATAAATCAAATATTTATAAAAAGAAAAAGAGGGGGGAAAGAAGTTAGATGTCTTATGTATGTTTTAAGGAGCATAGTTATGTCGCCTTTGAACATAGCACTTGTGTCATGACTATCTTCATAGATTGGGTTTTAGTATTGGAATTAGAATTTGAGCCATTATTTTAGTTTAGAACTCTTATGATTTGTTACTCTTCCAATCATTATGGAGTAGTCTTCATTGTCTCATGCATTGTTGAATTTATAGCATTGTTATATACATGGGTCTTAACTGTTGCTCAAGTCACAAAATGTGTCGTTCTTTTGTTTAAAGGAAACCTAAACCTAATTTGCCCATTCCTAAAATTCCCTGACTTTGCATGTCGACCTTCCCTATGGTCAAGTTGTTCTTAGTATAAATCATATGCAATGTTTGGACTCGTGTTAGTGTGGAAGGTCCCCACTAAATTCTCACTAGTGGGTCACTTCTCATCGACGATTACAAATTACTTGAGAAGTTGACCTAGATTCATTAACACTGTAGTGACCCTTCTTCAAAATTTTATTAAAATGCCCAATTTTCCACTTTTTTTCTAATTTTGACTAGTTTTGTTGTTTTGGTCTCCAAATTAACCCAAATGCTCCCAAATCTTCTGTAAGTGTATATGAATGATATTGAGACATGAATATTAGGTTCAGGGATGATTTATAACCCTCCAAAAACTTCTACAAACTTGTTTTATATTCTGGTCAATGTATGGGAGTTTAACTAGCAATTTGTGCATCAAATCCCCCCTGGGTAGACATTGAAAATGGCCTCTCAAATGCTTCCAAAATCTCTCGAATTTATGAACAGAGGTAGGTAATGTATTAAGGATGTTATTAGGGTTCCCAATGCACCATTAATTGATTATTATATCCGTTCCATCCCTCTCCCATTCAGCTGCAAAAATCATTAATTCGACCCTTGGGGAAATGGCACTATTTCTTCTCCAAATGCAAATAAACTGAGTAAAAATACTTCAAATGCTCAAGTACAATCCATGAAACTTGTAATATGCATCCATGGCAGTCTATTAATCACAAATCACAAATGTATCAGAGAATCATCCATTCATTCGAAATAATCAACATTATAATGGTATACATCAATGTAGTGGGGAAATGGTCATTATTTGCTCATTAATCAACATGTTTGCATACAACCAGTGGGTATTTCGACCTGAGACTTTCTGAATATGAAGAACAGAGGATATGAAGCTATTACAATCAGAAATACACCATATTAAGCTCTTCCAATGAGTACAAGAGCTCACCCAAAGCGCAATCCCTCAAGGAGCATGAATATGCCTTCAAAACTGGAAATGGTTGAGAGAAATTGTTGCACTAAACCAAACCACGAGCTTCCCTGTGGCTGCCACCTGCAAATACAAACTCCATTTAAAGCACCACGAAGACCTGAGTGTCCTCTCCAAACACCAACTTGGATGGGAATCTTTCACCCTCGAAATTGGTTAAGACAAGAAACTAGTCATCCACTAACTCTCTCTTCACAAATGCAATTTTTCTCAAATCATCAAAATCCATTCTCATACTTGATTTCTACATTTTATAACCAACATTAGCCTTCTAAGGGTCGAAATCCTCTCATTAGCTTCTAGAGATTTCCACTTAGGAAACATCCACATTTGCCACTTGTCTCCTAGTTTCCAACCTTCACATCTTCTCCCAATTCGAGTAGGAGTCTCTTTGGCTTCTCCAACTCCCATGAGTGCCTTCCTTGAGCCTATTTTTGGGGCTGACATGTCATAATGGTCAGATGTCAGAAGTCAGATCTGAATTTTGTCATAGATGTCATAGATGCTCCATCATTGTTGTCATAAGACTAGGGAATCTAGCCCAAGTGTCCACTAGCCTCCAATTTCACTCTTCCTCTTCCATGGAGGTTACATTTCCTTCCAAATTTGACCTATGATGCATATGGCCAAGTGTATTGACCTTATAACTCACCCAAGAACATTAGGCTTCCCATGGGTTCGAAATTCCAAGAGGAGGATGCCAAGTGGCACAGAAATTCTAGCTTGTGTGGGCCCCACAATCTCCATGTGTCTCCATGCTCAAATGCCACTTCAATTTCCTCTTGTATTTATTTAATTAGCTCCATTATTAAATATTTATTCCATTATAATATCTAAACATCATTTATTAGCTCCCTTATTGCAAATCCCAATGTCTCCATCTAACCTAGGGAACTAGTAGGATTGATGGAATTCCCCTGTTATGAATTTATTTGAATGGGGACATTACAGTCCTCCCCACCCAAGATTGCTTGCCCTCAAGAAATCTTAATTGACCCTGCTGCAAACTTATTCCTCCTCTATCAGGTGGCCTTCCATGAGGAATGTCTCCCAAAATATTTATATTCTTGTGTTTTCATACTGTGGGAAGAAACTACTTGCTCCGGATAGGTGTGCTGCCCTCTCACAACCCTTAGTATTCCTTTCAAATCTTGAAATTTCATCTCAAGAATTTTATTTTTTTACTGTATGCCCCCCTATAAAGTACAACCATTACACTCCCAAAACCACATTAGTATCAGCAACATCAACCACATAAAATCTATCAACAAAAAGTATAGTTACCTTCGGTGACTTGCAGCCGTGGAACCCATGTTTTGCGCTCCATTGTGTTGTGACCTGGAATGACAATTGTGAATCCATCGAATGGTTCAATAGGTATCTTCCTTCTCTCCACCATGTCTGCATAAATGAAGTTATGTGTGGATCCTCCATCTACCAAAACTGAAGTTCCTTGTCCCATTACCACACCCTTGCATCAAATAGTGTGATAACGAGTCTCTACTGAAAGTACTGCCATTCTTACTTTGGTAGGTGAGGGATGATTTACCTCTTGTTTCCCTTCTTCTGCTGTAGTATATCCCTCTTCTTGGGCTGAAGTATGTCCTTCTTCCTCCATGCCCCCTTCATACCCATCATCACAAAATACTTCAATGAATTGGGCTTTTCCCTTAGCACATTTATGTCCTGGTGACCATGGTTGGAAGCATGAGTAACACAATTTCTTCCTTCTGAGCTCTTCCCTGTTTAGTTCCTCTTTCTTATCCTTCCCACATTTATCTTCTTTCCATGGCCTTTTTTCATATGCATCTCTTTTCCAAGGTTCCTTTTCAAATCCCAAGTTAGGCTTGGGAGGAAATCTTGCTCTAGGAAGTACATTTTGGAGATCCCTAGTCAAGTTCATTGCATCTTTTAATGTTGTTGGCTTGTGTGCTTTGACTAAACCTTTTAAGGGTTCAACCAAACCTTCAGTGAACAACAATACCAACCTTCCTATAGACACATCATCCACCCTCACTAATAATTTTTGGAAGTCTAACATGTATTCAGTAGGGGTCCCAGTTTGCTTCAATTGAGCTAGTTCTTTGAAAGGCAATTGTGGATCTTTTTGTTCGAATCTCTCTAGTACCCTATCAAGAAATTCCCCATATGTTCTAACCTGATCATGATCCAGGGTTCTCAGCCCATGAAACCACCATTCATCAGTATCTCCTTCCAAATTCAAAATGGCCATTTTTAATGCATCATCTTCCAACATAGGATTCAGTTGAAAATACACATCCAATTTTTGCACCCAAGTGTTAGCGGAATTTTTAGGGGAACCATCAAAAGTAGGAGTGACATTTTACCAATAACACCATTTAATTATTTGTTTTGGAATGGACTCCTATTGTCTTCCCTCCTTTTCATTTTATGTGCAGCATCAATGTAGTCACTAAATGGTAAACTTCTTTTACAATCTTCACTCAACCCATTCCATTCATTTGCTACTTTAATACTATCCACTTGAATGTCAGGCTCTTCTTTGGGTATGAGAAATTTAGGTGCAGTAGAACTTTGTGTTCCTTGAAATTCATCAGGTCTATTATGTGGTCATGTGCTTGAAAAAATATACTCACTCATTTTCATCTTTTCCCCTGAGTGTGAGCCACCGTTATCTCCTATCACCCCTTTGCTTCCAAGTTGGCTAACCAACAATTCCAATCCTTGCATCATTTGTTTACCCATTTTTTCCATATTCATGGAAATTTTAGTGAAACATGGTTTTAAGGTTGCAATAAGTTCCTCCTTATGTATTAATTTTTCATCCTCCTCTCTACCCATGGTTTCAGTAAAAGACTCTTCTTCTACTACCTCTTCTTCAACAAAAAACTCTTCAACTACTGGTTCAAAGGGTGGTGGGTTATTCTTTTGACTTCTTGTTAAGACCATCAGGTTCCAATAACATGCTATGATACCACTTGTAATGACCCTTTTTCAAAATTTTATTAAAATGCCCAATTTTCCACTTTTTCCCCAATTTCGACCTTTGACTAGTTTTGTTGTTTTGGTCTCCAAATTAACCCAAATGCTCCCAAATATTATGTAAGTGTATATGAATGATATTGAGACTTGAATATTAGGTTCAGGGATGATTTATAACCCTCCAAATATTTCTGCAAACTTGTTTTATATTCTGGTCAATGTATGGGAGTTTAACTAGCAATTTGTGCATCAAATCCCCCCTGAGTAGACACTGAAAATGGCCTCCCAAATGCTTCCAAAATCACTCGAATTTCTGAACATAAGTAGGGAGTGTATTAAGGATTTTATTAGGGTTCCCAATGCACCATTGTTTGATTATTATATATGTTCCAACCCTCTCCCATTCAGCTGCAAAAATCACTAATTCGACCCTTAGGGAAATGGCACTATTTCTTCTCCAAATGCAAATAAACCGAGTAAAAATACTTCAAATGCTCAAGTACAGTACATGAAACTTGTAATATACATCCATGGAATTCTATTAATCGCAAATGTATCAGAGAATCATCCATTCATTCAAAATCATTAGCATTATAAGGGTATACATCAATGTAGTGGGGAAATGGTCATTGTTTGCTCATTAATCAACATTTTTGCATACAACTAGTGGGTATTTCGACCTAATACTTTCTGAATATGAATAACAGAGGATATGAATCTATTACAATCAGAAATACATCATATTATTCTCTCCCAATGAGTACAAGAGCTCACCCAAAGCACAATCCCTCGGGGAGCATGAATATGGATTCAAAACTGGAAATGGTTGAGAGAAAGTGCTTCACTAAACCAAACCATGAGCTTCCCTGTAGCTGCTACCTGCAAATACAAACTCCATTAAATCACCATGAAAGACCTGAGTGGCCTCTCCAAACACCAACTTGGATGGGAATCTTTCACCCTCGAAATTGGCTAAGACAAGAAACTAGTCATCCACTAGCTCTCTCTTCACAAATGCAATTTTTCTCAAATCATAAAAAGCCAATCTCATACTTGATTTCTACATTTTATAATCAACATTAGCCTTCTAAGGGTCTAAATCCTCTCATTATCTTCTAGAGATTTCCACTTAGGAAATATTCCACATTTGCCACTTGTCTCCTAGTTTCCAACCTTCCATCTTCTCCCAATTCGAGTAGGAGTCTCTTTGGCTTTTCCAACTCCCATGAGCACCGTCCTTGAGCCTATTTTTGGGGCTGACATGTCATAATGGTCAGATGTCAAAAGTCAGATCTGAATTTTGTCATAGATGTCATAGATGCTCCATCATTGTTGTCATAAGACTAGGGAATCTAGGCCAAGTGTCCACTAGCCTCCAATTTCACTCTTCTTCTTCCATTGATGTTACATTTCCTTCCAAATTTGACCTATGATGCATATGTCCAAGTGTATTAACCTTATAACTCACCCAAGAAAATTAGGCTTCCCATGGATTCGAAATTCCAAGAGGAGGATGCCAAGTGGCACATAAATTCTAGCTTGTGTGGGCCCCACAATCTCCATGTGTCTCCATGCTCAAATGCCACTTCAATTTCCTCTTGTATTTATTTAATTAGCTCCATTATTAAATATTTATTCCATTCTAATGTCTAAACATCATTTATTATCTCCCTTATTGCAAATCCCAATGTCTCCATCCAACCTAGGGAACTAGTAGGATTGATGGAATTTCCCTGTTATGAATTTATTTGAATGGGAACATTACAGTCCTCCCCACCCAGGATTGCTTGCCCTAAAGCAATTTCAATTTACCCTACTGCAAAATCGTTCCTCCTCTATCAGGTGTCCTTCCATGAGGAATGTCTCCCAAAATCTTATATTCTTGTGTTTCATGCTGTGGGAAGAAACTACCTGCTTCGGATAGGTGTGCCGCCCTCTCAAAACCCTTAGTATTCCTTACGAATCTTGAAATTTCATCTCAGGAATTTTATAATTTACTGTATGCTCCCCTATAGAGTACATCCATTGCACTCCCAAAACCACATTAGTATGAGCAACATCAACCACATAAAAACTATCAACAAAAGTATAGTTAGCAACGGTGACTTGTAGCTGTGGAACCCATGTTTTTCACTCCATTGTGTTGTGACCTGGAATGACAACTGTGAAGCCATCGAATGGTTCAATAGGTATCTTCCTTCTCTCCACCATTTCTGCATCAATGAAGTTATGTGTGGCTCCTCCATCTACCAAAACTGAAGTTCCTTGTCCCATTACCACACCCTTGCATCGAATAGTGTGATATCGAGGCATTGCTGAAAGTACTGCCATTCGTACTTTGGTAGGTGAGGGATGATTTACCTCTTGTTTCCCTTCTTCTGTTGTAGTATATCCCTCTTCTTGGGCTGAAGTATGTCTTTCTTCCTCCATGCCCCCTTCATACCCATCATCACAAAATACTTCAATGACTTGGGCCTTTCCCTTAGCACATTTATGTCCTGGTGCCCATGGTTGGAAGCATGAGTAACACAATTTCTTTCTTCTGAGCCCTTCCCTATTTAGTTCCTCTTTCTTATCCTTCCCACATTTCTCTTCTTTCCATGGCCTTTTTTCATATGTCATCTCTTTTCCAAGGTTCCTTTTCAAATCCCAAGTTAGGCTTGGGAGGAAATCTTGCTCTAGGAAGTACATTTTGGAGATCCCTAGTCAAGTTCATTGCATCTTTTAATGTAGTTGGCTTGTGTGCTTTGATCAAACCATTTAAGGGTTCATCCAAACCTTCAGTGAATAGCAATACCAACCTTCCTATAGACACATCAACCACCCTCACTGATCATTTTTGGAAGTCTAACATATATTCAGTAGGGGTCTCAGTTTGCTTCAATTGAGCTAGTTCTTTGAAAGGCAATTCTGGATCTTTTTGTTCGAATCTCTCTAGTACCCTGTCAACAAATTCCCCATATGTTCTAACCTGATCATGACCCAAGGTTCTCAGCCTATGAAACCACCATTCATTGGCACCTCCTTCCAAATTCAAAATGGCCATTTTTAATGCATCATCTTCCAATAGAGGATTCAGCTGAAAATACACATCCAATTTTTGCACCCAAGTGTTAGCAGAATTGTTAGGGGAACCATCAAAAGTAGGAGTGACATTTTACCAATAGCACCATTTAATTCTTTGTTTTGGAATGGACTCCTATTGTCTTCCCTCCTTTTCATTTTATGTACAGCATCAATGTAGTCACTAAATGGTAAACTTCTTTTACAATCTTCACTCAACCCATTCCATTCATTTGCTAGTTTAATACTATCCACTTGAATGTCATGCTCTTCTTTGGGTATGAGAAATTTAGGTGCAGTAGAACTTTGCGTGCCTTGAAATTCATCAGGTCTATTATGTGGTCCTGTGCTTGAAAAAATATACTCACTCGTTTTCATCTTTTCCCCTGAGTGTGAGCCACTGTTATCTCCTATCACCCCTTTGCTTCCAAGTTGGCTAACCAACAATTCCAATCATTGGATAATTTGTTTACCCATATTCATGGAAAGTTCAGTGAAACATGGTTTTAAGGTTGCAATAAGTTCCTCCTTGTGTATTAATTTGTCATCCTCCTCTCTACCCATGGTTTCAGTAAAAGACTCTTCTTCTACTACCTCTTCTTCAACAAAAACCTCTTCAACTACTGGTTCAAAGGGTGGTGGTTTATTCTTTTGAATTCTTGTTAAGACCATCAGGTGCCAATAACATGCTCTGATACCACTTGTAATGACCCTTTTTCAAAATTTTATTAAAATGCTCAATTTTCAACTTTTTCCGCAATTTCGACCTTTGACTAGTTTTGTTGTTTTGGTCTCCAAATTAACCCAAATGCTCCCAAATCTTCTGTAAGTGTATATGACTGATATTGAGACTTGAATATTAGGTTTATGGATGATTTATGACCCTCCAAAGACTTCTGCAAACTTGTTTTATATTCTGGTCAATGTATGGGAGTTTAACTAACAAGTTGTGCATCAAATCCCCCATGGGTAGACACTGAAAATGGCCTCCCAAATGCTTCCAAACTCCCTCGAATTTCTGAACAGAGGTAGGGAATGTATTAAGGATGTTATTAGGGCTCCTAATGCACCATTAATTGATTATTATATCTATTCCAAACCTCTCCCATTCAGCTGCAGAAATCACTAATTCGACCCTTTGGGAAATGGCACTATTTCTTCTCCAAATGCAAATAAACTGAGTAAAAATACTTCAAATGCTCAAGTACAGTACATGAAACTTGTAATATACATCCATGGTAGTCTATTAATCACAAACGTATCAGAGAATCATCCATTCATTCGAAATCATCAACATTATAATGGTATACATCAATGTAGTGGGGAAATGGTCATTGTTTGCTAGTCGATCAACATTTTTGCATACAACCAGTGGGTATTTCGACCTGAGACTTTATGAATATGAATAACATAGGATATGAAGCTATTACAATAAAAAATACATCATATTATTCTCTCCCAATGAGTACAAGAGCTCACCCAAAGCGCAATCCCTCAGGGAACATGAATATGCCTTCAAAACTAGAAATTGTTGAGAGAAAGTGCTGCACTAAACCAAACCACGAGCTTCCCTGCAGCTGCTACCTGCAAATACAAACTCCATTAAAGCACCATGAAAGACCTGAGTGGCCTCTCCAAACACCAACTTGGATGGGAATCTTTCACCCTCGAAATTGGCTAAGACAAGAAACTAGTCATCCACTAGCTCTTTCTTCACAAATGCAATTTTTCTCAAATCATAAAAAGCCATTCTCATACTTGATTTCTACATTTTATAACCAACATTAGCCTTCTAAGGGTCTAAATCCTCTCATTAGCTTCTAGAGATTTCCACTTAGGAAATATTCCACATTTGCCACTTGTCTCCTAGTTTCCAACCTTCCATCTTCTCCCAATTCGAGTAGGAGTCTCTTTGGCTTCTCCAAATCCCATGAGTGCCTTCCTTGAGCCTATTTTTGGGGCTGACATGTCATAATGGTCAGATGTCAGAAGTTAGATCTGAATTTTGTCATAGATGTCATAGATGCTCCATCATTGTTGTCATAAGACCAGGGAATCTAGCTCAAGTGTCCGCTAGCCTCCAATTTGACTCTTCCTCTTCCATGGAGGTTACATTTCCTTCCAAATTCGACCTATGATGCATATGTCCAAGTGTATTAGCCTTATAACTCACCCAAGAACATTAGGCTTCCCATGGATTCGAAATTCCAAGAGGAGGATGCCAAGTGGCACATAAATTCTAGCTTGTGTGGGGCCCACAATCTCTATGTGTCTCCATGCTCAAATGCCACTTCAATTTCCTCTTGTATTTATTTAATTAGCTCCATTATTAAATATTTATTCAATTCTGTCTAAACATCATTTATTAGCTCCCTTATTGCAAATCCCAATGTCTCCATCCAACCTAGGGAACTGGTAGGATTGATGAAATTTCCCTGTTATGAATTTATTTGAATGGGGACATTACAAACACCTTGGTCATGCTTACATCATTGGCAGGTTACCTTGCACTCTGAAGATGACACCTCATCATTAGTCTTTGATCGAGCAATTTCCCATTTTGTTCGACCACAAGACCTTTATTCACATTTTGGGATTCGTGTTGTACCTTGGCTTCCATTTTCATCACTGGAGGAATTCCTCTCCCTTGCCAATGAATTTCATTATTGGTCATTGCTCAGGGGGCATATTTTGTGCACTATTAAAACCTAGTGCATGTGAGAGGTGTATCTAGTGGTGTGTTCCTACAAAACGTTGTCCAAGACCTATCCAAAACAAGTTTGTTCCTGATATCTTCTTGTGTTGGTTGATGGTGGATACCTCAATGCCTCCCTTCCAATAGATCTCTTCCCATCATCGCTAACTCATTTTTCTTTGGGAATGAGATTTAGAGACCTTTTAGTACATTAGTGCTCACAGTCATCAATGGTAGGTTTCCTTGCTATTGACAGTGGGAATTAATTAATGTCCCCTTATTAATAGATTATACAAGTGTTCAACGGCAAATCCCTAATTCACACTTGCTAGAATTTACTAAGTACCTTGACTCCCATTATCATCATTTGTGGGTTGTTTCATGTTTGTTAATAGTATACATTAATGACCAGTAATCATATGGTGTTCCCCATGTTTGAATTCAACTCATTTATTCACATGGAAAGGACATGTACATATTAACAGTTAGGGTGGAATACCTTGGGCTCCAATAGCATTATCACGTTTGTTATTGCCTGAGTTGCGTAAGACCATACCATACATCATATAACATTGGTACTACATGGAAAACTAGTTTACACTCATTTTTTATTCTATTTGTTCTCCTAATATATACTAAGACATTCATCCACCGTGTATTTTTTCATGGCTATGATCTATTTTTTACATGGATCCACTGTGTATCTTTTTCGTAGCCATGATTCAACATTTTTATATACTTCATGGATCCACAGTGTACTTGATTTGGCGGCCATGCTTATCTACACCTGAGCATGGGTATGCCCACCTTAGGAAGAGAATATTCTGATCCTTTGTTTTGTTTTCAAATTCCTTTTCTGATCCAGTCTTGGTGCACCCTGCCCAGGTTCGCTCATCAGGTTCCCAATCAATTTTATAATGCATTTCAGCCATCAACTTCTCTTCTAACCTCATATGTTAGGGGGCATTTGTTATAGCATTTTCAAACTTGGTAATTCTTAAAAACCCTTACACCCTATTGCACATCCTAAAGTGTGCTAAGTCCTTCAAAAAACTAAATTTTGTCTTGCATGCGTGGGTTGTCCTTAAGCAACACGTGTATTGTCTACATGTTTCCCTTTATCAACACACATATACATATTAAAGTACGAACATAAAAATAAAAAAAACACATGCGCTCACACACTTGTTCATGTGGTTGAAGGTCATTTTCAGTCCACCTAGGCTAGGTTACACCCAACCCAACTCCCTAAACTAATTTATCCAAGCATAAAAGCAAGCCTCAAACATTGTTGACTAAAAAGTCTGCACTAAGGCCAACAAGGGGGTGACAGCCCGGTTCGAGAGTATTTAGCAACTCCAAGCCATTTAAGATTGTTGTACCCGACAGGTTTAACAACTTCGTTAGCCGTCTAAAACACTAACCTAACTAACTAATGGTAACAAATCTAACTAAATAAATTACTAATCTAATCTAAACTAACTAAACAATAAACTAACATAAACTAGATATATACAATGACTTGGATTTTTATAAAATAAAGATTTTAAATAAAGGGTATGACCATAAATGAACTTAAATCTTGTTTGTTGAAATCCTAGTAAACATACATTAAATTTCAGAAAGAAGTTATCTCCACATTGCTCATAAAAATATGAAATATAAAGATGCAGCACAAACAACTGCAAAATGCAGATCTAACAGTTGTAGAATGTAAATGCAAACTAAGTATTAATAATTAAGTTAATAAAATTAATCTAGGTCCTATCCCATGGAAGACAAGCGATTGAACTAAATCAATTTAGCCTGCATCCTAAACTTGCAATAATTAAAATCACGAAAGACATTTAGTTATTTAATTACTACAAATTTAAACAATTTAAGAGTTCATTGCAAAATCATAGATCACAGTCATACAAGATTACAAAATTCCTTAATTCTGCAAACTGAACTGATATTGCAGTAAATAGACCAGATCAAAATGATAGTCAAAATTCTTCTCAAGCACATTTATAAAGAATTATAACTATATAGGCATTTGAATAAACCAGAGAAAGCACCATTCAATATTTATTCAAATTTCACTGAAAGAATGATGAACAGAAAGAAAGCAATTTTAATTTTATTGTAGCTGCTGAAGACATTCACGTAGAGCATAAAGAAAAATTGGCAAACTCCATCATCGTTGTTTCATAAACATTATAATCTATGCAATGCAGGGAACACTCTCCATCTCCAGTCTTTTAAGTACAACACAAGGATATCAAAAGGATCAGAGAAGAGAAAAGAAACATTTGATTCTCTGTTATACATAGATCGCCCCCCTCTTCACAATTGAAATCATTCTATTTATACATCTCATCAAATGTGAATAACAATTTCTTGAAAAAAAATTACTAGTTGCAATCTCATGCACCTCCATCTCAACGAGCTCGCAAGATTCTTTCCATGTTTTGCATTCATGTTTGATGATTCGATACACTGTCTTTTAAGAACTTCATGGATTCCAACCTTCACGTAATCAATGAGCTTATAATCTTACGCTCCTGGATGTAAGTGTCAAATATGCAATTCAACATTATTTTGTAAGTAAAACCAAATTCAAATAACTTAAAATTATTGAATATTCGCTGGTTAAATGATAGAATAGTATCAAAAGTTAAATAATTAAAATCAACAAACAATCCTTTCACTGATGACTCTGAATTTGTGTGGCTGGTGATTTTGGCATGAGTTAATAACTAAATGGTTGATCCCCTCTCTAATTTGCGATCTAATATCCCTTGATTGCGGTGATTCAATGTATCTTTTGTTGATAGATGGAGCGATTTCCTCCAGTTGGAACTGTGAGCAGATGACATATTTTGAATCTAAGGCATGAACGGCTAAGATAGCAGTGAACCAGGGTCTTGATCCTTCAATGCGGTGAACAAAGCATCTTTCCTCATAAACAATTATTTATTTTCCACAAAATGAGAAGAATCTCCTTGATGTTGTTGAAGGAAGATTTGATGACAATGCAATTTTCAACGATCTATGTATCAACTAGTGTGATTTAGTGAGGGGTGATGTAGGAGCATCCTTGGATTTGGGCAATCGACATCACCCAAAAATATTTTAGTTGGTTAGTAGTTGTAGGAGGAAATAAGCGGTTGCAAATCATGTTTCGTGCTGCTGTAGATCTGTACTGCTACAAAACCCTGTTGTCACGGATCCGTGATGTTGCAGAACTTGGTTGCGGAACCTCGCGGTTGCAGATTGTGCGAGCAGCAAATAACGTCCCATACATAGCCGCAGATCTCTTCTACCCCGTGGAATGAGCCGGGCAAACGATTCGTTGGTGAAATTGGTTGGAAGAGGAACGGTTATAATTGTCCACCTTCCACAGTGGAAAGTGAAGAGATGGGAAGGAAAAGGTAAAAAGGGGAAAATTCGAAGGAGGAAGAGTTTAGTAGGGTTCCATTCGGATCTGTTCAACTCAATTATTTTTTGTTTAGCTCAGGTTGGCTAAATTCGACCTAACAACAGAGGAAGGGGAATCAATTCAAATTGTTGCAGAGGGTTAAATTCACGATTGGCAATCAATTTTTGTATATAAGAAAAGCAGGAAAAATTTTGTTCTCTATTTTCATACGGTACATGGTCTGATGATTTTCAATAAAGAAAGGCATTACACTTCTGCTATGTAATTTCTATTGGTTTGAATCTAGTGGTTCTATTTCTACGTTTACTTCCATCTCTGTTATTTGGTTAAGGAAATGGTTATGGTTGTGCATCTGATGGGCAGTAGGAATTTGTTCATCTTTGATCATCCCTTTTATCCAAATATTGAGAGAGAGAGTTGGTTGGAGACCTATTAGTGGTCCAAGAAGGAGGATGCAGTCTAGTGAAGGAGGTGCTACATCAAAGATTTAGTAAATTTATCGTTTGTTTCCTATTGATAATGCTAAGAATATCACTTTTCTTTCTCTCCCCCAAATGCTATTGTTCATTCTATTCTTTGCTTGATCTGTAGTATTTGGAAAGACAATTGATTCCAGCCTGAATAATTAATTTACTTGATTAGTTATAGATTCAATGTTGATTTTGGTCCTTTTGATTAAAGTAGCCAATTTGCTTTGAGGAAGGTGTCTTGGTTGTCTTGAATGTAGGTCTGGAAGAGAAAGAGTTCAGTTGAAGTATGAGAGTGGAGATTGACAAGAAGCCACAAAGGAGACAACCACTGAATTATGGGTATGTTCCTATCTTCCTCCTCATTGAATTCAAGGTTTGACTGATTGAGTAGGAAATTAGAGTTTGCTATCTCTTGTTAGTAACTTGACCCTAGTTACTAGAATAGTTTTTCCCTAAACAATTGTGAAAGTGATTCTAACTTATTTTGTTAAAGTGGGTCACTATATTATAAAAGTAACTTATCGGTAAAAGTGAGCTTATAGAAAAGTTAGAGAAGGAAGGGGGATTTTTGTTTTTACTCAACAACCTTATTGTGCGTTAATCACGTCCAATTTCTATGTGACACCTTGCTTCATTTTTATGCCTTTCTTCAAAAAGGCATAACTTTGACATCCAAACTCTATTTCCAATTATATTTTTCTAAGTGCCTATTTTTTAGAGATTTCCATCTAGATAGTCAATTTCTTCTTTTGAAGTCATCTTACCTCCATATTGTAACATTGCTAGTCCAAGTGATCTTTTTCTTATGAGTTCAAACTATTTCTCTTGGAAACCCAATATGGAGGATTTACTACGAAGTAGGGAACTTTACTGAGTTGTCATGGGAAAAATAAATTTCCCTCTTAATACATTACAAAAAGACAAATAAGATAGTAAGAATGACAAGAAAGTGGATTAATCAAAATGCCCATCTCCAATGATTTCCAGTTTCACCTTCAAGGAATCAAGACCCCATATGCAACATGGCAAAAGTTAGAACCTATTTTTGGTAAACATACTGAGATTCAAGCATGTCGGCTTGAAAACTAATTAGTTGTTTTCAATCCTAGTGGTTTCTCTTGCATTGAAGATTTTATATTTAAGTTTAAAACACTTAGACTTTTATTTGTAGAATGTAAAATAATCCAGACATATAAACAACTCATGTATGTTATTTTTGCTAAGCTTGGAATTGCTTATTATATTTTTTATATACTTTTCGCTCCACCAAAGAAGCTCTTATTAGTCAAGGAATTGCTTACACAATGCTCTCTTTGAAGCTTTTCCTTATTCTTTGAATATAGAGCAAGATAAACTATTGCATATTGAAGTGATTAGCACCAAAGGTACATCTAAGAAATCCTTGGTGGCACAATAAAATTAGAAAGACAAGATCTTTGTTAACACCCAAAAAGTGCTCACTAGCTCATTCCCTTATTCACATGACCCATTTGTCCACTTTTTCCACCATTTGATCCTCTAAAACCTTCAAAAGGTCACCAAAAATACCATAATACCCCTTTTCCCCCTCAAAATATGTATTTTTTCCTCAAAAAACACAAAAAATCCTAAAAAAGGTTAAAAAATTCCCCAAAAATATTAAAAGGGAATAAAAATATTCAAAATATTCAAAAAATGAAAAAGAGGAAAAAAGAGACCTAAACCATGTTGGTTAATACCATTGGTTTCCTTAAAACCATAGTGGTATTCCCAATCACCCAAAACTATAAAAAGGTGATAGAGGCTCCTCACTTTACATCCACATTTCATCATATCCTTATGCTGCCAAATTCCCTTTGAGAGCCATTGCCTCCCATTTCGAGTTTGAAGATCCCCATTGAAGCTTTGGAGAAGAAGAGACCATTGGATATTGGAGCTTATCAACCTTGGAGTTGCTCAACAGCCATCATCCTCACCATTTGAGGTAATACAAAATCAAATATTTTTTAAGTTATTGTTTTTCCATAGATCTTATTGCTTATGTTCTTAAATTCAGTTTTTTATCTCTTTTACACATGTTAATGTTAGATTTGGTTAAATTAGTTTTTACATACTTTTATTGAGACTGCTGCTACTAGTTAGCAGGTGCATCCTTGCACATGCTTGGTTGAAAAGCCAAGCAACAGTTTTTGGCGACTCCGTTGGGTTTCGAACTTAAAATTTTTGCCTTAGATCTTCATTTTAGTTGTTTTTTCCATTTAAAACTGTAGATCTATCATACTAGTCAGCTTCTTGATAGCTACCCTAGCCATTGACCCTCTCTGCAGCCCGAAACAACCCAAAATTTTCATTTTTGAGGTCGTTTCTCGTCGGCCATTTTTTTCGTCCGTACATTGCGACTTTCAGCACCCCTAGTCGCATGGTCCATCACGACTGTGCGCCTTTTTTCCGCGCGTTCCATCACGACTTTTCGACTTTTTCCCGCGCGGCTCATCGCGGTTGGGCAAACTTTTCCCGCACAGCACATCGCGACTGTTTTGCATTTTCCCGCGTGGTTCATCGCGACTTTTGACCACAGCGCCATGATTCACATCGCGGCTTTCGGCCACATCGCCGCGCGGTTCATTGCGGGTTTTGACCTGATAGCCGCTATATTTTCAGTTTCGTTTCGGCCAAATTTTTCAAAAAAAATTCGCCCAATTAGCTTATTTTCCAGTATTAATTTCTACAATTTTTACAGCCCACTGTGTTATTATTGCAGCATTATTAAACTGATCTTTGTTAAATACTTCATTTATCTTTTTGAAAATTTTCAGATAATTGAAAGAAAGATTTTTTAAGTATTTATGAGATTCTAAGTCTATACATTGCAAAGTTAGAACCATATTTCTAAAGTTGCTTAATTTTTTTCCCAAGAAAGACTCTAAAAATCCATTTATTTTTACATCTTTTATGTGCTTTACTTTTTAAAGGATCCATATTTTTTGAAAAGGTTATTAAAGCATTTACATTTGAAACGTCTTTCATTTTTTCGCAAATTAAATTCATTATTTTGGTTTGTGATTAAATCGCCCATGCAAGGCACATTGTTTTGGTATACACCTACACCATCACACAATCTGTCACAATAATTTCAAGTGAGCCTTAAAAATTACCTTAACTCAACCAATATTCTAACCCCACTTGGGGAACACAAATTTTTTTTTGTAGCTAGGTAGGACTGAGGGGATAAGTATCCAAATAACACCCCTCACTCATTTTTCATGTTGAGACATAGTGATTTAACATTTAGGGTACCAAAATCCCTTATTATTTGTTGAAACGGTCCCTTATTATTTGTTGACACGGTTTAACACCAATTTATCGGGAAGGCCTCTCCCTTAGGAGGGTTGAAGTAGCCAGACTGGTTCCAGAAGCCTGAGTGGAATACCGCTATCCATTCAGTAACCGAAGGATACCTTTCGCAGTTCTCGTTGTACCACCCTTATGGGAGTACAACAGCGATAGAACCAAACTGCAGATTCACCCAACCGAACGTGTCATGAACGGGGTATCTCAGTGGCCCAACTTTTATGATTGTCTACTTGGTATCCCTCCCGGTAGGGGATATCTAGCCTTTGATTCTACAATTTATATTGTTTGACTTGGATTTCATCACCTTGCAGAGGATATACCTTGTCGAGTCATAATACTTTTTAGTTAGGTGTTTGCATGCTCCATTACCTCCTTTTGGTCATAGAGTCTACCTTTTTCTATTTTTAGGAACTGTTTGCATGTTGGTTTCCTGACCACATTTTTTTATTACTCCACTTACTATAGCACAACTGTTATAGTAAGTGTTTTTGAGGTTGGTTTTTGGCCTGAGTGCCATTTATTTTTTACACTCCCCTCTTGTGCACACGGTTGCATTAGGGCTTTAGATCTTTTCACTCACCACCGACTAGTAGTTTACTCACAAAATGACACCATAGATTCCCCGAGACGTTCTCGACGTTTATGGGGAGACCCCCCGCAGTACGGTTCCCTTGACTCCACACGTCATCGGAATAGAGCCCTGTCATTCGATTCTGACGCGCCTCATTTCACATCAGATTCTGAGGCAGAATCCAAAAATCCCACAAACACCACACCCACTAGCCCCATGGCTGGTTCGCATTATGACAACTTTTTCACAGGGGTTGTTGGTGGAGCATCATCCACCCCCGCCACCACAATGACCATCACGACAGCCACACCTCCCTTAGGGATGCCTAATTTGGGACCTACACCTACATTAGGTACGCCTACCATGGGACCTCTACCCAATACAGGACCCCCACCTAACTTAGGCATGCCCACCACGGCAACTATACCTACTATCCTTGCTACCACTCACATTCCAACACCTCTTGGACATCTTCCCAACCCATCTGTGACTCCTGTTGCAATTGGTGGCGCGGGCCCCTCCCACACTCTTATGGGTGGAGGGCACATACCTCCCATGACAAATATCCCCCTACGGGGTAGTGGCATAATACATAACGCCACCACCATCACTTATGCCCCCATGACAACATCACACCCCTCCACCAGTTTTCCATTTATGGCTAGCCTTAACCTACCAGACTTGGCTAGGCTAACAAATGATCCCATCCGACATGACCCTACTTGGCCCCCCATGCCCACAAAGCTCCCTTCAGACATCCCAAAGTTTGAAAGGAAAGCTGGGGAAGACCCTCAGAACCATATCATGTCGTTTCACCTATGGTGTTCCTCAAACTCCATAGTAGATGATTCCATTCGGTTCAGAATTTTACAAAGAACTTTCACTGGCTCTGCAGCCAAATGGTACATTGAGCAGCCACATGGGAAACATCCCACTTTTACATCCCTCGCCTCAACGTTCCTTCAGTTCTTTCAACTACCTGTATGCTATGATACAGGAGTGGAAATACTTTTGTCTTGTAGACAGAACACCGCTACACCCATCACTGATCATATCCATGAGTGGCATAAGCGCCATAGTCTCTGCAAGATAAAGCTTGACGACCGTATCTTTTTGGATTGGTTCCTCAAATCACTCCTCCCTCTCATAACCAAAGACGTAGCTTCTGAACGACCCCAGTCGGAAGAAGAAGCCATCTTAAAAGCTCAGCAGTTCGACCTCATATATGCCCAGTCTGGATATCTATACACCATTTTACCTGACACCCTGCGCGGCGATCCATCTCGCCATGACGTGCTGGGGGCATCCCATGCCGTCGATGGTATTATCGACTAGGTTATGGTACAAAACAAACCTTTTACCATGATGAGTACAAACAACACCCCAGACCTTTCTAGGGATACATCTCATTCTGGAGCTACAACTTCGTATGCTCCAGTAATGCACACCCACCACAGTCATGGACCCTCATGTCCACCACAGTGTTATGGGCAATCACCATCAGCTTATGCACCACCTCCATACTATAACCAGCTAGCCCATCAGACTCCATTTCAGCCACAATCCCAATCGGATTATTATCCTCAACGGGCAGCATCTCTTGCTCCAACACTTCCAGTAGATCAAAGTTACCCACAACCGCAACAAGCACCAGGTCCACCTCATAACCCTCCTGCTTACTACCCACCGCAACCTGCTCCAGAGCCTGCACGACCTCAAAACCCACCTACTGCCCAAGGGCATGTGTACACACAACAAAACCAACCGCAAAACCAACACAACCAGCGTAATCAAAGAGGTCAACAGAATCGCGGAAGAGGAAGAAACCGCGGAAATAACCAACAACAAAACCAAGGGGGACAGCCACCTAACCCTCCCAATAATAACAATGCTGCTCCTACAAATCAAAACCCTGATCGTCCACCAAAACAGGGCAAAAATCCTAATTTGAGAACAAACCACCCATGTTCCATATGCGGGGTCTAAGGCCATTACACACATAATTACCCCCATTTAGATCGAGCGCATCAACTCTTTACCGATGATGCCCAACGACAAGGACATGCTGCACAGCCAACACCCACTCCTCAGCCACAACCCATGATATTGCAAAACCTCCTACCAAACCAAGGCGTGGTAAACACTAGTCCAAATGATCCCCCTCAAGGATCCGTTGCAACACAGCAACAAATTACCTATGCAACAGCCGATTACCAGCATACAGAGTCCAACACTCACCATTTGCTAATGATGTCATTCTTCAAACCCTTCGAAATCAATACGGCTCCGCCCCTGAGGCCACACCTACCGACCCATCTTCCAGTACTCTCCCAACCGATCAACCACTTCGCATACCCAATAGGCCCATGGACGGGGGTCCAAAAGCACCTCGTTTCCCTTTGAGATGAATTAACAATAACCCTAACGCTCATGTAGCTTCCAACTATAACATTGTAGAGGATTTAGCTCACCGCTATGTCCGCTCTAGAAATCCTAAAAAATTGTCCTGCACAGAGAAAATTGTTGTTATCTACCATCGGTGCCATACACCCTAACGACTCCAACATGATGGCTTTCGACTTAGACCAAGCCGAACCTCGTCTGCCTTCATCTCTAGCTTTTCAAGTTTCGATGTCCATTCGCAACCTCGTCGTTCATCGATGCATAATCGATGAAGGTGCCTCCACCTGCGTTATGTCGACTTTTGTATGGAAGAAACTTGGATCCCCAACGCTACAACCGTCAACTACCGCATTGCGAGCTTACGATGGCCATGTAGCTCAACCTCAAGGTTTGTTAGTGAACGTACCCATACAGCTTGGGGGCAAATTGGTTCTCATAGATATAGAGGTCATTAACGCCCAACATGATTACAATCTCCTTCTGGGACGAAGCTATATGTATAAAATGAAAGCTTTCGCTTCTACAATTTTTTGCCTCATGATGTTCCCCCATGAAGGACGCGTAGTCAAAATTGACCAGATTACACACTATGATCCCAATGCCCCTTCAACGCCTGAAAATGTTCTGCCCATGATCGCACAACCTGTTCAGAATGCACCCACATCGTTCGTCTCCTCAGTCGGACTCGAGATATATTCGGATAATCCCATGACCACCACTTTCCCTTCTATCCCACCCCCTCTCCGGTTAACTGAAGTATCCGATTTGTGCACCCTATTGCACAACGAACAACAACATCCTCAACAACCTCAACCACCGCAACAAGCACCCACTGTGCCTAGTCATATCGGAACAACACCGATTCACACTATCCCATTCTTGTTTCCATTTTCAGGAGTTGTCAGCACGCCAGTAATGGCTACACTCAAACTTCCAGGTTTAACGTTAGGACTACCTGTATGGTACTTACCTGCCCTAACTCCTCCACCGACTCCAACCGTTGTTTTACAACCGGTGCAACCCATGAATATTTCAAACCATCCACCACTTGGCATACCAAACCCCCAAAATCGCCCACCACCTGGTGTTTCGAACCCCCAAAACCGATCAACTCCAACAGGGGGACTACATCGACATCTAGTTATGTCCCCCCTCAATCCCGCCACACTAGGGGCAGAGGTACACAAACCTACAACACTGCACCCACAACTCGCACCCCCCCAGTGACTCCCAAATTAGCTAAGAATCCCCCAACCCGTATGCTCACTAAGTGCTCCTTGTGCGATGATATAGGCCACGCTACCCATCTATGTCCACAACTATCAGCACTTCAAGAACGCATGAATATGTTGGATGACGACACCAATGTTCCAGTTGTCAAACTAGAACTACCCCATCAGCCTCGTGATAAATCATTGCACACAAACCACCCTTGTGCGATATGCGGCATCTACGGCCATTATTCACATCATTGCCCCAATCTACCAGATTATAGAGCAACATTATACGAATTGAATAATACTGACTTAGAGATATCCCCGCCGCTCATCGAGGAAATATTCCCCCCAGAATCTTCCCGTTCAGAAGAAATCAATACCATTTATATGATTTCAACTACCTACAAACCCGAACCAACTGATTTAATGACACACTACTTCCGCACTGATGAAGAAATCCTAGAAACACTCACTGCACCAGACTACCCTTGGGATGATATGCACCATCGATCATACTTCCTCCTTGAGGCATCTACGTCCACCACGGCGAACCAACTATCTGTTGAATCCAAGGATTTCTTACCAACCAAGGTCGATTGGTTCAAAGATCCAATACCAGCTCCAGAAGCCTTTGAAGAAGGTAACATGGCTAACATTTCACCCATTATAAAAATTGACATCTCCACCATCCCCAGAAAACCTGAGCTTATCTCTTTAGGCGCATCATGCACTGAAAAAGAAACCCAAGCTTATAAGAAACTCTTGCAAGAATTTCGAGATGTTTTTGCCTGGTCTTATACTAAGATGCCTGGTCTTGATCCTACCATCATAGAACATCACATAGACACTTGGCCCAACATATCACCAGCCCGCCAGAAACAACGTCCCATTCACCCATCCAAGCTTCTAGCCGTCAAAGCAGAAATTGAGAAGCTTCGAGCAGCAGGTTTCATATACCCGATTGCATATACCACCTGGGTTTCAAATCCAGTACCAGTCAATAAAAAAGTCAGCACCATCCGCATCTGTACTAACTTCCATGACCTCAACCTAGCCTGTCCCAAGGACAACTTCCCCACACCATTTATTGACCAACTAATCGATGCATGTGCAGGGCATGAGGTACTTTGTTATATGGATGGTTTCTCCGGATACAACCAAATCAAAATCCGTAAAGAAGATCAAGAGAAGACTGCTTTTACTACCCCATGGGGCACCTTCGCCTATCGCATCATGCCTTTCGGTCTCAAGAACGCTGGAGCCACTTTCCAACGAGCCATGACTTATTGTTTTCACGACTTGAATAATATCATATTAGTTTACCTAGAAAATGTCACGGCTCGCTCTAAGAAATGATCTGACCATTTAGATGATCTTCGACAAGTCTTCTTGCATTGTCGAAAATACAACATCCGCTTGAACCCACTCAAGTGTGTCTTTTGCGTCCCAGCAGGCCTCATGCTGGGGTTTATCATTTCAAAAAAGGGATCACCGTCAACCCTCTAAAAGTCCAAGCGATAGTAGACCTATCGTCACCTCGTACATTAAGACAGCTACAAAGCCTCCAGGGGAGGTCAAACTTCCTTCGTCGCTTTGTCCCAGACTATGCCACCACGGTACATGGTTTCCTCCGTTTGCTACGCCTTCATACCCGTTTTACTTGGGACGACCAAGTAGAAGGGGCTTTCACAGACCTGAAAAAAGCACTCACAACTGCCCCCTTGATTTCTCCTCCAGATTTCACACGAGACTTCACCCTTTACATTTCGGCATCAGATTACGCTGTTTTCGGAGTACTCGTCCAAGAAGACTCCGCTCGTCAAGAACATGTCATTTATTATGTGAGCCAGACCTTGTCAGGCCCACCATTGCGCTACCCACATGAAGAGAAAATGGCCCTCACCGTCGTCTTTTTAGTACAAAAGCTGCAATATTACATTCTCCTTAGCCATACCACGATGGTTGCCAATTCCAACCCAATGGTCTATCTCTTGAATCGCCGCCTTCTACAAGGCTGTGTTGCCAAATGGGTGATTATCTTACAAGGATATGACCTAACTTTTAAAACCCCGAAGAGCACCAAAGCATTAGCACTCGCTCAACTCATTACGGACTTACCATCATCGTCGTCATCACCAGCTATCCATACTGATATAATCGACGAACATTTGTTCATCATCTCGTCTGATGACCCTTGGTACGATGACATTTTGGTATACCTCCGCACACAGAAGTTTCGACCCAACATCGACCGTGATGGACGTCGTCGCATTCGTCACCATGCCCCCCGTTATCTCCTCTTAGGTGATGTCCTCTATCGACGTGGCATTGATACAATCCTACGATGATGCCTTTCCCAAGACGAAGCAGAACAAGTCCATAACGACTATCATAGCGGTGCCTGCGGCGGCCATTTCTCCGAAATAGCCATCGCCCAAAAGGTAATTTGTGCAGGTTATTTTTGGCCATCATTATTCACTGATTGTATCACAACAGTCAAACATTGCCAAAATTGCTAGTTTTTTTCCCCCAAGGCAAGAAACCCCCCTGCCCCCCTTCATCTAGTCATCATCGTTGGGCCATTGACGTCATGGATTGCAATCCTCCATCCGCAAGCGGCCATAAACACATTATAGTGGCTGTCGACTACTTTACTAAATGGGCAGAAGCCATGCCTACTTACAATTGCAAAGCCGACACCGCAGCCCGTTTTTTCCTCAACCACGTTATCGCTCATTTTGGAGTACCAAAGCAACTCGTCTCAGACCACGGTTCTCATTTCGAGGATTCCGTTTGGAGAGAATTGTCCATACTCCTTAAGTTTGAACATCATTTCTCCTCAGCCTACTACCCCCAAGGGAACAGCCAAGTCGAAGCTGTTAACAAAATTTTGAAGACTATCCTCTAGCGCACTGTCGACAAACATGAATCCAATTGGCATCATATGCTTTTTCCCGCATTATGGGCTTATCGCACATCGACCAAAACCGCCACCGACTTTACCCCATTCCATTTAGTTCATGGCATGGAATCTGTCCTCCCCATTGAATGCCAGATACCAACATTGTAAATTTTCGTAGAGCTTCTCCCCGATACTTCACTAATTGAAGAACGCTTACTTCTTTTAGAACAGGCCGATGAAGATCGCGACGCAGCTCTCCAAACAATCGAAGTCACAAAGAACAGATCTAAACTCCATTACGATAAACATGTTCACCCACAAGCATTTAGTGAAGGAGACCTGGTCCTTATTTACAATCAAGCCCATGACAAAACAGGCAAAGGAAAGTTCCAATCTACGTGGCAAGGCCCATATATCATACAGACTTTCCTTGGACATGGAGCATACATTTTGACCGATTCAGAAGGCAATCCCATGCGCAACCCCTGTAACGGGTTGCACCTCAGAAGATTCTACCCATAAAAATCTCCTGGACACCATGGTCCGTATTGTACAGTTCTTTAAATCATTTTTTCGCTGTAAATTTTTCAAAAACCTTACATTTCCATTCTTTCCTGCATGAACACAGATGGATCCTGTTCCACTCTACTACATCGGCTTTGCCGATGGCGCAAGTCGTTGGTCTCCAAATCTCGCATCAGTAGCTTGGGTAATTTATTCCCCTTCACATGAGTTGATCCACCTCAACGGAGTGTACATAGGTGCTGCCACAAACAACCAAGCTGAGTACGATGCCGTGACTGGTCTCCTTGCCGCTGCTCTCCAAATGGGCATAAGTCACCTTCGTGTTTTCCTGGACTCTCAGCTCCTTGTTTCCCAGCTCAACAACTATTACTAGGTACGCGATCCTTGTCTATTTAGAAAATTCATGCGCACTAAACAAATGATTCGACACTTTGAATCCATCTCTTTCACTCATGTCCTAAGAAATCATAACACTGTAGCAGACCAGATGCCTAACAACATTCTAGATTGGCATGTCAACCAAAACATATAGGCATTAAAAAATCATCATAACACTGCATCCATGTGCATAAGATATGCCTCCACGGGCGTACAAAAATCAAAACATTGCATCCACATGCATAACATATGCCTCCACGGGCGTACAAAATCATAACTTTGCATCCACGTGCATCAAACATGCCTCCATGGGCAAACAAACAAACTACAATTGCATCCACGTGCAACAAAACGTAAATGAAAAGACAAGATGTGCATCCACGACTATATACCAAAACACACACACACACACACACACACATATATATATATCATTATCATCATCATAAGAGTCATAATGTCAGTGGTGCTCTTAGCACCCAAATATACAAAAGGTACAATAGCCGTACAAAATGTGTATCAACAAAATACATCCCCATATGCTCATCAGCATTTGGGGGCCGGTATAAGATCACCTAATCATCATGATCAACGGGATCCTCTGGCTCCTCCGGATCATACTGATCCCGAGCTCTCCTCTCGACCATCACCATAGCTACTCTCAGCAGGATCAATCGCCACTCATGGGGAGCATCGAAACAACGCTCGATAGTAGGCTGATCTAGATCCCTCCAACTCTCCTTTGGTGCACCTACTAGAAGCCCCTCTAAGGTATCGCGTACGTCCTCTAGGGTGTCATCTTGCGGGCACACAAATCCTCTTACACGAGGCGGCGGTGCTACTACCGGCGGAGGTACCACCACCACCATCCGTCCCCGACATCCTATATGATCTACTGGTGGCCTCAGACCAACATCTGTAAAAAACCCACAGTGAATCAAGTTAGTATCATATAAAACATCTCTAGATATACTCATAACAAAAACATCTAAACATGATATAATAGAGAAACAAAAAACAAAGACGTACCGTCCAATCCCCAAGTCTGTCCCTGAGCTCGAGGCATCTTAGGGTCTCCCTGGAAGTCCATACCAACATATGGATAATCATTAATACCAACGGGCACCTGCTTCCACTGGTCATACATCTCCGACGAGAAGAACCGTCGGATACCACCACCGCCCCGGGGCATCATCTCCCCCCACCGCACCATCCGCGGCTCACTCCTCAACCCATCCCGAACCAGCACACGTGGCCGCAAGGTAGGTACCCGCTCAAAAAAGAAACAATAGAGGAAAGAAGCATAGCTGAACTCTCCTCCCTCCCGACTAACCTTGTTCGGCTCTCGCCGAACATAGGCCAAAAACATCTGCCCCCAAGCAAAATAGGTCCCCCTCAAAACACTGTCTACCATCATCGTTTCCCCCCCAGACAAACGATGGGGCGCTTATGCACCAAGAACCCGCAAAACACAAGCCACCACCGCCTACATCTCCGGCTCCCGCAGATCAGAGACACTCAATGCGTTGTTTTGCGTATGAGCCCCCGGAATGCAGAATCTCTCCAGTAGATCCTCAATATCCATACCAGCCGGAATCCTCGGCTGCAGCTCCCCTATCTCACCCAAACGGGGCAAGCCAGTAAGAAAGTACACATCGGTCAAGGTGATCTCCAGTCGCTCACCTTGCACCATGAAAGCCACCTCCTCTGGGACCCAGAAGTCAACCAACTTGTTCAGCAGATCTCTGACTGAACGCATAATAGGAACCTGAGCAAACTTTAGTAATCCGCCCAAAGCCAAGGCTGCCCGCACATTCGGGTCATCCTGAATCCTACCGATCAACTCCACATCAATCTCCCTCTCCCTCCATGACACCAGCGACCTCCTCAACATCCTACCAAAAAACAAAGGAAAATTTTTTAGAAAACAAAATTTTTTCCCCAAAATCCCCATTGCGACTTTCGGGCTCTTAGCCGCGATGAACATCGTGACGTTCAACCTCACAGCCGTGATGAACCTCACAAGTTTCAGCCCCACAGTCATGATGGGCATCGCGGCTGTAAGCCCCACAGCCGCGATGAACATTGTGACTGCCACCCCCCCACAGCCGCGATGAACATCGTGACTGCCACCCCCCACAGCCGCGATGAACATCACGACTATCGGACCCATAGTCGCGATGCACATCGCGGCTATCAAGCCTATACTCGC
Organism: Larix kaempferi; assembly: GCA_027924585.1. Lineage (NCBI taxonomy): Eukaryota > Viridiplantae > Streptophyta > Pinopsida > Pinales > Pinaceae > Larix > Larix kaempferi. The sequence goes on along the minus strand of BSBM01000493.1, from coordinate 12,963,076 downwards.
GATGTGCATCGCGGAAAATGAGCCAAAACCCGCGATATTCCGCGTTGGGAAGCCAACGTGGAATTACGCAGCCTCCGGGCCCCGACACTAACCAGAAAGGAAATAACTTGACAGGCTAAGGCACATAGGCTTACCTAAAACTCGCAAAATGAAAAACCAACGATCCAATCTCCCACAAATCAAGAAAATGCTCTGACCAACTCAATTACTCTGTGAAACTCAACGGTGAAAATGACACTTGTCACATTGGGCCCACTTGCTATTTATAGAAATTTGACCATTTTCAATCAACCATTTTGGCATCATACGACGTCTGTTGTTCAAACCGTTGGAATCAGCGCAGCGAGAACTTCATGATAGTCCACTCCTTTTCCCGATTCCACCAGGTCCCTTTTTCAGACATTTTTCTCATACCCCTCGTCGCCTCGATTTACGTGCCACATCAACCGTGGTCCATTTTTTACGAGTCTTATATCTTCGAATTCAGTTTTCCGCACTCGTGACGATGCTTGAGATCATTTCTTGCTCTCACCACCAGATTTTTTGGGCATTTTTTCCATGCCCCTCGTCGCCTTGATTTGCGTGCCACATCGGCCGTGGTCCGTTTTTTACGAGTTTTATATCACTGGATTCAATTTTCCGTGCTCATGATGATGCTTGAGATCATTTCTCGCTCTCACCCCCGTAGCTTTTGGGCATTTCTCCAAAATGCCCCTCATCACCTTGGTTTGCATGCCACATCGACCGTGGTCCATTTTTGACGAGTTTTATATCGCCGGATTCAATTTTCCGCGCTCGTGATGATGCTTGAGATCATTTCTCGCTCTCACCCCCATAGTTTTTGGACATTTCTCCAAAACGCCCCTCATTGCCTTGATTTGCGTGCCACATCGACCGTGGTCCATTTTTTACGAGTCTTATATCGCCAAATTCAGTTTTCCGCGTTCATCACGATGCTCGAGATCATTCCTCGCTCTCACCAATAACCTTTTTGTTCGGTATAATTTTATCCCTTTTTCGGGCCAAGCAATTTTTTTACGAAAAAGGCACTTAGGGAGTTTCTGTTAAGCTCTTTTATGACTCCTAAAACAATGAAAAGATCGCTGAGCAATCTTGCTTCCTTTCATGCTCGCTAAAAGTATCTGAAAGGGTGTCTACCTGGTATAAGTTTACCCATTTTCCGGACCTTGTAGACTAATTACGAAAAATTAATACTCTAGTCACAGTGGTTAGAAGAGTTCTCCATTTGCATCATTTTATGCTTTTTCAGGCCTTGGAGACTAACATACGAAAAAGAACACCAATGGAGTCTACTTATCGCTTTTAGACTCTCTAAAATTGAAAGCAAACCACGAGCAATTACTATCTTGGGCTCGTACAAATCCACAGGACGGTACTCCTCCACCAATTCAGAGTCTTCTTATCGTTTTTAGACTCCTTAAAAATGAAAGCACTCACGAGCATGAACAATCTTGGGATCGTATAAATCCACAGGATAGTACCATTTCAGAGCACACTTTTATCCCTTCTTGGAGCTCATTAAAACTACGAAGAAGGACCCAATGGCACTTTTTGGCGCCATAATAGATCATGTCTACTCATATGGCAACTTCCCCATTTTGGTCACCCTTGTTTAGAGTATTCTGCAGTATGTCACCCTGTCTCCCAATAGAATCCATCATCTTGTCCTCCAGAGTCCCTCTAGTCTATAATACAGATCCTTGATCCCTTAATCTATAATCTACACACCTAACAAACCGTTTCATATGCTGCCAGGTCAACCATGTCGTCATGCTCTAAACAAAGGAAGTTTGAGTCGACCCACTCTATCACCCTAGTTTTTCCACATCCCCACAGTATGTCAATCCTACCATCAATACTATCACAGTTTAGTTGTACACCTCACGCTCCTATCAAGGAAACATCATTGCCTTGATAGTTGCTGGTATCCCTCTGTCGACGCCAACCAAATCTATTCCAGAGGATAGACCCAGAGGTCCCTGTTCCTTGGACTCATCAGCATTAGTGATGAGTGCCTACGGATCATTTCGAAAGGAGTCCTCAATGCCTCTCCAAATGATTGTTTCTCACATGCTCGACTTCAACACCTTAATCGCATCGTTGAGACTCGTACAAGGTATCGGTCCTTTCGGTTATTTGTTGAAGACCTCGGATATCACCTGACTCTACAACATTTGAGAGTCTAATAGAGGAAACAACCAGTTACACATTTCTATGGATATCCGGGTTGCGCTTGCAACAGTTTTCAGATGTACACCAATTTTATACTCCCTCGAGTATACAGTTACATATACTCCTCAGAAGTTGACTCATAGTCATTGAGTCCCTATAGATGTTGGACACCTTCAGATTCAACAGTTCATCAACCCTTCTGACACCTTAATCAGAATGGTTGTTTCTCTTTTCCAGTGTATCAGTTATTGAGATCAATCATGGTATGACCATGAGTACGTCCCAGCATTGTGTCCCCTCTGGACCATTATGATGTACCAACAGATTTTTATGTATTATCCAGGTCCCCACTTCTTGGGCCTAATTGTTATGTATATGTCTTGATATGAGCATGGGTATGCCTGCCTCGTCCATAATCAGAGATTATTCCTCATTCATTTGAGGCCATGTATTTTTTCAGTTTTTGCAGCTTCCAAGGGGCCGTTTTTCTAGTCTCCAATCGGTCTCTTCTCTTCTCCAAACACTAGAAAAAAGACAAAAGAACTATGATGTCTATCGGCCATATGATGAGCTCCTGCCCTCACACATCAGGGGGCAATCTATTAACACCCAAAAAGTGCTCACTAGCTCATTCCCTTATTCACATGACCCATTTGTCCACTTTTTCCACCATTTGAGCCTCTAAAACCTTCAAAAGGTCACCAAAAAGACCATAATACCCTTTTTTCCCCTCAAAATATGTATTTTTTCCTCAAAAAACACAAAAACCCTAAAAAAATGGTCCAAAATTCCCAAAAAATATTAAAAAGGAATAAAAATATTCAAAATATTCAAAAAAGGAAAAAGAGGGAAAAAGAGACCTAAACCATGTTGGTTAATACCATTGGTTTCCTTAAAACCATAATGGTATTCCCAATCATCCAAAACTATAAAAAGGTGACAGGGGCTCCTCACTTTAAATCCACATTTCATCCTATCCTTATGCTGCCAAATTCCATTTGAGAGCCATTGCCTCCCATTTCGAGTTTGAAGATCCCCATTGAAGCTTTGGAGAAGAAGAGACCATTGGATATTGGAGCTTCTCAACCTTGGAGTTGCTCAACAGCCATCATCCTCACCATTTGAGGTAATACAAAATCAAATATTTTTCAAGTTATTGTTTTTCCATAGATCTTATTGCTTATGTTCTTAAATTCAGTTTTTTTATCTCTTTTACACATGTTAATGTTAGATTTGGTTAAGTTAGTTTTTACATACTTTTATTGAGACTACTGCTACTAGTTAGCAGGTGCATCCTTGCACATGCTTGGTTGAAAAGCCAAGCAACAATCTTGAAGAAACAACATCCTTGTAATAATAAACAAAACAAGGCTCCCAAACTCTCTTAGCCAAATCCCACTTCCATTATTGGTGATAAGGGAACTAAATCAAAAGGTAAGAATACTAAGAGACATTGTAGTTTTTATGGGAAATATGGTGTAATTTTCATGGGAAATATGGTCATTTGGAGTCTACAAGTTTCAAGAATATGGAATCCTTAGAGTCAACAATGAAGAAGCACAACATCAATCTTGATTTTTCTTCATTTAACTCTTCTTCCCATGGACATGCACTTTTTACTCTTGTTTTTCCTTCAATGCAACAACTACATTTTATTCTAATGAATGATTTATTGATTATGGAACATATTATCATATGGTTAAGTACAAATCCATCTTTTATGCTCTTATTGAATGCAACACCAAATGAATATTTGTTGGTGATGATAGATCTCTTAGTGTCGTAGGGTTTGGAATAATTCAACTAGACAATGGCCATTTTAATGATATATTATGTGTTCCAAGTATTTCCTACAAACTTCTGTTAGTATATCAAACAACTCATTTAGGTGAAAATAAACCAATCGAATTTTCATCTCACAAAGTTGTAAGCAAGGATTTTAAAAATCCCAAGGATGTCTTAATGATTAGAATCATTCATGATATTACTAGGTTGTACATATTTCACAACTTTGGGTCATCATCTCTTCCATTGGTTTTTATTTCTCATTGCAGTAACTTGAGCAAACTTTGTCATGAGCAATTTGGTCATCTAAACTATTTCTAATTATAACATCTATCTAATCATAATATGGTGATTGGTCTTCCTCTTGTTTGTTGCAAAGACGGTGTTTGTCGCGATTATGTTCTCAACAAAAATCATAGGGAAAATTTTGACAATCATGTGTCTCCCCCCTTGTAGCTTGTGCATAATGTTTTGTGTTGTTTGCTTCCTTCTCCATCTTTATCTAGGTTCAAGTGCTTCTTAACTTTCATTGATGAATTCTCTAGATGCATGTGGGTTTATTTTTTGAAACCTAAGACTTATGTTTTTGAGATGTTTTTTGGCCTGCAAGGCCTTCATGGAAAAATAATATGGACATTAACTTTTGAAGCTAAGAATAGATAACAATGAATAATATGTTAACAACAAACTTTGAAATTACTACACTACATAGGGCATTCAGATGCAACATATTGTTCCACACACACCACAAAAAATGGCCAATTGTATGATTTAGTCTAAGGAAGTAAGTCCTCATTTTTTGGGTGGAAGCCATTAATTGTGCCAATTAAATAGTTAATTACACTCCCATGAAGGCTTTAAATGCCATAACAATGAAAGAAGCAAGGATTAAAATCAAACTAGATGTAATCCCCTTTCATGTGTTTAGTAGCAAAGCATGGACTCACATTTCTAATGAGAAAAGGAAAGCATTACTACCTAAAAGTGAGAAGTGTATTTTTGTTTCATATTTGAAGTTTTAAAAACTTATTCAACCTCATTTTATAGAAATTATTATTAAGAGAGAAGTTGAGTTTGATGAAATTCTCTCGGTTTGCGCACCTAATTCAACATTTGTGCCATCTTTGGCCTACGAGTTATATTCAAGGATTGTGCCATCTTCTATTCCCAATTTTTTTCTAGTGCTTCTATTCTAATTTCTTCTATAGACAATGACAATGACGAAGAAAATATACATTTTCTTTCTCGCCTTCCTCTAGTTGGCTTCACTGAACATGAACTTGTACCAACACCATAACTTCTTAGATGGGTCCATACAACATGAGAAGCATATGGTGATCATTTAGCTCAATGTTGTACACATTCAAGATTCTAGCAAGCTTCCTCTCTTTTGGAATAAGTTTCAAAGGCTCACTATCCAAAAACATTTGCAAAAGCTTCTAGCCATCTAGATTGGGACAGATCATTGAATGAATAATATCATTCCCTCATGATGATTGATACTTGGGATATTTTACTTCATCTAAAACGAATAAAACTTATCAAATGTAAATGTTTGTGTAGAAATAAGTGTGGATCATATGGAAGTGTTGAAGGAAATAAGGGTGGATTAGTTACCAAAGGATTTTCTCAAGTTGAAGGGATTGGCAATAATGAAATATTTTCCCCCATAGCCAAAATGAATTCCATCTAACTTGTTTTATCCCTTGCCACTTCATATAAATAGGAGGTCCATCAAATGGATGTCAAAGTTTCCTTCTTGCACGGGGATTTTAAAGAATAAATTCATGTAAAACAACCTCCTAGCTATGTTCAGAATGTCTCTAACCTTTTGTTGCCTCAGGCTTGGTAGGTTAAAATGTTTATATTTATTCTTGACAATGGATTTTCTAGATGTTATTCTAACCCCAATATCTATACCAAGAAAGTACAAAACCATCTCATATTACTTGTTCTTTATGCTATTGACCTTATAGTGACTAGTAGTAACACCAAAAATTCAACACGTGTGAAATCCAACTTTAAGAAGAAATTTGAAATGATAGACAAAAAAATTGCATTTCCTACAAGACCATGAGAGAGCATCTCCATGGATTTTGTGGGTGGTATTCCAACCACGAGAAAGGGACATAACTATTTATTTGTGATGGTTGATAGTTTCAACAAGATGTGCATTCTTATGCCTTGTAAAAATACCATCAAAGGACAAGAAGCAACAAACATGTTATTTGACCTGGCAATGTATTGCCACCCCAGAAGGTGTGGTGAAGATGTCTTCATATGCCTCCATGATATTGTCCACCTATTTCTACTGTGTAGAGGGATCCCATGTGGAGGTGGTGGATGTTGCTGTGATCTTTTGTTCACCTTCAGAGTGAATCATGAAGAGGACAAATTTCCCTGTCTGGGAGATTACCTTCATGCACTGTTGATGTATATGTAACTTCAGAATGTATTTCACCTATGTATATTGTACTCCTATAGAGATGTTATTATTCCTCTATACGAAAGTGTCGTCATTTGTATTGACAAGTGTCGCAACTTGCAAGTGATGGGTTATTAGACCACCAAGTGTGGGGTCGGCCCTGATTAGTATTACCATGGGTTATTAGACTGAGTTAGACAAGTCGGCCCTGCTAGTTTATTAGGCAGGTTAGGTCATGTATAAATAGAGTGCGGGAGACACTCTATTTGATCACTTCATTATTCATTTCTACACTCACCAGAAAGTGGCACACAAGTGAGGAAGGAGGAGTAGCTGCTAGGAGGACTATCTCTTGTACTTGGGTTATATCATTGCTCTTTCTATCTCTGAGGAAGTTGTGGGGTTTTTCACCTTTATGGTTTTCCCTAGTGAAACTCTGTGTGTCTATTGTCTCATGTGATTGCTTGGTGTGATTGATATGCATTTCTATGCTTGATATGTTGTACATGTTATTCTCTTAGTAAAGATCCTAGAGTATGTTGAATTAATGCTAAAAAATTAACATGGTATCAGAGCTAACCTGAGAAGAAGACACTATGCAGTTGCAGAAGCTAGGGCTTCTTGTTTATTGGGTTTCTCTCCACAGATATTAAAAGGCAGTAGGGTATTTTGACTCTCCTCATCAAGGCACATCCTTCTGTCCAATCAGAATTCAATTCTGGGCACTTTCATTTTTGGCCCTAAAACTTAGGGTTTCCACAAAGATAGGAATTTCTGAATTCTGAGACCATAGCTGGAAGATCCTTGGAAAAATATAAGCTTAGAGCTTTGGATCAAAATTTTTGGTTGGGTGAAGCTTTGGGAAACTCAAACCCTAATTCAGGGTCCTCCCAAGTGAATCCGGGAGACTAAAAGGCATTTATGAAGGGTGAAACTTTGCATATTTCAAATTCTTAATATACCAGGATGATCAGCTCATCAAGGTGCATCTTTCTATCCTTTAAGAAGTTTGAAATTCACATTTTGAATTTTTAGGGTTTCTCTGACAAACCCTAATCCAACACCAGATCCAGATTTTTGCAAATCAAGTGGTAAGACCTAAATCTTTTATATTTATATTTGAAGTACTCTTTAAGATGTCTCACCACACCAAGCTTGAAGGGGTTGATAAATTCTGAGCATGGAAGTATAGGATTGGGTTAATCCTGGAAGAAAATGAATTGGACACTTACATAAGTGAAGAAGTCCCTGTCCTAGAGGGAGAAGAGGCTAAGGCTTTACATAAGAAGAACTTGGTCAAGGCAAAGAGGATCATTGTTGATTCTATCAAAGACCATCTCATACCACATGTGTCATCTCTGAAGACACACAAGGAGATGTTTGATTCCCTAACCGAGCTATTTGAAGGGAAGAACATAAATTGGAAGATGACTCCGCGGAACTAATTGAAAGGGGTAAAGCTTCAAAATGGAGAGACCATTCAATCTTATTTCTCTAAGGTCTCTCAGATCAAGGAACAACTTAAAGCTGTGGATGAAGTAGTGGACAATGGTGAAGTTGTCATGACCACATTGAATGGGCTACCTAGGTCATGGGATTCCTTCATCCAAGGAATCTGTGCAAGAAGGAAGTTGATGTCATTCAGTAGACTATGGGAGGAATTCTCACAAGAAGAAGCAAGGATTGTGGCTCGAGAAGAAAAGATGGAAAATGAATATTAATCTCTCATAGCACACACCAAGAAAGGAAGGTCAAAGAGGGAGCATTCTCATGCTAAGAAATCTTCTCATGACTCTGCGGAACCAATTGAAAGGGTAAAGCTTCAGAATGGAGAGACCATTCAATCTTATTTCTCTAAGGTCTCTCAGATCAAGGAACAACTTGAAGCTATGGATGAAGTAGTGGACAATGGTGAAGTTGTCATGACCACATTGAATGGCCTACCTAGGTCATGGGATTCCTTCATCCAAGGAATCTATGCAAGAAGGAAGTTGATCTCATTCAGTAGACTATGGGAGGAATTCTCACAAGAAGAAGCAAGGCTTGTGGCTCGAGAAGAAAAGATGAGAAATGAAGATTAAGCTCTCATAGCACACACTAAGAAAGGAAGGTCAAAGAGGGAGCATTCTCATGCTAAGAAATCTTCACACCACCATCAACATAAAGATAAGAAAGATCTCATATGCTTCACATTGTCCTAAGAACAAAAAGAACAACAACATCAACTTCAACAAAAGGAAGAAGAACAACAAGAAGAGATATCATGCTCATGCTGTCGAGGATGATGAACCTCCCAAGAAGAAGGCTAGAGCAGAAAGTGATGACCCATCTAGTGAAGATGAATATGTTCTAATCTCCGCTCTCATAGGTACTATTTCTCATGGATGTAATGATTGGCTTATTGATAGTGGGGCTTCCAAACACATGACTGGGTTTAAAGAATCTTTTGCAAATCTATCTGAACATGAGTCACCCCATAAGGTGAAACTTGCGGATGACTATCAATATCCTATCAAAGGAAGTGGTGAAGCCTCCTACAACCTAGACTTTGGGAAGTCTTTGAAGATGAAATATGTTTTATATGTACTTGGGCTCAAGAAGAACCTACTCTCCATATCTGCATTGGATGCAAAAGGCATGAGGGTTGCATTTGTAGATGGCCAAGTCCTAATATGGCCAAAGGGTAAAACTATAGATGATGCAGTAGTGATTGGGGAGCAAGAAGGAGGATTGTACAAATTGAAGGGACAACCTGAACATGCCACGGTACATGAATCCATGGAGCCAAGTGAACTTTGGCATAGAAGGCTTGCACATGTTCACTATAGGGCACTACCAATTGCAAGTAAAGCTGTAGAGGGTCTTCCTAAAATCAAGACAAAGCATGAAGGTGTTTGCAAAGGATGTGCAAAAGGAAAGAACATTAAGAAGGCATTTCCAAGTAGTGAAAGCAAAGCTAAAGGTATCTTGGAAATTATCCACTCCGATGTATGCGGTCCACTCCGATGTATGCGGTCCAATGTCATCCAGTTCTCTGAGTGGGTATGTATACTATGTCTCTTTCATTAACGATTTATCTAGGAAGACTTGGGTTTACTTCTTGAAGAACAAAGATGAAGTGTTTGATAAGTTCAAGGAATTCAAAGCCTTGATGGAAAATAAAATTGATAAGAAGATCAAGACATTCAGATCCGACAATGGCGGAGAATTCACTTCAGGTGATTTCAAGAAGTTATGTGGTGATTCAGGAATTAAGAGGGAGTTGTCTGCTCCCTGCAATCCACAACAAAATGGGGTTGTAGAAAGAAAGAATAGAACAATCACGGAAGCAGCATGGGCAATGCTACATGACCAGGATCTGCCTATGCATATATGGGCAGAAGCAGCTAGGACAACTGTGTATGTGTAGAAAAAAACACCTCACAAGATATTGGACAACAAGACACCAGAAGAAGTATTCTCTGGTAAGAAACCTGAAGTTGGCCATCTCAGAATATTTGGTTGTCCAGTATATACACATGTTCCAAAGGAAAAGAGAACAAAGCTAGATCCTTCAGGAAAGAAGGGCATCTTTGTGGGGTACATTGAAAGCTCAAAAGCTTACAGAATATACTTTCCAGGGTTCAAGAAGATTGATGTCAGCAGGGATGTGACATTTGATGAAAACTCAACCTTCATCAAATCAAAGAAAACACATGTTGAAGATCATGAAGAACCAAACGAAACCAGATTTCAAGACACTACCATGACTGAAACAATTCCAGATGCAGATCGTAAAATGGAAGATCCGTAAGAACCTATAGATCCACCTCGTGAGAAGAACTCTCACAAGAGGAAACCTGCATGGGCTAGAGAGCTCATTCAAGATGCAGAAAGGTATGGCATTCTAGAAGAAGAACACAGAGAAAGGAAGAGGACTAGATCTCATACCAGTTATGTTTCCTTACTATGTGACATTATTAACAAAGAACCTTCCAATTATGAAGAAGCAGTGGAAAAGAAAGAATGGAAGGATTCCATGGTCGAGGAATATCAGTCGATCATGAAGAATGATGTTTGGGATGTGGTCCCAAGACCTGAAGGGAAGTCTGTTGTGACTTCCAAGTGGATCTACAAGATCAAGCATGCTATAGATGGCGGCATAGATAAATACAAAGCGAGATTTGTAGCTCGTGGCTTCTCCTAGAAAGAGGGGATAGACTATGAAGAGAATTTTTCTCCTGTAGGCAAGTACACTTCCATCATATCAGTACTTGCCCTGGCTGCAGTGATGAAATGGAAGATACACTAGATGGATGTCAAGATAGCTTTCTTGAATGGTGTAGTTGAAGAGGAAGTGTATGTGGAGCAGCCACTTGGTTTTGAGACACATGACAGGGAGTCATATGTGTGCAGGTTGAAGAAAGCCTTGTATGGCTTGAAGAAAGCCCCTAGGACTTGGTATGGTAGGATAGACAGCTTTCTATCCAGTTTGGGCTTTACTAAGAGTAAAGCAGATTCCAACCTTTACTAAAAGGTTGAGGAAGGCAATCCTGTGATACTACTTCTGTATGTGGATGACCTATTTGTTACAGGTGAGGATGGTTTGATTGCCGATACCAAGAGGAAGCTTGCTGCCGAGTTCGAGATGAAGGACTTGGGGATGATGCACTATTTTCTAGGCATGGAGGTGTGGCAGAGTGTAGATGGGATCTTCCTTGGACAAGGGAAGTATGCAGTAGAAATCCTTAAGAGGTTCGGGATGATGGACTGCAAGGCCATGGCCACACCTATGGCATCAAACCTGAAGCTTCTGTGTGATGCTTCATCTGATCCAGTTGATGTCACTATGTATCGTCAGATGATTGGGTCCTTGATGTACCTGACAAACACTATACCAGATATTTTCTTTGAGGTAAACACATTGAGCCAGTTCCTAACGGATCCCATAGGTGTTCACCTAGTTGCTGTAAATCATATTCTGAGGTACCTGAAGGGTACAATTGATTATGGGCTCAAGTATGTTGCGAATCAAAAGTTTAACCTCTAGGGTTATGTTGATTTAGATTGGGCAGGCAGTGCTGCAGATAGGAAGAGCACATCTGGGTGCTACTTTAGTATGGGATCGGGTGTGATCTCTTGGTTTAGCAGGAAGCAATCCTGCGTAGCACTGAGTATAGTAAAAGCAGAGTATGTTGTAGCTTGTTCGGATAGTTGTGAGGAAGTATGGCTCTGGAAGCTACTGTTTGAGTTATTTTATCTCCCGCTGGAGGATATTGGTATCTTTGTGACAACCAGAGTTGTGTGAAGCTGTCTGAGAACCCGGTGTTCCACGACATATTGAAGCACATTGAGATCAAATATCACTATATCAGGGATATGGTGCAGAGAGGAGCAGTGAAGCTCCTGTATGTTGCGACATATGAGTAGGTTGCAGATGTGTTGACGAAACCACTAGCCAGAGTGAAGTTTGAGTACTTCAGAGAGAGGCTTGGTGTTCTTCAGATTGATGACACTTCGAGGAAGAAATGATGGACACATTTGCAGGAGCCATTCCAAGCATGGTGAGAGGAGGATCCTTCCCATGGCTGTTGATGTAAGCGCTGGATGATGAGCATCAGGATGATGCTCCAGTTACTGCTCTGTATATGCATCATGCTGGATGCTGGATATGATCAGTTGGATCATGTATATGTATATGCGTCATGTTGGATGCTTGATATGATCAGTTGGATCATGTATTTGTGTATGTATCGAGTGGATACATTGTATGATCAGGTAGATCATGTACGTGGATATGTATCAGGTGGATACATTGTATGATCAGGTAGATCATGTATGTTGATATGTATCAGGTGGATACATTGTATGATCAGGTAGATCATGTATGTTGATATGTATCAGGTGGATACATTGTATGATCAGGTAGATCATGTATGATGATATGTATAAGGTGGATACATGGTATGCATCAAGTGGATGCATTGATGATCAGGATGATCATGGTATGATGACATGCATCACGTAGATGCTTTGACATGATCAGGTGGATCATGTGTGATGAGTTCGAAGACACGGATGCATAGAGCCTTTCTGACATGGTGGTAGATGTGTTCTCCCATGTGCTTTGATGTAAGTGCAGAGCCTTTCTGATGTGGTGGTAGTGTTAAATTTTCAGAATTTACTTCAATCTGATCTAGGAGCTTAACTGAGAGAACAACATGCACAACAAATCTACAACATATCAATCATGGACACAATAATGCAAGCACACAAGAGACATAGAGTTTACTTGGGGAAAACCATAAAGGTGAAAAACCCCAATAACTTCCTCAGAGATAGATATAGCAATGATACAACCAGAATACAAGAGATAGTCTTCTCCTAGCAGCAGAGCCTCCTCCTCCACAAGTGCGCCACTCTCCAAAGTGTGAGTGAGAGAATAGAATGTGTAAAATGAGAGAGACACACTCTCTATTTATACACTAACTTGACTTGACCTTTACTCAATTAGGTCGGCCTCAACTTAACCCCTTAACATAATGCTGACTAGGCCGACCCCCACTAGGGTGGTCTAATAACCCTTTGACCCACATGGACGACCCCCAATAGGATGGTCTAATAATGCTTTGACCCACATGACTTATACAGGGCTGACCCCAACAAGGTGGTCTAATAACCCATCAAGTATAAGTTACGACACTTACAATATAAATGATGACACTTCTGTATAGAGGAATAATAACATCTCTATAGGAATACAACCACTCCATATAGAGGAATAATAACATCTCTATAGAAATACAATATACATATATGTGAAATACATTCCAAAGTTACATATACATCAACACTCCCTCTTAACTAGGAAGGTATTTCTCGACACAGGTCTTCTAGCACAAGTCTTCTTCTTTGGATCATCGTCACTGGATAATCGTCATCGAGTCATCATCATCATCACTGCTGCTGCTATCTCAATCAATCTATGAATCTACTCATCATAGGAAGTTCTACAGAGCCAGTCCTTTTTCATACTGGATGTAGGCCCACCACCTACAGGTCTTCATCATCTGTGCGAACGGTCTGATAGAGGTGGCCTCTCAGGACTAATTTTACGTGCGGATGCAATACCGGAAAGAGTATCCCAGGAACATTTATGTGCCTAAGCACGACCGACAAGATCTCCCAGGACTGATTACATGCATCTCCTCCACAATACCTTTAAAGAGCATCCCAGGAACATTTATGTGTCGTAGCACGACCGACAAGATCTCTAAAGAGCATCCCAGGACTTATAACGAGCACAAAACTCAACCTCTCGGATCTCCAGGACTGATTACATGTGGATAGACAAAACCTTTAAAGAGCATCCCAGGAACATTTATGTGCCGCAACATGACCGACAAGATATCTAAAGAGCATCCCAGGACTAATTACGAGCACATAGCTCAACCTCTCGGATCTCCAGGACTGATTACATGTCTCCGTAGTAATACCTCATCCCAGGACTGATTATGAGCACACAGCTCAACCTATCGGATATCTAAGGACTGATTACATACTACATAGCAATACCGGAAAGAGTATCCCAGGAACATTTATGTGCCGTAGCACGACCGGCAAGATCTCCCAGGACTGATTACATGCTATTTGCACAACCTGCCACATATCATCTCTGACCTCCACTATCAACCTGATACTCATGATCCAACGGATCATCATCACACAAAGCATCATCCTGATGCTCATGATCACACTGATCATCATCAATGTACCATCCTGATACATATCATCTGGAGCAACATCCTGAAGCTCATCATCATGATCATCCTGATCATACAATGCATCCACCTGATGCATACCAAGTATCTACCTGATACATATCATCATACATGATCCACCTGATCATACAGTGTATCCACCTGATACAAATACAAATACATGATCCACCTGATCATACAGTGTATCCACCTGATACAAATACAAATACATGATCCACCTGATCATACCTGATACATATCAACATACATGATCTACCTAATCATACAATGTATCCACCTGATACATATACAGATACATGGTCCAAGCATCCAACATGATGCATATACAAAATACATACAAATGATCCAACTGATCATATCCAACATCAAACATGATGTGTACATATACATATACATATACATATAAATGATCCAACTGATCATATCCAGCATCGAACATGATGGGTACATATACATATAGAGCAGTAACTGGAGCATTGTCCTGATGCTCATCATCCATGATCCTCCTGATCATCATAGCATCATCTTCTTCAGATCATATCATCATCCACGAAGCACAGCCCAGATGCACATCATCCAGTACTTACACCATCGACATGGGAGAACACATCTACCACCATTCGGGGAAGGCTCCAACCCTTACTTTTTCACCATGGGAGAACACATCTACCACCATGTGAGAATGGCTCCAGCCCTTACATCTACACCATGGGAGAACACATCTACCACCATGTGAGAATGGCTCAGCAATTACATCACAACCATGGGAGAACACATCAACCATGTCAGAAAAGCTCATGTGCATCTGCATCTTCCGGACTCATCACTTCCCTTTGGAATGAACCTCGATCTGAACTGCACCAAGCCTATCTTTGAAGTACTCAAACTGCACTCTGGCCAATGTATTGGTCAATACATTTGCAACATGCTCATCCGTCGCAACATACTCTGCTTTGGCTGTACTCAGTGCTATGCAGGACTACTTCCTGCTAAACTAAGAGATCACACCTGATCCCATACTGAGGCAGCACCCAGAAGTGCTCTTCCTATCTGCAACACTGCCTACCCAATCTGAATCAACATAACCCTGTAGGTTAAGCTTTTAATTCGCATCATATTTGAGCCCATAATCAACTATACCCTTCAGGTACCTCAGAATATGCTTTACAACAACCAGGTGAACACTCCTCGGATATGTCAGGAACTGGCTCAATGTGTTCACCGCAAAGCAAATATCTGGTCTCATGTTCGCCAGGTACATCAAGGACCCAATCATCTGACGATACATAGTGACATCAACCGGTTCATATGAAGCATCACACAGAAGCTTCAGGTTCGATGCCATAGCCTCGCAGTCCATCATCCTGAACCTCTTCAGGATCTCTACTGCATACTTCCCTTATCTAAGGAAGATTCCATCTGCACTCTGCCACACCTCCATACCTAGAAAGTGTTGCATCATACCCAAGTTCTGCACATATATGACTCCCTGTCATGTGTCTCAGAACCAAGTGGCTGCTCCACATACACTTCTTCTTCAACTACACCATTCAAGAAAGTTGTCTTGAAATCCATTTGGTGTATCTTCTATTTCATCACTTTTATATTTCTCTATGTTGCCATCTGCAGCATGCTTGATCTTGATAGATCCATATGGAAGTCATAACAAACTTCCTTTCAGGTCTTGGGACTACATCCCAAACATCATTCTTCATGATCGACGGATTATGGCATTCTTCCCATATCCTGGGAACTTCAATATCTTCAATAGATAATTTTGTTGCTGAACAAATGTTGTAGTTCTTCTTTTGTAGGTGATGGCATACGATCTTTCCTACACAACAAGTTAAATTGCATGATTAGAAAACATCTCATATTTTTCAGAACAAATTCTTACACATAAAGAAATATGTCATATAGTCATGTAATTATCTTAGCCAATGCTTCAATACAACATTTATCCATATCCCGTAACTTTCTAGATGCCTTCCAATCTCTACCAGAACATTGTTAAGAGTGTGCACAACTCCCAACATGTCAGCAAAGAGGTTTCATTCTAGATAAGTAGCAATGGAATGTTGTACAGTGCCATAGGTCACTTACCCATGCATACTAGTAGTATACTGTTCATCAATGCAACTATTCTAATATGCATAATACACAACCTAATTCTAGGAACATCAGTATATACATTATTGAACAGTATTATTTAAACAAAAAAATATGCAAGTAATGACAATTCAAATACTTATCTTTGTTTGTTTGTTGGGTTGAATCCCTCTCAGTCTTTGCTTCTTTTATGCAACTCCATTCTTATGTGGATTTTGAGAAGTGGTCAAATCCCTCTGAATATCTGCATCCTTGCAGAAACTACTGAAGTGTGCTCCTTTTCTTTCTTGTAGGAAAAACTAGAGTGTGCTTCCTCTTGATCTTTTCTTCCTGGATTACCTGTCCTTGAACTTACATCCATCCTTAATCACTATGCATGCTTATTAGTATCATCATTGTGTTATCCTTGAGGTCTCATACATAATCACTTATGCAGGTGACCAATCCATCTTCTTCTAGGATTAACCCAATCCACTTGATTTGCAAGAACTGGACCTGGAGCTGGATTAGGGTTTGTCAAAGAAACCCCCAAAAATTCAAACTTTCGAAAGGATAGAAATATGCGCCTTGATGAGTTGATCAAGTTGGTATATTCAGAATTTGAAAACAACAAAGTTTCACCCCTCGAAATTGCCTTTTAGATTTCTGGATTCACTAGGGAGGACCCTGAATTAGAGTTTTAGTTTTTTGGAGCTTCACCCAACCAAAATATTTGATTAAAAACTCTAAGCTTTGATTTTTCTGAGGAGCTTCCAGCCGTGGTCACAGATTTCCAAAATTCCAATTTTTGCAGAAGCCCTAATTTTCCATCTTTCCAATCAAAGTCCCGAACTGGGGTTTGATCAAGCCCGACCTTCTTCCCAACCAAAAAATCTGATCTTGGTCTCTAAATTTCGATTTTGATGAGTAGCATCCAGCCGTGGTCTCCGATTACAAAAATTTCAACTTTCTCCGAAGCCCTAAATTCCGGAAGCCATGAATGAAGGTGCTAAAAAATAATTCGATTTTGACAGAAATATGTACCTGATTGTTTCTGGTGTAACTCTGAACTTTTCAATCCACAGGGTCTGAAATTTTTTCTTGAGATAGCCCGATCTGTTATCTTTCCATCCTGATAGGTCTGACCTCAATTGCATTCTCTGAGAGAGAGTTATGCCAAGTGTCGCAATGTGACCTGTTTATGGGATAATACAGGAGAGTGAACTTGTACGGCATGCCACGTGTCACTGGTTCAACTTCGGTGTCTAAAATTTTTTCCTAAGATATCCCGACCTGTTATCTTTCCATCCCGATAGGTCTGACCTCAATTGGATTCTATGAGAGAGAGTTATGCCAAGTGTTGCAACGTGACCTGTTTATGGGATAATACAAGAGAGCGAACTTGTACGACGTTTCACGTGTCATTGGTTCAACTTCGGCCTCTGAAAACTTTTTCTGAGATAGTACAGTCTGTGTACTACTTGTCACTTTTTACGAAATTTCATTTGGAGCTTCCTATCCCAAGTTATGACCTTTTTCCCAAGGTCACCTAATTTTGACTTAGATCTGGAAGAGGCAGAAACCATATATTGTACAGATCATGAATCACAAAGTAGAATGAATTAGAGGTTGTCCTTTGGACACAAGGTACATGGGGATCTAATATTCGACCTGTAAAAGTTTCAGATCTGCCAACTTCGCCAAAACGGATTTATAGAGAAAGTGCTACGATGACTGGTTTTTTCTGTATCAAGCCCTAGCATCGTAAGTGCAACAAGTGTCATACATGCTATATCATGCCTTCTTTCAGGCTAGCTCTGATACCATGTTAAATTTTCAGAATTTACTTCAATTTGATCTAGGATATTAACTGAGAGAATAACATGTCCATCAAATCTACAACATATCAATCATGGACACAATAATGCAAGCACACAAGAGACACAGAGTTTATTTGGGGAAAACCATAAAGGTGAAAAACCCCAATAACTTCCTCAGAGATAGATAGAGCAATGATACAACCAGAATACAAGAGATAGTCTTCTCCTAGCAGCAGAGCCTCCTCCTCCACAAGTGCGCCACTCTCCAAAGTGTGAGTGAGAGAATAGAATATGTAAAATGAGAGAGACACACTCTCTATTTATACACTAACTTGACTTGACCTTTACTCAATTAGGTCGGCCTCAACTTAACCACTTAACATAATGCTTACTAGGCCGACCCCCACTAGGGTGGTCTAATAACCCTTTGACCCACATGGCCGACCCCCAATAGGGTGGTCTAATAACCCTTTGACCCACATGACTTATACAGGGCCGACCCCAACAAGGTGGTCTAATAACCCATCAAGTATAAGTTACGACACTTACAATATAAATGACAATACTTCCGTATAGAGGAATAATAACATCTCTATAGGAATACAACCACTTCCATATAGAGGAATAATAACATCTCTATAGGAATACAATATACATATATGTGAAATACATTCCGAGGTTACATATACATCAACAGGTAGATGTGTTCTCCCATGTGCGTTGATGTAAGTGCAGAGCCTTTCTGACATGGTGGTATATGTGTTCTTCCATGTGCGTTGATTTAAGTGCAAAGGCTTTCCGACATGGTGGTAGATGTGTTCTCCCATGTGCGTTGATGTGAGTGCTGAGCCTTTCACGGATGGTTCAAGTGTGTCTTCCCATGCCGGTGAGTGTAAGTGTTGTATTGTGTGCATCTGGACTGTGCTTCGTAAACGATGAGATGATCAGTATGATCATGAGTATCAGGATGATACTCCATGGCCATGGATAGGTTGTGCAGTTACATGTAAAATATCCTGGGAGATCCGATAGGTTGAGTAGTATGCTCGTAATCAGTCCTGATATGCTCTTTCGAGGTTTTGGCTTAACACACGTAATCAGTCATGAGGATTCCACAGTATGGCCAATGATGATGAAGACCTACAGGTGGTGGGCCTACATCTAGTATGAAAAAGGACTGGCTCTGTAGAACTTCCTATGACGAGTAGATCAGAGATTGATTGAGATAGAAACAACAGTGACGATGACGATGATTCGATGACGATGATCTAGTGATGATGATCCAGAGAAGAAGACTTGTGCTAGCAGATCTGTGTTGAGAAATACCTTCCTAGTTAAGAGGGAGTGTTGATGTATATGTAACTTTGGAATGTATTTCACCTATGTATATTGTACTCCTATAGAGATGTTATTATTCCTCTATACAGAAGTGTCATCATTTGTATTGACAAGTGTCGCAACTTGCAAGTGATGGGTTATTAGACCACCAAGTGTGGGGTCGGCCCTGATTAGTATTACCATGGGTTATTAGACTGAGTTAGACAAGTCAGCCCTGCTAGTTTATTAGGCAGGTCAGGTCATGTATAAATAGAGTGCTGGAGGCACTCTATTTGATCACTTCATTATTCACTTCTACACTCACCAGAAAGTGGCGCACAAGTGAGGAAGGAGGAGTAGCTGCTAGGAGGACTATCTCTTGTACTTGGGTTGTATCATTGCTCTTTCTATCTCTGAGGAAGTTGTGGGGTTTTTCACCTTTATGGTTTTCCCTAATGAAACTCTGTGTGTCTATTGTCTCATGTGATTTCTTGGTGTGATTGATTTGCATTGTTATGCTTGATATGCTGTACATGTTATTCTCTCAGTAAAGATCCTAGAGTATGTTGAATTAATGCTAAAAAATTAACATGCACTACTTAGCTATGATGAGGGATACTGCAATAGTGATAACTGTCTTTGGTATCCGATAGAGTTTCTTTGCCAAATTAATAATGACACTACGAGGCCTAGACTCATACACAACATGGTGTTTCCACATATATGGTTGTCCTAAAATAACATGCAAACTTCGAGTGGGGCAACATCACACATTACCTCATATTTGAAGGGCTTGATGTCGTAGGATAGACCTCACTGTTGACTGACGCGTAGGTCTCATCCTTGGCTCAACCAATTGATGGTATATGGTTGGTGGTGTGGTAATGTCGGCAACTTCAATCTTTTGACGAGCTCGAACAAAATGAGGTTCTTTTGGCTACCACTGTTAATAATGAAATGTAGTGGATTCCCCTGCACCCATAGTTGTGAATGGAAGAGGTGCCCCACCTCCTTTGGATCATTTGACTCTTCTCATTGGATATTTGCGGTTGTGATGGTTGCACTAGGTTCCGCATCAATGATCTGATTTCCCTTGTGTTGCTTATAATCAAATTATAAGCTAGAGTCTAGCTATGGGGTTTTCGTCTCAACCAACAATGATTGTTTTGAGCGGCATTCATCAGTGTTATGCCAGGGGATTTTGTGGAACTCACACCATTTACCAATGTCCTTCTTTGATTTACCATTACCCTTCTTTTCCTGTGGCATGGGCTAGTTGTTAATATTTTGGTTGTCCTTGTTCTGTCCTTTGCTTTGTGAGTAAGGGCCACCTTTTCCAGGATTTTGTTGCAGTTGATTTGCAAACCCAAAATCCCACTTATTCTTTTGCTTAAACTTTTGCTCAATCTTGACAACATACCGATAAGCATCTCCCAATGAGGATATGTCTAGGAAATCCATCTCTTTCTGAATGTACATGTGTAGGACACTGCATTACTTTAGGACCAAGTTCCATTCAAAGTCTCTAGTACCCAGTTTTGAGCGTATGGTATGGAATATGTTGGTAAAATCTGGCACTATTTGGTCTCTCTCCTGACGCAAAGTCGTCCACCTGGTGTACTAATCATCATAATTTCCAACTGGGTAGAATTCCTCCTTGACGGCATCAACAAAATCCATCCAAGTGGGTTTTGTCCTATATATTTCAGACTTATCTTTCGCAAGCCTCTCACAGTATCCATCCCACTAGTCTTTGATATGGGGGAGGGACTGAAGGAGTGTGAATGTGATCTCTTCGCTATCAGAAATTTTTTGAAGAGAGAAGTAACCCTCTAATAGATTTAACCATTTCCCTAAATCATCTGCATCAATCTTTCCTTCAGATAAGGGTATGCCAAAGTTAACTTGTACCTTGAAGGGAGTCGCACCTAAAAAACAACTGCTTGTTGAAGGTGCATCAATCGCCGTCGACATTCTTCGAAGGATCTAGGCGAAATTATCCATCATCTCGTTCCTCTATCGCGTGAGGGATTCCTCAAGTAACAACATAATAGGATATCCTGCTCCGTCATCTCTCTTTTCTTCTCCAGCCATGCGAGGCTGCTTGGGCCGATGAGAGTGGTTTTCCCCAAGCTCAACTAGTTTGAGACCCAACTCTCGATATTTAGATCTCATCAGGGACATGCACTGAGAAACCACAAGACCAAATTGCTTTGATACCACTGATCGAGATTTATGTGAGAACAAAATGAAAGAGAATATATATATTCATATGCACAGATATATTGCAAGAAACATAGTGATATAGTAAACTCTGATTCTATTCAAATGAATGAAACATAATAGATTTTAAAATAAAAGTAGCTAGAATGGTGGTAGTGATATTTCTGAGAAGAGATGTGGCAGCTACGCTCATTCATTACAAGCTGAATACAAAAAGAGGCTGAAAGGGGCTATTTATCATAAGCATGAGGGAAATAACTCTAAACATCCAAAAACCTAACCCTAGGAGATGAATCGTCTTAAAGTTTGCGGCCCCAAGGTGGTTAGTTGAGCAGTCAACTTCCCGTGGTCATAACTTTTGCATACGATCTCCGTATGGGGCACTCGGTAGACCATCATAAAGATCTATCCAAGGAGTACAATAGTGGATTAGGCCAAGACAAGAGATAATGCCTCTCATGTGGGCCACTGCGAACCCAAAAAAACATTGTTTAGGGCCTCAAAAAAACCCTAGAAGTTCAAGACTTGAAAAACCATAGAAAAATGACTAGAAAATTGCCAAATGAAAAACTGTTTTGAGCCAGTGGAATAGGTGGGTGGCCACCTATATCCATCTGGATCAATGATTGATAAGTAGCATGCACCTGGAAATATAATATATTATTTTGAAGTTATATTCTGCTTAGGCTGTGTGGAAAAAACTGAGAAAATAGAGGTCCTGGTCTCTATAGGGGTAGATAAATTTAAAAGAATAAAAGAACAAGAAACAAAAGAATAAATAAAAATTGGAAATAAACAATTCAGAAAATTGAAAAGATACCCTCTAGAAACATAATTGTTGTGACAGTTGTCACCATCCAAAATATTTTTTAAAGATAAAAAGCACCTCCTATACAAAAAGAAAAATGAGAATGCTAATGATGTTGTTGAGAGAAAAGAGAATGGTCAAAAGAGAGATCAGACCTTTAACAACAAACATAAAGAAGAAAGGAAGGAAGAATGAACATAAATCAAGAATGAACATAAATAAGAAATGAACAGAAAAGAAGAAATAAAGGGGATGTGCTAACTGCTTGATGTTTGGGATTAATGATCAAGGTCCAAGTTCAATCATGGTTTAGAAATATGTATGGCCATGGAGTGTGAGCACTAGGTGTGCCCAGACAAGATAATTGTTTGTGTATCGGTTGGCAAGATTACTGCCTGGGTACTATTTTGGCATGAGTACTACTTGTTGGTTTTGGCAGGAGTACTGCCTATTGGTTTGGCAGGAGGACTGTCTGTATGAACGAGCCATGGAATATTAGTAAAACCAACCTTGGATAGCTAGTGACTAGATTGATAACTCCAATTGAAATTTTTTGTCATGAGTACTTGTATAGTGCAAGGTGGAATCCAGAGGGGAGTGAGTATTTTGGTCAATGAACACTATATGGTCAATAGAAAAAATTGTTTGCATATGCTACATGCTAAATACAATACCTAAGACTGATAAACAAAGTTTGTTTGTATAATTGCATGCTAACTATTCTCGATAAAGATTGTTGAGCAATGATTGTTTATACATACTACACGTGTTAAAGTATAGTGCATGAGACTAATAAACAATTTTTGTTTGTATAATTGCATGCTAAGTATTGTACATAGATATCATTGAGCAATGATTGTTTATATACCCTGCATGCTAAAGTACAATGCATAAGAATTTGATCCACATAAATTGTGGTATATTATGCATATAAGTTATTGTATAAAAGATAGTGAACAAAAGTTGTTTGCATATCCTACATGCTAAGTACTGTACATAAATATTGTCAAACAAATATTGTATGCATATCCTACATGCTAACTACTGTGCATAAATATTGTTAAACAAATATTGTTTGCATATCCTATATGCTAGGTACTGTACATAAATATTGTTAAATAGAGATATTTTTCATATTTTGCATGGTAGTTATTGTACACAAATATTGTTAAACAAAGATTGTTTGCATATAAGTATTGGTAAACATAGATTGTTTGCATATCCTACATGTTAAGTTCTGTGCAATAAATTGATAAACGAAGCTTGTGTTACAATATTAATTGTAGTAATTATTAATTTGTAATTCCTAAAGAACTACAATATTAATTAGAGATTATTACAGTGAAATCTTGAAATGACAATAGTAGTTGTAGAGGTGGTTACATTGTAACTTTTGAATCTACATTAATGAATGCATTACTATTTATCTAGTTATATTGTAGAGACGTAATACTATAGAAGCAACTGTATTGATTATGTTACTATAATCCTGAAGTAAATTACAAGTAGGGATCAAGTCCCTACGTGGTTATAAACAATTGTATAAATGAGAAAAACAATAAAACTTAGTGTAATATGGAGGTCTTGGAGGATCCTTATAGTATACTATGTTGTTTAGTTGATCGAGCTCGATGGATCTAAATATCTAAATGAAAAATTGTTTAATGAAAATTACTAGAATGTTATTGCATCTTTTAATGAATAGGGGAGGAATGGGCGTGGGTTTGGGTAGAACCTGATGATCCGGATCTTGGGAGCTGAGAACCAGAAGGATTGAATGTCGAGAGAGGAGGATATTAAACCTACAAATTTCTATCATTTGATCCATAAACGAGATCGGAGGTGAGGCTCAGAGAGCCTCACCTCTCAAAACACAACTTAAATGAATTAACCCAGACAAAACTCACAAAGCTACACACAATAATAAGTCCCAATGTAGGATGTAAAAAATCATTCCATTCTTTATTGAGAAGGCATAAAGCGTTTATATAACATTATTACAATGTACCTTGGGGCCATACCATGGGCTACCAAATACCATGGATGTGTGTCTTCTAAACTGTGGGATTCTAGAATCGTTGGAAGAATCCAAAACCATGGATGAGAGAGGGTGGCTTCTCCATTTAATGCTTTTATGATGAATACATCTGAATTTATACCATATGCCCCCTAAAATTCGGATCATCCCCCCCCCCCTAGACAATGATGGTCCCCATCATTTGACCCATGCTAAAAAGAGACCCATGATTATAATGTGACAATTGCCAATGAAGAGAAGGGTTTTGTGTGTTTGACCCATAACCATGGGTTTTGCGTGGTTGACCCATAACTGTGGGTTTTGCGAGGTTGACCCATAACCATGGTGGCAATGACAAGCTTGATTCCAATGAAGAGAATAGTTTTTTGTGGTTAACTCATTATCGTGGGTTTTGTGTGGTTGCCCCATAATTGTGATTACAATACATAATTGTGGGTTTTATGTGGTTGACCCATAACCATGGGTTTTGTGTGGTTGACCCATAACCGTGATTACAATACATAACTGTGGGTTTTGTGTGGTTGCCTCACAACCGTGGGTTTTGTGTGGTTGACCCATAACCATGGGTTTTGTGTGGTTAACCCATAACCATGATTACAATAGGATTTAATAAAAGTCCAAAAATTGAACAATTCATGATCTTTGATGCAGTTGATGTCTTGTTGCAAATCCATTCATAGCTTTTGATGCAGGTAATGAAATTGAATTCCGTTGAAGAGCCATTTGATATCTCGAAGAGACCTTTCCATCCATATAATATAATTGCTCTGGGGTGGCCCATAGAGTGAGAAAATGTTTGTTGAAGCTCAAGAGACGTGCGCACACTATTTTGCAGACATATGTTGCTTCAATCGATGGTATCTCTCAAACTAGAAAGCCAAATGAAAAACCGCAAAATACCAATTTTAGCCGACGGAAATATATTTCCAATGAACTATGGTAGAGCCTCTGAAACATTTTGTGGAGTCTGTAGTACTTGTTTAAAGTTGTTGTACGTGCGGCCGCATTGTGTACAAACATGTGGTACTTCAAACAAGTATATCTCAAAAACCAGGAAACAAAATGAAATTCCGTGAAATACCCATTTGAGATGACGGAAAGACCTTTCAAATGAGATATGGTAGACCCTGTGAAATGTCATATAGAGTTCACAACATCCCTATAAATTTTGTTGAATGTGAGAGTGTCGAATGTAGAGGGTCAATTGTAGAGCAACATGAGCTGTTGCAGAGGTTGTGGAACCTCCATGGGAAGCATTGAAACCCTGTAAAATTATTGAAAATGTTGCATACCAATGGATGTATTATATCCATGTATAGTTCTCTTTGTAATGGTGGACGAAGATCCGAGGGTAGAAAAATCTTTGAACCCGTAGTAAGCTTCAAACCCTTGTTCCGAAGGAGAGCGTACCTGCTCTGATACCATTGATCCGGATTTTGGGAGCTAAGAACCAGAAGGCTTGAATGCCGAGATAGGATGAGATTAAACCTACAAAATTTCTATCATTTGATCCATAAACAAGATCGGAGGTGAGGCTCAGAGAGCATCACCTCTCAGAACAACAACTGAAATGAATTAACCAAGAAAAAACTCACAAAAGTACACACAATAATAAGTCCCAATGTAGGATGTAAGAAATCATTCCATTCTTTATTGAGGAGGCATAAAGCGTTTATATAACATTATTACAATGTGCCTTGGGGCCATACCATGGGCCAAAACCATGGGCTACCAAATAACATGGATGAGTGTATTCCAAACTTTGGGATTCTAGAATCACTTGGAAGAATCCAAAACCATGGATGGGAGAGGGTGGCCTCTCCATTTAATGCTTTTATGACGAATACATACGAATTTATACCATATGCCCCCTAAAATTCGGATCAGCTGAAGCTAGTGCTAGCATGGATCTGTGGGTACAAATCGTATGCATAATAAATGGCAAATTTATTTAATAAAAAAATATTGCAAATTAATAGAGTTATTTTAAGTCCTCTCATTGTCCATTGGTTGTAGCTTGGGTGGTTGGGAGGAAAGATTGTTGCCCTGCCCACCCAGGTTCAATTCTAGTAAGTGACGTGATGCTCTTGTTGAGCCCTATTGTAATGATTGTATTTCAAGCCTTCCTTGATTCTTTCGAATAGCAGGAAGGTGATTAATTTCCTGATGGATGTAGCCCTCTAACAAATCGTGAACCATCTTAAAAAAAAAGGTCCTCTCATTAGAGGATCGAGTTGGACATTAGAGGGCCTCGATATGCTGAGAGGATTGAGTTTCCCATTAGAGGTCCTTAGTATGCTAACCCATTATTATCTACATCTATTAATTTTCTCATGAATGAGCATGGCTACCATCTAAGATAATTATGAATGCAAATAAATACTGATATTGATATGAATTATTTGGAGAACGAAATGAAGGAAGTGATATAAAACAAAAATAAAAATGAATATTTTGCAAAAAACACAATTGTACAAAAAAACCCAAGTTCTATTAATGAATGGACTGGAAAAACATTGTAAACTATAAATCAATACAAACTAGTTGTAGATGGTGGTAGCTTATCTCTAAAAAAATACATGTTGGCTATGCTCATCCGCAAGAATTGAGTTATAATGAGGCCAGCAAGGTCTTTCTAACATAAATCATAAATAATAAAACCCTAAACATCAAAAACCCTAACCTTGAGGGTGAAATGCTAAAAGTTTTGTGGGTCCCGATGTGGTTAGTTGATACGCAACTTCCCCGGGGCGAAACTTTTGCATATGATATCCATTTGGGGCACTCGATATCCCGTCGCAAAGGTATGGCCGAGAAGGACTACGTGTTGTTGGACCACATGATGCCTTCAACAATTGTTTGGGTTCTACCATGGAAAAAAATGTTGTTTAGGGCCTCAAAACGACCTGAGAGACAAGGACCTAAAAACAGTAAAAAAGTGGCCACCGATGTCCATCTAGGTCATTATTTCCCCCTTAGGAAGCAATGGTATCCATTCCATTAATAAACCTCATCTTGCGGGGAAATTTCTGTTGAATTTGACTCCTGGTGAGCCACTTGCCTTGGTGAAGAAGCTGCCTTGCTTTGGCGACCTGGTAGAGTTGAATGTTATGTTGGCAGGTGCCTTTCATCTATGTGTCCATGATCCTATTTATTGTAGCTTGTTCAAGGAAGTCTGGATTGAGTTATGTAGGGGCCAAATGCTCAACCACCTCTTAGGTGTCCAAAAAAGGTAAAACATATGGTCAAAGCTTCTACATTAAATATTGGGTGCAAGCCAAGGAAAGGGGTAATATTTAATTCAAAAGTATTCTCACCCACAACCTTCGTGATGGTGTAAGGCCACTATTGGAGTGGCCCGAGCTTTATGTGGGGGCTTGTGAAACACTCCTTCTATAAATTCAACCAAACCATATTCCCGACTTGAAACTTGTGTGGAACTCGATGTTGGTCCTGTCATTGTTTGTAATTGGGATTGGCTTTCTACATGATATCATGAACCTGTTTTTGTATGTGTTGGACCCATTCAATGAATTTGGTTTCTTTATCTGTCTCATCCTGAGAATGGGAGGACTCGTCCTGTGTAGATGCAATGGGTATAGCTACATCATGGGGGCAAATGGTTGGA
Source organism: Larix kaempferi (assembly GCA_027924585.1). Classification (NCBI taxonomy): domain Eukaryota; kingdom Viridiplantae; phylum Streptophyta; class Pinopsida; order Pinales; family Pinaceae; genus Larix; species Larix kaempferi. The sequence continues at coordinate 12,934,991 of BSBM01000493.1, read as the reverse complement.
ACTCTAAGCACAATTGAAAGGGGTTGTGGCCAATAGAGTTGTGGAGGTCTCTATTGTAACTATGTTGAATTTATGGAAGGTTGTCATCCCATATGCGTGGATGTTTTGAGTTGTACATGCGCATCATATGCACAATCATCCTGTTGACCACTTCTGTCTATCCATTCATTTGGGGATGGAAGGGAGTCGATTTTGGTGTCCATTAGAGACCATAAGGAGGACAGAAAAGTGTCGAGGAACCTACTATCCCGATCTGAAATAATGGTCCATAGCGGCCCAAAATGAACCCAAACACACTCAAAGAAGTGCTTAGGAGTGGCTTTGGTTGTGATACTCTTCGTACATGGTGCTAGAACGACCATCTTAGAGAATCGAACGACAACCACAAAAAGCACAATTGTGACCATGCTTGGTGGAGGGAAAACCTAACATCTAATACATTGAGACCGACTCCAAGGCTTGTTTGGGGTAGGAAAATGAGTGTACAACCCTTGTTTCTTGATGGCAGGTTTAGCGATGGCACATGCAGTCCACGATCGTATATACCTACCAACGTCTTGCTAGAGCTTTGATTAGTAGAAATACTTTTGAAGCACTGCTACTGTCTTCTCCATGCCAAAGTGTTTGGCCACTCGACTATAGTGTGCCTCTCAAATTAGCTTTGCACGCTCACTTGATGGAACACAAAGATGGCCTAGATAGCACAAAAGTGAAATGATTTCTCATTGAAGGTGCATCCGTTGTCGTCGGCAATCGTTGAAGAATCTGGACGAAATTATCCATTGTCTTGTCCCTTTGTTGTGCAAGGGATTCCTCAAGCAACAACTTAATAGGATTTCCTGCTTCATCATCTCTCTTTTTTTCTCCTGCTCCGTGAGGCTTCTTGGGATGATGAGGGTGGTTTTACCCAAGCTCAACTAATTCGAGAGCCAACTCTTGATATTTAGATCTAGTTGGGGACATGCATTGAGAAACAACAAGAGCAAATTGCTCTAATGCCACTGATTGGGAATTTTGGAGAATGAAATCAAGACAATGATATAAAACACAAATACAAGTGAATATTTTGCAAAAAACACATTAGTACAATAAAACCTGAATTCTATTAATGAATGGGCTGTAAAAACATTGTAAACTATAAAGCAATATCAACTAGCCCTAGATGGTGGTAGCTTATCTCTGAAAAGAGATGTGTTGACTATGATCATCTACAAGAACCAAGTTACAATGAAGTTAGAAAGACCTTTTTAACATAAAACATAAATGATAAAACCCTAAACATAAAAAACCCTAACCTTGGGAGATGAAACGCTAAAAGGTTTGTGGGCTCAGTGATCCAATCCTTAACCTGGAAGTGATATTCAATAAAAAAACTACAAATAAAGTATACATGCATGCCAAGCACCAACACTCTTAACACAAACATTAAACCTCACAAATGCAAGATGCAAAGATCAAACCTCATAAATGGTGGATGTAGAGGTAAAATCCAGAGATAAAAGAAAATGAGGGGCTCTTCTTTTGGGAATCCCACACACCAAGCAAATAAAATAACCAAGTGATGGCTCATCTTAGCATGTAAAGGACAAAATCCGTGGAGGAAGGCATGGAAATTTTTCCTGGCTTTTCGTTGAGGAAAGGGAAACATGTTTCCCATAAGGAAATATCCCTTTCCTTGCAGACAAAATATGCCATAATTCAACACTCTCATGTTAGCATTAAAGAAGATAGACACAACGCGATGTTAGGCTATGCATGTGCCCAAATTGTTAGCATTTGATAGCTCGGTGGCACTCCTGCATCAGGTGCCTAGGTGCAAGGGTCAATAACTTGGAGTCTCATTTATATTCTTAAAGTGACTTTATTAATGTGTTTTTATTAAAGTACCTTTTTGATGTGACTTTATGATTTAAAAGTGAGTCGCACTTTATTATGTTTCTGAAGTGACTTTAAGTCATAAAGTGTACTTTTTAAATATTTAGGGTAATGTGACTTTTCAAAAAGAAAATTTATTGTAAAGTTCACTTAGGAGATTTAAGTGAGTGAGAGATTAGATCCCAGCCATAGATCTCTTGGCCAAGATCTAATCTCATCCATTGAAGTTGAAAAGTCATGAGAGTAACCCTAATAGGGTAAATAAAAGTTGAATGAGTCTCCATTCTTTGGCACACATTCCAAGAGAGCAGCTTGGAGAGGCACGATTTTCTAGAGAGAGTGAGGGTTGAGCTGAGAGTGAAGGCTAAACCAGTGGGGGCACACTTCCCTAAGTGTGAACAGGAGCAGCAGCCTTCAGTTGCAGCAAGTAAAGAGCAAGAGAGTGGCACTTGTTCCAAGGTAGAGCAACAGTGAATGTTGTTATGTTCCATCAGAAAGAGAGGCCATACAACAAAAGTAATTTGGGGCCGTACAACTGAGACAGTGAGGCCGTACAACACATAAATCGAGGCAGCCAGTGGACACATACTTTGAGGTGATTTTGTTGTATTTTGTACTTCTGTTTTGCACTATTTTCAAGGTGGTTTTCTGTTGTCATAGAATTTGTAATCTATAGCCTGTACCTTAGAGAACTGAGCACTATTTGCTATGCAAGTTTTGGGCCTGTTGATTGGGTTTTCTTTGGCACAGTTTCCAAGGAAAATATTTACACAGTGATTGAGAAAGTACTGTGTACTTTCTGCTGTAATTAAATTGCTGTTGTACTCTTTGATATTTTTCTAGCAGCTCAATAAATCTCTCTCTTGAATTGTTTTTTCCCCGAAGTGTGGGGTTTTTCCAGGGTCATGGTTGACCAAAAATCCTGTGTCTATATGCTTCCTACTGCATGCTAGTACATTATTTCTGTGCATGAACTTTTATGACAGTCTGCTGGTTATTAAGTTTTTCCACTGCTAAATGTACTCTACAGACAGTATATTAGCCTACAGTCAAGTTAATTTAATGTTTGATAAATGTGCATGACTTGTGTTTACTGTTAAGGTCAATATTAGTGGTTTGTAAAGTGTTTGACATCAGATTACAGTTGGCTGTTAAGTGAGAAAATTCTGAGTTTTTGTTGTCATTTTTCAACACAAATGGGGCATGTGTATCACTTGTTTTGGAAACGTTTCCTCGCCAAGCTTTCCTGCCAGAAACGTTTGGAACATGCCTCTTTTATTTCAAGCTCTCATCATGATTTTTGGGCTTGCAACCAATCATTATATTAGTTCATTTTAAATTCTATGCGTTGGATAGGTTTATAACTCACCATTAAAAATTATTGGTGCTATTGGTTTACAAATTGTATGCATGTGAAATTGTATATATTTATTTATGCAAAGAATTTCGATGGGTGTAGTAAGCATGGTGTTAACACCTAAAAAGTGCTCACTAGCTCATTCCCTTACTCACATGACCCATTTGTCCACTTTTCCACCATCTGAGCCTCTGAAACCAACAAAAGGTCACCAAAAGACCTTAGTACACCCCTTTTTCCATTAAAAAAGATTATTTTTCCAAGAAAATCATAAAAAACCCTAAAAAATGGTCCAAATTCCCAAAAATATTAAAAAGGGAATTAAAATATTATTTTTATTCAAAAAAGGAAAAAGGAGGGAAAAGTACCTAAACCATGTTGGTCAATACCATTTGGTTTCCACAAAACCACAAATGGTATTTCCCACCACCAAAACCTATAAAAAGGTGGTAGGGGCTCCTCATTTCACATCCATCCATTATCTCATCCTTATGCTGCTGAAATCTCCCTTGAGCATTTTAGCCATTGCAAACCACATTGGAGAAGAGACCATTAGAGATTGGAGTTGCTCATCCTTGGAGCCATTCAACCTCACCATTAGAGGTATTGATTCCGCAAGCACTTGCTTGCCCCATTCTTTCAATACAAATTCATTATTTTACATTATCTTGTTCTTGATTTTAAATTATCTTTGTTATTTGCTTAATATCTTTGCATAGATCCATGGTTAGTCTTGTTTAATTAGTTTATTGTTATTTGCTTTACATTGAAACTGCTGCTACTAGTTAGCAGGTGCCCATAGCACTAAGCCTGGTTGCAAAACCGGGCCAACAGTTTTTGGCGACTCCGCTGGGTTTTGAACAATAGATCTCTAGTTTTGCTTTTAATCTTAGTTTTTTATGAGTTTTTAACCTTTAGATCCATAGATCTGCCATCTTAGACAGCAGATCCATTGCTGCTCTGAGTTTTGGCCCCATTAACAGCCCGAAATTCTTGATTTTCGGGTTCGTTTTTCGGCCTCCGTGCACGGCTCTCGCCTCGCGGTTTTTAGCCTGACAGTCGCGCGGTCCATCGCGGCTTTCGGCCTTTTTTCCGCGCGGTCCATCGCGGCTTTCGGCCCTTTTTCCGCGCGGTCCATCGCGGCCTTTGCCCTTTTTTCCGCGCGGTTCACCGCGGCTTTACTGCAGATTTTCGCGCTGCACATCGCGGCATCGCGGTCATTTACCGCGCTGCACATCGCGACTGCGCGGCCCTTTTCCGCGCGGTTCACCGCGGCTTCGCGGCCTATTTGCGCGCTGCACATCGCGGCTTCGCGGACTTTTTCCGCGCTAAGCATCGCGACTGTGTGCCCAAATCCCGCGCAGTCCATCGCGACTGTGCGACAGAAACCCGCGCGGTCCATCGCGGCTTTTCTGTCAGAACCCGCGCGGCTGAATTTTTCATTCGGCCATTTCGACTTTAAAAAATTAATTTTTACTGTACTTTCTGCCCATAGCACATTTTTTACAGTATTAAATTTTGCATATTTTACAGCCTTGAAATTTTTTTTACTATTTAAAATGCATATCTAGAAATCTTTTTAAAAATTTTCAAGAAAGTGAAAGAAAGACTCATTTTGCATTTTTATCTAGATTAAAATTTTTCCTGTGTACTTCTTTGAAATCTTGCCCTTAGCAATTTACTTGAAAAAAGAAATCCATTTATTTCTTTTTAAGAAGTCTATTATTTGCTTTCAGAATTCAAAAGATTCACTGTTTTTTGAGTTGATATTTGCAAAGCAATTTATTTGAAAAAGTCATAAATATTTGTTTTTATTTTATTTTCAAGAAGCTCCTTTGTTTTCTGAAAATTTCCTATAAAGCATTTCCCTTTTTCAAAGTTCAGTTTCAATACCTCACGTGCACTCACTCGATCACTTAATTGAACTAAGCCTTAAAACGTACCATAATCTCAATGCACTTTTAACCCCACTTGGGGAACACTAAAAGAATTCTTGTAGCTAGGTAGTATTGGGGGGATAGGTGTTCCAATAACACCCCTCAATTATTACATCTGAGACATAGAAGTTGTCCAATTAGGGAGCTAAAATCTCTTAGTACTTTTTGGCGCGGTCACAACCGGTTTGTGGGAAGGCCTCTCCCTTAGGAGGGTTGAAGTCGCGAGGATGGTTCCGGAAGCCTGAGTGGAATACCGAAATCCATTCAGTAACCGAAGGGCTACCATTCGCAGTTCTTGGGATATCCCTGTATTGGGATATTGCGATCAAAGGACCAAACGGCAGATTTACCTTTTCTCGACGCGTCATGAACGGAGTATCCTAGTAGCCTGTCTTTAGGATTGATTACCCGGTGTCCCTCCCGGTAGGGGGATATCTAGCCGTTGTCTCAACATTCATATTGTCTGACTTGGATTTCATCACCTTGCAGAGGATATCGTGTGTTTGAGTCACAATACTTTTAGTTAGGTGTTTGCATGATTCAACCCACCCTTGGTCTAGTTACACCTATTTTTTATAGAAGCCGTTTGCATGTTGGTACTCTGACCATTTGTTGCATTCCTCCACTTATTGTAGCACAGCTGCTAGAATAAGTGCCCTTTTTGAGGTGGATTTTTTGGCCTGAGAGCCTTCTTTTTTCACTCCCCTTCTTGCACCCTTGGTTGCATTAGGGTTTTGAGTCTTTTATATATATATCACCACCTGATACTTAAACAAATTTTTTGCACAAAAACATATTCTCACCATTGAGAATTTTAGACGCTCTCGTCGTCTACAGGGCGAACTCCCAGAGTTTAGTCCACTTGGCTCTCCACGTCACGGACGCAGAGCCTTATCCCTTGATTCGACACATCGTCAATCAACTAGACAGTCATCCGATTCTGAAACACCTCACTTCACTTTTGATTTGGAGGTAGAATCCGAAAACCCCACAGAGTTACCACCAACCACCATTATGTCTGGAACACCATTTGATCCACTGTTTACCAGCACCGTAGGTGAGACATCTACAGACCCTTCTGCGGTGGTGCCATCCATGGCGACTACCACCCCCCTGGGTGTGCCCAACATGGGTAACACTCCACATTTAGGAATGCCCAACACAGGGCCACCACCTGTCATGGGTATACCCAACATAGGGGTCACACCCCCTCTGGTTACCACAAACCCTATCCCAGGAATCCCCACTGCTATTCCTAACCCAAGTGTAACCCATGTTGCACTTGGAGGCACTGGCCCATACCAGACTACACCTATTGGAGGGCACATACCCTCCATACCTAGCATACCTTTAGGCGCTACTGGACCCCTACACCATACCACAATGGCTAGGCATGTTCCAGTCCCAGTCACCACATCTGCTAGCTTACCATACATGGCGAGTCTGAACCTGCCAGACTTAGCTAGGCTCACAAATGACCCCATTAGACACGATCCTGCGTGGCCTCACATGCCCACCAAACTCCCCTCTGACATCCCTAAATTTGAGGGCAAGGCAGGTGAAGACCCCCAGAACCATATCATGTCTTTCCATCTATGGTGTTCCTCCAACTCCATAGTGGACGACTCTGTCCGCCTCCGTCTATTACAGCGCACCTTCACTGGCTCTGCAGCCAAGTGGTATATCGAGCAGCCCCATGGGACGCATGCCACCTTTACCTCCCTTGCCTCGACCTTCCTGCAGTTCTTTCAGTTACCTGTTCGCTATGATGCGGGCGTCGAGATCCTACTGTCTTGCAGACAAACCACGGCCACCCACATCACTGACCACATTCATGAGTGGCGTCGACGCCGAAGCCTCTGCAAAATTAAATTAGACGACCGTATCTTTTTAGATTGGTTTCTAAAATCCCTCCTCCCTCTCATTGCGAAGGATGTGGCATCTGAAAGACCCCAGTCTGAAGAAGAGGCCATCCTCAAAGCCCAACAGTTTGATCTCATCTATGCCCAGTCGGGTTATCTATACACAATCATACCTGACGCCCCACGAGGTGACTCTTCACCTGGCGACGCATCGGGGGCATCACATGCCGCTGATGGCATCATTGGCCAAATCACCCCGCAACCTAAACCTTTCAGCATGGTGAGCACCATGCCCGCCCTAGACCTCTCTAGGGCTACATCCAGTTCCGGAGCAACAACTTCTTATGCTCCAACAAACCAGACCCATCACATTCATGGACCCTCTTGTCCACAACATTGTTATGGGCAAGCGCCATCAGCGTATGTACCTCCTACATACTATGCTCAACCTACTACACAGAACCCCATTCAGTTCTCACCACAACTGTTGCAGTACCCACAGCAAACTGCACCAGCTAATCCACCACATCCAATAGCTCAGGGGTACCAACAACCCCAACAGGCAACTGGACCACCTCCAGCTCCACCTGCATACTACCCAGCGCAACCTGCTCCCGCACCTGCGGCTCCCCAGAATCCCCCCAATGCTCAAGGGCATGTATACGCACAACAACATCAGCCCCAATACCAAAATAACCAACGCAACCAGGGTGGGAAACCAAACCGCGGAAGAGGACGTAACTGTGGAAACAACCAAAACCATAACCAAGCTCCACAACCTACCCATCCTCCACAAAATAATAACGCGGCGCCTGCTCATCAGAATCCTGATCGGCCACCTAAGCAAGCCAAAAATGCTAATTTACGAACAAACCATCCTTGTTCCATTTGCGGTGTCTATGGCCACTATACCCACGCTTGCCCACATCTGGAGCGAGCTCGACAATTATGGACAGATGACGCCCATCGTCAAGGGCAGGCGGCTCCTCAGCCGCCACCCAACCCTCCACCACCTCAACAACAGCCTTTGGTGCTACAAAACCCTTTTCCAACAGAAGGGGTGGTGAACACTCAGCCGTTAGCCCCCCCACAGGGCAACGTGCAACCACAACAAATCACTTACGCCGCTCCTGATCAACCCATGTTTGATTCAGGCACTCACCACTTATTGATGATGTCCACTGCCGACGTCAATATCCAAACCCGACGGAACCAGTATGGTCCTACCTCCGAGGCTCCCCCCACCGATAAGGATACTAACGCTCATCCCACCGATCAGACGTTACGGATACCACCTCTTCCACTCGACGGCGCTTCTAAAGCACCTCGTTTCCCACTCCGCCGTATAAACAACAACCCCAATGCACGGGCTGCGTCAAATTACAACATCGTAGATAACTTAGCTCAGTCTCCCGCAGCCATGTCTGCGTTAGAAGTCTTAAAAAACTGTCCTACGCAGCGCAAGACTTTACTTTCCGCCATTGGGGCGATTGACCCAAATGATTCGAAATTGATGACCTTTGATTTAGACCAGTCTGAACCACGTCTGCCTTCCACCATAGCAGTCCAAGTTTCTGTTTCTATTCGGAATCTGGTCATCCATCGATGTATCATCGACGAGGGTGCCTCCACATGCGTCATGTCCACATTTGTTTGGCAGAAGTTGGGATCCCCTACTCTCCAGCAATCCACCACTGCATTGCGGGCCTACGACGGCCGGTCAGCTCAACCTCAAGGTTTACTACCCAAGGTCCCCATCCAATTAGGTGGGAAAACTGTGCTCATCGACATAGAGGTCATTAACGCCCAGCTCGATTATAACCTTTTACTTGGCCGCAGTTACATGTACGCCATGAAAGCGGTCGCCTCCTCCGTTTTCCGCACCATGATGTTCCCCCACGAGGGACGCGTGGTCAAAATTGACCAACTCACCTACTATGATCCCAATGCCCCTGCAGCACCTGAAAATGTTCTTCCCATGATTGAACAACCCGCCGCTGGTGCAACTACCTCATTTGTGTCTTCTGTGGGACCCGGACTTTACTCAGATACACCAATGACCTCTACATTCCAGGCCATTCCACCACCGTCACCAGAGACCCATGTCGCAAACCTCTGTACTCTTTCACAGAATACACATACACCAGGTATTCAACCACCATTGATCCCTAGTCACATTGGGGTTACACCCATCCACACAATCCCCTTTCTATTTCCTCCTTCAGGTGTAGTAAGCGCTCCGGTTATGGCTACCCTTAGTCTACCCGGGTTAACATTGGGATTACCCGTGTGGTATATTTCGCCTCCAGTTCCACCGCCGACACCAAATGTCATCCTGCAACCGGTGCAACCCATTGTTACTTCTACCCAACCACCTCCCGGTATCACTACTCCTTCGTCATCAACGAATCCCCCTCCACTCATCAGGCCCATTGGGGGCAGAGGCCCACAACCATACACTGCGGTACCCCCACCCAAGGCAGTTAAACCTCCCCCCGTATTCCGTGCTCCTCCAAAATGCTCGCTGTGTGATGAGTTAGGCCATCCAAACCATCAGTGTCCACAGTTACCTGCATTGCAGGAACACATGCAAATGTTGGACGACGACCCCAACATCCCGGTGGTCAAACTAGATCCAAACCCTATGCCTCGTGATAAATCACTGCGTACCAACCACCCATGTGCGATATGGGGTATTTACGGCCACTACTCCCACAACTGTCCTGACATCCCAGACTACAGAGCAGCTCTCTACGAGATGAACAATTTGGACCTAGAGACGGCACCCCCTACTATCGAGGAGATCTACCCTCCCGCATCATCCTCATCCAGAGAGATTAACACCATCTACATGATCTCTTCGACTACCACTACCTCATCACTCGATTTGACCACTCAAAGCTCCCGCAATGATGAAGAGGTTCTCGAGACTCCTACTGCCTTTGATTATCCCAGGGAAGACATGCACCATCGTCCATACTTCCTCCTGGAAGAGACTTCATCCACCACCGCTACCCAATCCGCGGTTGAGTCCAAGGTTTTCCTTCCAACTAAGATCGACTGGTTAACGGATCCCATGGCCGATATTTCTCCCGTCATCCACATTGACATCTCTGACCCACTTGGTTCCCTTCATACCATCACATTAGGAACCTCCCACAGTGAGCATGAGATCGGAGAATACCAACAACTGTTCCAAGAATTCACTGATGTCTTTACTTGGTCAGATACCGAAATGCCTGGCCTTGACCCTGCCATTTATACGATCTCCACTGGATACCCCTCTGTCCGCTCGGCCCCTTCCATTGATCCCTTTGACACACAGGTTCAACCCTTTCAAATCGACCAGGAAACCACACGTCCACAACATGGGGGCAGGCCCAAAATCTTGCCTACTCATCATCATCGTGATCCTCGTCGGAGATACTGGGGGCATCCACCCCACAAAGGGAATCCCCCATCATCATATCATCACTTCAGTATGCCACCACGACCCACAGCCTCATGGTATAACACCCCGCCAGCAGTTGTTCAATGCCCTATTGATCTCTCTCTGAGACAACATCTGCACCACATTGACACCTCTGAGTTAGGGGGCATAATAGATTACCTCGACCCCGGGATAGGGGGCATGATCAATCATTTTGAACCTTCCCCATCATCTCTATCTCAACACCTCAATGAGCCCATCGTTCAAACCAACACATATGTGATCCACAATCACAAACCCCATGCACATAACATGGGGGCAGGTCATTAACCCTGCTCACTTTTTCATATTCGTGATCTCAACCATTTTTGAGGTCATGTGTCACTTGTATATTTCAGTTGATTTGATACACCTAGTATTTTGCCCCCAAGGGTCATCATTTCTCCCCACCACTGCATCCTTCGCTTGGTGGGATCACCTTTATTTGTAGCCATTTTTTAACCTAGTTCTTTCCTTTAACCATTCCGGAGTCCTTATGACCTCCGTTTTTCGCACCATTTGCACTGCCGGATTCATATTTCCGTGCCCGTGATGATGCTTGAGATCATTTCTCGCTCTCACCAGGACCAATATCAACATTGTGTCCCGACACCTTGTCGCCCCAGTTTGCGTACCACTTCAGCTGCTCTCCGTTTTTGATATATTTGATATCATCGGATTCATTTTTCCGAGCTTGTGATGTTGCTTGAGATCATTTCTCGCTCTCACGCCCAGATTTTTTGGGCATTTATTCCCATGCCCCCTCGTCACCTCAATTTGCGTGCCACATCAGCCGTCGTCCGTTTTTTACGAATTCTTATATCGCCGGATTCAGTTTTCCACGCTCGTGATGATGCTTGAGATCATTTCTCGCTCTCATGCCTAGATTTTTAGGGCATTTTTCCATGCCCCCTTGTCGCCTCGGTTTGCATGCCACATCGGCCGTCGTCCGTTTTCAACGAGTCTTATATCGTCGGATTTCAGTTTTCCGCGCCCGTGATGATGCTTGAGATCATTTCTCGCTCTCACCTTTAGAGTTTTCGGGCATTTTTTCCATGCCCGCCACATAGCCTCGGTTTGCGTGCCACATCGGTCGTTCTCCGTTTTCGACAATCCTTATGTCACCGGATCCATTTTTCCGCACTGATGATGATGCTTGAGACCTTTTCTCGCTCTCATCAATCCCTTTTTGTTCGGTATAATTTTACCCCTTTTTCGGGCCGAGCAACCCCTTTTACGAAAAAGGCACTTAGGGAGTTTCTGTTAAGCTCTTTTCTGACTCCTACAAACAATGAAAAGATCGCCGAGCAATCTTGCTTCCTTTCATGCTCGCTAAACATATCTGAAAGGGCGTCTACCTGGTATAAGTTTACCCCTTTTCCGGACCTCGTAGACTAATTACGAAAAAGGTATACTCTAGTCACATCGGCTAGAAGAGTTCTCCATCCGCATCATTTTATGCTTTTTCGGGCCTTGGAGACTAAACTTACGAAAAAGAAACATCAATAGAGTCCACTTACCGTTTTCAGACTCTCTAAACATGAAAGCAACCATGAGCATGAGCTGTCCTGGGCTCACAAAATCCACAGGACCGTACCATTTCAGAGCACACTTTTATCCCTTCTTGGAGCTCATTAAAACTACGAAGAAGGAATCAATGGTGCCCCTTGGCGCCATGACAGATCACATCTACTCATTAGGCAGATTCCTCATTTTGGTCGCCTTTGTTCAGAGTATTCTGCAGTATGTCACCTTGATAATTCCTCGACGACACCTATCAGCTTGTCCTCCCCCCCAGAGTCAATATATACCATTCAGTCAAAGCAATGATCCCCACACCTACAGTCAGTCCCCTACGTTGCCAGGTCAACCATGTCATCATGCTCTGAACAAAGGAAGTTTGAGTCTACCCATTTTTTGACCCAGTTATTTCCCATCCCCACAAGTATGTCAGTCCTACCATCAGTACTACATCACTTCAGTTCTACACCTCGTGCTCCTATCAAGGAAACATCATTGCCTTGTTAGTTGCTGGTCTCCCTCTGTCGACGACAACCACATTGATTCCAGAGGATAGACCTAGAGGTCCCTGTGTCTTGGACTCATTACCATTTATGATGAGTGCCTACGAATCATTTCGAGAGGAATCCTAAGTACCTCTCCGAATGGTTGTTTCTCACATGCTCGACTTCAACACCTTAATCGCATCGTTGAGACTCGCAAAGGGTATTGGTCCGTTCAGTTATTAGTCGAAGACCCCGGATACCTCCTGACTCCTCCACATTTGAGAGTATACCTATGGATACAACCAGTTACATTTTTTCTATAGATATCCGGGTTGCGTATGGCGACAGTATTCAGATGTACCCCAGTTTTACACTCCCTCGAGTATACAGATACAAATACGTCCCAAAGATGGCTCACAGTCATTGAGTCCATACAGATGTTGGACACCTTCAGTTTCACCAGTTCAACAGTTATTCCAGTGTATCAGTTATTGAGATCAGCCATGATCATGAGTATATCCCACAATAATGTCCCCTCTGGACCATTATGATGTACCAGTATATTTCTTCATGTATTAGATCCCCCTTCTTGGGACTAATTGTTTTGTATATGTCTTGATACGAGCATGGGAATGCCCGCCTCGTCCTTTATCAGAGATTATACCTCATTCATATTGAGGCCATGTAATATTTTTTGTTTTTGCAGCTTCCAAGGGCCGTGGCTCCAGTCTCCAACCGATCTCTTCTCTCCCCTAAACCCCAGAAAAAAGGACAAAAGAACTATGATGTCTATCGGCCATACGATGAGCTCCTGCCCTCACACATCAGGGGGCAATCTGTTAACACCTAAAAAGTGCTCACTAGCTCATTCCCTTACTCACATGACCCATTTGTCCACTTTTCCACCATCTGAGCCTCTGAAACCAACAAAAGGTCACCAAAAGACCTTAGTACACCCCTTTTTCCATTTAAAAAGATTATTTTTCCAAGAAAATCATAAAAAACCCTCAAAAAGGGTCCAAATTCCCAAAAATATTAAAAAGGGAATTAAAATATTATTTTTATTCAAAAAAGGAAAAAGGAGGGAAAAGTACCTAAACCATGTTGGTCAATACCATTTGGTTTCCACAAAACCACAAATGGTATTTCCCACCACCAAAACCTATAAAAAGGTGGTAGGGGCTCCTCATTTCACATCCATCCATTATCTCATCCTTATGCTGCTGAAATCTCCCTTGAGCATTTTAGCCATTGCAAACCACATTGGAGAAGAGACCATTGGAGATTGGAGTTGCTCATCCTTGGAGCCATTCAACCTCACCATTAGAGGTATTGATTCCGCGAGCACTTGCTTGCCCCATTCTTTCAATACAAATTCATTATTTTACATTATCTTGTTCTTGATTTTAAATTATCTTTGTTATTTGCTTAATATCTTTGCATATATCCATGGTTAGTCTTGTTTAATTAGTTTATTGTTATTTGCTTTACATTGAAACTGCTGCTACTAGTTAGCAGGTGCCCATAGCACTAAGCCTGGTTGCAAAACCGGGCCAACACATGGGTTTATACTTATGGATGCATATGTTAATGGTATTGTATTGATCATAAAGATTAACTTGTGATTTGTTAATATTGCAAGAGGCCCTGTGTTAGAGTAAGAGTATAACTAAGATTTAATGTCTTCGTAGTTCATTGCTAGGTATTAATAGATTTTATCTATGCATAGAGTTTTGTGTTCTTATAGTGCAAGAAGAATGTTGGCAGTTGATCGTAAGATGTATATATAAATGTTTAGACATAAAAATTAAATATTTATGATGCATGTATAGACAAGCATGATAACCACACGGCATGGTAAAGGTGGCACACTTTCTCAACTCTCGCCAAGGAATTATATATGCATGAGTAACATTGAGACATTAAAAAAAATAGTATCAAGGATACATTACAAAGTGGTACAAGAGATTAAGGTTGCAAAACTTGAGCCTTATGAACTCAGTCATGCCACTGAGAAATTTAAATGCAACTGATGAACTGTTATGTTTACAAGCAGCAAGAAGAAGATAGAACTACAGACTAAGATAAAAACTAGAAGCACCTAAAAAGATGAGTAAGGTTCCCAGTCAACTTGGGGTGGAGGAAAGACCACCACCAGAAGAAGGAATGTGGTTGAGTTAAACTCGGATTGAAAGACAATAACCCCATCAGAAATGATGGAAATATTGAGAATCTTACAAGTAAATTTGCAGAGCTTCAAGGATGATAACATAAAATCCTTAGAGGAGAAACACGAAATAAACGCTATCCTATTACATAACCTCACTAAAATAAAATAAAAAACAATGTGCAACTTCACACCTCCAGCAATGGGAGCAATAAATATTCCACAGAAAAAGGTTCCAGAAGCGAGGAACCAAAGTCTAAGCTCCAACCTAATGTAGGAAACAACTCAACTAGCAATGAAGAGACCCTCTCTAGCAGCTCAAAAAGTGATACTACAATGACATCACCACCTAAGAAAAAGAGTGAGCTTCAATTCTCAAATGATCTAAAGGGGGAATTGAAGAAGGTTAAACCACCCACCTTTAACAATGAGGTGAAGATAGGTGAACAAACTTAACCTTGGCTTTTGGGAATGAATAAGTACTTCCAAATCTATAACTATGATGATAAAATGAAAGCCCAATTGGTTGTGTTTAACCTTATAGCTAAAGCATACAATTGGTGGCAGTAATTGAATTTAAATAAGGGAAAAAAAGAAAAGAAAATTAGATGGAAAGAATTTAAGGAGTGGTTCATAAACAAGTACATGTATATGATATTTTATGATAAAAAGATTAAGGAATTTCATTAGCTCAATATGGGACAAATGAATATGGATGATATGATCAATAAGTTCTTATAACTATTATGCTATTTTCCATACATCGAGGAAGAGAAGATCAAGATCCAAAGATTCCTAAGTTGTTTACCTTGGTACTTTCAGGATGGAATTGAGTTTGACTATCCAAAGGATCTCAAAGAAACATTTCACCAGGTGAGACTGTACTATGAACACAACTAGCACAGGTTTGATAACTTGTAGAGCACATGAGAAAAGTAGAGGCAGAAAATTGAGCAGCGAAAGAAAGGGTATAAACCATTTGCATTAAAAAATCATACCAAGTCCTTTCACAATAACGCATATGGGAAGACTAAGTTTCAATAGAATGCCCCCGCTCAAAGTAGAAACCCAAATGTCAGGACTACAGGAAAGAAACCAAAAGGGACCAATCCAGGACCCTTAGATGTTGGGTCTATGGTGAGAATTACCAGAAAATAAACTATCCTTACAAAGGAAAAATTGTCAAGAGATTCCACAACCTTCAAGAAGCTACTACTGTTAATGATATATCCAAGTGCCCAAGAATTTATGCCACATTGGACAATCGACATGCTAAACATCAATCGTCGATCATGGAAGTCAAAGGTTAAAATTTTTGGAAAACTTATTTCCATTCTTATTGATATTGCTTCTTGTAAAAGCTATGTTTCTCTAAGGATCATTAATCATTGCACGTTACATAAGATTACATATAAGCAGGTCTGGTTGGTTCAACTAGCCACATGAACTAAAATGAAAGTGTCTGAGTTTATCATAAATCGTCCTATAGAATTGGATGGAATGGTTAAAATAATAGATCTTAACATTTTACCTTTAGGATCCTATTATCTACTTATACGCATGGATTGGTTGGAAAAGTACAATTCATCTTGAATTGTTTAACGGAGACATTCACTTGTGAAGATGACGAAGGGATTGGCAGAATAATAAATGGCATACCCTGTGGAATCTCGATGAGATATATTTTAGCTCTGTAGTTGAAGCATAGTGCTATGAAAAGGTTGTAAGCTGTATGATGTCCAAACAATGGATTTTGGAAAAAAAATTGAATCTAAGTTGGAAGATTTCCCTCTTTTGATGAACTTCAAAGACATATTTCCAGAAGAAATACTTGGTCTTCCTCCAAAGAGGGACCTAGACTTTACTATTGATCTAATACTTGTAGTAGTGCATGTTTCGAAGGTACCTTATCGGAAGAGTATATCAGAACTAGTAGAACTTAAGTTGTAGTTGTAGGAATTGTTGGAGAAATTCTATATCAAACCTAATGTTTCCCCTTGGGGAGCCCCGATCTTGTTCATCCAAATGAAAGACGAAACTCTTAGGTTGTGCATTGATTATCAACATCTGAATAAGGTTAGAGTTAAAAAAAATTATCCTTTTCCCGTGATTGATGACCTCTTTAATAAGGTTAGAGGGGTTAAAGTGTTTTCAAAGATTGACTTGGGATCAAGTTATTGCCATATCAAAATTAAGAATCAAGACATTCATAAGACAACTTTCATAACTCAGTATGGGCATTATGAGTTTGTGGTGGTACCTTTCGGTCTCACTAATGCACCTATGATGTTCACGTGTCTCATGAACAATGTCTTCAGCAAGTGCCTTGACAAGTTTTTACTTGTCTTTATAGATGACATACTCATCTATTTAAAAACAAGGGAAGAATGCGAGGAACATCTAAGGTAGTTATACAAGTTTTGAGAGAGCACCAATTGACATAAAGTTTAACAATTGTGAATTAATTATCAGTTTAATAACTATGTTAGTTCTACAAGGATCAGAGTCAGTACCTAGGAATTGTGATTTACGAGGAAGGAGTCATAGTTGATCTTCATAAAATCAAGGCAATAATGGAGTGGCCTACTCCTAAAACTGTAACTGATATATGATCATTCATGGGCCTTGTCGAGTACTATAGAAGGTTCATCAAGGATTTCTCAAAGATTTCCTATCATATAAATTCACTTTAGAAAAAGGAAGCAAAGTTCATCTACATAGAAAAGTGTGAGTTAAGTTTCCAAAAATTTAAACACATGTTGACCACTACTCCTATTCTGAATATTGCAGATCCATATGAAGACTTTGTGCTATGCACATATGCGTGCAAAGAAGGCTTAGGAGAAATGTTAATGAATAATGATCATGTAATCGACTACGAATCCATAAAGTTGAAAGAGCATGAAAGGAATTGTTTGTACCAAAATTTGCTCCCATCAAAATTTTTACATTCCGACAGCGCGCAGGCAAAGAGGGACCCCAATTTTCACTACTGAAATGTTTACAAGTATGTTTCCCAAAGCCTTGAGTTTTGGTGTTGACATGGTCAATTTTTTTATCGCCTCAAACTTTGATCTTGGTTAGTTTGGTGTGAGTGTCAAACCTTGTTCTCTTTGTTTGCCCAAAAAACTCTCCATTTTATCAAACTTCATCTTGTGAGTCTATGTTTTCCCAAATCCTTATCTCATGTTCCATTTTGTTGTTAACCTGAAAATTATGATTCTTTTTTAATTAAAAATTATTATTTTAATGAAATAACCTTTAAATCTTTTGTTAAAATAATAATTTTGTTAAAAAGTGTAAAAAAAAGGAGAGTCATCCATTATCCTTTTAATAAGTTATATGTTAGTTCTTTTAAAAGGAAAAAAGTGTTATTATAGTTTCTTGTGCCTTTTCCATGTCATATCCCATTTCCACGTCAAGTTTTCAAACCACTATTGTCATTGGATGAAACATTTCCCCAAGCATCCTAGCTTCCAAGTCCTACCGTCATATCTCAAAGTATTCACACTAAATGACAAGGGCCAAGTCCATATTGCAAGCACTAAGAGATCCCACGAGTCTTCATAGAATGCTCAATGCGTCGATAGCACCTCCACACACTTGCCTATATGAATGTTTCAATTTCCATTTACTTAATACATATAGTATATCTCCACCGCACAAATAAAAGATTCAAAGCAGGAGTGTGTAGAGCCCATCCCCCCAGTTTACAAATCCAATACACAATAGAGTCAAGCGTGCCATAATTCCAAGGTATCAAGACAAGTGCTCGATTCTTCAAATAACAGAGTGAGTGTTGATGAAAGGAGAGATCAATGTTAAGGAGAAATCCCACCAAGTCGCATCCTACACTCTCGAATTGCAGAGTGTTCAAATGATGAAAATCGACAGGGATGTGAGATCACATCATCAAGTGCGCAGAGGACAAGCATCAACTATCCCAAGTCATAGTTTAACTGAAAATTTCAAGTGCTCATTGAAATTGTCTCAATGTGTAGAGTTGAACGCCAAGTGCTAGTCCCACATGCCTAATTTCATTAATTGAATTAGGAGCACCCGAGAGTGACAAAACGACTGTAAATGATTTTTCTCATTGATCAAACCATGTGTTTACATTGTGTAAGTGTTTGAGCTGTTGCAGTCATAAAGCCCGATGTTAATGGGATTGAGATATTTATCTAAAGACAAGTTTTGTGTGCTCATGGTCGATTAACTAGGAATTGTTACCAGACAATCTACCAAAAGTGGACTTAAGGCGTGATCTCCCTAGTTCAACGTGCAACTAGAACAAATGAGACAGAATGCAAACCTACCTTCCTAGATACAATTATAGATTACGAGATGTGGACATCTTACCTTTTAGATCTGTAGATACTTCTCCTCCTTTGTCGCTCCAAGCTCCATGGTCGTCAGATCCGTAGCTGCAAGACCTATAAGAACATGCAAGAGACAAATGAACAATAATAGCACATCTACACAATAATTGATCCAAGTAAACAGTGAAGGAAGTAAACTATAAATATCAATAACAACAAGACATTTATGGAAAGAGCTTTGTATTACTGTATAAAAGAGTGGGAATACATAGAAGAGTAAGAGTTACAACCAAGCCTTAACGTTGCAATCCTCCTCCGACAAGCCAAGCCAAAAAGCCTCTAAGGAGAAATGGGAGCCTCCAAGAGATGGATGATGACCTCCCTAAGCTTATTTCACCAGCATATGGATGCTATAGCCTTCCTCCCCTTGGAATGGGAGTGAGCTTCACATATATAGGACTAAGAGGATAGGATAGGTTGAAATATGGTAGGAGAGGACTAAGGGATCCTCCCAAGGGGTTTGGGAACCGAGTTCCAGCTCTCCTACAGGTTAGGGATAGAGATCCAAGTCACACACCTTCGAGAAAAGGCTCGAAGATGCCTTTTATCCATTTAAACTGACATCGACGCATATTGCAGTAGGACAACTTGCGACGTCGCATGTTGCTCAAGGATGACCCGCGATGATCTAACTAGACCTTATGGAAAGGGGCTAGTAACTCCTCCAGTCTAACCTCTTAATCATAGGAACTTCATAGATGTTTACACTGAGTCTTATGGTGGCAAGATTTAGGTGTAACAGAATGGCCCCCAAAGCATGAAGCTGTTGCAACTAGATAGGGGAAATGCTTTGAATAGAAGGATGGTGAGGACTTACTGAAGGGAAAATGCTGTTGCAGTACAACTGACTCTGAGAACACAGTCTCGCATGACTCACAACATGGCTGCCGACCAATACACTGCAGATCCATGGTAGTAAAGACCAACTGAACACAATCATGGCTACTAGACATAAGCGTATATCCATGATGAGATGATAACACAACCACGACCAATACAAAGTGGATCTATGTGATATAAGACTCAAACAATCTCCATCGTAACTTGGGAAAACATGACTCCCCAGGGTCTTCAAGCTGAACCCGCAATGATACGAATCTATCCATGTGATTACAAATGTCTTGACATCGAACATGGTAGAAACCACTTGATTACCGGTCATTGATGTATACCGTTAACAAGCGTGAGGGAAATCACCATTGATGTCAATGATTCCCAAATATCATAATACATACCATCGAGTGCGAATCAATGATCTGAGGTCGAACACATGACGAAATCTTTCAATCAAGAGCCAATGATGTAAACTCATGTTGAAAGCGAGATAACCTGCCATTGAGGCATGCAGGCCCAAGGTACTCGATTGGTTTCTAGATTCACTCCCTAGATGATGTGTTGAAGTCGACAAGGATGAATCTATCGAAGGAGGGCCATGATGAATCCCCCATCATCGACACGAAACTCAATACAAATGTTTGGAGTAGATCGGAAGGTACAGTAACATGCAAGACTAACTCAAAGTAAACCGACATGATGGAAGGTGTACTGATTGCAAATGATGAGTTGTAAATGCATCTCTTAAACATGGGCATGGCATGACTTGGCAGTATTGACATGATGAGAACGACACTAACCCCTAATGCAACTGATGATGGAAGCATTCTTTGGATGGCCCAAAGGAGTGACAAGACTCATGAAGCTAGTAAGACTCAAGGACAAATGGATTATTCAAGTACGGTATGCAAATGCAAATGAGTACCATGTTCAAGAGCGACTAAGTACTGCCATAGGTTAAAGTGTAATACAAAAAAATTCCCTTTTTCCCCATCATGACTGATGAGTGCCTCATGTGTTTTTAACGAGCTTGATGAGGGTAACCAGATGCTTGGTATAGCTCATCTCATAGATGAGTCCAATACCAAACATTTTCCGAACGTGGGAAAGGAGGGGTTCATCCCATGGCGGGATCTTCAATGTTGAGTTTTAACGAGTCCATAGAAGGTAAACTCGACATCATTTCATGTTGCGAGAGTCTGAAAAGAACAAAAGAAGACTCCAACGGTCCTTTTTCGTAAGGTTAGCCTCTTCGCCCGAAAAAAGGGTAAAACAACGCGAGAGAGGACTCTTCCATCCATGATCGGATGGAGCGCACCTTTTTCGTAAATAGCGCTTCCTGCTCCGAAAAAGGGGTAAACTATCATCAGAAAGGCGACCGTTCAAATAGTTTTACAAGTGTGAACGCGACTGTTGACTCAACTCCTTTCGACAGGGGTTCACACTCTCATCAACAAGTACCAACAATCCCTTAAACATCGGCCCAAAAAGGAGTAACCCTTCCCAACAACACTTGGAAATTGAGTGAGGTCTCACCCGAGGCGGATAAGGGTGTTGCAGGAACCAAGTTTTCGCAGTGGCAATTGAGGATATACTTTACACATGAATTATTATCACAGAAACTAGAGATTATTACCTTCACAGTATGCTATTTACTCATTCTTCACATATTCAAACATTTCGCAGATTCAACATAAAGTAAACATTTGCATCAACACATTTAACCTACTCAATCGCATACATCATTATGAAATCCACATAAACATATGGCAAATATTCATCATCGCACAATAATAGAGACAGATTTATAACAATAGTCGAACATCCTCATGCATTCATTAACTTCTGCGGAAAACCCGTCGCAGGAACAGTCAAAACATCATGTCGCGGATCCAGAATACATCAAAACATGATATTGCTATCGCTATTCTCATTCTAATCTCTCCCCTTTTTTCCTCCTTTTCTTAGGCTTACAATTCACTTCTATTTATATGCTACATAAGTGGTACAAAGATGGTCCACATTGACCGATTCTAACAAACAAAATACATTAAACTATTCATGCGCTTCCGTAAGTGTTGCGATTGATCCTTCTTTCGTGGAATTGCTCTTTCGTGCTTGTTGGTTTCCGCTCTTTATGCAAAATGATCCATTGCCAACAGGCCCCCAACACAAACTTGTGGCTCGCCCTCGAGCCACCTCAGCTGGACAACTCTGGCGTATTCTGGGCTTCTGCGGGTGCTACCTTGTGGAACTGTTCTTGGAGTCTGGAACTCGCTGTCGTGGAATTCTCAAACTCATTTCGAGTCTCTTGGAACCATGTAGCGTCTGGGATTCGCTATCATGGACTTCTCGAACTCATCCTCTAGTTTCTTGGAACCTTGGTCATCTACCTATGCAAGGGTTGCTAGGGTGTCACATGCTCGTTCCACGATACCATACTGTGAAGCAGGCTAGCTGCTCTGGGACATCTGTTTCGAACAGCTGGTTGGTTATCGCCGGGGATCTTAGGCCCCTGCTCCGGTTCTTTTGGTGGCCATCGGAGTGATGTTTCTTCTAACTTCCACCCATCTCTTAGACATCTCAGATAAAACCTCGTAGTCAGTTCCTCCGAGAGGTATTGTTACTTCCACAGCTGGGCGCTCTTGCACACTCGTCGTTCTTGCTTTCAGTGCCCCTGGGGTGCTACCCTGCGAAATGAAATGGATCATTTCCATAGCTTCCTTGGAATTCCTGGCTTAACTAAATGTCTTCTCAATGCAGAGTCTGAAACTTCCAAATTTCATCTCCCAACACATGATACTCTGGTGTTCCTTCTTCCAGCTGTACTAATATTTATGCTGGTTCGTCATACCATCGGTCGAATTTTTCCATCATTGGAAAAATATTTTCCATCACCATGTGATTCTATCATCATGCGGTTTGATCGTGTTCCGGTGATGCTTATACGCAGCCTTCGTGCCTGGATTGGACACCCCTTGTGCGGAATGTCCTTGGTCGATCTGGTAGGCCGCATTCACATGCGTAGCGGCACACGATCTGAATGGCCACCCCTGTTTCCTTCTGCTGTCCTCATCACCACCTGACTGGCCGTCCTTTCGTCATCCATCATGGTCATTCAACGTTATGTCATCATTTTCATTATTATTGTTATTATTATTTTTTACTCTATCGGATCACAGCGATAGGGCTTCAACCTATTGCCATTCACCATTCTAGGCAACAATGATCCATCTAAGGTCTGTAATCGCACTACACCACCATCAGTAACAAAATTGATGATGTAGGGCCCTAGCCAGTGCATTTGTAACTTACCTGGATATTTGACGAACTTGCTGTCGTATAGAAAGACTGCATCCCCCTTATGAAAGTATTTTTTCTTAATGTGGTGATCGTGCCATGCCTTCTGTCGATCCTTTTCTACCTTTTGATGAAAACCTGCGATGAATCGATCTTCCTCAAGCTGTACTAGTTGTACTAGTCATTCCTCTAGGGCTCCGTCGTCGCTCATTTCTGTGACGACTACAATCCGCAGGCTAGGAACAATATATTCCATCGGCATAACTGCCTCTTGATCGTAAACAAGCTTAAATGGAGTTTGCCCTGTTAATCGCTTACATGTTATCCAATACGCCCAGAGGATCGCCGAAACTTTGAGATCCTAGTCATCTCAGTTGGCGTTGCAGACTTTGGTGAGTGCATGTTCCAGGATTTTGTTGAACGCTTCCACTGTCCCGTTCGCTTGAGGGTGGTAGGGGGGTAGTTTTCTTGTGCTGAATATGGAACTCCTCCGTTAATGCTGAATGGTCGGTGAACATTTTGAAGTGCCCCCCTAGGAGGTAGTGTCGAAAATTTTGTAAGGCGTAGACCATTGCTAGTCCTTATCTTTCAGTGGTCGTGTAGTTCTTTTCGGCCATGGATAGCTTCCTACTTGCGAAAGCTATGGGATGGGCAATATCGCCTTCTCCTGGTTGGACCAATATAACACCTAATGCGACGGATGATGCATCAACATGGACATGAAACTCTTTCTGCCAGTTTGGAAATGCGAGGATGGGTGCTTCCACCATCTTTTCCTTTAGAATATCTAAGCTTTTCTAGCACTCCTCATTCCATTCAAACTTCACATCCTTTTTTAGTAGTTTTTCCATTGGCGCTGTGATTGCTGCATATCCTCTGATAAACTTACGGTAGTAGCCTGTGTGGCCCAATGTTGCTCGAAGTTGCTTAAATGTTGTTGGGGGTGGGAGGTCAACAATGATGGAAATCTTTGCAGGATCAACTAACATGCCCTCCTGACAAACGATGTGTCCCAACAAGATACCAAATGAAGCACAAAAGATGCATTTTTTTAAGTTTGGGGAGATTTGGTGGTGGCTACATCGTTCTAACATAAGTGTGAGGTTCCCAACATGGTCCTTGACCAATCCATACATCATCCATTCATTCATGTATACCGCGAGAAACTTATGGATTTAGTCTTTGAATGCCGCAACGACCAGTCGTGAGAATATTGCGAGAGCATTCTTTAAGCCGAATGGCATTACTGTATATTGATAACACCCCCATTCAGTAACAAATGTGGTCTTATGTCGGTCTTCTTTCGCAATCTTGATTTGGTGATAGCCTGAGAATCCGTTTGTAAATGAGTAGATCTCCTGACCGCCAACCCCTTCGATTACCTCATCTGTAAAAGGTGTTGGGAACGGATCATGTAAACATGCATCGTTCAATTTCCTCAAGTCGACACAAATTCTTACTTCACCATTTTCTTATCCTGGACGACCATCGGGCTAACCCATTCCGATCCTTCTACGGGTTCGATAATGCCAGCTTCCAACATCCTCTCAAGCTCCTCTTGTACTTGTTCCTTATGTCACGGGTTCAAGCGATATGGTCGTTGTTTAACCATCTTCACACCTGGTTTTAGTGGAATCTTCATTTCACCAAGGTTTCCTGAAATTCCCTTCATTTCTGAGAATTTTGTTGGGAACAAATCCTGAAACTCGTGTAACAAGTCCGTCACCTTCGCAATGGTTGACTCATCCCAATAATCTCCAATGTTCGCGAATTTTGGATTTTCTTCCAATCCAATGTTTACCTTTGTAATCTTCAATGGCTAGTGATACTTATTAGAGGGTAGCTCTGGTGCCTCTACACTACGACTACCTTCCAACTCCGACACATATGTAGCTTGGGGGTCATTGTCATCATTCATTTCTCCTGTGACATTATAACATTCCATCATCATTTCAGGTGTCACAGTCCACCGCAGTTCTGATGGTTGCGCGATCGACACGACCTTAAAAATCTTCTTCCGGATCACTTGAAGTGCATCATGGATGAAAGGATTTTCGTCTGAGAAAGAGAACGTTTGGCTGAAGCCAATTGTCAACTATTCCCAAGAAAGTGTACCATGTCATAGTTCCGTTGCAACGTACCAACTCCGCGGTGCTTCATCCAATGTATGCACAAAGGCATGCACCCATTCCTGCTGCGGTCGCTCTGCCCATTGGTTCCGACAAGCCTCCACATCTTTGCTTGGGTTGCCTCTACCATCGAACTTTCATCCACTCCATGTTGTGGTGTCGCCGAACTGTACCTCCAAGAGGCGTCGACATAGTGGCCAGTTTGGTATACTGGACTTATGCACTGCCCACCAGCGCGTAGGAGTAGCTTTCAAAGCTTCCTGCAAGACCAATAACCTCTGTGGTTCTGCTACCTTTTCCTCGAATTCAGTGAGGAAAGTGCTTAGATTTGGTAATCCTTCATACGTTGGCATCGCACATTCTTCAGTAGCCACCCAACGCACCGACTGCGTAATTCTTGAGCATCTACAAAACGAAACTTCATGAATTCGGTTTTGCCAATTCTCCAGTGCTTTGTTTGAATCTGATGATGCCGAGCTGGAGTTGCGCCAACCTAACTCTCCCTCTATAGTCAGATTGACATAATCTTCAGAGATGTTGTATAGGCTATCCCATCCTTCCACATAGTCGTCTCTGGCTGGCTCAACATGTTAAGATTTAATATGCTAAGACAGAAAATAGCAGCATTGCATTCCATTTCACAATAATAGCATATACAGGATCACTGAAGAAACAACAAGCATAGCATAAACACAAGAGACACAGATTTATCCTGGGAAACCCTCATGGGGTAGAAAACCTAGCAAAGCTTCCTCAATATAGATGACCAGCAAATACAAAAGATGTAACCCTGAGCATAAGATCCTCCTTCTCCATAGCATACCTCTCTCCCATAAGTGCGCCACTCTCAAGTGAGTGAGTGTGTGTGTAAAATGAGGAATACACCTCCTCTATTTATACACTACTTCGACTTGTCTTTTACACAAATCATGTAGGCTCGTATTTAACCAATGGGTTAAATACCCCACTACAACTGACTGGGATGACCCCTCTAGAGTGGTCTAATAACCCTTTCACCCATATAACACATACAGGGCCGACCCCCACTAGGGAAGTCTAATAACCCAAGTTACCACATTCCGACGGAGGAATAAACATCTCCGGATATACAATAAGATCTTCACGGAGGAATGAATCATCTCCGGAATAATAAAGTATAAATATAATATTCTTTGAAGTTACAATATCTCAACACAACATATCGTTGCCCTTTAGCAGGATCGAGAGGTGCAACAACCCTCAGTTCCCGGTCTTCGAACGACATAATCCATTTTTTGAAATTAATAATCGCCTGGTTCTCCATAGACCAGTCAATTCCTAATAGTGCTGAATAAGGACTTGTGTTATCGACAATTTCTATGACATCGAAATCAGCATATGTTCGAAGTCCTTCAATTTCGACGGGAAGCTGACACACCTGGCCAAGAGGGGTGACCTTGCTCTCGTTTTCCAATCACAATTGTACTGGTGACGAGGTCATTTGCGGTTTTCCCATTGTCTCCCATGTTTGTTTAGTCAGGATGTTCACGTCAGATCCCAAGTCCAAAATGATAGAGTTGACATCAAACGCTCCGATTTGTGCTGACATCTACATTTCTCTACCTGTCTTTTTCTTATGTATGTGATTGACTCTAAGTTCTTAGCGTCCACCCTCCTGTCGATGCAACGCCTCCTCATCTTTTGCTAATTCTAAGAAGTTCCCCAAGAAATCTCTCAGTGTAGTGGCCCTTCATCGCGGTTTCATC
Source organism: Larix kaempferi (assembly GCA_027924585.1). Classification (NCBI taxonomy): domain Eukaryota; kingdom Viridiplantae; phylum Streptophyta; class Pinopsida; order Pinales; family Pinaceae; genus Larix; species Larix kaempferi. The sequence goes on along the minus strand of BSBM01000493.1, from coordinate 12,907,931 downwards.
TGGTGAATGTTCGTGGCATATCATAGATTTCTTCTTGAAGAGGTACGTTCCTCCGCGGTCATGGTGCCTCCTGTTGTGTTTTTAAGAAGGTGTCCCTTCCTACTTCTATGTCAATAGTGACGTGTTTCTTTCCTGCCGGTCGGACAAGGGGCTGTGATCTGTCAGCTCCTGTCACCGCTCCCCCTTGTGTCACTACTCCCACCGTCACAGACTGTTTCCTAGCTTCTACCGATATTTTCAGTATTGTCGGTTGGTTCTGATTTTGATTTTGGTTCTGGTTTTGATTTGGTGGAGTTGGCAGGTTCTTTATCTACCATTTAGCGATGAACTAGGGACAATCCTCAATGCTATGGTCCACCCCACTGCAGTACGTGCATTGCAGGGCCAGATTTGGGAAATTCCTCACAAAATTCCCTTGTTGCCCGCAATTGTAACATATCGAAGGTCCTCGACCCCGTCCAGCGGCCCCTCCTCTTCCTGCGCCATTACCTTGTCCTTCGCGGAATCCCCCACCAAAACCTCCTCATTGTGGTCCATACTGCGCCTGTGGCTGCTGATACTGTGGCTACGGATATTGCTGATACGACAACTGCTGGTACTGCGGTGCTCCATATTGCAATGCACCATACTGCAGTGCGCCATACTGCGGTACGCCAAACTACGGTTGGTCAAATTGCGATGGCTAGTTAAACTACGGCTGGGCGTACTGCGGCTACTGTTGTCCCAACTGTTGTTCTTCTCCTTTCACCAGATATGCACCCATGGTTCATTCCTGTAATAGGCCATGGGCCCAACAGTCCTTCTCATCATGTCCCACTTAGAGATGAAAATTACAATACAAGATTTCGGGCTTCGACACCATTTTTTGTAAGTATACGCATTCCTCCAGTCGATGTCCTCTCGTCTGACAGACGGGACACCACGGCATGCCTCTCTGGCGAAGAGGGTTTGGCGCTCCTAATTGCAAATATTGTCGAAACTCCATGCAATTATCCTTATGGTGACCTTCCATCTTGCATCTGGTGCACCATACATCCTCACGACTTTCTTTTCCTTGCTTCAAGTCCTATAATTGAAGTGTTAACGTCGCCAATTGTGCTTGTATTTTATCCATTTCAGCTCCATTTTTTCTGATCGGTGAAGCCTCCAGCTTCATCGCAATTTCTAGTGCCTCAGCTTGGTTTGCAACCTTTTGTTGCATCAGTGGCCCTCGGATGTGCGGTATCAATCCCACAATGAACCACTCTTTATGCTACATGTCATTTATTGGCAAGCTTATCTTCCCTATCAATGTCTTATACCTCTGGTTGAACTCCCATACTAGCTCATTTGGGTATTTCTTAATCTACTTAAGCTCAGTAACATATTGCGACTCCGATTTAGGTTTTCTGAATTCTTGAATCATTGCTGTTTTAATTTTTCCTAACGTTTTTCCTGGTATTCCTGTTTGAACCTTCGTAAAATTTATGAACCAGTCCAATGCCCGACCCCGAAGGGTCGTCGCTAACTATCCCTTCTTGATGTCCTCATCCTGGACTTGCTTCATGGTCCATACTACTTTGCATACAAACCAAAACTGTTCAGCATCCTCCCTCTTGTTTCTCTGAAAGCTAGGCATCTTTGTGTCGTCCTCCATCCTAGTGTTTCTATTGTTGTTACTTACTGATGCGCTACTTTTTCCGCTGCATGTCGGGCAACTTTGTGAAGTATTAGTGGTTTTTCCTTTGAAATGATGAGTAGTGTGTGGGGTCGAAGGTATGTTGTAGCTGACAATCCGTCCTTCCTCTGGGGTAGCCTGGTCACCACCTCCCTCTTCGTGATAAGGGAACTCTATCCCCTGTGGCACTGTTTTGCAGTCCTCACTTCCGGTCCTCTCAGGAGACTCTCTCTCAGTCCTACTCCTCTTGTCAGGACACCGGAATATCGTTCCACTTCTCAAGGTTCCACAGTCTTCCTCAGTCTCCCTTAAAAATTCATCGTCGCTCATGTCCATATACCCCACATCTTTTCTAGTGGATCTGTATTCACGCAATACCTACAACCCCCACACACCGATCCTTTTACTCGTTGGAAGTCTTTTTCAAAATACCTTTTTCACACACTAGCATCTTAATCCATATATTTAGCGACAATACAAACCTTCCCCTAGGTCCCATGAAGAATTGTCTTTCTGCGTCGCTATAAGATCGGATAGTATCTACTGTGAACTCAGTGATGTACCCTTCTAGGATACTATCAACCCAAAAGTCAACAGCCCTTGACACTGTATTGTTGACTCATTTCAATTGTCGAATCAATTATGGAGTCCACTAGTTTGGTTCGATGTTTTGAAAGGTATGCCTTCTGAATGTCAACTGTGCAAGCCACTCCTATAGCAATACTGGAAAATCAGCAAAGAATATCTCATGTATGTCGGAATATATATGCGTCTACAACCAATTTTCTATCGTCTGTCCACAGTTCTTCTTCTCTCCTTCTACGAATTCTTCTGCTCTTCGATCGAACCACTCTTGGATCTCTGGTTTCGTTGGATGCCATAACATATCCCTCTTTTTCTCCTCAAGGTCCCGGCAACGAAACCATTTATTGACTCAACTCCTTTCGACAGGGGTTCACACTGTCGTCAACAAATACCAACAATCCCTTAAACACCGGCCTGAAAAGGAGTAACCCTTCCCAGCAACACTTGCAAAGCAAATGAGGTCTCACTCGAGGCGGATAAGGGTGCTGAAGGAACCAAGTTTCCGCATTGGCAATTGAGGATATACTTTACACATGAATTAATATCACAAAAACCAGAGATTATTACCTTCACAGTATGCTATTTACTCATTCTTCACATATTCAAACATTTCGTAGATTCAACATAAAGTAAACATTTGCATCAACACATTTAACCTACTCAATCGCATACATCATTATCAAATCCACATAAAGATATGGAAAATATTCATCATTGCACAATAACAGAGACAGATTTATAACAATAGTTGAACATCCTCATGCATTCATTAACTTTTGCAGAAAACCCGTCGCAAGAAGAGTCAAAACATCATGTCGCGGATTCAGAATACATCAAAACAGGATATTGCTATCGCTATTCTCATTCTAATCGCTCCCCTTTTTTCCTCCTTTTCTTAGGCTTACAATTCACTTCTATTTATATGCTACATAAGTGGTACAAAGATGGTCCACATTGACCAGTTCTAACAAAAAAAATACATTAAACTATTCATGCGCTTCCGTAAGTGCTGCAATTGATCTTTCTTTCGCACTTGTCAGCTTCTGCTCTTTATGCGAACTGATCCCTTGCCAACAACGACAAGTCACTTAGCGATCTTTTCGTATTTTGAGAGCCTGAAAAGAGCTTAAAGGTAAACTCCGGGAGCTTCCTTTTTCGTAGGAGTTTAACGAGCCTGAAAAAGGGATAAACTATAAGTCGGTGACTTATTCTCATCGTTTAACGAGCACAAGAAAGAACAAAGAGTTAGCTCGGCGTCATTAATAATTGAATTTAATGAGCGAAATAATGACAAAAAGACGTTAGAAGAGGGTGTTCATACCTGATAATTCTTATGAGGTGATCATCACGACGAGAAACGACATTAAATGGGCATCTAGCTTCTCTTGTAGCTCAAAGACTAGGTCAAAAACAGTTAACCAAGCTTTAAAATACAATAAATAACCCAAACTATAGCAAAAACCCACTAAAGCATCAATTTATAAAAATGAATATTCCATTTTGAATTATAAAAGGGTGAAATAGTGAAAAATAGTTACAATTGTTTCTTACCAAGTTTAGAGAGTGAGAAGTGCCAATTGGAGCCAAATTTCATTTGCTGATTCCGGGAGCTACAATCTGCCATTCCGCGAGCCGTTAGAGGCAGGTAGGCCTAAACTTATCCATGCAACTTGCTAGTGGATTAATTTTATGTTTTTTGTTTAGATTCTTGGGTTTTGATTTTATTTTAGTGGGGGAAATGCGCCCACAGGTCGGTGCAAGCCCCCTTTACGGGAACTGCGACAGACATGCTTCGTCGCAAATACCGTAAGGGGCTCTTGCGCCGACGTCGTACTGTCTGGATAGGCGTCCTACGATGGTGGAAATTCCCATTTTCAACTCAATACCCTACCAAAAATAAAAAATTTTGATGCATGGAGGGAGTCCTAACAGTGTTTATTTGTCCCTCTTGACAGGTTCATAGCAAGAAATATGGTTATTGAGTGGAGGGAGAGAGAACACGAGGAGGATTATGCTCGAGCGGAAAACAACCCTCAATGCATTGATGCATTGAGACATTATGGGTTGATGAAATACTTCCGAGTGCTAGGCATGAGAGCCCAAGTCTCACTGTTGACACACATGATCCGATGTTGGGATCCGACGCAACAACACTTTGTGAAAAGAGTGCATACTTTGAGTATTGATGTCGAGGACATCTATTTCCTTACAGGGTTATCCCAGAGGGGAGAACCAATATCTCTTATCGGGTCACGTGGAGGTGACCGGACAGTTGATGACATGATCACTCAGTATTGCACTGGGGGCACTGCAGTTGTTAGTGGGGAAATTCCCATTAAAGAAATTTGAAATCGTCCTCTACGCATGGTGCTCTACACCATAGTGAGGGTGGTAGGGAGTCAGTCCGCTCACCTTGCAAGCAAGTCCCAGTTGACATATGCAGAGGAGTGCATGGGTCCTCGGGTGTTCAATTGGTGTGGGACTCCTTGTTAACCTCAATACTTAGTTGACCAAATGTCGGCGCGGGGCACTAAAACAGTTTGGTTACGGATCTGTGGTGATATCCTTTCTGTTGGAGCAGGTACCTATTCTTCGTCCACAGGTGGACTTGGATGACCGAGATGCCCATGACCCACATATGATTTGATGAGCTGAGGTGATGGCTCACCATGGTGGAGGGGGTCCCATCATAGGTTACGGTTCAGGGTTCTTCACCTGGTTGGAGGGACAGCTCCTCATGATCGAGGATTATCCATACAGTGGGGCATACTTCAGAGGTGATCCAGACCTGGTGCTTCCCGAGGGAGCACAATGGGGTGATATCGGTAAGAACAACAACTTTTGTTTTTTCATTTTATGTATATATGATTTTTTTTAGAGTAGTACTGATGACTCTATGTTTTGTGCAGACGTGGTTCCGTTGCAACCAGTAGGAGTCTCGCTCATTGCGAGGAGAGGGGAGGTGCCGACAGTAGGTCCCGCGATGCGGAATTCCATCAAGGAGGTGGAGGAGGTCTACGAGAACCTCCAGAGGATGACACTAGACATCCCTGAGTCGAGTGTCCGGGATCTTCCCCGGGGCTACCAAAGATATATTGTTGGGGTGTCCACCCATTTTGGCACACTGTTGGCCAAAGTGGCGAGGGATGTAGTTTGCTATCATGGGAATCCTAGGGATCATGTGCAGCCTAGGGATTAGGTTTATGCCTATGTATGTACTGAAAGCTTATGAGATTCAGATTTTGATGACTCTTACTGAAAGCTAGTATGCTTCAAATTTTGTATGAGTACCACCATTTTGTATCAGTTTATATATATATACAGACATTTTGAGCGGCTTTATACATTATGTGTTTCATGGATGAATGATGTGATCTTGCTTACATGTTTGCTTATACAATGGATGAATTACATGTTATGTATGCTTTTATATTTTATAAATATGTTATGCATGTGCAAAGTACCAATCTAGAATGAAGTTGGCCATCGAGTTGACAACTGTATTCATGTCTCGTGGAATGTGCAGGTATTGAACATATTCAAAGGACCTTTGCAGAAGACAGAATCGTCTAAAGAGACGGAGTACAGTAGGGTCACATATGGCATAAATCTGGTTAAGATGAGAAACCACCAATTGTGAATCCAAGTGGATGACGATGTGGTCCATACCCAAGGAAAGAACGTTGGTTAGGGTTCCAATCACTCCTTGATACTCTGCAGTATTGTTGGTTGCGAATGCTAGACAATTTCCTCCTGAGCTAATGAGCTTGCTGGTCGGGGAATAAATTACCTAGGATGCCGAAGCAAGGTTATGGGTATGTCGGCTAGCGCCGTCCGTGAATCCGTAGCAAGTTGCCATTTGCACATGCAGACAGAACATGGTATAAGAAGCAAAAACAAGATCTAGACACACTCAAAATAAAGCGTCACACCACACAAAAACACACGCCATGTACAGTATATAAAACATGCCTATGCGTGAAAGAATCAAGCATAGTACTTCTTTAGGTAAATCTCATTGCGGGGCTCACCTAAAGATATCCCATCATAGTCCTCTAGTTCGTAGGCTCCCTTCTCCAGAACACATTTTACTATGTAAGGTCCATGCCACATGGACGCGAACTTACCTGCCCCCAGCTTATCGTGCTTTTGGTCATATGAAGACGCGGGGTTCTACCGACTTATCGTACTATGCTTTGATGTGTTTCTTATGTGTCTTGTTGGTAAGAGTAGTATTGCGGCGATTCTCATCGAGTTTTGCTAGGTAGAGGAAGCGTTCTTCCTCGACAGTGGTGTTCGAAAGAAGTTCAACTGCGAGTTTGAGAGATGGAATCTCGCACTCTATGTGCACTCTATTGGCATGACTACCTCCAATCCATAAACTAATTAGAAAGGTGTGAAACCGGTGGCAGCCTTAACGAAAGTTTGATAGGCCCATAGCACATAAAAAAGCATGTTGTGCTAATTAGACTTGTGTGGACCCACCATGCGTTGAATCATGGTTTTCAAGACCTTGTTAATGGCCTCTACTTGTCCATTGGATTGTGGGTAGTAGGGTGTTGATTTTTCATGGCGAAAACCCAATCTGGCACTTAATTCGTCGACCATATGGTTCTGAAAGTGAGATCCATGGTCGGTAACTATGGCTTGAGGAACTCCGAACCGCTCTATAACATGATTGAACATGAAGAGTGTGATGGTCTTGCCGTCTTCTTTGTATGTAGTCATAGCCTCGGCCCATTTTGTAAAGTAATCCACAGCTACTATGACGTAACCATGCCCCCCGGCCGAGTAGGATTACAGTGCATGAAATCTATGCCCCATTTTGCAAAGGGGCCAACGACAATAATTGGGTGTAACGGGGCTGGGTGGGTGCACTTTTTTGTTTGAAAATGCTAGCTTGGGGGACATCTTTTAACGACATCTATGCAATCTTTGAAGATGGAGGGCCAGTAATATCCCACGTGTAGGATCTTTTGGGATGTAGCCATCCCAAAGAGATGGCCGCCACACGCCCCTGCATGGCAGTCATTCAAAACGTGTTCAGCCTCTTCATGTGTTAGACAACGTCGAAGAACGGTGTCTACACCACGGCGGTACAAGGTATCACTAATGATGAGATAATACTTTGCGTGGTGGCGTATACGACGACGATCATCACGAGACAGTCAGGGGTTGAAACGATGGGTCTGAAGATATAGAGTGATATCTCCATACCGCGGGTTAGACGTGCTGATAAGAAACAACGATTCATCCGGAAAGGAGTCGTTGGGATCAGTTTCCGTATCAACACGGGGAAGGTCACAGATGAGTTCGTTAAACACCAAAGACTTCTTAGACTTAACTTTCTCGAATAGGAGGTCAAATTCCTGCAGTATCACGATCCAACGTGAATACTTGCCCCCAAGCACTTGACGTGTCAAAACGTGGTACATGGGGTTCAAGTCGGCAATGATGGTGGTGGTGCGAAGTAGTATGTAATGTTATAACTTTTGGACGACAATCACTGCCATGAGAGCTAGTTTCTTGACATGTGAATAACGGGTTTCGGGGCCCATAAGACCCTTACTAAGGTAATATATCACATGTTCCAGGAGTAACCGAGATGTCGACCGCAGTAGTAGGTTCAATGTTTTCCAGGTTGCCCTCAATGTCTGTATGGCACGTGAGTATGGGTGACTGAGGGAAGGGGTAAACATCCGGTGTAAAGATGGTGGCAATGGAGTTCTCTATAGTCTCCAATGGCGAGAGGAAAGATGATTGATGGTGGAGGTCTTCCCATGCAGGTTCATCGAGACTCATAACTTCCATAATGGGCTTGTCAGAATGAAAAGTCCAGAGCAGGGGGTCAGGTGACATCTGCTGTAGAGAATCAGAGGTGGAGGCCACAACTAGGTGGTCCTCCGAGGCTAACTCGATAGCCTCATATGTAGCTTTAGCAGTTGAAAGAGGCATGGTGTCTCCAATCAGAGGTAATGTGGCTTCATCGGGCACAAGCCATTGATAAGTAGAGTGGGAATGCCATAGGGTTACGGAGGAAATCATGTTCACTGAGGCAACATGGTTAGGAGGATACGGGATTGGAAAGACACCCATAAGGGAAGAATTTTTTATGAGGCCGACCCCCACACTCTCATATGTCTGCAAAAACTGTCCTAGTAAAGGGACGTTATCACTCGGATGAGTGGCGGTGTTCAGTGTGCAGAAATCCAATTGGTCGATAATAACAATCCGCCCTTGGTGGGGGAATTGAACTATGGGGAAGATTGATGATGAAACCGTAATCATGGCATAAAACCAATTTCGACCAAGTAATAAATTGTAATCCAATGGGGTAGCGAGTACTTCCACATTAATGGTCACAGTCCTGCCCCCCAAGTGTACTGCCAAGGCTTGTAACAACCCGTGGGGTTGAAAGCCAAGTCCGTCAAATGCTTTCAAAGTGGTAGGAGAACGATTGAATTCAGGAGAACCAATGTCTCTCCAACAAGATAATGACATCACCAAGGTAGAGGCACCTTCATCAAGTACTGTGCGATGAATAGTCTTTCCAGCAACCTTCGTGGCAATTTGAAATGCCAACTGGTGGGAAAGCCTCGGTTTAAAATATTCCAGTCGAAACATGATCGTGTTCAAAGAGTCTGGGTCGACTGCACCGATAGCAGCGAGGAGAGTCTTACGCTGAGTAGGATAGTTTTGCAAGACCTCCAGGGTCGACATGGTGCAAGGAGCTTGAGCCAAGTCCTCTACAATGTTATAGGTTTGAGCAGCCCGAGCATTGGGATTGAAAACCACTTTGCGAATTGTGCTCTTGGGCGAACGCAACACTGAATCCAACGAGGGTTTCTCAATGGTGAGAGGAATCGACGGTACAGTAATGTCCGGCAGGGAGGTGGAAGCTTTTTCAGTATTAATTCCACCTGGTTCCTTCGGTGGGACTGGATCATAGGATCATGATCTCGTATTCAAATTGACCGTCTCACTACACATCATGAGAACTTGCACGGTGGATGGGGTTTCTCCTTTTGGAGGAGGAGGTTGTGCGATCAATTGCTGATTCTGAGTGGGGAAGGGATCGTTGAGTACTGCGGGTGTGGGTTTGTCCTTAAGAAACTTTTGGACTTCGTCTCTATAAGGACACTCTTTGGAAAAGTGGTCATCACCACACAGTAAGCAAGGATACTTTAACTTCTGCTTCTGTTTTGAGTCATCAGTGGGAGGATTGTGCTCCTGCTGGTTAGAATATTTCTTGGTTATACCTTTATTTTTCTTCTTACCACCGGGTTTCTAAGGTGAAGCTGATTGAACAAAATTCACTTCCTCGGTGGAGGCAGGAGTGGACGATTTGGTGGTGCTGTTACCAGCCTGAAGTGGAGATGGGGAAGAACCATGGAGGTTCGACGATCCACTAGTTTGAGAAAGAGGCTGGGATTTAAGGGAACCAATGATGCCATCAACTTGAGGTCCCTTAGGTGGTTTTGTAGGGTCATACGTAGGGCGGGGTGCGTCAGGAACAATGTCGGACAATGTGCCAGATTGAGCATAGACCAAGTCTAAGTAATGGGCATGGGTAATAGCTTTTTCTTCGGTGACAACCCCTCCCATGGCCACGTCTCGAGCTATGGTGGGCAAGAGAGACTTTGTGAACCAATCTGCTAAGAGCTGGTCTGGAATATGAGCCTTAATCAGACATCGTCTCCTCTGCCACTCATGGATATGATCAGAAATATGGGTGGCGGTGTTTTGACGGAGTGAAGTCAAAAGGTCTATTCCAGTCTCGTAATAGATAGGTAATTGGAAGTGAGTCAGAAAGGACATAGCAAGAGAGTGGAAATCGGGAAAAGAGTTGGGTGGTAACTCGATGTACCACTTGGCAGCTGGGCCAGTGAGAGTCCGTTGGAGCAACCTAAGACGGATCGAGTTGTCCATTAGGGAGTTGGATGAACACCACAAATGGTATGTCATCACATGATTTTTAGGATCCTCACCAGGTTTGCCATCAAATTTGGGAATATTAGATGGTAGTTTAACCAAAATCGGTGGCCAATTCTGTCCATGGAAAATGGGGTCATTAGTCAGACGAGACAGGTTAGGTAGGTCCAAAGTAGCCAAAAAGGGTAGCTGTTGATTGGGCTGTGGGTATTGATAGTACTGATAAGTCATGTAGGGACCAGTGGGACCTTGCATCGACTAGTTGTAGGTTGTTCCCAGAGGGAACTGAACGTAGGGGGGTGTGTCTCCCAAACAAAACCTAGGTTCGCCGCCATAATAAGGTGGTCCATTACCATAAGGTGGGGGTCTGCCACCACCATCGGGAGGAGGAGGACCTCCTCCAAAAGGTGGGGTTCCTCTACCGTTGCCGTGGTAAGGTGGGCCTCCACCACCTCCGCTGGGGGGGCTCAGGCCACGCCTCCACCGAAAGGGTAGGGGCCTCCACCTCCTCCGCCAGAAGGAGGAAAACCTCCACCGCCTCTGCCGGTAGGTGGTCCTCCACCACCACCGCCAAAGGGTGGTCCTCCAATACCACCACCAAAGGGTGGTCCTCCACCACCTCCGCCAGAAGGTGGTCCACTACCACCTCCGCCAGTAGGTGGTCCTCCAACGGTTCCATGATAAGGAGGGCCTCCACCCGTAGGTGGAAGTCTGCTTCCGCTAGAGGGTGGTGGGGCACCGCCTTCAAAATAAGGAGGGCCTCCTCCTGCAAGTGGTGGCCTTCCGCCGTCAAAAGGGGGTTTCCTTCCTCCGCTAGAGGGTGGTGGGTCTCCACCAGAAGGTGGGTTAACACCTCCATCTCGGGAAGGGGAAGGGGGGGGATTTGGTTGGACTTGAGGTGGGGGTCCTCCTGGTAAGATATTAGGATATCCCCATGGTGTGTATATATTTTCGGGGTAAGGTACCCCATAAAAAACGTTTCCGGGATTGAATTGTCCTGATGCAGGGTTAAAATAACCTGGATACGCTTGAATCCATGGAGGTTGGGTCAGATCGGGCAGTTCCCCAGCAGGAGGTACTCCCGGGATGGGTCCGACGGTAGGTAAGGAGGTTCCAATGGCAAAGCCAGATGGAATTTTCCACTTGGATTATGGCTAGAAGGTAGGGGTTGCCTCCTAGTATTAATGTTTTGACTGCCTAAAGATGGTTGACTCGCGATGGGATGTTGATTACCCACTAAGGGATGAACATTATTTGTAACGAAATTAGCTGGTAAAGCATATCCTCCCCGTGAATTTTGGGGTGGAGAAGGTAACGTTCCAATAGTAGTAGGAATATTGGACAACTGTCCTTCAACAGGTTGAGTCGTTTGAGGTATGGGACTGGTCACCTGAGCAGGATGAGTATTGATAGGGAATGAGGGTTGACTAGGCTCATAAGCGGTGAAATGAGGTGTGGATGGTTTCGGTGAATTGTAAACCAAAGAACGGATTGGGGTATATCGTAACATAGGTGTCTCCTCGTCCTGGGCCCTTAACGCGCTAGTTTACCTTCTAAGATCTTCGTCGGCTGCTCGTAGCCGATCGATTCGTTTGCGAAAAGGTGCTAATAGTTCTACATGAGAGGTAGGAGGGGAAACGACTAAATGAGCCCATTGTCGACCTAGGGAAGTATTCCAAAAAGATGCAGATGGCCTAAAAGCTGTGGATACAGGGTCATCCCGGGGTGGATTAAGCCAATCCGTGGCCCCAGGTTCACCTTCCAATGAACGATGGAAGGATGTGTCACATGAAGTAGAGGGTTCTCCGGGATCAGACCTCGGATGATCCGAAGTTGGTGAATCCGGAGGAAATAAATTCTCCATGGTGGGGTGCTCTGCTTCTGGTGACATGACAACAAATGGTTGAGCCATACTTACTCTCGAAATGACCTCCTGATTAAGGGGAAATTCAGGTGGTAAGTTCAAAATTCTGCGAGACCTTCGCAAAGATTGATCAACCAAAATGACTGATAAAAGAGTTTTCTCCTAAAGTCTTCTATACAAAAGAAAAGAATACTAGACAAACTACACAAACTAAGGCCACAAGCAAACTTATGTGATAGGAGTGGATTCAAAGTCTGGAACTTCACAGGATTATCAGAACATCGCAACTCCCTATATACTGCAAGGTCCAACAGTAAAACGCGACAAGGAGGATTGGGACCGTACCCTTGCCTGAATACCCGACTACCTGAACAATACATGTGTAGTAATCTCCCTGAGTGTTGTTCTCGGTGTATTGCAATGTTAAGACGATCGAATGGTTAACTCAGTTGGTTTCAGGAATCCTAGTGGTGTCTCCCGATATACTCAAGGTACGTGGGAGCTCAAATCTGTAGTGGTGTTGTCTAATGCACAACCGTACAGCACGAGACCTTCTGATATACTACCAAGTACGTGAAACACCTTTCAATATATGCCATGTACGTGAAACACCTTTCGATATACCATAGGGTATGTGAAAGAGCTTCGATATACTGGTTGGTACGTGAAAGAGCTTCGATATACTGGTTAGTACGTGGAAGACTACAATATCCCTGGGATGCAGTGCAGGCAAATAACGACAGCTGCCACGCTTAACGACGTTGGAACACGTCTCTAACTTACACACAAGTTACTAAATTTTTTTACCTAGTTCTACCGTTAATTTTATCTGGACGGTTAGGTGAATGCATGAGGTGAGTACATAAACGTAAGCATAATGTAAGCCCTAACTACATGCAAAAGAAAAATGCACTCTTTTCTTTCGATGAAGTCTATATATGGGAAGGAGAAAATCTTTTCCAGTGACCTGAATGAGACAATAACCCAAAAAGTTCTAAGTTGACCCAAAAATGACTATGATACTCTTTTCACTTTTCAAAGCAAAACATGAAAATGACAACACAACAAATCCAAATCAAAGAATTTTTATTTTATTTTTTTCAAATAATGAAACTAAGTGATGAGAAGAGAGACATTCTAAGTGGAGCACGCTACCTTTTTCTTTCGCTATGATGACCTAAAAGCATGAAAACCAAAAGCATGTAACTTCTTTACACATGGAATCTCTTTTGCAAAAATTGAATTTCACTTGCATTTTTCAATAAAATGAATGGCTCATAATTCGTGAAAAACACAAAATAATTAACTTTTCTTTTCAACTTTCCAAAAGACTCATGAATGATAAATTCCAATGCATGAAACAAATTTTTCAAATTAGCTTGAAAGTTGATAAAATTGAAGCACTTTTAATTTTCCAATGAATGCACTAAGATAATGCTTGATAACAATGACACTTTTAAATATAAATGGCTGGAAAGAAAAGACTACTTGCAACACTCTAATCACTCAGAAAATCCCAAGAAAATGACAAGCACTCCGATCGAACTGAAAACACATAAGATATTCAAAATCAACCGAATGCAAACAAAACCAAAAGATGTGTGCATAAAGGGGTCTGGAATGAGATCCAGTGCAATGACTAGATCGGGTGAGGAGAGGAGGGAATGCAAAACCAAGTGGATGAAGATGGGGGAGCCCAAAGCGTCCACCACTACCAAATCTCGAACTTGTCCAAAGTAGGACCCAAAACCTATCCAAACACATCCAAACAATACCAATGCAAAAACACAAAGTCCCTGACTAGATAGTGCAGTCCAGAGAGGCCTGTGAACCAAAAAAACCAAACCAAACTCAAAAAATGGAGGATGGATGAGCCAAAACCTAGGGTTGACTGCTCGGCGCAGCCTGTGTTCAGACGCAGAGCGACCGTCACAGGTGGTATACAGGTGATCTGCGACGATGTTGCAAGATGCCAAAAGGGTCTGAGCACCGACGGTGCAGGTTACAGAGCAGTAAATTGCGCCCAAGAGAGTTCGCTGCTCTGGTTCTATTGCCCAGGTGCGACGAGCGAAATCCCAAATCAAAAATAAAAAAGATCTCAAAAGATGAGAAACCAAAAGGTTTGATAATTGAATACACAAACTCAGAGAAAGCTAACAGACTCTTCAATGTGAAGATCTGGTGGTGAAAAAGGATCGAGAGGCTAATGAAGTGGCTTGCACTGAAATCAACAAAAATGAAATTCAAAATTGAAATCAAACAACTATTGTATTCACCAGTATGGTTTCCATATTTGTTACCGGACAATCTACCAAAAGCAGACTTAAGGCGTGATCTCCCTAGTTCAATGTGCAACTACAACACATGAGACATAATGCAAATCTACCTTCCTAGATATAATTAGAGATTACGAGATGTGGACATCTTACCCTTCAGATCTGTAGACCCTTCTCCTCCTTTGTCGCTCCAAGCTCCACGATCGTCATATCCATAGCTGCAAGACCTGTAAGAACATGCAAGAGACAAACAAACAATAATAACACATCTACACAATAATTGATCCAAGTAAACAGTTAAGGAAGTAAACTATAAATATCAATAAAACAAGACATTTATGGAAAGAGCTTTGTATTACTATATAAAAGAGTGGAAATACATAGAAGAGTAAGAGTTACAACCAAGCCTTAACGTTGCAAACCTCCTCTGACAAGCCAAGCCAAAAATCCTCTAAGGAGAAATGGGAGCCTCCAAGAGATGGATGATGACCTCCCTAAGCTTATTTCACCAGCATATGGATGCTATAGCCTTCCTCCCCTTGGAATGGGAGTGAGCTTCACATATATAGGACTAAGAGGATAGGATAGGTTGAGATATGGTAGGAGAGGACTAAGGGATCCTCCCAAGGGGTTAGGGAACCGAGTGCCAGCTTTCCTATAGGTTAGGGATAGAGATCCAAGTCACACACCTTCGAGAAAAGGCTTGAAGATGCCGTTTATCCATTTAAACTGACATCGGCGCAGGATGTAGTAGGACAACCTGCGACGTCGCATGTTGCTCAAGGATGACCTGCGACGATCTAACTAGACCCTATGGAAAGGGGCTAGTAATGCTTCCAGTCTGACCTCTTAATCATAGGAACTTCAGGGATGTTTATACTAAGTCTTATGGTGGCAAGATTTAGGTGTAACAGGCATGAGAAATCATAAACTTGTTTCGGCAAAAACTATGGATCGAGTGCTGGTCTCAATTATGGGGGCAACTCTTAAATAATTTGCCTACAAAGGTTCTTGAAGAACATGGTTTTCCATTTCCTAGTGCAATAGACCGCAATCAACATTGTGTTTTGATTTCTATTATTTCGGAATTGTAAAGCTATGGCGGATATTATAAGCAAAACGATACTTCAGGAGCAGGATAGAAGCATATTTGATCAAGTTTATAATGTATCACAATTAGCAATGAATGGCTTCTGGTGCTACAAAAGCATGCATAAACGTTGTAAAATGGTGATTATGGATGCAAATTTTTATCAAGTCTACAAACATAAGTGTCCAAATGCCCACAGTAAATGTATTGTTGACAAGGTATCTTCTACAACATTTGACAGCAAGATAACAAGTTGGACACCTGAGAGCATTTAAATTCAAATTCTAAGGTGATAATATCAACACTCAATCAAAATAGATCCAGTATTCTCAGGTAGCAGATGAGGTGATAGAGTATATTGGATGATAAGGAATTGACCCTGTTCTCTATGGAGCAATTTTGAGCAGTTATACACAGTAATTTCCAACAAACATTTAACAGTCATTTCCAGAAATTGTTGGCTGTTATTCACAGTTTTTGGAATGTTGATCCAAGAGTTTATTATGCAAGAAGTTTTGGTCAAATTTTCAACTTGAGTCTGCTCAATCTTCATCGAGCATATTGGCATATATTTTATCATCTTTATGTTATCTTCTTAATGTAATATTAAATACATATATGCTAGATCATATTTTGACAAGATTCACATCCTTGATTTTGTGGATCTAGATCTATGCAATATTTGCTCAGGTATTTTAGAGATTAGATCCATTTTGTGAGGAACTCGAGTAGGCTAGGTGGATTTAAGATTGAAGTAATCATTTTCATATAAAAATAGATTGGATGTAATGTAATAGGAGAGTGCCAGCCGAGAGGCTGAGAGTTGTGAGGAGGTCGAGATTTGTATTCGGAAGAGAGAGACTTATACTTTCCAGGTTTAAGTTATCTTGAGCTTGAGTATTTTGTGATTTTGTTTCAATCATCACTCTTATGAATTCCTTCATGCTGATGTTATCTCCATGAATGCTCGTTTAGTGATTGAGTGTTCAAGATGTCCGAGTTTAGAATGTTTTTTCTACACTTAGTATTTTAAATGGTGTATGTGATCGAACAATCTGTTCCACATGCTATCATTAAACTTTGAATCTGACTCATTATTTATATTTATCGCTTTGGTCTCGTCATTCACTGCTTATTGCAGATCCTGATGTTATCAGCTTTCTTACACTTTCTCTACCTGCAATATTATTTTGACCCCCTTGCACCAACTATATTAAAATCCAAATTCAACCAGTTATTTTTTCATGAGCTTAAGATGTGCTAGTCATGCCCTCTCCGCATTCGTAGTGCATCTTTTAGCACTAACAGGAATTATGCAACACACGACATGGAGTTGGCTAAAATAATTCATGCACTCAGAAATTGGAGACACCACATGATTAGGAAAAGATTCCTATTAAAGACTGACAACATCAGTTTGAAATATCTATTCGACCAACACAATCTAAATGCATGTAAAGCAATATGGTTAGCCTTTTTAAGTGAATATGATCTCAAAATTAAGAATATTAAGGGGAAGGAAAACAACGTAGTCGATGCTCTCACTAGAAGTGTTTGGATGATCTGTTCAACTACCATTAGTTCCTTTGCAACTAATCTCAAGGATACTGTAAAAATTTCCCAAGAATATGAAGAGATTTACTAGAATTTCGATTATCTGTTCAACTACCGTTAGTTCCTTTGCAACTGATCTCAAGGATAAGGTAAAAATTTCCCATGAACATGAAGAGATTTACAAGAAAAATTGGTCAAGTCTGCAGGAGAATGTTGCAGGACAACAAAAGGAGGATTATGAGCTCATTGTAGATGGGTTAATTACATGCAAAAGTAGGTTGCAGGTGCCACATTCACAAGATTTGAAAGGAATTATCATGGATGAATTCCATAAACAACCCTACTCTTAACATCCTATATACTAGAAAATAATTTTCGCTATAAGAAAGCTGTATTTTTGGCCTAAAATGAAATCAAAAGTGTCATCAAGTTAAGGCTAAACACAAGCATCTAGCATGTTTTTAATAACCCCTAGCCATTCCTGAATGGAAATGGGAGACTATTTTGATGGACTTTAAAACTTGGATGCCAAAATCTAAGGCACAACACGACTCTATCATGGTAGTTGTGGATAAAATGAGAAAAATGCCCATTTTATTCGAGTCAAATCGATGTTTAAAGCCATCAACATTATAGAGATCTTCTTGGAAGAGATATCTAAACTCCATGGAATACCTAAGAACATTATCTTGGACATATATTCAAAGTTCACTTCAAACTTTTGGAAGGCATTATTTGAAGGATTTAGTACTCAGTTGAACCTAAGTACCACTTACCACCCTCAAACAAATGGAAAACCTGAAAGAACAAATTAGATTCTAGAAGACATGCTATGAATGTATGTTATGGATAATCCAAGTAAATGGGAATACTACCTACATTTGGTCGAGTTTGCATATAACAATGTTTATCAAGCCTTTACTAAGATGAGTCCGTTCGACGTGATGCATGATAGAAAGTGTAACACCTTTGTCACTTGGGACAAACCAATGGACGAAGTCATGCTAGGACTTCACATGCTTAAAGAGTTAGAATAAATTGTTAGTAATGTTAAGCAAAATCTCAAAATGGCTCAGGATCGACATAAGAACTATGCAGATTTGAGGAGGAGGCCCAAGGAGTTTGAGATTGGAGATCATGTGTATCTCAAAGTAAAAGTGAAAATAATTCCTTTGAACTCTGGTATATGTTCTAAACCTACCCCAAGATATTATGGACCCTTCCAAGTCCCAGCTAAAGTTGGACTTATTTCTTATCAGTTAGCTTTGCCAAGAAACGTTAAAGTACATAATGCATTTCATGTGTCTTTTTTGAAGAAATGTGTACATGATGATAAACATGTTATTGAATGGCATGTGATATAGGTATAACTAGAAGGGGGATTCCATCGAGAACCCATGTGCATCCTGGATAGGAAAGAAGTGGTGCTCCAAAACAGGGCCATCACTCAGGTAAAAGTGCAATGGGAGCACTTTGAGCCTAAGGAAGCCACCTGGGATATGGAGGATAAAATGAAAGAAGCATACCCATATCCATTCTAGGATTGAGCTTTGAAGCTCTGTGAACACCATGGATGGTGTTGTTTTAAGGGGGAGGGGATGTAATACCTCACGATGTTGTACCCCTAGCATTTGGCTAATATATATATCCATTTGGACACATGAACATTGTGATTGATAAGTACTATGTACTTGGACATATAATATGTTATTTTGAAGTTATATTCTGCTTAGGCTGTGGAAAACCCCGAGAAAATAGAGGTCCCGGTCTCTAGAGGGGTAGATAAATTAAAGTGAAGAAAATAATAAGAAACAAATAATAAATGAAATCGGAAATAAAATTTTCAGAAAATTGAAAAGACACCATCTAGAAACATAATTGTTGTGATAGGTGTCACCATCCAAAAGATTTGCTAAAAAAAAACACCTCCTATACAAAAAGAAAAATGAGAATGCTAATGACGTTGTTGAGAAAAAAGAGAATGAATAAAAGATAATTCAGACCTTAAACAACAAACATAAAGAAGAAAGGAAGGAACAATGAACAAAAATCAAGAATGAACATAAATTAGAAATGAACAGAAAAGAAGAAATGAAGGGGATGTGCTAATTGTTTGATGTTTGGGTTTATATGATCAAGGTCCAAGTTCAATCATGGTTTAGAAATATGTATGGCCATGGGGTGTGAGCACTGGGTGTGGACAGGAAATAGAATTGTTTGTGTATCAGTTGGCAAGATTACTGCTTGGGTACTATTTTGGCATGAGTACTACCTGTTGGTTTTGGTAGGAGTACTACCTATTGGTTTGGCAGGAGGACTGCTTGTATGAATGAGACATGGAAGATTATTAAAACCAACCTTGGATAGCTAGTGACTATATTGATAACTCCATTTGCAAAAAAAATCCGTGAGTGCTTGTATAGCGCAAGGTGGAATCTAGAGGGAAGTGAGTATTCTGGTCAATGAACACTAAATCTAAAAGTTAAAAATCTAATAAACTGGATGTTTATTGGACAATCCACTCAAGCGGATACGAGCCAGATCTCCCTAGCTCAATGTGAGTGTAGAACAAATGAGATAGGCTACGAATGCATTTCCTAGATCTACTTAAGGATCAAGTACTAGATATCTTACCTTTCACTTCGCTATCCTTTCTCCTGAATGCCGCTCCACGTCTCACGGTCATCATATTCAAGCTGCAAGACCTGTCAAGAAAAGAAACCAGAGAAACAAGTAAAGGGAATCTATACAATAAGAGATCTAAGTGAACAGTTAAGCAGGTAAACTACTCAATATCATTACACACATGAACAATATTGGTGGAAAGCATTTGTATTACTGTAAACATAGGGAAGTACATAGCAGAGATATAGAACTACAACCAAGTCTTAACGCTGCAACGCTTCTCCAACAAAGCCATTTTCCATTTCCTCCTAAGGAAGCTTGAGTCTCTCAAGGATGAGTAGAGATCTCTCAAGAGTGATTTCACCAGCATGTAGACACCATAGACTTCCTCCCTTTGGGGAGGGGTAAAGCTTCTCTTATATAGAACTAAGTGGATAGGGTATGGATAGGATAGGTTGAGATATGGTAGGAGAGAGGTAGGGGATCCTCCCAAGGTGTTAGGAATCGAGTACCAACTCCCCTAGAGGTTAGGGATAAGGCCCCAAGTTAGCAAGTTTCGAGAAGAACCTCGAAGAAGCTATTTTTTCCCATTAAATTACTTCGTCACACCTTGCAATGAAGCAAGCTGCGACGTCGCATGTTGCATGAGTGCAACCTGCGATGACATCTCAAAACCTAGTACAACTGGGTACAAATACTCCCAGGTTAATTACTTAGTCTATACATCTTCAGGGGTGTATACACTGAATCTCATGATGGGTAGATTTTGGGTGTAACAGAATGCCCCCCAAAGCATGAAGTTGTTGAAGATAGACAGGTGAAGTGCCTTGATAGAAGAAATGGCAATAGAGTTGTCGAACGAAGGACACTGCTGCAGTACAAGTGACTCTGAACTGACAATCTCATATGAAGTACAATGTGGCTGCCGACCAATACAATGCAGATCCATGGTAGTAATGATCGACTGAACACAATCATGGCTACTAGACACAAGCGTAGATCCATGATGAGATGATAACATAGCCACGACCAATACAAATGTGGATCCGTGTGATATAACTCAATACAAAATCCATCGCAACCTGGGTAAAACATAACTCCCCAGGGTATTCAAGCTGAACCCGCAATGATACGAATCTATCCATGTGATTACAAATGTCTTGACATCGAACATGGTAGAAACCACTTGATTACCGACCATTGGTGTAAACCGTTAACAAGTGTGAGGGAGATCACCATTGATGTCAATGATTCCCAAGGTATCATAGCACATATCATCGAGCATGAATAAATGAGTTGAAGTTGAATGCAAGATGAAATCTTTCAATCAAGAGTCAATGATGTAAGCTCATGTTGAAATCAAGGTAACCTGCCATTGAGGCATGTAGGGCTAAGGTACTTGATTGGTTTCTAGATTCAATCCTCGGATGATGAGCTGATGTTGACAAGGATGAATCCGTCGAAGGAGGGACATGATGAATCCCCCATCAATCGACACAAAACACAACAAAAATGTATAGAGTAGATTGGATGGTATAGTAACATGCAAGACTGACTCAGAGTAGATCGACATGATGGCAGGTGTAATGACTGTAGATGATAAATGATGGACATATTCTTGAACATGGGCATGGCATGACTTGGCAGTATTGACATGACGAGTATGACACCAATCCCTAATGTGACTGATGATGGAAGCTTTCTTTGAATGACTCAAAGGAGTAATAAGACTCAGGCAGTAAGTGGAACTCGAGGACAAACAGATGATCCAAGTGCTGAATGCAAATGCAGATGAGTGCCATGTTCAAGAATGACTACATACTGCCGTTAGCAAGGTATGTAACACAAAAGCTTTCCTTTTTCCCCATCATGAACGATGAGTGCCTCATGTGTTTTTTACGAGTTTGATGAGGGTAACCAGATGCTCGGTATAGCTCATCTCATAGATGAGTCTAATCCCAAATATTTTTCGAACCTGGGATAGGAGGGGTTCGTCCCATGGTGGGCCCTTCAATGTAAGTGTTTAACGAGTCCATAGAAGGTAAAATCGGTTTTCATTTCATGTTTAGAGAGTCTGAAAAGATCTAAAGAAGACTCCAACGGTCCTTTTTTGTAAAGTTAGCCTCATCGCCCGAAAAAGGTAAAACAACGCGGAAGAGGACTCTTCCAGTCATGATCAGCTGGAGTATACCTTTTTCGTAAGTAGTGCCCCCTGGTCCGAAAAAGGGGTAAACTATCACCAGGAAGACAACCATTCAAATTCGTTTACAAGCGTGAACGCGACAAGTTCGCTTGGCAATCTTTTCGTATTTTGAGAGCCTGAAAAGAGCTTAACGGTAGACTCCGGGGGGGTTCCTTTTCCGTAGGATTTTAACGAGCCCATAAAAGTGATAAATCATAACTCGGTAATGTATTCTCATAGTTTCAAGAGCACGAGAAAGAACAAAGAGTAAGCTCATTAATTGCAATCTATGAAAAAATGGGTAAACGACAAAAACTCACAAGGGGTGTTCATACCTGAGATAACCGATCCAATATGAAAATGGCGTAGAAAGGCACTTCACAACTCCTGCACACTCGGAAACTAGGTCAAATAGTCAACCGAACGTTCAAATACAATAAAACTGATCCAAACTATAGCAAATAGCATAACGGCATCAAATATTTGAAAAAGGAATATTCCATTTGTTCTATAAATAGAAATAAAAACCAAATATAGTCACCATTGTTCTATTTGCCAAATTTGGGAGGAATAGTGCCATTTGATGCCAGATCTTGACTTGTCGATTCTGGGAGCTACGATCAGCCGTTTTACCTGCCCTCAGGAACAGGTAACCCTAAACTTCAGCTAGCAAAATCGTAGTGGTTTACAATTTTGATTTTTAGTCATTTTTTCGGGTTTTGGCTTGATTTGGGAAGGGCCATTACGCCCTCGGCTCGTCGCAGTTGGCCCTTTCGAGAACTGCGACGAGACCAAGTCATCGCTAATGGGGTATAGATGAACTGTGACGATGTCACCCTGTTTGCAAAAATGGGGTGCGACGACGGCGACGTCCATCCCCAAACTCAAAAGAGGGACTTAGTGGGTGAAGCAAGTCCTAACATTGTTAAACTCTTCCTGTTGACAGGTTCCAAGCATCCAAAATGGTTTTGGAATGGCAGGAAAGGGAACATGAATTAGATGATGAACAAGCTACCAATGATCCAAATTGTGTGGGAGCATTGAGAAACTATGGGCTTCTCAAGTTCTTCCGCATTCAGGGGATGAGATCCCAACTTCCACTACTAATCCACATGCTCCAATGTTGGGATGCGGCCCAACAGTACTTCATGATTGGTGAGCATGAGCTTCACATAGATGTGGAAGACATCTATTTTATGACTGGTTTGTCCCAAAGGGGGGACAATGTGACACTCACTGGATCACGTGGGAGTGATCGAACAGTGGAAGATTTGATCCGACAGCATTGTGGTCCCAACGCCCGTGCATCTAGCGGGAATATTTGCATTAAAGATGTATGGGAGCGCCCATTACAGAGGACTGTTTGTCTCCAAAGATATTCAACTAGTGTAAGGGGGTCCTCGCAAACGTACAAGCTCAGCTGACAAAGTGTCAGTGAGGAGAGCTTAAGCAGTTTGGCTATGGTTCTATCGTGATCTCATTCTTGTTGGAACGGGTTCCCCTTTTGTGTCCTCAGGTGCCACTAGAGGATAGGGACCTCAGAGATCCACACATGGCCAGGTGGACAGATGTGATGGCTCGACATGGTGGGGGTCCTATCATCGGATTCCCTCTTGAGTTCTTCACTTGGCTGGCAGGCTAGTTACTGATGGTGGAGGACTTTCCATATAGTGGCATTGACTTCACAGATGACCCAGACTTGCCGCTGCTTGAGGGAGCAGCATGGGGAGACCTCGGTAAGAACAAACAACCCTTGAACTTTTTAAGTTTTGTGCATTTATGATTTTTTTGATAAAGTGCTGACAGGTGAACAACATGTGTGTGCAGATGTGGGGCCTATACGACCAGTGGGGACCTCTCTTCTGGCTAGGATAGAGAGAGGAGAGGGAGAAATGGTGGATCCAGCTGTGCATGCTACCATCGTGGAGATGAACAGAGTCTACGCCAACCTGAGTGGGTTGACACTGGTTGTTCCTAAGCTGACGGTAGACGAGGTGCTGCAGCCCATGCAGATGCACACAGTTGGAGCGACTGCGCGCTTCAACGCACTTCTCTACAAGGTTGTGAGAGTAGTGGACTGTTTCCAGATTCAGCTGGCTAGGGCTGCTAGACCACCTAGGGTAGTACAGGCCAAGCGATAGGCCACATGTTGTCATTGTGTGTGTACTAAGAGATTAGAGGCCTCAGGTTTTGTACTACTGAAAGCTGTGAAGCTTCAGATTTTGTAGAGACTTACTGAAATCTATCGGGCTTCATATTTTTGTATCAGCACTACCCTTTTGTGATTATATATATATACAAACAGTTCGGCAATTTATATATTATGTGTTTCAAAAATTAATGATGTGATCTTGTGTATATGCTTGCTTCTATACAGTGCATAATTTACATGTTGTGAATGCTATTACATATTATGAGTATCATGTGTGTGCGATGTACCAATCTAGAATGAAGTTGGCGATCGAGTCAGCAACTATGTTTAACTCTCGTGGAATGTGCAGGTATTGATTGGTTTCAAACGACCTTTCCAAGAGACGAAGCCGTCTAAAGAGACGGAGTAGGGTAGGATCACGGATAGCATAAACCCGGTTAAGATGGGAAACCACTAGTTGAGAATCCATGTGGATGACAATGTGGTTCATACCCAAGGAAATTGCATTGGTTAAGGTTCCAACTACGAACAGATACTCTGCGGCATTATTGGTTTCGAATTCAAGGCAACTTCCTCCTGAACTGATGAGCTCACATGTTGGGGAATATAGTACCCAGGCTGCCGAGGAAAGGTTATGGGTATGCCGACTGGTGCCATCCGCGAATCCATAGCACGTTGCCATCTGCACACACAGACAGAACATGGTATGAGAAGCGAAAACAAGATCTAAAGACACTAAAAAACAAGTGCGTCACACCACACAAAAACACACAAGCACGCCATGTACAGTATATACAAGTAAAAATCTAGGCATGAGAGGGTCAGGCATAGTCACTCTTCAGGTAAATCCCATTACGGGGTACACCCAAATATATTCCGTCATAATCTTCAAGCTCGTAAGCTCCCTTTTCCAAAACACATTTGATGATGTAAGGTCTGTGCCACATGGACTCAAACTTTCCTGCTCCTAGTTTGTCATGTTTCTGGTTGTACGTGAGGACCAGGTCACCCTCGTTGAAGATACGGGGTTCAACTGACTTGTCGTATTGAGATTTGATGCATTTCTTGTGTGCTTCATTAGCAAGAGCAACATCTCAGCGAGACTCGTCAAGTTTTGCTAGGTGCAGGAAACGTTCTTCCTCGTCGGTAGTGTTAGGAAGAAGTTCGACAACGAGTTGTAGAGACGGATTTTCGCACTCTATAGGCAGGACAACTTCCAATCCATACACCAATTGGAAAGGAGTGAACCCCGTGGCAGTTTTAACGGAGGTTCTGTAGGTCCATAATGCTGAAAAGAGCATATTATGCTAGTTGGACTTGTGCGTACCTACCATCCGTTGGACCATAGTTTTCAAGACCTTGTTAATGGCCTCGACCTGTCCATTGGACTACGGGTAGTAAGGTGTTGAGTTTTCATGTCAAAAACCCAATCTATCTCTCAGTTCATCAACCATATGGTTCTGAAAGTGAGAACCGTGATCGGTAACTATAGCCTGAGGAACTCCAAACCACGCTATGAAGAGTGCGGCGATTCTATCGTCGTTTTGGTATGTAGGCACTGCCTTGGCCCACTTTGTGAAGTAATCCACAGCTATGACGATGTAACTATTCCCTCGGCTAAGGTAGGCTTACAATGCATAAAATCGATGCCCCATTTTGCAATGCCCATGAGAGATGAATCTTTCAAAAGGACAACCCCTATACTCTCATACTGCTTTGACGTTTGTCCAATGGAAGGAACATGGTCACCAGGATGAGTAGTAGTGTCTGGCGTGCAAAAATCTAATTGGTCGATGGTAACAATTCGTCCTTGGTGGGGGAATTGCACCATGTGGAAGATTGAAGAAGCTACCACCTGCGTGGCGTAAAACCAATTGCGACCAAGCAAGAGATTATAGTCTATTGGGGCAGAGACCACTTCCACATTGATGGTTACGGCCTTTCCACCCAGCTCGACTGTGAGAGCTTGTAAGAGCCCATGAGGTTGAAAGCCACGCCCGTCGAATGCTTTCAATGTGGTGGGAGAGTGATTCAATTCGGGAGAGCCGATGGCTCTCCAATAGGCAATCGACATGACAGACGTAGAGGTGCCTTTGTCCAGAAGGGTACGATGGACAATTTTCCCAGCGAGGTTTGCAGCTACTTGAAATGTGAGCTGATGGGAAAGCCTCGGCTTAAAATGGTCAAGTCGGAACATGATGGTATTCGAAGAATCAGGTTCAACTGCACCGATCGCTGTGAGGAGAGTTTTGCATTGATTGGGACAATTCTGCAAAACTTCCAGCATGGACATGGCGCAAGGGGCTTGTGCCAAGTCTTCTACGATATTGTAATTTTGTGCTGCCCGAGAATTATGATTATAAACAGCTTTTCTCATCGTGCCTTTGGGTGGTCGCAATATCAAATCGAAAGATGGCTTCTCAATGGTGAGAGAAGTTGATGGTACGGTGACATCAGGTAAGGAGTTGGAATCTTTTTTCAGCATTACTCCCAACTGGTTCCTTCAAAGGGATCGTGTCGTATGATCGCGAGCGAGTGTTCAAATTGATCATCTCATTTCGCACCATGAGAACATGCGCGGTATTGGATGATTCCCCCTGGGATGGGGGAGGTTGAGCAATCATCTGCTGGTTTTGAGTGGGAAACGGATCGTTGAGGACTGCGAGAGTGGGTTTACCCCTAAGAAACTTTTGGACTTCATCTCTATGGGGACACTCCTTAGAGAAGTGATCATCTCCACACAGTAAACAAGGATATTTTAGCTTCCATTTCTATTTGGCGTCATCAGGAGTGCTCTTTTGTTCCTGCTGGGTAGAAGATTTCTTAGGTTTTCCTTTGTTTTTCTTCTTACTCCCAGTATTCTGAGGTGAAGCTGATGAGACAGAATTCACTTCTTCAGTAGCATCAGGAGCGGATGACTTGGTGGTGCTAAGGCCAGCCTGTGTTGGTAATGGGGACGAACCTTGGGGGTTCAAAGAACCAACAGTTTGATGAGGAGGCTGGGTGTGAAGGGATCCGATGATGCCATCGGCTTGGGGTCCCTTAAGTGGTTTCATAGGATCGTTAGCGTCATAGGGTGCGTTAGGAAGAATATCAAAAAAAGTGCCAGATTGAGTGTAGACTAGGTCTAGTACATGGGCACTCGCGATGGCTTTTTCTTCGGTGACAACACCTCGCATGGCAACATCTCTTGCTATGAGAGGGATGAGCGACTTCTTAAACCAGTCTGCTAGGAGTTGATCTCGAATGGGAGCTTTGAAGAGACGACGTCTCCTTCGCCACTCATGGATATGATCAGAAATATGAGTAGTGATATTTTGACGGAGTGAGGTTAAAAGCTCGGTACCAGTTTCATACCGTATAGGTAGCTGGAAATGAGTCAAAAAGTTCATGGCAAGAGAGCCAAAATCAGGAAAAGAGTGGGGTGGAAACTCAATGTACCACTTGGCAGTCGAACTGGTGAGAGTCCTTTGAAACAATCTAAGACGAATTGAGTCGTCCATTAAGGAATTAGATGAACACCATAAATGGTAAGTCATCACATGGTTTTTAGGATCTTCACCCGGCTTGCCGTCAAATTTTGGGATATCAGACGGAAGTTTCACCGGAATAGGTGGCCAATTAGTTCCGTGGTAAATGGGGTCGTTGGTTAAACGAGATAAGTCAGGTAGGTCCAAGGTAGCCAAAAAGGGCAGCTGTGGACTAGGCTACGCGTATTGATAGTACGGATAAGGCGTGTAAGGAACGATATGACCGTAAGGTGTACTAGGAGGAAACTGGCCGTAGGGGGGTGTGTCGCTCGGATCGTAAGGGGGTCCACCACCATAAGGTGGTCCATTCCAATAAGGTGGGGGTCCACCTCCACCATCGGGAGGAGGTGGGGGTCCATTATCATAATAAGGCGGCCCACCACCGCCTCCTCCTAGAGGGGGTGGTGGACCACCTCCGCCGCTAGAAGGATGGGGGCCCCCACTACCTCCGCCATCGGAAGGATGAGGGTCTCCACCACCACCACCGCCACCATAGTAATTAGGTCCTCCACTGCCTCCACCTGGAGGGGGTGGTGGACCACCTCCACCACCTGAAGGGAAATGTCCTCCTCCACAATAATAGGGTGGTCCCCCACCGCCTTCACCTGTAGGGGGTGGTGGACCATTCCCGCCACCGCCGAAGGGGTGAGGGATATTGTTAGTAGAATGAGATGGGCCTTCACCAAAGTTAGGTGGGGGCCCGTCGCCCCCAGCAGGTGGTGGGGGAGGACCGATCGAGGGTGGTGGTGCTTGAGGGATAGTTGGTTGGGGGCCGTGGTGCAACACAGGCTGTTTCCCCCATAGAGTGTATGGATTCCCGGGATAAGGTATCCCGTATGGTGCATTTTAGGGATTAGATCGGCACGGCGCAGGTTCAATAGAACCTGGATACGCTTGACTCCATGAGGATAAGGTTACATTGGATGGCCCCCCAACATGAGATAATCCCATGGTGGATGGTCTAGCGGGTTGGGGAGGTCCAACGGGAGGTCCATTGGGGATTCCACTGCCTGTGTTCTGGTTAGGAAATGGGGGTTTCCCTCTAGCCACAATAGGTTGACCACTATTCAAAGGTTGAACCAACGTAGGTTGTTAATTAGCTACCGTAGTAATAACATTGCCAATGGGATAATCCGTGGGAATGGAATATCCTCCCCTTGAATTTTGAGGTGGGGGAGGAACTGGTAAAGTAATCGTGGTAGTAACAGGTATGTTAGACTGTTGTCCTTCCACCGGTTGGTTCACTTGAGGTGTAGGACTGGACTCTTGCGAGGGCTGACCAGTCTCATTAATGGTCACGTGGTGGGAAGATTGTTCCGGTGATCCAAAAGATATCGAATGATCTAGGATGGGTTGGTAAGGGGGCAACGATGGGTCTTCAACCCTTCGTTGGAGACTTGACTGCCGAAACTCCTCAGCCATGGAATGAAAGTGAGCTAATTGGCCACAGTAGTAAGCTAAAGGGTCGTCCGGAGTAGTCCCACTGGGTGGTGATGTGATGGGAAAATGAGCCATTGGGTGACCAGTAGAAGATGTCCGGTAAGCTGCTGAAGGACCAACAACTGTTGTAGGGTCGTCCTGGGGTCGATTTATCCATTCCAACAATCCAAGTTCTCCCGGGATGATGGGAGAAAGGTCTTGTGAAGTGGGGATTTGTGCTCCTTCATCTTGCGGGGGATGAGAGGCAGGTGAATCTGGAGGAGTTTGTGGAAACAAAATTCCTCCAACGTTCAGAGTGGGGTTCTCCACTTTAGTAACTACGACTGTGTTACGCTGATCCATTCTTACCCTCGAAATAACCTCTATATTAAGGGGATATTCGGGTGATAAGTTTAAGATCCTATGGGATCTTCTCTAGGGAAAATCCTCCAGAGCGTCAGGAAAATCAGCCAGAGTGGCTGAAACAACGTTTCTCCTAAGGGTAAGCCAAAAAGAAAAGCAGTCTAGAAAAACATACTCAAACTAAGGAAACAAGCAAACTTATGTCATATGGTGGATTCAAAAGTCTGGAACCTCACGGGATTATCAAGGCATCGCAAACCGCAATATACTGCAGGGTCCAACAATATGACGTGACAAGGAGGATTGGGACCGTACCCTTTCTTGCATACCTGATTACTTGGACAGTACATGCGTACTAATATCCCCGAGTGTTGTTCTCGGTGTATTTCTTTGCCAAGACGGACAAATGGTTAACTCAGTTGGTTTCAGGAATCCTAGTGGTGTCTCCCGATATACGCAAGGTACGTGGGAGCTCAAATCCATAGTGGTGCTATCTAATGCACAACCGTTCGACAAGAGACCTTTCGATATACTACCGAGTACATGATACACCCTTCGATATACACCAAGTATGGATTATGGTACTTGGTGGGTACGTGAAGAAGCTCAATATACCGATAAGTATGTGGAAGACTACAATACCCCCAGGATACAGTGCTGGCAAATAACGACAGCTGCCACGCTTAACGACGTCAGAACATGTCTCTAACTTACACACAAGTTGCTAAAATTTTTACCTAGTTCTACCGTTAATTTTATCTTGGACGGTTAGGTGAATGCATGAGGTGAGTACATAATCGGAAGCATAATGCAAGTCCTAGCTACATGCATGAAATATTATTTTCTTTCAATGAATTCTAGCTATCGGAAGGAGAAATATTTTTCTTTCCGACGAGATTGCCAAAACAACAAAATGCAACACAATCCCAATTCAAACAAAACTTGATTGCAAAAGTATTCTTTTCCTTTTTCAACAAAACACAAAAAATCACAACACTACTATCCAAATCACAACATTTTTCCTTTTGTTTTTCTTTTCAAAGCAAAACGACACTAGGTAATGAAAAGAGAGAATTCTAAGATGGAGTATGCAAGCTTATCAATTTCACTTTCAATGGCCTAAAAGCAATGAAAAATAAAAAATGCACTTATCTTTCCCTAGTATGGAAATACTTTTGCAAAATTGGAAGTGTAGCTTGAGCCTTTCAAGAAGATGAGCGATTCATATTTCAAGAAAAACACAAATGATCATACATTCATTCAATTTTTCGAAAGATTGATAAACGAAACAATCCAATGCAAGAGCGTTTTTCTTTCACAAAAACACTCAAGAAATGATGGGAAAGAAGCACTTTTTAACTTTTCGATAAATGCATGAAAGAATAAACTTGATAACAATTGAGATTTCAGATCTAAATGAACGAAAATAAAACACTACTTGCAGCACTAGTACACTCAGAAACCTCAAGAAAAGACAAGCACTCAATCAAGCTGAAAGACACACTTAACTCAAAATCAAGCAGTAGCAAGCAAACCATGCAAGCAAATCTAAAAAAAAAATGTAAACGAGGTCTGTAAGTCGATCTAATGCAATGATTAGATCAAGAATGGAAGGAAGGGAAAGCAAGGGTGAGCAGATGAAGGTGGAGGAGACAGGAGTATCCACCACTACCGGTCTTCAAACTTCTCCAAGACAGAACCCAAAACCAATCCAAACAAGCCAAACACTTGACACACAAATCAAAGGTGGGGTCTCTGGCTGGATCTTGCAGCATAGAGGGAGTTCATACAACAAACCAAAGTTCATACTGACATATGGAGAGGGGATGCCTGCATGCCAAATTTTTACAAATCGACGCACTCTGTGCTTGCACACAGTGCAATGTCGCAGTTCACCAATGCGGGAAGTGCGGCAACGTTGCAGTTTACCAATGAAAGGGATACAATGAGTGACTAACAGGTAAAGAACAGAGGCCAGAAATGACACAGTGTCGCTCTGTTTCCACTAACCAGGTGCGACGGGCGAGGTATAAATTCAAAAATGAATTAGATCTCCCAGCAGTGAACCATGGAATGGTTTGAAAATGAGTTGTATAAACTCAGAGGAAGCAGATCAGAGTCTTAAAGATGAAGATCTGATAGTGAAATCAACTCACGTAGCAAATGACAAATAGGAGGCTTGTGTCAAGCAATCAACTGAAAATGACTCTCAGGCAATTACAGAATCAAATATGTAATTTTCCCCAGTATGGTCGCCAGATTTGTTTAACAGACAATCCACTCGAGTAAACACGAGCCAGATCTCCCTAGCTCAATGTGAGTTTAGAACAAATGAGACAGGCTGCGAATGCATTTCGTAGATCTACTTAAGGATCAAGTACTAGATGTCTTACCTTTCACTTCGCTATCCTTTCTCCTGAATACCGCTCCACATCTCACGGTCGTCAGATTCAAGCTGCAAGACCTGTCAAGACAAGAAACAAGAGAAACAAGTAAAGGGCATCTATACAATAAGAGATCTAAGTGAACAGTTAAGCAAGTAAACTACTCAATATCATTACACACATGAACAATATTGGTGGAAAGCATTTGTATTATTGTAAAAATAGGGAAGTACATAGCAGAGATATAGAACTACAACCAAGGCTTAACACTGCAACCCTTCTCCAATAAATCCATTTTCCATTTCCTCCTAAGGAAGCTTGAGTCTCTCAAGGATGAGTAGAGATCTCTCAATAGTGATTTCACCAGCATGTAGACACCATAGACTTCCTCCCTTTGGAGAGGGGTAGAGCTTCTCTTATATAGAACTAAGTGGATAGGGTACGGATAGGATAGGTTGAGATATGGTAGGAGAGAGATATGGGATTCTCCCAAGGTGTTAGGAACCGAGTACCAACTCCCCTAGAGGTCACGGATAAGGCCCCAAGTCAGCAAGATTCGAGAAGAAACTCGAAGAAGCTATTTTTCCCCATTAACTGACTTCGTCGCACCCTGCAATGAAGCGAGCTGCGACGTCGCATGTTGCATGAGTGCAACCTGCGACGACCTCTCAAAACCTAGTACAACTGAGTACAAATCCCCCCCAGGTTAATTACTCAGTCAAGACATCTTCAGGGGTCTATACACTGAATCTCATGATGGGTAGATTTTGGGTGTAACACTGGAGAAAAATAAATCTAGACCCTAGATAGACCAAGACCTGGTTTGGGGGTGACTATGTGAAAACATAGAGATAAAGTGTTTTCTACAGTCTATGGTTGGGTGGATCGTGGTTTTCCCAACAATGGTTGCAGGAGAGGACTTTGATGACATAACATATAAGTACCTTATGTATTTGTTTCAGGTATCACTATTCTAATCTTCAGATTTTTCTCCTATGAGATCTACAGACATGCATAGATAGACATAAGCTAGTACTATACATAAAGATGATTTAATCATGTTTGTTTATATATCCTGCATGTTAAAGTACATTACATAAGATTGATGATATTTTATATAACTACACGTTAAGCTTTTGTGCATAAGTTGTTAAACAAAGATTGTTTGCATATCCTACATGCTAAATACAATACCTAAGACTGATAAACAAAGTTTGTTTGTATAATTGCACGCTAAGTATTCTACATAAATATTGTTGAGCAATGATTGTTTATACATACTACATGTGTTAAAGTATAGTGCATAAACAAATTTTGTTTGTCTATTTACATGCTAAGCATTGCACATAGATATCGTTGAGAAATGATTGTTGATATACCTTGCATGTTAAAGTATAATGCATAAGAATCTAATTGACATAGATTGTGGTATATTATGTGTTTGTTCTAGAAATTGTCCCTAGACTACAAAGGGAACAAGCTAGTACAATCTCAAAACAACTAAAAGAAAATGGAATTGGTTTTTGTGATTTTTAGTTTGAAAATTTCATTCATAGGAAGGGAATAATTTAACCATCAAACTAATGCAAACACTAATTCATAAATCAATCATGAAAATATGAGATAAAAGATATAAAAAACTCAGATAAACCATCAGCATCATAAAGCAAGAAACTGGTTCTGTCCACTAAGCATTCACATGAATAATACCTTAATCAAGAAATGAAATTATAAATTGAGTGGTTAAACAGGTCATAAACATAACCAACAAAAGAGTCAATAAGTGGGTTATATATGTATTCAGATCAATATTCAGTCTCCAAAAATAACTTACATGAGAGTGTATAGCATAAGTCTGGATATACAAGAGTGCATCAACCCAATAGCCCTCCTTGAACAAAATACCCCTATCATAGTGTATGTTCTCATTTCTTTTATAATTACAAAGATCTCCCACCATGAAGTAGTTAAATAAACACTTCTTTAGGTCGAAATTATTTAGCAGTTACATATCCTATTTATGAGATTAGGGTTGAATATGCCCAAAATAGCAAAATCGGATTCTGGGGAAATTTGGCGAATTTCTGAAAAATGGGTCTCAAAGAACCAACTATATCTTTTGATCTGGGACACCTGTGCAAAACCTGAGAGAGGTTTTTTTGAATGGATCCATTATGAACACAAACCTCTCTTGGTTTTTAAAAATGATTCTCCACGATCAGAATATGTGCCGAAAATGATGACTAAAACACGAAAAAATCATTAAATGTTTAACTTGAAAAATAGGTCATAAAGATTCATTCGGATCTTCCAAACCATAACACCTGTTGCAAAACTGAGAGAGGTTTCTGTGAATGGAGCCGTAATAAAAAAAAACCTCTTTGGTATTTCTGAAATTTGCTTCCATATTCTCGTAATCCTTGCCCAATGATAATGACTAAAACAGTGAAAAACAGATATTCCGGCAGCGCCAGCTTGTGTAGCCTCCATGTATTGCGCTGCGGGAATGTTTTTTATATGAAAACTCTTGCAAAATATCAACAAAGAAGTTAGGTTTTCATCATAAAGGTTAGGCCAAATATTAATAAGTGTTTGAAGACCTTAAATTGAAATGAAACATTTAATAAGCCACTATGTATAACCTAAGATAAAGGTAAAATAAAATAAAATAAAGCAATACTCATAACATAGGAAATGGAAAGAAAATAAAAAACCATTCCAACTCTAAATAAAACAAAATAAAAAACAATAAGGAATGAAAAATTAAGAAAAAATAAATAGGGACTAGGTACGATTTTGGTCCTAACATTATGCATATAAGTTATTGTATAAAAGATAGATGAACACAAGTTGTTTGCATATCCTACATGCTAAGTATTGTACATAAATATTGTTAAAGAAAGATTGTTTGCATATATTGCATGTTATTTACTGTGCATAAAT
Organism: Larix kaempferi; assembly: GCA_027924585.1. Lineage (NCBI taxonomy): Eukaryota > Viridiplantae > Streptophyta > Pinopsida > Pinales > Pinaceae > Larix > Larix kaempferi. The sequence goes on along the minus strand of BSBM01000493.1, from coordinate 12,873,375 downwards.
ATTGTTAAACAAAGATTGTTTGCATATCCCATATGCTAAGTATTGTACATAAATTTTGTTAAACAAAGATTGTTTTCATATCTTGCATGGTAGTTATTTTACACAAATATTGTTAAAAAAAGATTGTTTGCATATAACTATTGGTAAACATATATTTGTTTGCATATCTTGCATGATAAGTTCTGTGCATTAAATTGATAAACGAAGTTTGTGGTACAATATTAATTGTAGTAATTATTACTTTGTAATTCCTAAAGAACTACAATATTAATTAGAGAAATTATTACAGTAAAATCTTGAAATTACAACAACATTGTAGTTGTAGAGGTGGATACATTGTAACTTTTGAATCTACGGTAATAAATGCATTACGAATTATATGGTTATATTGTAGAGACATAAGACTATAGTAGCAACTGTATTGATTGTGTTATTGTAATCCCGATGTAAATTACAAGCAAGGATCTAGTCCCTATGTGGTTATAAATAATTGTATAAACGAGAAAAACAAGTAAAATTTAGAAGTGTAATATGGAGGCCTTGGAGGATCATTATAGTATACTATGTTGCTTAGCTGACTGAGATCGATGGATCTAAAGATCTAATTGATAAATTGTTTAATGAAAATTACCAGAATGTTATTGCATCTTTTAATGAAGAGGGGAGAAATGGGTGTGGTTCTGAGTAGACTTGAAGTTGGATAATGCTAGCATGGAACTGTGGGTACAAATCACATGCACAATAAATGATAAATTTATTTAATAAAAAAAAGATTGGAAATCAATAGAGTTATTTTAAGTCCTCTCATTGGAGGATCAAGCTGCCTATCAGAAGGCCTCGATATGTGTCACCTACCCAATTTTTGAGAATAATTATTTTCTACTATTATCCTTTTTGCAAAAATACTTTGTGTTAAATTATAATTACAAGTTTTGTAATTATGACCAATTAGGTCAAAGATGAATGTAATGACTCATTATTATTATTTAATAAATAAAAATGGGAGACAAACACTCAAGAAAGCTGTAACAAGAGTGTCCACTGGCCCACTAGGAGGAATGGAAGCTGCTGGAAGGATTGGGACAGATGGCAGCATTTGCACTCTACCATTAGCTGTTGGTATGGGACAACTCCCCCTAATTTTGTGGCATTTCCCCCTCTAGGTGGAGGGAGGTGAGCAGGTAGCTCACTAATGACCAGCTAATTACAAAAAGACCTAGGCAGCCTATAAATTCGAATTGAGTAGGGAGCTCTTACAATGTTTTCTGCAGAAACATTCCTCATGCTCATCAGGTGATGACTGAAAGATTCGAATAGGGGAGGTTGTGGAGAGTGCAAGTATAAGTCTGCAATGTTATGAGAAGGACAGACCATAGGTGCTGGTGCTGGTCCCATTGATTTCTAAGCCTGTAAGGCTGGATATATATTTTCTTGCTGCTGCAAGCAGAGACCCTAAGCTTCCGAACTTCCTTCCTCCTGGTGGATCAGTGGATAGGCTCGGGGGTCCTAAGTGCAGACATCTTGGATGCTTAGGAGCAGGTTGGGTGGAACAGGCTTCTTGAGTGATTTGTTCCTCCCAGTACACTCAGGTTCTATTCTTTTGTGTTTCTTTTTCAATCATATGAATGCTCTCAGAAAATGGCTTAGTAATGTTATTAATGATCAATAGCAGTAAAATGTTAGATCCTAATTAATTTAGATTTACTGAACTGATAAAGTGACTCCTCTTCATTTTTCCCCATGCGTGGAGCTGCATCATACTCCAGTATAGAGAGGTAGCATTAAATTTGCCCAGTTAAAAGTGAAACCTAGCATGCATCTAAATATCTAAACCAAAAAGACCACCCATGCACAGACTTATGTTCCTCATGCATCTTATATTTTAGCAGCTATAGATTAGATCCTTGCATGCAATGTTTTTACTGTTCAAATTTGTATGCTGAACAACCTACCCAAAACTAGTCATAGTAATAGGTTCTTTTTTGACTTCTGAAGGTGGACATTGTGTTAACAACTAGGGTTTACTGGTCTTTAATTATTTCTTCAAAGAAAACAATATCATGCATTCTGTTTAACCATATTCCCACTTTTCTATTTTCTTATTGTTTTGAGAATGTGATTGATTTTATAGAAAATATTGTCTTCACTGTATTATCTTGTGCAGAAAGAAAGAAAGAAAGATACTGTGTTATCCTATCATTTCATCAGAGGTCCAAATTGGACGAATACAGGAATATAGAATTAAAATAGACAAACTGTTGTACTGATAGGCAACTTAAACTAACTGATGATTACACTGTATATTTCTTGATTCTGTAGTATTAACTGTATGTGGCAGAACTTACATCGTAGGATATCATGTTATTAAAATCAAGAAGAACATAGCATTATTGATTTGACAGAACATGTTACAGTATCTTTACACCCAAACCAGGGTTGACCTGCCTCATTACACTACTATTTACAAACATTTAAGCAGCTGCCAAATCAAACGTTTCATTACCATTAGATGACCTAACTGTAGAATCAAGAGTTATTATTCTTGTTTCCTTAACATCAGTACAGACCAGCAGACTTCATTAACATCGATAGCTAGGGTTTAGCATTATCACTTATGTTTTCAAACAAAACCAATTCCTTTCCATTATCGGCTTAATTCATGTATGCACAGATGCAATGTAATCCAAGTAGATTGCTTTCGGCTTATAGCCACTATTTAATTAAACAACTTAAAACAGGCTTCCATTTACAGATTCGAAAACGAGAGTTTGAAAACACCATACATAGCCATTAAACCCTAAATAATTATCATTTCCATTTAAATTAACGCGGGTTGCATCCTACTGTTTGCCGCATTCTTTTGCTAAAGGTTCCATTCAAAACCCAATGCTATTTACACGCACAGCTAATGCCGAAACAAAATTACAGTCAACGTATCTCTTCTTCCATCAACATAGAAGTACCAAAACGACAGACATAAAACGTAAAGCTGTAAGACTCTTTGCAAACATGAGGGTTCAACCCTACCAAGCTCGTCGAGCCAAGGAATGGCCGACCATACATTTTAAACATTTACATCATCTACACTATCAACAAAACTTAAAATAGTAACGTTCCCCAATTGCTGCAGGTGAGACAAAGCCACTGCCGTGAATGCAAGCTACCAACACTTTGCTCATCAAGTCCAATTCCAGGGGAACCACCGAGGGAGGGATACCACCAAAGCTTACCGGTGGATTCGCTATAGTTCTTTTCCTCACCAACTGTTCTGGCACCCTGTTGTTCGCCAAGAGTTACCTGCCAACAATCATACACTGAGTTAAATATTGAATCATGAGATAGTAATGCATGCAACAAAGAATAATTTGAAAACCCTTGCAACTTTATGATACCTGATTCGTGATAGAGGCTTGACGAAGCCAACATCCATCCACTGCGAAGGAGAAGCACCCAGCTCGAAGGCCACTCTGTGTCATACATTTGAAACTTACAACCTGATCAAAACCCCAGATTTGCAAGTCACTACAACGCCACAACAGACGCACTCATCCCACCTGTAGATTGCTACACAAATCATTTTCGGACTTGGCCTCCATGGATAACAATCACTCACATACCGAAGGTTGCTGCCGGTCTCAGGATCGAGCCTGAAGGAGGCTAGAAAAACATCAAAACCCTAAGTGCCTCTCGGCCGGTTGGCCTCACCTCCCAAACCCTACCACTGAAACAATGACCAAGAAAACGTTACAAGAATCCATAAGTTACGTTAGGGTTCACCTCAATCCCTATACACAACGATCAACGACAGTGCCATCATTCCACCTGCCAGCCATACAGATCAACATTAATAGCATCGACATATAAATGGCATCAAGGTATAACGTCCATCAGTAGCATATAATAAAGGTCTTATATGATTCCATTTAATCAATTTCGAGCACACTCATAGCATATGAATATCCACCAAGGTCGCGATCAATCATAGGGCATGGATTGACTCCGCCCCAACATATAAATTTACTATAAAGTTAATCATAAGAATCATTGTAAAGCTCTTAAAGCTTTGTTCACACCATAAGTTATATGAATACACCCTTAGGCTATGGCTGCCACCCAAGGACCCATCGCATACATTGCATGGTAGGGTATTAATGCTTAATGCATCACCATTTTAATTGCCCGGGTAATAGAGACCAGAACCACCTTATCACTCATTCTATAGTATGCTTAGGACCATGTGCCCTTGTCCTAAACTTGTCACCGTAAAAAATTATAAAAGAATTATTTTAATAGCTGCAATTCATTTATGGAATGACCACACATAAAGTCATAAACACCTAACGGAAACATTCATAACAAGCACACCCTGAGATTGACGATATCTGCAGTCTTTGATATAGTTAGGTTCATCTTACAGAATTGGAAGGACACCATACCTGTAGCGTCAAAAATCATATGCAATTTTTATTGATATCACGGTTATTAGACACTCTGAATTTTATCGCTATCTCTTACATGCGAATCTGCGCATAGAGGATGAGTACAATGCTTTAGCTGAGTAGCTAAGTAAGCCTCGGGGCACCTCGTGGGACCCCTTTCATCATCATCCAAAAAAATTAAACTGTCAATACTTGTCGAGAAGAATTCTGTTTCCAAATGCATCAGAATTTTCAATCATTTCAGCATACAAATAAAGAACATAATCATTAATTGGATTCATGATGTGTCACCAACACGATATGCCATCAGAAGACAAAAAGACACAGCAATTAAATTGTTTCCTACCAAGCGTCGTATTTTTAATTACTACTTTATTAATTATTATTATTTCCGCAATTTACAAATATTAGCTTTTTATGGCAATTTAATTTTTTTTAAATTTTTGTGAAAATATCGGGATGTTACATGTGGTATCAGAGCTCATGTTTGAACTCTAGGCCTAAAGATGGTCCAAGAAACACACAAAAAAAAAAAAAAAAAATATGACGGTGAAATTTTTTTGCTAACTCAAGTTTAAATTATTTTGTCGTATACAAAAAATTTTCTTTGATTTACAGATATGGAAGGATCAGCTGAACACATAAGGGGCAGATTTCCGCCAAACAGCCCAAGTATGGAACAACAATTCCAGGGCAATCGGGGTAATGATTCGTCAGAATTATTGCTTGCTTTTCATGAATTAAAAGCATAGATCCAGTCAGTAAAACAGGACAATGAAAGAATCCCGAGGACATAGGAAGAGTTGAAGCAAGCACTATTTGACCAATATCCAAAATATGAACAGAACTTGGAATATACTTCTGAAACTAAAGAGCTATCCCATGAAGGCAATAATAAACAGATAGAAACAACTAAAGAAAACAACAACTCAACGTCATCAAGAGCTGCCAAACATCCACGTAAAAAGAAGCATAACTACTCTAGTGACATCAGTGAAGGAGACTTTAAGCCAAAAAGAAAAAGGAATAAACAGTACGAATAGATATCTGGTGAATTCAAGAAAATCAAACCCCCAACTTTCAACGGCGAGATAGAAAAAGGAGAGACATCGGAAGCATGGCTGTCCGGCATGAAAAAGTATTTTCAGATCTACAACTATTCGGAATCCTTAAAGGCGAAGATGGCAATTTATAATCTGACCGGGAAGGCAGATATTTGGTGGAAAGACCTTAAAAGGGTAAAAGGTATAAAAGACTGAGATGTGAGTTGGAGTACTTTTAAAAGACACTTCAAGAAGAAATTCTTATCTGAGCAGTATTATGAAGAAAAATCCTAAGAATTTTATGATCTGAAACTGGGAACGATGAACATGAAAGAACTGAACAACAAGTTTTAAAGTTTGCTAAGATATGTTTCGTATATGGTGGAAGAAAAACCGAAGGTCCAGAGGTACCTATGTTGTCTACCTTTCCACATCAAGGACATGATAGAGTACGATAACCCTAAGACACTAGAGGAAGCCATGAGGAAAGACACTTTTTGCTTTGACCAGAATAAGAAAAGAGAAGGGGTACCTAGTTGGAAAAACCCAAAACCCAGTAACTTTGAACAGAAGAAGAAGAATTTTAGATATGGCGGCAATTCCAGTTTCCAGAAGAGAAATTTTCAGAATAAAAAATTTCAGCAGAACATAAATAATCACCAGCAGAAATTTACAACACTCAAAAATGTCCCCAATGTTGCCAGGACCAATGAACAGAAGCCACCTATAAAATGCTTTGAGTGCCAAGGGCTCCATTATGCCTCAGACCGTCCCCTCAAGAAACGGGCGGCCAACCATATTCACTCCATACAGTCTGAAGCTACTGTAGGAGATGTGGCAAGAGAAGTACCTAGAATTAGTGCAGCATTAGACAACCGGCAAGCAGAACACCAAGTCTCAATGGTGGAGGTCGAAGGTATGCTGCAAAACCACCTAGTTTCTATTTTAATTGACCCTGGTGCTAGTCTAAGCTATATATCACCAGTTGTTGTAGAAGGACTATATTTGAAAATAGAAAAATTCGATAAATCCTGGTTAGTTAGATTAGCGATAGGAACAAAAAGGAAGGTTTCTGATTTTGTGGAAAATTGTGCTTTATTTATGAATCAACTAGCAACGAAGGTTAAGCTAAATGTTCTGCCATTAGGGTCATATGACATCCTAATCGGTATGGACTGGTTAGAAACCCATCGTGTCATTCTGAATTGTTATGAAAAAAGTTTCATTTGCCTGGATGATGAAGGAAAGGCAGCAGAGGTAAAAGGCATCCCTAGAAAAACATCCATTCGACAGATTTCAGCCATACAAGTGAAAAAGGCAATCAAAAAAGGGTGTCAGATGTTGCTGTGAATGCGGTGCATGATGAGATAAGTGCTAAGGAGGACAAACTGAAAATGGAAGACATACCTGTCTTACAGGATTTCCGAGATATTTTTCCTAAAGAGATCCCAGATTTGCCTCCCAAAAGGGACCTGGATTTTACTATTGAATTAATACATGGTGCTGTACCAAGTTCTAAAGCTCCATACCAGATGAATATACTAGAGCTGAATGAGTTAAAATATCAGCTGAAGAAGCTGATCGATAAAAAATATATAAGACCCAGCGTGTCCCCTTGGGGAGCACCGGTCATTTTTGTTAAGAAGAAAGATGGTACCCTAAGACTCTGCATAGATTATCGTCAACTCAATAAAATGACAACCCAGAATAGGTGCCTGCTGCCCCACATTGACAATCTTTTTTACCAGCTACGCGGAGCAATAGTGTTCTCGAAGATCGATTTACGATCAGGATATCATCAGGTCCATGTGAAGGATGAAGACATTTTCAAAATAGCCTTTAGAACTCGTTATGGACACTATGAGTTCGTTGTCATGCCGTTTGGATTAACTAATGCACTTGCTGTATTTATGTGCTTAATGAACAAAATTCTGCACAAATACTTAGATAAGTTTGCAGTTGTGTTCATCGATGACATTTTGGTATATTCTAAGAACAAGGAAGAGCATGATGAACATCTCCATATCATTCTGCAAGTTCTGAGGGAGCACCAGTTGTATGCAAAATTCAACAAATGTGATTTTTACAAAGACAAGATTCAGTACTTGGGACACATAATCTCTGAGGAAGGGATTTCGGTTGACCCCGCCAAGATAAAGGCCATTAATGAATGGCCGGTTCCTAAAGATGTGACGGATGTGCGATCGTTTATGGGCATCACTGGTTATTATAGAAAATTCATTGAAGGGTTTTCTAGGATCGCAAACCCCATAACGTCGCTGCAGAAAAAGGAAAAGAAGTTTGTCTGGGACGAAAAGTGTGCGGACAGTTTTGCGAAGTTAAAAGAATTACTGACTTCAGTGCCTATTTTGAGGATTACAGATCCTAATAAAGATTTTCTAGTATGTACAGACGTGTGCAATGATGGACTGGGAGGAGTCCTAACGCAGGAGGGACATGCTGTAGCATATGAATCAAGAAAACTAAAATTACATGAGAAGAACTATTCCACCTACGACCTAGAATTGTTAGGAGTGATTTATGCCTTAAAAATGTGGCGTCACCACCTTATCGGCAGGAAATTTACCTTGATGACGGATAATATGGGGCTAAAATATTTGTTAGATGAAACAAATTTGAATGCCAGGCAACCCAAATGGCTAACTTTTCTGAGTGAGTGTGATTTTGAAATTCAGCACATTAAGGGGAAGGAGAATAAAGTTGCCGACGCATTAAGTCGTAATGCAAGGATACATTTTGTTTCAGCCATCAACACATACGCCATAGATTTGGAGGAACAGATTTTTGAAGGAATTAAGGAGGATGAGGAATACAGAAAATTATAGGAAAGGACAGCAGAAAACAACTCTGAAAATTCTGTAACAGATTTCAGTTTGAAGGAAAATGGCTTACTGCTGTACAAAATCAGATTGTACATACCAAACGTACCAACAGTAAAAATTATGATTTTGGATGAGATGCACAAAAGCCACTATTCTTGCCATCCAGGTTACCAGAAAACCATCACAATGCTAAGGAAGGAGTACTACTGGCCCAGGATGAAGGATGAAGTAGCGGAGTATATAGCTAAGTGTTTTGACTATCAAAAAGTGAAGGTGGAACATCAGCATCCTGCTGGATTGCTGCAGCCCTTTCCTATACCCAGCTGGAAATGGGAAGTCATAAGTATAGATTTCATCGCTGGGTTACCAAAGAATAAAAAACAACACGACTCCATCATGGTGGTAGTAGACAAACTTAACAAGGCAGCCCATTTTATCCCTGTCAAAACTACCCATAAAGCCCCTGATATCGCAGAAATTTTTATGAAGCAGGTTTTTCGACTACATGGCATACCCAAGGTAATAGTTTCAGACCGAGATTCGAAGTTCACATGTAACTTTTGGAGGTTCTTGTTCAAGGGGTTAAACACCACCTTAAATTTCAGCATTGCGTTCCATCCGCAAACAGATGGACAGACTGAAAGGGTGAACCAGATATTGGAAGATATGTTCAGGATGTATGTTAAGGATCAACCTAGTAAGTGGGAAGACTACTTGCATTTAGCAGATTTTGCGTATAATAATCACTACCATGCTTCAGCCAAACTTATCCCATTTGAGATCCTTTACGGAAGAAAGTGTAACACACCGGTGTCATGGAGTGATCCGGTTAGCAGGGTCACCTTAGGGCCCGAATTGTTGCAGGAATTAGAACTAATCGTGAAGCAAGTACAAGGGAATCTTAAAGTTTCCCAGGATAGACAGAAAGGTCAAGTAGACCTTAAAAGAACTCATAGAGAGTTCCAGGTTGGTGAACATGTTTTTCTTAAGGTAAAGCCGAAAAAGAGTTCCTTAAAATTGGGAAGCTGTGCCAAACTGGCACCCAGGTATTGTGGCCCTTTCGAAATCTTGTCCAGGGTTGGACCTGTGGCATATCAATTAGCCTTACCTTCAAACCTCAAAGTCCATAATGTTTTTCACATTTCATTTTTAAAGAAATATGTGCATGATCCTACTCATGTTGTAAATTGGAATAATGTTCAGGTGGAACAAGGCTGCGATTTTCCGGTGGAACCAGACTGTATTCTCACAAGGAAAGAAAATCTACTCCGGAACTGCACGGTTGGCCAAGTAAAAGTGAAATGGAAGCACTATAGCCCAACAGAGGCTACCTGGGAGTTGGAGAGTAGTATGCGGGATGCATACCCAACTTTGTTCCAGGAACACTCCAGGAGTGAATAAAGCAACATCGAGGACGATGTTGAGGCTTAAGGGGGGGTGTATGTCACCTATCCAATTTTTGAGAATAATTATTTTCTACTATTATCCTTTTTGCAAAAATACTTTGTGTTAAATTATAATTACAAGTTTTGTAATTATGCCCAATTAGGTCAAAGATGAATGTAATGACTCATTATTATTATTTAATAAATAAAAATGGGAGACAAACACTCAAGAAAGCTGTTACAATAGTGTCCACTGGCCCACTAGGAGGAATGGAAGCTGCTGGAAGGATTGGGACAGATGGCAACATTTGCACTCTACCATTAGCTGTTGGTATGGGACAACTCCCCCTAATTTTGTGGCATTTCCCCCTCTAGGTGGAGGGAGGTGAGCAAGTAGCTCACTAATGACCAGTTAATTACAAAAAGACCTAGGCAACCTATAAAGGGCAATTCGAATTGAGCAGGGAGCTCTTACAATGTTTTCTGCAGAAACATTCCTCATGCTCATCAGGTGATGACTGAGAGATTTGAATAGGGGAGGCTGTGGAGAGTGCAAGTATAAGTCTGCAATGTTATGAGAAGGACAGACCAGAGGTACTAGTGCTGGTCCCATTGATTTCTAAGCCTGTAAGGCTGGATATATATTTTCTTGCTGCTGCAAGCAGAGACCCTAAGCTTCAGAACTTCCTTTCTCCTGGTGGATCAGTGGATAGGCTCAGGGGTCCTAAGTGCAAACAGCTTGGCTGCTTAGGAGCAGGTTGGGTGGAACAGGCTTCTTGAGTGATTTGTTCCTCCCAGTACACTCAGGTTCTATTCTTTTGTGTTTCTTTTCCAATCATATGAATGCTCTCAAAAAATGGCTTAGTAATGTTATTAATGATCAATAGCAGTAAAATGTTAGATCCTAATTAATTTAGATTTACTGAACTGATAAAGTGACTCCTATGCATTTTTCCCCATGCGTGGGGCTGCATCGTACTCCAGTATAGAGAGTTAGCATTAAATCTGCCTAGTTAAAAGTGAAACCTAGAATGCATCTAAATATCTAAACCAAAAAGACCACCCATGCACAGACTTATGTTCCTCATGCATCTTATATTTTAGCAGCTGTAGATTAGATCCTTGCATGCAATGTTTTTACTGTTCAAATCTGTATGTTGAACAACCTACCCGAAACTAGTCATAGTAATAGGTTCTTTTCTTACTTATGAAGGTGGACATTGTGTTAACAACTAAGGTTTACTGGTCTTAAATTATTTCTTCAAAGAAAACAATATCATGCATTCTGTTTAACCATATTCCCACTTTTCTATTTTCTTATTGTTTTGAGAATCTGATCGATTTTATAGAAAATATTGTCTTCATTGTATTATCTTGTGTAGAAAGAAAGAAAGAAAGAAAGAAGTATACTGTGTTATCCTATCATTTCATCAGAGGTCCAAACTGGACGAATGCAGGAATATAGAATTAAAATAGACAAATTGTTGTACTAATAGGAAAATTAAACTAACTTATGATTACACTATATATTTCTTGATTCTGTATTATTAACTGTATGTGGCAGAACTTACATCGCAGGATATCATGTTATTAAAATCAAGAAGAACATAGCATTATTGATTTGTCAGAACATGTCACAGTATCTTTACACCCAAACCAGGGTTGACCTGCCTCATTACACTACTATTTACAAACATTTAAGCAGCTGCCAAATCAAACGTTTCATTACCATTAGATGACCTAACTGTAGAATCAAGAGTTATTATTCTTGTTTCCTTAACATCATTACAGACCAGCAGACTTCATTAACATCGACAGCTAGGGTTTAGCATTATCACTTATGTTTTCAAACAAAACCAATTCCTTTCCATTCTCGGCTTAATTCATGTATGCACAGATGCAATGTAAGCCAAGTAGATCACTTTCGGCTTATAGCCACTATTTAATTAAACAACTTAAAACAGGCTTCCACTTACAGATTCGAAAACAAGAGTTTGAAAACACCATACATAGCCATTAAACCCTAAATAATTATCATTTCCATTTAAATTAACGCGGGTTGCATCCTACTGTTTGCCGCATTCTTTTGCTGAAGGTTCCATTCAAAACCCAATGCTATTTACACACACAGCTAATGCCAAAACAAAATTACAGTCAACGTATCTCTTCTTCCATCAACACAGAAGTACCAAAACTACAGACATAAAATGTAAAGCTGTAAGACTCTTTGCAAACACGAGGGTTCAACCCTACCAAGCTCGCCGAGCCAAGGAATGGTCGGCCATACATTTTAAACATTTACATCATCTACACTATCAACAAAACTTAAAACAGTAACGTTCCCCAATTGCTGCAGGTGAGACAAAGCCACTGCCGTGAAGGCATGCTACCAACACTCTGCTCATCAAGTCCAATTCCAGGGGAACCACCGAGGGAGGGATACCACCAAAGCTTACCGGTCGATTCGCTATAGTTCTTCTCCTCACCAACTATTCCAGCACCCGGTTGTTCGCCGAGAGTTACTTGCCAACAACCATACATTGAGTTAAATATCGAATCATGAGATAGTAATGCAACAAAGAATAATTTGAAAACCCTTGCAACGTTACGATACCTGAGTCGTGACAGAGGCTTGACGAAGCCAGCATCCATCCACTGCGAAGGAGAAGCACCTAGCTCGAGGGCCACTCTGTGTGATACATTTGAAACTTACAACTCGATCAAAACCCCAGATTTGCAAGTCACTACAACGCCACAACAGACGCACTCATCCCACCTGTAGATTGCTACACAAATCATTTCCAAACTTGGCCTCCATGGATAACAATCACTCACAGACCGAAGGCTACTGCCGGTATCAGGATCGAGCCTGAAGGAGGCTAGAAAAACATCAAAACCCTAAGTGCCTCTTGGTCGATTGGCCTCACCTCCCAAACCCTACCACCGAAGCAATGACCAAGAAAACGTTACAAGAATCCATAAGTTACGTTAGGGTTCACCTCAATCCCTATACACAACAATCAATGACGGAGATCCATTTTCATCAAGCCACGATGGAGGGTGGTAGATGCGGTATTAACTCACCCATCTACCTCCCAAGCCACGAAGTTGCCATTTCAGTTGACACCAGGGCAGGAGGCCCGTTACAACTCAGCTTGCCAAACCTCATCACATACCGAATCATCCATCACGACTTACACGTAACAATATCCTTAACATGGTGGCCATGCAATTTAGTTGCAAACTCAATCATTTACTACACCCTCAACTTCGTACGCAGGCTTTTGCAGTGCCATCATTCCACTAGCCAGCCATATGGATCAACATTAATAGCATCGACATATAAATGGCATCAAGGTATAACATCCATCAGTAGGATATAATAAAGGTCTTATATGATTCCATTTAATCAATTTCGAGCACACTCATAGCATATGAATATCCACCAAGGTCACGATCAATCATAGGGCATGGATTGACTCCGCCCCAACATATAAAGTTACTATAAATTTCATCATAAGAATCATTGTAAAGCTCTTAAAGCTTTGTTCACACCATAAGTTATATGAATACACCCTTAGGGTATGGCTGCCACCCAAGGACCCATCGCATACATTGCATGGTAGGGTATTATTGCTTAATGCATCACCATTTTAATTTCCTGGGTAATAGAGACCAGAACCACCTTATCACTCATTCTATAGTATGCTTACGACCATGTGCCCTTGTCCTAAACTTGTCACCGTAAAAAATTATAAAAGAATTATTTTAACGGCCGCAAGTCATTTATGGAATGACCACACATAAAGTCATAAACACCTAACGGAAACATTCATAACAAGCACACCTTGAGATTGAAAATATCTGCAGTCTTTGAGATAGTCAGGTTCATCTTACAGAATTGGAAGGAGACCATACCTGTAGCGTCGAAAATCATACACAGTTTTTATTGATATCACGGTTATTAGACACTCTGAATTTTATCTCTATCTCTTACCTGCGAATCTGCGCATGGAGGACGAGTATAATGCTTTAGCTGAGTAGCTAAGTAAGCCTTGGGGCACCTCGTGGGACCCCTTTCATCATCATCCAGAAAAATTAAACTGTCAGTACTTGTCGAGAAGAATTCTGTTTCCAAATGCATCAGAATTTTCAATCATTTCAGCACACAAATAAAGAACATAATCATTAATTGGATTCATGACATGTCGCTGACACGATATGCCATCAGAAGACAAAAAGACACAACAGTTAAATTGTTTCCTACCAAGCGTCGTATTTTTAATTACTGCTTTATTAATTATTATTATTTCCGCAATTTACAAATATTAGCTTTTTATGGCAATTTAAAATTTTTAAAATTTTTATGAAAATATCGGGATGTTACAATATGATGAGAGGATTGAGCTTCCCATTAGAGGGCATCAATATGCTAACCCATTATTATCTACATATATTAAGTTTCTCATGAATGAGCTTGACTACCATCTAAGAGAATTATGAATGCAAATAAATAGTGATAGTGATCTGAATTATTTGGAGAAAAAAATGAGGCAGTGATATAAAACAAAAATAAACAGAAATATTTTGCAGAAAACACAGTAGTACAACAAAACCTAAATTCTATTAATGAATGGACTAGAAAAATAGTGTAAATTGTAAAGTAATACAAACTAACTCTAGATGGTGGTAGCTTATCTCTGAAAAGAGATGTGTTGGCTATGTTCATCTGTAAGAACTGGGTTACAATGATCCATAAAGGTCGTTTTAACATAAAAAATAAATGAGAAAACCTTAAACATAAAAAACCCTAACCCCGAGGGATGAAATGCCAAAAGGTTTGTGGGCCCCAATGTGGTTAGTTGGCACATCAACTTCTTGGGGGCGCAACTTTTGCATATGATCTCTGTTTGGGGTGCTCGGTATCCCATTGCAAAGGTGTGACTGAGAAGGACTCCGAGTTGTTGGCCCAGAGGATGCCTTCAGCAATAGTCTAGGCGCTACCATGGAAAAAATGTTGTTTAGGGCCTCAAAACGACGCCGGAAGATCAAGACCTGAAAAACCATAAAAAAAACTGCCAACCTAGAAAACTGTGTCTTTGGGCTAGTGTACTAGGTGGGTGGTCATCGATGTCCATCTATATTAGTCCTCCCCCCTTAGGAAGCAATGGTATCCATTGCGTTAATATCCCTCATTAAATGGGGAAATTTCTACTGAATTTGACTCTTGGTGAGCCACTTGCCTTGGTGAAGAAGCTGCCCTGCTTTGATGACCTGGTAGAGTTGAATGTTTTGTTGGCGGGTGTCCTTCATATATCCGTCCATGATCCAATCCACTATATATTGTTCAAGATAGTCTAGATTAAATTATGTATGGCACAAATGATCAACCACCTCTAAGGTGTCCAAGAAAGGTGGAAAATATGGTCAAAGCAATTCTACATTAAATAATGTGTGAAAGCCAAGGAAAGGGGGAATATTTAATTCAAAAGTATTCTCACCCACAACCTTCATGATGGTGTAAGACCATTGGAGTGGCCTGAGATTTATGTGGGGGAATTTGAAGCGCCCCTTCTACAAATGCAACCAAACATTATTCTCAACTTGAAACTTGTGTGGAACCCGATGTTGGTCATGTTGTTATTTGTACTTGGCTTTGGCTTTATGCATGATATCATGAACTTGTTGTTGGATGTGTTGGACCCATTCAATGAAAATGGTTGCTTTATCTGTCTTGTCCTAAGCAGGGGAGGACTCTTCCTGTGTAGATGCAATGGGTATAACTACATCAATGGGGGCCAATGGCTGGAACCCCAAGCACACTTGAAAAGGGTTGTGGCTAATAGAGTTGTGGAGGGCTATATTGTAACTATGTTGAACATATGGAAGGATCTCATCCCATGTGCATGGATGTTTGGAGTTGAACATGTGCAAGATATGCACAATCATCATGTTGACCACTTTTTCTGCACATCCATTTGGGGGTGGAAGGTAGTCTATTTGGTCACCTTTGTGTCTATTAGAGACCATAAGGAGGACTAGAAGGTGTTGAGGAGCCTAATGTCCCGATCTGAAATGATGGTCCATGGAAACCTGAAATGAACCCAAACATGCTCAAAGAAGAGCTTAATAATGGCTTTTGTTGTGATACTCTTCATACATGGTGCTAGAATGACCACCTTAGAGAACCGATTGAAAACCACAAAAACACAATCGTGACCATGCTTGGTAGAGGGAAAGCTTGACATGTAATCCATTAAAACTGACTTCCCAGGTTTGTATGGGGTAGAAAAGGAGTGTAAAACCCTTGTTTCTTGATGGCAGGTTTAGCGATGGAACATGAAGTCCACGAACAGCTTTACCTACCGATGTCCTGCCGGAGTTTTGGTCAGTAGAATTACTTCTGAAGCACTGATATTGTCTTCTCTACATTGAAGTGTTCAACCACCCGACTGTAGTGTGCCTCTCAAATTAGCTTTGCACACTCACTTTATGGAACACCAAGATGGCCTAGATAGAACGAAAGTGCATCCTAGAGGTGAAAGTCTGGAACTTGTTTACATGTACCTAGTGTCTGATATGTAGCAACGAAGTCAGGGTCACTACTTTATAATTGGGGCCACCTGGAGGTCTTGTGCCCATAGGAGTTGAGGACCACGGTTGGTTCCATGATCGAGGGTTGGCTGAGGCAATCTGCAACACTTTTCATGCTACCTTTCTTGTACTTAATGTTCAAATGAAATTGTTGCAAGTATGTGGATGAATTTTGATGATAGTTATTTTGTAACTTTCCTTGTGTCTACATGAATTGCACGGGATTGTGATCAATGTGGATGTTCATTTTATTTTAGAGAATGCAATGCTTCTATTGTCAGCATGCCTGCAAATTGGAGTACATATCCTTGTCATAGGTGGGATATCTGCAAACAATATGAGACAGTGTCTCATTTTGATAGGCCACCAAATCTCCCTGCTAAGTGAGTGCTAACACCCAAACTTTGTTCACTAGCACATCTCCCTAGTCACATAACCCATTCGTCCACTTTTCCTACCATTTTGGCCTCCAAAATCTTAAAAAAACCCTCAAATGGTTACCCAAAGGAAAAAAAATCAATATTTCCCTCCTCAAATAAATAAAAAACCCTCAAAAAGGGTCCCAAATCCCCCCCCCCCCCCACAAAAAGGGAAAAAGTCAAAATAATTTCAAAAAAGAGGAGAAAAGAGGGAAAAAACCCTAAAACTATTGGTTGCTTAAAACCATGGGTCAATACTCCACCACCCAAAATATCTATAAAAAGGTGATGGAGGCCCCCCATTTGACATCCATCAAACACTCTAACCTTATGCTCCTGAAATTTCCACTGAACCCTAATCCATCACTTGAGCTTGAGTCCACCATTCTAGTCAAAGTTTTGGCCACCATTGTAGCATTTGGGGAAGAGAAGGGAACTTTGGAGCACTGGTACAACACTCCCGTATCACTTCAAGGGATCCAACAACCTCATCATTTGAGGTAAAATCTATGCAAACCCTAGTTTTCTATTAATAAAAAAACGTAAATCTTTATTTACTGAGTTCTCATTGTTATTTTACTGTTTACTGTTGTAGTTTAGGTTTAAATCTTAATATTTTCATGCACATGATTTAGTTTAATGCTTAGTATTTCTGTTGTTTTACATTTAGTTTTCACCCATTTACTGAACTGCTACTAAGGATTCCTTAATCCTTAGTAGGTGCTCTTTAGCACAAGCAGGTGTGAAAACACCAGCTACAGTTTTGGCGACTCCACTAGTTTGAATATTTGGTTATTTTTTAGTTTGTATTTTCCATTTTGTTTTTTATTTTTTTTAAGATCTGGTTCACCCTTGAACCCCAATACTTGCAGAACTGGCCCTTGCTGTCTCTATGAGCCCCTAGATATATGTTTTTTCGTTTCGGTCGGCACTTTTCGCGACCTTTTTTCGCGTCGCGGATCGCGACTGTCACTGCGACAGCCGCGCTTTTGTAGTGCCTTTTTTAATCCCATAACCATGCCCCGAAGTGTTGCTTTCGGCTCAACATCCGCGCTCTAGAGCGCAGGTTTTAACCTGAAAGCCACGCCCCATAGCGCAGGTTTCGGCCTGACAGTCGCGCCCAAGAGGGCAGGTTTCGGCATGAAATCCGTGCCCCAGAGAGCAGCTTTTGTCCTGACAGTCGTGCCCCAGGGCGCAGCTTTTGGCCTGATAGCGGTGCCCTAGAGCGCAGCTTTCAGTTTTCCAACCGCGCCCTAGAGTGCAGGTTTTGACCCGACAATCGCGACCCAGAGGGAAGGTTTCACCAGATAGCCGTGCCCCAGAGCACCTTTTCCAGCCTTACAACCGCGCCCTGTTTTTTGTTCCTGTCAGCCATTTTCAGCTCGATTTTTCTACAGTTTCCCGTTTCCTGCAGCCAATTTTTCCTATTTTTTCTGCCCTAACAACCACCTGTTTTGCTTGCATCCCCTTTTTGCTAGCTGTACTTTTCTGCTATTTGCTTGTTATACCATTTCAAAAAAAAATTCTTTAGCATTTATATTTCAACAAGTTTATTAAGTTTACATAGCAGTTAATACTTTAATTTACAGTTCTAGTTAGTTTATTGCCACGACTTGGCATTTTTTGGGTACATACCATTTTATGCACATAATCTGTCACCTTAATTCAAATGAGCCCTAAAATTTACTTAACTCAACCAAATTTTAACCTCACTTGGGGAACACAAAAGAACTTTGAAGTTAGGTAGGACACTAGGGATAAGAATCCAAATAACACCCCTTTGTCACTTACACTTGAGACATAGCAGTTGACCATTACGGAACCAAAATCCCCTACTACTTGTTGGCATGATTAAAAACCAGTTTGTCAGAAAAGGCCTCTCCCTTAGGAGGGTAAGTTGTGAGACTAGTTCCGGAGGACTACGTGGATTGTCGCTCTCCACTTAGTTTTGAAGGACATCACTCGTGGTCCTCGTTACACTGCCAAGCCTCCATACCAGGAGTGTAGCGACCAAAGGACTGACATGACGGTTTCTTTTTCTGGACGTGCCATGAACGAGGTAGCCTAGTTTCCATTCTCTTAGGGATCTTTTACATGGGATCCCTCTTGGTAAAGGGATATCCCCCACCTACTTGGTTCCCCATTTCGTATCGTCTGACTGCGGATTTCATCACCCTATAGAGGATACGATTTGTGTGAGCTTCTAGATCTTCTAGTTAGGTGTTTGCATGCTCCTATACCCCCATTGGATTAGTAAGTCTACCTTTTTCTTTTTTAGGAGTCCTTCCTGTTGGTATTCTAACCATCTTTTTTGTCACTCCGCTTGTTGTAGCACAGCTGTTGCAGCAAGTGTTTTGAGCTTGTTGTTGGCCGGAGTGCGATATTTTTTGCGCTCTCCTTTTGCACACACGATTGCATTGGGATTTTTGAGTATTTCACTCGCTAAAACCCATTCGTCTTATTACTGCTGCCACCATTGAGTCTCCAAGACATTCTCGGTGCCTATGGGGCCAGTCCCCGCAATACGATTCACTCGACACCACTAGTCACAGGCATAGAGCCTCGTCATTAGATCCTGACGCCCCTTATTTTACATCTGATTTTGAATCAGAGAATCCCACATTCACAGCTCCATCTAGTCCCATGGATAGCGTGACTCCCAAACCCTTTGGTGGCGGGATTGTTGGTGGTGGGTCCACCACTGGACCAACTACCAGTTCCGCATTTATCCCTGTTATATCATCTGTAGGACCTACGCCTAGTATTCCTCTCACTACGTCCACCCCTATGGTTAGTGGACCTATTAAAACTGCAGTCCCGTTGGTGACTCATGGTACACTTGGGGGCGCAGGCCCTTCCTACATGATTCCCACACCTCTGACTGGAGGTCCCACGATCCCCATCATTAATCATACTATTTCTCCACACATTGGGGTCAGTGGCCCCACTATTGTCGCTACCACTAACACATACACCCCTGCGATCATGTCACATCCTTCTGCCAGTTTGCCATTCATGGCTAGCCTCAACCTCCCTGAACTGGCCAGATTAACCAATGATCCAATTCGACATGACCCCACTTGGCCTCACATGCCTACCAAAATCCCTTCGGACATCCCTAAATTTGAAGGAAAGGCGGGTGAGGACCCCCAAAACCACATCATGTCCTTCCATTTATGGTGTTCCTCCAACTCCATAGTGGATGAATCCATCCATCTCCGCTTTTCCAACAGATCCTCACTGGCTCTGCACCTAAGTGTTACATCGAACAACCTCATGGGACCCACTCCACCTTCACATCCCTTACTTTGACCTTCCTGTAGTTCTTTGAACAGTTACCAGTCCATTATGATGCTGGTGTAGAGATCATATTGTCTTGCAGACAGAACACAACTACCCACATCACTGATCACATTCATAAGTGGTGTAAACGTCGAATTTTATGCAAGATCAAGTTAGATGACCGCATCTTCCTAGATTGGTTTTTGAAATCTCTTATACTAGTCATTACCAAGGATGTGGCATCTGAACGGCCTTAATCCAAAGAAGAGGCCATCCTGAAAGCCCAACAATTTGACCTCATCTATGCTAAGTCTGGTTACTTATATTCCATTTTACCTGATGCTCCCCGCTGTGACTCCTCTTGGAACGACGCACCAAGGGCATCCCACTTCGCCGACAACATTATTGGACAAGTTGTGTCTCATAGTCAACCTTATACTACTATGCCCCCTAAAACTAGCCTCGACCTTTCGCGTGCCACAACCCATTTTGGAGCAACGACCTCATATGCTCCCATGGCCCAAGCCCCTCGCACAACCTCAAGCCTCTCCTTCTTACTATCCCCCATAGGCAGCACCTGCACAACCTCAATCCCCTCTGGCTTACTATCCACCATAGGTAGCACCAACACCTGCTCAACCACAAAATCCTCCTACCCCCCAAGGACAAGTCTATGCCCAACAAAATCAGCAACAAAACCAACCTTCCTAATGCAACCAGCAAGGACAACAAAACTGGGGAAGAGGACGTAACCACGGGAAAAACCAACCCCAAGATCAAGGCATCGAACCACCCAACCCCCCAAACAATAACAATGTCACCCCAGCCAATCAAAAACTTGACAGACCACCTCATCAAGGGAAGAACCCCAATTTATGAATGAACCATCAATGTTCTATATGCAGGGTATATGGCCATTATACGCACACTTGTCCCCATTTGGAGTGAGCTCGCCAACTTTGGACCGATGATGCCCAATGCTAAGGACATGCTGCTCCGTCGGCACCACCTAACCCCCCACCACCTCATACACAACCCATGGTGTTGCAGAATCCCTTTCCCACACAAGGAGTGGTGAACACCCAACCGTTGGCTCCCCCTCAAGGAATTGCGGGCACCACACCAGCAAATCACTTATGTTGCACCTGCTAGTCAACCCATTGACTCGGGTACCCGTCACCTTCTCATGATGTCATTGGCTGACGTCAACCTTCAAACATGCCGAAATCAGTATGGTTCCACCACCAAAACCACTCTAACAAGGTTGCTAATGCTCTTCCCATTGATCAGTCGTTACGCATTCCCGTAGCACCATGCGATGGGGCCCCCAAAGCTCCCCTCTTCCCATTACATCGCATTAATAACAAACCCAATGCCCGAGTTGCACCCAATTATAATATCATGGATGACTTAGCCCAGTCCCCTGCTGCTATGTCAGTCCTCGAGGTTTTAAAATACTATCCTGCACAACGCAATACATTATTATCCGCCATTGGTGCAATAGACCCTTCCGACTCACGGATGATGGCATTCGATTTGGACCAATCTGAACCACGCATGCCTTCCACACTAACATTCCAAGTTTCTATGTCCATCTGGAATCTTGTTATCCATTGATGTATCATTGATGAGGGTGCCTCCACATGTGTTATGTCTACATTCGTGTGGTAGAATATCGGATCAAGTACACTACAAACATCCACGACCACCTTACGAGCTTACGATGGCCGCTCAGCTCAACCCCAAGGCCTCTTGCCCAACATTCCAATCCAATTAGATGGTAAAACGATCATCATTGACATTGAGGTCATCAATGCATAACTTGATTATAACCTCCTGCTCAGACGCAATTACATGTACGCCATGAAGGTTGTTGCTTCATCAGTCTTCCGCATTATGATGTTCCCCATGAGGGACGGGTTGTTAAGATCGACCAACTTACGTATTACGACTCAAATGCTCCCGCCGCACCAGCAAATGTTCTCCCCATGGTTGAACAACCATTTCTTGGTACACCTACTTCTTTGGTGTCCACTGTCAGACCTGGAATTTACTCGGAGAATCCCATGACCTCTACTTTTTGGTCCATTCCACCCCCTCCGTCGGCAATAGAGGTATCTGATCTGTGCACCATTTCATCCAACCAAACAATGTCGATCCTACAACCACTTTTGCTGCCACAACCACCATTGGTACCTAGTCATGTTGGAGCAACACCTATCCACACTATCCCATTATTGTTCCCACCTTTAGGAGTGGTAAGTGCCCCAGTTATGGCTATGCTAAATCTCCCCGTGTTAATGCTAGGATTACCCATATGGTACCTTCCTGCTCCTACCCCTCCCCCGAAACCACACGTCGTTCTCCAACCATTCCAACTGATTAACACCACTAACCGCCCCCCTCCTGGTGTGGTGCCCACATCTAAATCCAACCCTGCCCCTCCACTACCCCAAAAAACTAGGGGCATAGGCCCACAAACTTACACAGCCCCTCAAACAACGAAACCCGTGAAAACTCAACCTCGACTCTTTGCATCTCCTAAGTGCTCTTTATGTGATGACTTGGGCCACGCTACCCATAACTATCCACAATTTCCAAACCTTTAAGAGCACACGAAAACATTGGATGACGATCCTAATATTTCGGTGGTCGAACTAGATCCCACCTCTCACTAGTGCAACAAGTCACTACGTACCAACCGTTCCTGCGCCATATGTGGAATCTACGGTCATTACTCACATCATTGCCCAGACCTCCCCGAGTACAAATTGGTTCTCCATGAGTTAAATCAATCTTCTTTGGAGTCGTCCATCACCATTATTGAGTAGATTCATCCCCTTGCATCCTCCTCCTCGAGAGAAATTAACACCATTTACATGATTTCCATGGAAGGTGAACACATTTCACCTCCAGCATCTAGCCTCCCTTCTATTGATTTGTTAACATAGTGCTTTTGTAGCAACAAATAAATCCTCTAAGCGCTAACTGCACCCGACTACCCTTGGGATGATATGCATCATCGATCCTATTTCATTCTTGAGGAGTCTACCACTACTGCGGCCAACCAACTTTCGATCGAGACAAAGGACTTCCTCGTCGATAAGGTGGAATGGTTTAAAAAACCCATCCTAGCTCTTGATGCCTTTGAGGAAGGTAATATGACTAACATTTCGCCTATCATCCACATCGATATTTCCCTTCCCGGTGGTCAGACCGAGCTCATCGCCTTAGGTGCTTCCTGTACTGAATAAGAAATTGGGGAATATTATAATCTCTTCCAAGAGTTTTGGGACATTTTTGCTTGGTCATATACCGAGATTCCTGGTCTAGACCCAGCCATTGTTGAACACCATATTGATACTTGGCCGGATGTCCCACCCGTCTGCCAAAAGCAACGACCCCTCCACCCATCCAATCTCCCCTCTGTCAAAGTTGATATTGAGAAACTACGTAAAGTCGGGTTCATTTATCCCATCGCTTACACCACCTGGGTTTCCAATAATGTGACAGTTAACAAAAAATAGGGCACCATTCGTGTCTATATTGATTTTCGCGATTTAAACCGCGCTTGTCCCAAAGAAAACTTCCCCATGAGTTTCATTGACCAACTTGTTGATGCTTGTGCAGGACATGAGATTCTGTCCTTCATGTATGGTTTCTCTGGGTATAACCAAATTCACATTCGTAAGGAAGATCAATACAAGACTGCGTTCACTACCCCATGGGGCACCTTTGCCTATCGCGTCATGCCTTTCGGTCTTAAAAATGTTGGTGCCACTTTTCAGAGGGCCATGAAATATTTCTTTCATGATTTGGCTCATATCATTCTGGTCTACCTTGATGACCTCACGACTTGATCCAAGAAATGGTCCGACCATCTAAACGACCTCCGGCAAGTTTTTCGGCATTGTCACAAGTATCGAATTCGCTTGAACACCTTCAAGTGTGTATTTTGTGTTCCTGCAGGTCGGTTTTTGGGTTTCATAGTTTCCCAAAAAGGAATTACCATAGACCCTTTAAAGGTCCAATCCATCCTGGACATCCCATCCCCTCGTACATAACGACAATTACAGAGTCTTCAGGGGAGAGCCAACTTTCTCTGTCGCTTTGTTCCGGATTATGCTACGATCGTTCATGGTTTTCTTCACTTGCTTCGTACCCACATTTCTTTAGTTTGGGATGAAGAAGTGCAAGCGTCTTTTGAATCCCTCAAAACAACCTTAACTAACGCCCTGTTGATTTCACCTCCCGATTTCTCAAACAATTTTATCCTTTACATTTCGGCATCTGACTATGCCATTTCGGGGGTGCTCATTCAAGAAGATAGTGCATGAAAAGAACAAGTCATTTACTATGTGAGGCAGACCTTATCCGGCCCACAATTACGTTACCCCTATGAGGAGAAGTTGGCCCTTACCGTCGTCTTATCAGTTCAAAAAGTTTGTCACTATATCTTATTAATTCGGACTACAGTCATGGCAGATTCCAACCCAATGGTCTATCTCTTGAGTCGCCGCCTTCTTCAGGGCCGCGTGGCTAAGTGGGTCATCATACTCCAAGCATACGACCTCATGTTCACTACACCTAAGAGTAACAAAGCCCTCGCATTGGCACAACTCACGTCATACTTACCATCATCATCTACCTCACCACCAATCAATACTAGCTTACACGGCGACGACTTGATTATCATTTCGTCGAATGACCCCTGGTACGACGACATCCTAGTGTACCTATGCACATAGAAATTTTGGTCCAATATCGACCGCAATGATCGTCAATGCATACGCCATCATGCCTCTCATTATCTCCTCCTTGGCGATGTCCAGTATCGACACCATTTTACGTCGATGCCTCACTCGAGACGAGGCTGAACGAGTCGTCAATGATTGTCATAGTGGAGCCTGTGGAGGCCATTTCTCTAGGATGGTCACCACCCAAAAGGTTATCCGAGATGGACATTTTTGGCCCACCCTCTTCGCTGATTGCATTACAACATTTAAACATTGCCGAAACTTCCAGCTCTTCGCTCCCAAGGCAAGGCCCCCCTCGCCCCTCTCCATCCAGTTATCACCGTCGGCCCTTTCTGTAAGTGGGCCATTGATTTTATGTAGTGTAACCCCCCCCTTAGCTAACGTCCATAAATATATCATTGTGGCTGTTAACTATTTCACTAAATGGTCTGAGGCCATGCCTACAGTTAACTGCAAAGCTGACACTGCAGCCCGTTTCTTTTTTAACCATGTCATCACTCGATTCAAGGTCCCTAAGCAACTTGTATCCGACCATGGAAAAAATTTTGAGGACTCCATCTGGAAGGAGTTGTCGACCTTTCTAAAATTTGAACACCAGTACGCCTCCGCCTATTACCCTCAAGGGAATGGCCAAGTAGAGGTTATTAATAAAATTTTGAAGACCATCCTTCAACGCACCATGAACCACCATAAGTCCAACTTGCACCACATGCTCTTTCCTACACTTTGGGCTTATTGTACTTTCACTAAGACCGCCACGGGTTTTACCCCTTTCCATTTGGTTCATGGTGTTGAGTCTGTCCTCCCCATCGAATGTCAGATTCTCGCATTACATATTGCTTTAGAACTCCTCCCGGATACCTCACCACTTGAGCAACGCTTAATCCTTTTGGAACAAGCCAACGAAGACTGCTGAATAGCCCTCCAAACCATTAAGGCCGCAAAGAACCATTCCAAATCCGACTATGATAAGCACGTCCACCCACGTAATTTTTGAGAAGGAGATCTAGTCCTTGTCTATGACCAAGCACATGAAAAGACTGGTAAAGGAAAGTTTGAGTCTATGTGGAAAGGCCCATACATTGTCCACACCTGCCTCGGACATGGGGTATACATCCTCACCGATTCTAAGGGAAACCCCTTGTGCAACTTCGTAATGGGTTGTATCTGAAATGCTTTTACCATTAACAATTTTTGGAACCACGAGTCCATGTTGTACAAGTTCATTTCTTTCTTGCTTTTTAACTTTTGCATCTAAAACCTTACACTTTGCTTCCCTGCATCACCACAGATGGATCCTGTTCCACCATGCTTTGTCGGTTTCGGCGACAGTGCAAGTCACTAGTCTCCAAACCTCACATCCGCAGCTTGGGTATTATATTCCCCCTCACATGACCTGATTCATCTCGACGGAGTGTGCATATGTGCTGCTACCAATAACTAGGCTAAGTATGATGTTGTGGCCGGTCTCTTGACTGCTACTCTCCATATGGGTATAAGTCACATTCGCGTGTTCCTGGACTCCCAGTTTATTGTTTCCCAACTCAATAATTTTTACCAAGTACGGGATCCTTGCATTTTTAGAAAGTTCCTGCACACTAAACAAATGATCAAACAGTTTGAATCCATTTCATTCACTCATGTCCCAAGAAGTCAAAACAATGTTGCAGACCAAATGGCTAAAAATATTCTAGACTGACACAACAATCACACCATGTAGGAATTAAAGCCATAAACATGCATCATCATATCATCCACATGCATGTACCCATCATATAGGCATCCATAAACATCTTAAAAAAAGAAAAGAAAAAACCATCATCATAATAATTTGCATCCACGTGCATATATATATATATACATCATCATAGAAACATCATAGTGCCCACAACAAAAAATATACATCAATGCAATGGGTACATCTCCCACATCATAATATACAAGCCGAATACAAAAATCCGCATGCTCATCGCATTGGGGGCAGTTCCATCAATTGCCTAATCAGAGTCCTCCTCATCATCATCATCGGCCTCATCATCATCGTCATCCTCCTCCTCCTCCTCTGGCTCATTTGACTCTGTCTCAGTGTCATTGTCACCATAATAGGAGCATCCCCCCATACCATGGCTCTCACTGCCTCAGCCGCCATCGCAATATGCGTCATAATAGGCCTCCACTCCCGTGGACCATCATAGTAGACATTGATCAAGTCCTTATCCAAATGTTGCCAACCGTCCTCCACCACCCCATCTAGAAGCTTGTCAATCCCGGCCCACAAAGTCTCCAAAGTCGTCGAACTACTCTGTCGTCGACCCTGTCCACGCCCAAGAGAGTATACTCCCTCTACCCGACCCCTCCATGCTCTGTATCCTCTCGGAGGCTGCGGTCCCACATCTACGCAAGAAACAACTGATCATAAGTGTCATAAAATCCTCTAGCTATCATATACACTATCGAGTAGATACACCATGATACTATAAAAAAACAAATGCATACCATCTGGGCCCCAAGCCTGACCAGGAGGCCACGACAGCTCTGGATCCCCTTTGTAGTCCATCCTATAGTAAGGGTAATCCTCAATCACCACTGGCAGCTGCATCCACTGAGTAAATAACTCCTCAGTAAAGAATCGCTCCACCATCCCTCCACCCCCAAGAGTCATCATCTTGACCCATCGCTGCATCTGCGACTCAGTGGGACCTCTGTCATGCACTGCTCTATGCAGTCGCAGTGTCGGTACCCGCTCAAAGAAAAAAGAACAGAGGAATGAGGGAAAACAAAAATCCCCTCCAACACAACTCACCTTGTTCAGCTCATGCTGAACCACTGATAACTACATCTGGCCCCAACCATAATAGGTGCCTACCAAGACTCGCTCCACGAGTACCATTTGTGCTCCTGAGACCCCATGGGGTGCCTTCGAACCTAGTATGCGCACCACTTGCGCTGCAATAGCTTGAGTCTCCACACTCTCAATGTCGCAGATCAATAGGGTGTTGTCATGCACATGAGATGTGGCATAACAATGTCACTCCAACAAGTCCTCCATGGACACATCAGCAGGCCTCCTACGGAGGTTGTCTGCAATCATGCCCAGAAGGGGTAGCCCAGTCAAGAATTATACATCTGTGAACCTAATATCTAATCGCTCACACTGTATCATAAATGCCTCTGCATCAACATCCCAAAACCCGACCAACTTGTTCAATAACAACTTGGCCATACGCATCAGAGGTACCTGTGCGAACTTCGATAGTCCACAATGAGCCAAGCCGTCCTGGACATCCTCATCATCCCAGATGGCCTCCAATATGTTGTCGATCTTACGTTCTCTCCAAGTAACCCTCAACATCTTGTTAATAAAGCCACACAACACCCATCAAGACCATATCAACCCTACCTCGGTCCCCTCCGGACTAACGCACCCACTCTTAGGAAAAAAGGTGTGCTTCACAGTGCACTTTTTTGCCCCACAGTTCCACCCTGGAGCGCACTTTTCTCCTCGAAAAGCGCACCCCTGGAGCGCACTTTTCTCCTCGAAAAGCGCACCCCTGGAGCGCACTTTTCTCCTCGAAAAGCGCACCCCTGGAGCTCACCTGTGGGTCCCATAGCCGCACCCTGAAGCACACATTTCTTGAGGAATGCCACGCTTCAGAGCATGGTTGTAAGGCCCACAACCGTGCTCTGAAGCGCAACTGTAGGGCCCACAACCGTGCTTCAGAGCGCGGCTGTAAGGCCCACAGTCATGCTTTGGAGTGCGACTGTAAGGCCCACAACCACACGTTGCAAGCACGGTTTTGAAGCTCATAGCCGTGCCCTGAAGCGTAAGTATCTCCTTGAAACTCGCGCTTCGGCCTAGTGGTGTCCAAGTTGAGCTTGGAACACCTCCCTAGAGGTCCAAATTCCTCCAAAAATGCATCAAAAACATGAAAAATTAGTGCAAGACTTACCTGCAAGTCGCAGAAATTGATTCCACCGATTGGATTTAGATAAATCTGATTTTCCTCTTTTGGGCACTTCAACACTCCTCCCAATTGGCACAGTGAAAATGACATGTGGAGGTGGACTCCCTTTGCTATTTATAGCCATTCTACCCTAATTTTCCTTTGACCATCCCGTAGTCGTTTGACCTCCATTTTTCACACTGTTTGCACCATCGGCTTTAGATTTATGCACCGGTGATGATGCTTGAGATCTTTTCTCGCTCTCATTGAAAAAAAATTGGGCAATTTTTCCATCCCCCCACCGCCTCAATTTGCGTGCCACACTGATCGTAGTCTTTTTTTGCCATTTTTTGCATCATGACCTATCCATGAGTCCTCTGCTCCACCCACACTCAGTCATTGCATTATTTTACCACCATTCATCCACCCGCAAGGAGGCCCCATCAGTGTTCCCCCCCACCTTCGTTCTTGGTTCTCATGATTGTCCCTTGATTGAACACTTCCTCCTTGCCTGGCCATCATCTTGTTCAGTATAATTTTACCCCTTTTTCAAGCCAAGCAATTCCTTTACAAAAAATGCACTTAGGGAGTTTCTGTTAATCTCTTTTTCGATTCCTTAAACAATGAAGGATCGTTGAGCAGTCTTGCTTCCTTTCATGCTAGCTAAAAGTGTCTGAAAGGGCGTCTATTTGGTATAAGTTTAATCCTTTTCCAGACCTGGTAGACTAATTACGAAAAAGGAATACTCTAGTCACATCGGCTAGAAGAGTTCTCCATTGCATACTTTTATGCTTTTTCTGGCCATGGGGACCAACACATGAAAATAACCTTTTGGAGTCTTCTTACTTGCTTTCCGACTCTCTAAAATTGAAAGAAACCACGAGCATTCACTGTCATGGGATCGTATCAATCCACACGACGATACCTTCCAACCATCTCAAAGTCTTGTTATCGCTTTTAGACTCCTTAAAATTGAAAGCACACATGAACATGCATTGTCCTGGGCTTGTACAAATCCACACGATAGTACCATTTTGAGCACACTTCTATCCCTTCTTTGAGCTCCTTAAACCATGAAGAAGGCCCAAACGGTGCCTCTCGACGCCACAACAGACCATATATAGTCCCGCTATT
Organism: Larix kaempferi; assembly: GCA_027924585.1. Lineage (NCBI taxonomy): Eukaryota > Viridiplantae > Streptophyta > Pinopsida > Pinales > Pinaceae > Larix > Larix kaempferi. The sequence goes on along the minus strand of BSBM01000493.1, from coordinate 12,843,535 downwards.
ATGGAAACTCCCTCAGAATGGTCACCTTTGTTCAGAGTATTCTGCGATGTGTCACCCTTAAAGTCTCCTGATATCACTCATCAGGTCGCCCCTTGAGTCTCCCCCATTGCAGTCACAATCCCTGGTCCCTTAAGCTATAATCCCCTTCCCCGAAGTTAGTTTCATATGCTGCCAGGTCAACCTTGTCATCATACTCTGAACAAAGTAAGTTTGAGTCCCTCCCACTCGGCGACCCTTGTATACCCCCACAGTGTATCAATATCATATCTAGTACTCTCACCTCTTGGTTGTACACCTCGCGCTCCTATCAAGGAAACATCATTGCCTTGGTAGTTGCAGGTATCTCTCTGTCGATGCCAACCCATCTATTCCAGAGCATAAACCCAGAGGTCCCTGTTCCTTGGACTCATCACCATCAGTGGTGAGTGCCTACAGACCATTTGAGAGGAGTCCTTAGTGCCTCTTTGAAAGCTTGTTTCTCACGTGCTCGACTTCAACACCATCATCGCACCGTTGAGATTCGTGCAGGGTACTGGTTCCTTCAGTTATTGGTTGAAGACCTTGACTGTCCCTTGACTCTAGCACATTGGTGAGTCTATTTGGAACCTCCCAATTGTATGTTCCCACGGATATCCGGGCTGCACTTGCCAACAGTATTCAGAAACACTCCAGTTATATGCTTCCTCGAGTACCCAGTTTAGATGCAGTTCAATCTACCTTTGAGATTCTAACTCTTAGTCATTGAGTCCATCCATTTGTTGGACACCTTCAGATCCAACAAAACATCAGTTGTTATGGTACCACAGTCAGTATGGATGCCATTATTTCCATGCATCAGTTCTCCAGATCAGCCATGGTCAGACCATGAGTATGTCCCAGATTTGTGGCCCCTCTGGACCATTATGATGTACACAACAATTCTCCATGTATTGTTCAGGTCCCATTTTGGGCCTCATTATTATTTGTATATCTTTATACGAGCATGGGTATGCCCGCCTCATCCATACATGAGATTTTTCGTCATTCATTTTTGAGGTCATATATTTTGAGTTTTAGTCGTTGCAGTTTGTATGGAGCACGTGTTCCGATCTGCAACCAGTTTCTTCTCTTCTCCGTCACAATGATCATACCCCTGGAAAACAACACAACCTATGATGTCTATCGGCCATACGATGAGCTCCTGCCCTCACACATCAGGGGGCAATCTGTTCACACCCAAAATTTGTTCACTAACTCATCTCCCTAGTCACATAACCCATTTGTCCACTTTTCCTACCATTTTGGCCTCCAAAATCTTAGAAAACCCTCAAATGGTTACCCAAAGGCAAAAAATCAATATTTTCCTCCTCAAATAAATAAAAAACCCTAAAAAAGGGTCCAAAATTCCCAAAAATAAAATAAAAAGGGAAAAAAAGTCAAAATAATTTCAAAAAAGAGGGAAAAAACCCTAAAACCATTTACCAAAACCATTGGTTGCCTAAAACCATATGTCAATACTCCACCACCCAAAATATCTATAAAAAACTGATAGAGGGTCCCCATTTGACATCCATCAACAACTCTAACCTTATGCTGCCAAAATTTCCACTGAACCCTAGTCCATCACTTGAGCTTGAGTTCACCATTCTAGTCGAATTTTTGGCCACCAATGTAGCATTTGGGGAAGAGAAGGGAACTTTGGAGCACTGGTACAACACTCCCATATAGTTCCAAGGGCTCCAACAACCTCATCATTTGAGTTAAAATCTATGCAAACCCTAGTTACCCATTAATAAAAAACATAAATCTTTATTTATTGAGTTCTCATGGATTTTTGATTGTTTACTGTTGTAGTTTAGGTTTAAATCTTAATATTTTCATGCACATGTTTTAGTTTAATGCTTAGTACTTATGTTGTTTTACATTTAGTTTTTACCCATTTACTAAACTGCTACTAAGGATTCCTTAATCCTTAGTAGGTGCTCTTTAGCACAAGTTGGTGTGAAAACACCAACTACAATGAGGACTGCAAGATATCATCCATCATACTCATAAACATCATTGGAGCATTAGCCAAGCCAAAGGGCATGACCAACCATTCAAAGAGGCCTTCTTTAGAATTGAAGGTTGTCTTCCATACATATGTTTGTTCAATTGGAACCCAGTGGTAGTCTGACTTTAGATCAATCTTGATAAAGAACTTTGCACCCTTAAGTTGATCAAGAAGATTGTCAATCTGGGGGATCGGGTATCGATTCTTGACAATTATTTTTATCAGGGCTCAATAATCGATACATAGTTTCCACGACCCATCCTTTTTATGCATGAGCACAATTGGACTCCTGCAGGGTGAGGAACTTGGTTGAATGTGTCCCTTTTGGATGAGCTCAAGAACTTGGCATTTTATTTCCTCATTCTCCATAAGAGAGTGCCTGTATATTGGGTCATTGGGTAAAGGAGAAACCGGTATCAATTCGATTAGATGTTTGACTTAGAAGTGTACAGGAACCCCTGTAGGGGAAGCGAATATGTCCTTGTACCCTTCTATAATCTTGCCGACTTTATTTTGTTGTTTAGAGAGACTTTGTGTTGAGGTTATGGCGGTTGTGGTGACCTTTTGCCGACCTTTTTCCCAAACGATGAAGAGGATTAATTTCCCAGTCTGAGAAATGACCTTCTAACATTACTTCACAGAGATCCAAGAAACTACAGTAGTCAGGATTGCCTCAAGTATCCTGTAGAGTTGGCCCTCTAAAGTAACATTAACACTACAGGCCTAGACTCATAAACAACATGGTGTTTCCGCATATAGGGTTGTCCTAAAAGAACATCACAAAATTCAAGTGGGGCAACATCACATAGTACCTCATCTTTGAAGGGTTTGATGATGTAGGATAAGTAGCACTATTGAATGCTGTGGATACCTCATCCCTGGCTCAACCAACCAATGGTGTATGGTTGGGGGTGTGTTGTTGTCGATAGCTTCAATATTTTGACAACCTCGATCAAGATGGGGTTCTTCTAGATACCACTATCAACAATGAAATGTGGCAAATTCCCCTTCACCCATAGTTGTGAATGGAAGAAGCACTCCCCTTCCTTTGGCTACTTTGACTCTTCTCATTGGATCTTTGCGGTTGCGATGGTGGCACTAGGTTATGCATCAATGATATACTTTCCCCTTTCTTGCTGTGAACTAGAGTCCAAGCCAGAGTCTGTCTCTGGGGTTTTTGTCTCAGCTGAAAATGATTGTTTTGAGCGACATTCATCAGTGTTGTGCTAGGGGATTTTGTGGAACGCACACCACTTCCCAGTGTCCTTTGATTTCTCATTACCCTTCTTTTCCTGTGGCTTAGGCTGGTTGTCATTATTTTGGTTTTCCTTGATCTCTCCTTTGTTTTGTGAGTTAGGGCCACCTTTTCCAAGAATCATGTTGTTTTTTATTTGCAAACCCAAACTATTGCTTATTCTTTTTCTTAAACTTTTGCTTGATCTTGATAGTGTGCTCCCAGTGAGGAGATGTCCAGGAAATCCATCTTTGTCTAAATGTACCTATGCATGCCACTACGGTACTTTAGGACCAAGTGCCATTTAGATTATTTCATACCCAGCTTTGAGCACACGATATGGAGTATATTGGTGAACTCCTACAACTTCTGGTCTTTCTCCTGGTGCAAAGTCGTCCACCTAGTTTACTAGTCATCATAGTTTTCAATAGGATAGACTTACTCCTTGACAATGTTGACAAAATCCACCCAAGTGTCAGAACTATAGATCTAGCTAAACTAGCTTACCTATCTTAGCAATCAATACACTAGATATACGTGGTTCACCCAATTGGGCTACGTCCATGGGAAGGTTGTCTTCTATTATCTCCAGAAATCTCCTTCAAACTTACAAGAGAGCAACTACAAATAACCCCAATACAATATAGAAGATCTTGTGATCACAATACCATGTGTTGATACTATCTAAGAGCATATACCACTATATCACTGTATATTGTGATGTGACTCCCTTGACCCTATTATATACCAAGAGATGTGGAAGAATTACTCTCACATATTACATGTGGGATAATATAATTCTCCATAATAACATCTCTTTATATAATGATGGATATCAAGAGTATACTTTACCATAATGAATATGGGATATAATGTATTACTCGTTTACATAAGATTGTGGTAAATTCCGACATAATACAAATACATTATTACCTTCCAAGGAATATAATTAATATATTCCAACACTCCCCCTTAATAATGGCTGGGAGAAAATCCCTCACTAACACTAAGGAAGGAAAGAGTCATTACTGCTCCCCCTTGATGACAACTTCCCTCATCCCAAGTAAAGAACGAAGATGCACATACTTCGTTGATGTTAAGGATTTGGTGAATATATTAGCTTCCTACTGCTCGGTAGGACAATACTCAAGAGAAAGAATACCATCTGCGACGAGACCTCGAATGTAATGAGAATCAAGGTCGAGATGCTTTGTCTTGGAGTGATATACCGGATTATAAGAAAGTTGAGTTTCACCCTGATTATCACATTTCAACATAGTGGACGATTTTAGAACCAGACCAATCTCAGTGAGAACATGTCGTAACCAAACTGCCTCTTTAGCTGCTTCTTTGGCCACTCTATACTCTGCTTCACACGACGATAAAGAAAGAGTCTTCACCTTCTTGCTGGACCAAGAAATCAGACCTGAACCAAGTTCAAATATATAACCAGCAGTTGACCGTCGATCAGAACTGTCACTTGCCCAGTCAGAATCTGTATATCTAGAAAGTGAAATTGTAGCACTGCTCAAATAAAAAACACCATATTACAATGTCCCCTGTAAATATCTCATAATTCTCTTTGCTTCTTTCCAATGACTTTCATGAGGTTGCTGCATGAACCGAGAAACCATACTGACGGCAAAAGAGAGATCTGGTCTACTATGAGTTAAATATATCAAACTGCCTACGAGCTGACGATAAAGAGTAGCATCAACAAGAGGAGTAGTACATTCAACAATTAACTTTACACCCGAATGAAAAGGCATAGGAGCAGGTTTATAATCACTCATATGGAAACGAGCCAATAAGTATGTAGCATACTTCGACTGATAGAGAAAGATACCATCTTCCATATGCCAGATTTGAAGACCCAAGAAATAGTGCAATATACCGACATCAGTCATTTCAAACTCCTTTTGAAGATCACTTTTCATACTTTGAATTAAAACAAGTTGGCTCCCAGTGATGATAAGATCATCCACATATAACACAATAATGAGGACATGATCAACAAAGTTCTTAACATACAGTTTTGGATCAGATATACAATGCTTAAAACCATTATTCAAGAAATATGTATCAATTTTTTCATACCAACCCTTAGGTGCTTGTTTGAGACCATATAAAGACTTGTGTAATTTGCATACAAAATTTGATGATTCCGCATTAATAAAACCAGGAGGTTGTTGCATATAAATGTCTTCATTAAGATTACCATTTAAAAAAGTACTTTTAACATCCATTTGGTGTATTTCCCATTTATAAGATGCAGGAATAGATAAGATGGTTCTTATTGTATTCATTTTAGCAACAAGAGAAAATGTTTCATTAGAATCAATACCTTCAAGTTGATTAAAACCTTTAGCAACTAATCTAGCTTTATATTTTTCAATTTGTCCTTCTGCAGTAAACTTAGTTTTATAAATCCATTTACAACCAACTAAATTCTTTCCCGAAGGAAGAGGAACAAGAGACAAAGTCTTGTTCTTCATAAGAGAATCATACCTAGTAGGCATAGCTTGTTCCCAATGAGGTTTACCCTTAGCTTGAGCATAAGAAATAGGATCATCTGTGGCCAAAACTTCGGTCATAAGAGCAAAGTTAGATCTAGTTCTGCGAGTATCGAAAAAAGTTACCGATCTCACTACCTACATATTCAAGAGTTTTCCGGGCCCAAACAGGAAGGTTAGAAGGAATAGAAGTCACTTCAGGAGATTCGAGACTTTCAAGTGGAAAACTTGAAGAAGAGGGTGAACTAAGATCAACAACAGGCACAGTACTGGAAAGAGTAACTGATATAGGAGTAACAGGAGACAATGAAATATTCGGGGTAACATGAGTTTCTACAGACCCGGATGGTGGAGAGGCTTCAGTAAATTGAACATCTCTTTGGATGATGACACTTTGATTAGAAGGATCAAATAACCTGTAAGCCTTGGAATTAGGTAAAACTTTAAGGATCTAATCTTTATCCTAGAGTATAGAAACGGAGGTGAATATTGTATTGAGTATCGATTTTAAGGTAGGCGAATCTTTCAATTTTTTTAAGGAAAAGTATACCAACTTTGCGAATAATCCCTTATTGAAAAAAGTAATTAGGTGAAATTTTCTAATTAAACAATTTACAATGAACGAATATTTATGGTATGTTTTTGGCAAATATTTGCACTCTCAATCTCATCAATGTTATATCTAATATTCATATTCCTTTTTCCAATTTACATCTTATGTGAGTGTTTTTCATTGTTTTCTTACACTATCATTCCTCTTGGAAATGATTTATTGTACCAAAAGATGCTAATCCATTTTAATTCCACCCATGGGATATTTAATATACCTAATGCAATTCAAACAAAGTGTAAGTAAATATTGGTTAGTTTTAAGTCACAATGGAATTTACTTTAATGTATCACAACATTCATAGATAAGTTATCTCACCTCTATCAACATCATATCTATATATATACTACACTTAAAAAAAATCATTCAAAATAACCAAAAGAGACGTCCCATGAAAAAATACACAAAAATTACCATGGGAAAATCTCTCCCCACCGAAAAATAACTAAATCCACATCCAATTAAAAGTGATATCCTCTTTACATTTACAATTTTTTCTTCGCAATAGCATATAACTTACAACTTGCAATGAAAGAATAACTTATTTCATCTAATTTTCCTCCATTTATACACTAAATAATTCATATAATGTGTTCAAGTATACACATTCATCACTCATAACTAAAAATTCAATGTATTTGTTTCATCTTCCAAATTGCTAAGATGGTCGAAAGATAAATCCTCAGATTTATCAAAACTATCTTCATCATCCAATTCATTTTATGAATCAAAATCTTTCAAAGAGTCAGTCATATTGCTCCCCCCTCTTCTGTTGCATTCAGATGTCCAAAGTGCTAATGCTCTCTCATAAGGAAAGTTGTTGACATCATAATTTGATACATACAAACGAACACAAGAGATGAGGTTATTGTCCAATATATTCCTCAACTTGGACTTTAAAAATGAAACCAAGCTGAAAATCCTTTCATCCTCTATAGAGCCAAAAATCATAGTTTGGCACAAGTCAACCAATTTGAAATATTCAAACATATGCTCCTTCAAGTTATCACTTCTGTCTAACTTTTCCCATAATCTTGTGATAGACCCATTTGACAAAGGGTCTTCTAGTTTTCCAAATTGCTCCATCTTATTGTTTACAAAACACTTTGCTTGTGAACGTAATTTATCAGCATCTAAGATTCCATTAATACGATGTTCTTCAATGACATGTGTATGACAATAATAATTAATCAATATCCGAATATTCTTTTTAAATTCGGAAAAAATATTCTTTGTCCAATGTATGATTCCAAAATTGTGGATAAACAATGCTCATTGCCTCTAGTAACTCATCTCTTGGAAACCTTTCTCTAATTTATGTAGTTAATGCCCTTGCAACACTTGTAAGATTTGACTTTATTGCTTGAATGAAAACTTGAAATTCATCTCTAGTTACTCTCTTCCCCTTCATAATACGCCCATGTTTTTGAAGAATATGAAGAGGAACCAAATTATCATGTACTGAAATGCATACACAATTATTTTCATCAAGCTTCAAAAAGTTTTGAGGATTTTGAAGATCAATGAGCTCTTTCCATTTTGTAAAATCGATGCTATCAAAGGCTTTTGTTGGTGTTATATATAAATTATCTAAAGTAGACATGCCATTTTTCTTGCCTTTGTATACTCTGCTAAATATAATGTTCTTGTTTGCACAATCTTAATCAACATATACATCTGATGCAACAAGGGAAGGATTCCACATAATGTCAATAGTGTTTCCACATCATTTAATTGATGCAAAAGAAATTGGGATTTGTCCACACTAAAACAATGTTCATCCATAAATCCAACCAAAGAAATATATTCATCATAGATACACTTTACAGGTTCATAGAGTGAGATCCATCGTGTTTCAAATTTTTTTTAAATCTTCTTCCCACTCGTCAAACCAACTGCAATTTTTTTGAATTCTATAACCCTCTTTGAACTCCTAGAAAATAATCCATGCAAATCATCCACGAGCATATCTACTTTGTTAACCAATCTTTCCTTGCTAAGAATTTTGAATGCCAAATTTGTTCGATGTGCCATGCAATGTATACCGATCATATAAGGTGCATGCTTGTTTGTAATCGAACACAAAGGCCATTCGGTTTCCTTGCATTACAGATGCACCATCTGCTCCAAAACAAACCAAATTTCTAGCAATGTTGAGTCCATCCAACCAACTAATCTCACATATAATATTCATCACAATATTATATAAATTTTCTGTAGTAGCACTCTCCTTCATTTTACACAAAGACAAAAAGTGCACAATTCTCACATGATTTTGTACTGTATAAACATTCATACAAATCCATGAACTAGTGTCTACTGCAGTTACTTCATCTAATGATAGGGAAAAAAAATCAGCATTCTTTATGGTTTCTCCCAGGTCCTGCCTAACTACTTTAGCCATATGTTTTAAAAACACCCATCCACTATTAATAGACCAATGTGATGAAGGGAACTTGGGGATTGAAAGGAAGTTTAACAAATCCTTATAATGGACATAATCTTTCATTGGCCTTCCAAGTTTTAAAATATGGAAAATGGTACCCATTTGGACTATTTTAGATTGCATTTCTGTTGATACCTTTCCTTGAATAAGCTATGAAGTGATCCCTTCATTTGCTTATTACGAACATTTCTAATGTTTTTTTCATACATTTCAGCATTCTCAACATGCTTGCATTCTTTTGCAGTCTTCCACCTTGACTTGTTTTCCACTTTTCCATCAACTTCTTCCTTGTAATATTTTTTTCCACAATGCTTCTCAATGGTATCCTTATTCAACTGCATTTTAACATCTCTACGATATCTCCAACTACAAATCATACATTTCACTTCAATCACATCACCATTTTCACAAATCACAGGCTCCATGAATGGAAATATCGAAGTCCACTCTAACTGAAATGACCTTCCAAAATCCTAATTTCCTCTCTTACGTTTATTAGGTCGCCTCGTTTCTTCATATTCTTTAGTTAAATCAACTAATCCTTCAACATCACTAGTCAAATTTACTTCATTTTCAATGCAATTCTCTTGTACATATGTAGTTGACATATCAACCACTTTATGACTAGAAGCGTCAGAAAGATAAACTCGGTTAGCTTCCTCTTCAATTTCATTTCTCTCTCTAGATGAATCTTGTTTTTGCACTTTGTGAAAATATGAAAATAAGTTTTTTTTGAAGTTGTTGTCTTTCTTTTCTCTATGTTTTCCATTGAAAGTATTTTGTTAAATATAAAATACTATTAGAGTAATATCACAAGTAAAAAAATAAAAAAATAAAAAACATTTAATTCCTACACATGTTAGAAAAACATTATGAATGCATTCACTAAAAAGTTTCATGTCACTACAATCAAACAAAAAATCTAGAAAAATCAATAAAAACACTCAAAGGAAGGTGTTTTAGTTAATACTTGGAAGTTCTTTTTGTTATAAATTTAGCTTACAACCTCTCGTCACATAGAAAAATTGATCTCAAAAAATATAGAGACATCGTTCTATCATCCACCAAATTTAAATTATGATAAAACTTTATTAATATGTAAAGTTTTAACAAAAAACTTATCATAAAAAAAAAATTACTTTTATTAAAGTTTTGCTTCCTTTCTTAGACTAAATTAACCATTTATAATCAGGGAACCACTTTCTTATATATATATATATATATGTGTGTGTGTGTGTGTGTGTGTGTGTGTGTGTGTGTGGTTATATTTTACTTGTTTATATATATTTGTTAGTGTTTATATTTTACTTGTTTATTATATATATATATATATATATATATAAAATAAACAAGTAAAATATAAACACTAACAAATATCCATATCAAATGTTTACTTTTAATATATATATATATATATTAAAACAAAATGGTTCACTATGTACATTTATTAAAACAAACTTATATATCTATGCATTATCTCTATAACATGTAAAAGCTACAAACTCTTACTCCTTCATTATCTCTCTATATTTATTTCGTTTTATGCATTAAAACATCTTATGTGTGAAAATTTAGATACCTCATATTATTTTCCATTATTGAAACATGTCCCAAAATTTTATAAACCATTTTTTTTCCAAAACCATGGCTATTAATTAAAGAGTGAAGTCCAACTATTTTTTAGTGAGGTAACCATATCCTTTATTAGACTAATTTAAAAAATTTAGTGAGGTAACCATATCATTTGGCACTTTCTGAATACATATCCTGCAAGGGAAACCTATGGTAGTGAAACAAATAGGGTGTTTGTATAACACAAGGCTTTGGAAAACTTTTTCCAGTCCAGACTTGGGTGACGGTGTTGATGATACTTCACAATGGGATAATACTTTCTACTTATGACCTCATTGCTTTCATGACTAGGAAAGAATTCAGCATTCTATTTCATATCATATGCATCCTTTTCAAACTAATGATTCAACCCCCCTTGTTCAACCAATTGGGAAACATATTTTAATTATCAAAACACCTTTTGTAGATAGACAAATAAATTTACCAGTACATAAACATGATGGCTTCATTTAGAACCACAGAATTAGTCTCACATAATTTATCAACAGAGAAAAACTATACTTTTCTGAGTATTCTAGCCCTGGAAATAGCTGAATCGGATATTTTGTCTTCCATGGAAAAATAGAAAATGGGAAATGCTAATTGAATCCCTGGACTTTAATTCTGAAATTAGAAAGATCATAGAGAAAAATCCCACCTCTTGACATTGTTTTTGACAGTTCCTATTGTTATTAACGAAGCACTCTGACAATTCTTGGTGATATTTGTGCCAACACTTTGCACATCATTGACACCATTTATTACTGAGACACATAGCACCTAATAAAATTAAAGGTTTTCCTGGGTTGGCAGGTGCGGGGGGAGTCCTCCTGGACTTCGACATAAACAAAATGACAGATTTCTCTTGGGGGATTGGTCGAAGGACGAACAATGATGCGGAATGGCTCGTCTTGATTAAAGGTATTGACATCGCTAAGGAAAATAATGTTCAGAATCTAGTGGCCATTGGAGACTCCCTACTAGTTATCAAGGAAGCCAGGGCCTTATCCAAAAACCTTCACAAGCCTACTTCTAAGTTCCATTTCCACTTTATACACTCGATCAAAGACCTTATCTCTGTCTCCATCTTCCACATCTTGAGGATTAACAATTAGCAAGCAGACACCATGGTCAATGTTGGTGCTGGTCTAAACTGTGGCCTTGTGGTTAGAAATGGTAAACACCTTGCAAATGTTTGGGTTCCTTAATTTCCCCCCTTGTTTGCATTTCTCTAGACCTCACAACGTCGTCCTAAACATTGGGTTTAAGTTTTGCATGAATGTAATCCACTGCCAGATCTCCTCAAGATCTCCTCACACATCCCCAAGGCTCTTTCGACGGCGCTTGTTGGGTCCTAGAATTGTCCCTTTTTGACCACATTTCTTACATCATTTTTCCCTATTACACCCTCTTTTCATAGACCATATATATGCCTTTCTACTAGATCAACCATTAATCCTGACAGGTATAATTCATTATTTATTTATTTATTTAAATGCCTATGATTGTTATGGTTATGAATTCTATCCTTTGGTTTATGCTAACTTGTGTTGATTTCATTAAGATCAAATCATTGAGAGACACAAGTGTATCTGCCGATGTACCTTGGGAAAGAATCACACACCCTGCCAGCTGTCACTCTTCAGATCAGTTCCACGCATTCATATGAAAAGAGCATCTTTCCACATGGTAGCTGTTACAGGACTTCAGCGTAACAAGCATTGCTGTAACAGACAAAATGCCTCCCAATTGGTTGATTCATTGATCCATTGAACTGCCGAGTAACAACACCTTTCATGATTCAACGGCCTCATTCAATACGGCTATAACAGTCCGTTGTAACTCTGCAGCAGGAAGATCGTAGATCTTTATTGCTGCACGAGATTAGTGGATCACGAATTGTACTTAGAATGTATAAATAGGGGAAGGCTTTCAGAGTCTGGGGTTGGACAATTATCATTTTTGTAATAGAGTTGAGACTGTGAATTACCATTAATACAAGGAGCATAGTTCTTCATATTTCCGTGTCTTAATTTGTGGTAGTTCACGGCGTCTCTGTTAGAAGGCCAGGGCCCACCTTCTCACAAAGATTGCCGAGTTAATTAGTTAGTTTAATTTCCTTTTTTTTGTGTGGTGTGGAATTGCATTAGATGTTACTGATAGCTGCAATAGTGAATTGATTGATTGCATATTTCTTTGGTAGTTTATTACTGTATCCTGAATAGTTGTAACTGCATGGTGTGACAGTCGACTGTGTAGGTTAGTTTGATTAATGCATGGTGTGTTAGATCAGATGTTACACTCAAAACAGTGAAAAGTCACCGAAAAGATTGGTTTGATAGACTCCCAGAGGCACTATGGGCTTATCGCACTACATGGCATAACACCACTGGCTTTTCCCCATATGAGTTTGTGTATGGAAAAAATGTTTTCTTCCCGATTGAATTTGAAATCCGAACCTTGAAGACAACCATAGAGGCAAACCTTGATCTAACAGAAGCACAGAGGGATTGAATGAATCAATTAAATGAACTTGATGAGAAACGCATAGCTGTTGTGCATCATAGAGCATTAGTTCAACAATAGCGTTCTAAATGGCATGACAGGTTCATTAAGAAGAAGGTCTTTTGTGAAGGAGACTGGGCGCTACTATATGATTCACGATTCAAAAGGGATTTTAAAGGAAAGCTGCGTACAAGATGGCTGGGACCCTATCAGGTAGACAGAGTATTTGACAATGGAACAATTATGCCGATCACCACTGACGAGAACAGAATGCCATTATTTGCAAACGGTCATCGGCTACAATTGTACCACAAACCAGTTATAATTAGGGATGCATTTCTTTCACATATGACAGTTGATCCAAAATATCAGTTAACGCAAGGGCGAGAATTTTCCTCGACCCCTGTGAATTTTTGAAAAAAAACTGCAATTTCCACACATCAATTGTACATAAATAAATCTCTGTTGTTGATTTTCGTTTTTATTTTTCTCTTACTTTATTTCTTTTTACACTTGATCGATTTGTTTTTGAAGAATTGTGTGCAGGAATTAGCTCGAGGAGCAACGGTTGTGACTGGGCCAGACGATTGCAAAACACTCCAGCTTATTTCCTGATCAAATAACTCCTTGCAGAAGATGAACAATTCAACAACTAACTAGCTGAGATTTCCCAGTTACTCTATTTTTAGTAGCTGCAACTCCGCTATTTTTGCCCATTTTGCCGTTTTTAGCAGCTGTAACTTTGCTATTTTTTTTCCATGTTGCCTAGATCGCACAACTGTGACTCTGCCAAACTCCGCCATTTCACACAGCTGTTTCTCCGCTAAATCCACCATTTCTCCTTTTTCATGCAGTTGTGACTCTGCCATTTCGCACGGCTGTGACTCCACTATATTTCATCGATTCTGTCAAATCTTCAACCATTACTCTGTCAGTCTACATTAAGTACGCTCTGCCTCCATTTGGAACTCTGATTATTGGCATCAATATCAATGCACCTTGTTCTGTCGAGTCAGCTACAGCCAGCTCATCCTAGCACATGCGCATTTATGTTTTGTTAGTGGAAAGTGATGACGAAGACGTGTTACGATGGCAAATTTATGTTTGGATCGCGATGTGAAGGCATGAATTCTGACCTTTTAGATGATTAAGCATTCAATTAAATATCGCAATAATGATGATGTTGTCTTCGTCAGCAGCTTGTATGCCCTTAACCGCCAAAGTAATCTGTCAGAATTAATACTCATGCCTATTTCATGACCACCACCCTTTCCAATCCGTACCGAATATCCCAATTATGCAATTTTTTCCTAACTGTATCAGCTTTTCAGGGGTTGGTACTCATGTTTTCTTTCCTAAAATACCCGACTTCAAATCCGGTTGTTTGCTGCATGTCCAACTACTGCAACTCTTACGTCTGAACTGGTAATCCTTGTATCCCCATTTGAATTATGAAGGGGGGTTGATATGGGTAATCCAGTTCGACATGAGCCTGATAACATAGAGGCTCTGCGTGTAAACACTACTGTGTTCACCATCTTCAAAGCGGCCGGGTGCGCCGAGTATTTTCAGCGGTTGAATGGCTTCCATACAGAAACAACCTTCCAATTTGCCCTTAACCTGACTGATACTCATTCAGAAGTCCGGGGATTGCACGTAGAGGTATTGGAGGCCATTTTATTAGAAGTTACTGGCTTACCTTAGGTTGGGAAGAAATCATCCGGACGGAAGGTGCAGAATACAACTGCGGTACGAGATTTCCTTGCAGTCGGTGAAAACGTTCGTCCAAAAGGCCAGGGATATTGCTGGATTTGTTGAGATATTGTAACTTCAAAGAATATTATATTTGTACTTTATTATTCTGGAGATGTTTCATTCCTCCTTGAATATCTTATTGTATATCCAGAGATGTGTATTCCTCCATCGGAAGGTAGTAACTTGGGTTATTAGACTTCCCTAGTGGGGGTCGACCCTGTATGTGTTATGTGGGTCAAAGGGTTATTAGACCACCCTAGAGGGGTCGGCCCAGTCAGTTGTAGTGGGGTATTTAACCCATTCGTTAAATACGAGCCTACATGATTTGTGTAAAAGACAAGTCGAAGTAGTGTATAAATAGAGGAGGTGTATTCCTCATTTTACACACACTCACTCACTTGAGAGTGGCGCACTTATGGGAGAGAGGTATGCTATGGAGAAGGAGGAGCTTATGCTCAGGGTTACATCTTTTGTATTTGCTGGTCATCTATATTGAGGAAGCTTTGCTGGGTTTTCTACCCCATGAGGGTTTCCCAGGATAAATCTGTGTCTCTTATGTTTATGCTATGCTTGTTGTTTCTTCAGTGATCCTGTATATGCTATTATTGTGAAATGGAATGCAATGCTGCTATTTTCTGTCTTAGCATATTAAATCTTAACAGGATTCACTACCTCGACCCTGGAACCAGGTGGAAATCTTCTTAAAGAGATATATCTCCTGTGATGGTAGGTACCAAATCATCTATCTCTCTAAATTTCCTCTGCTATCCCATTTACGCCATGGAAATTTAGTAAATATGCTATTTTATCTTTTTAAGACTCTGCAAAGCATGGCTGGTTATGTGAGAACAACCCGGCATCCAACCCTCTCCCTCGCCAACCGCTGTTTAATTAAATTGTTAATCCTAAGGTCACTTGCACATAATAATCAGACTTGGGAACAATTTCTAGCCGGTCCTGGGGTAATTAGAGAGCCTGTACCAGAATTAGGAGGAGCTGAGGTAGAGGAAGAGTACCGGAGTCCCTCCAATTCAGTTGGGGGGAAGGATAGGGTATCTGAAGATCAGTTGGAAAAGAAGGAAGAGGTAGGCACAGGGGAAGCTTCATAAACAACAAATCCTATTACAAAAGAAGTAGTAATGGAAGCCAGGATAGATGAGACAGTGATACCAGAAGCTACAACAACAACAAACCCTATAGGTGAAGAAACAGACCCAATCAGAATTGCAGTTAGGGTGGCGACTGAAGCAGCAGAAATGGAATCATTAGTAGTTGCAGTAGAGGACGCTGGAACTGGAGCAGCTGTTGAAGCTACGACACTAGAAGCTGCAGCTGTGCAAGTGACAATACAAGAGGAGGTATATCAGGCAGAGGCAGGAAGTATGGAGGTGTTGGATGTCGAATCCTCCCCCGAAAGAAAAGGGACCATCATTGAGGAAGAGGAATTCATCCCTCTTTCTAAGAATTTAGAAATCCTTGCGTCACAGAAAAGAAGGAAAAGGTCAGGGAGTAAGGGTCAGACATCTACCCCATTAAAGAAAAGAAAAACTAGAGCTGTACGCGGTGAAGGCCAGCCAGCAGGGATTGTGAATAAGAGAAGGATTCGGTCTGTTACAGCAGCCAAAATAGTAAGTATAGTTGGGGCAATTAGTGAGATTCCCACACCAGAAACAGTAGATGTAACGGGGGTAGATATAGAAATTCCCATTTTAAACTCCAGATCATCGGTTGTTACACAAGAACCTGTTGTGGAAGAGCCCCAGATTGAAAACCTTATTTTCGAAAACGAGTTGCTCAAGGAAGAAGTTCAATTACTCTGGAATGAATTGGAGAAATATAAGGAAGCAAGCATAAATCAGGTACAGAAGGGTTTGAACACAGTAGTGGAAGCTGCTGACTTGTTAGAAAATTCATCCCCTCTTCTGGGAAATGAAAAACAAGGGGAAGTTGTATGCCCAGAATGTGGGGACATCTATAAATAGGCAGGGCACAAAGTCATAATACTGTATGTGACAGCAAGAAAAATTGCACATCTAAGGAAAGATGAAGACAAGGCACCGGCAGTAGAACTAATAGAGGAAAATGAGCTCGAGGTAGACATCATTCCTAACTTGGAATTGGGAGAAGACAAAAATATGCAGTCCTAGTCAGCAGGAAACACTAAACTTATTCAGGAGCAGTCTCACCATCTAGAAGATATTGAGGTAATTCAAGCACAACCTCAACGATTTGAAGAGATGGAAATACAAGGTGTTGTTACACAAGAACCAATGTCTTTAAACATATTTGTTGAGATTGCAACTAAGACTGAGGCCACTAAGATTGAAATTCAAAAGAAGGATGCTGCCACACAAGAACCAGCATTCCCAAGAATCTTTGTGGAAATTTCAACTCAGACTGAAGATGCTGATATATAATTGTAAAGAAGGGATGTTGTTACACAAGAACCAACATTTCTCAAATAATTTGTTGAGGCTGCAACTCAGACAGAGGATGTTGAGTTTGAGATCCAAAGAGAGAATGTTGTTACACAAGAACCAACATTTTCCAAATCCACTACTGAGATTGCAACACAAGTAGAGGCCCTTGCAACACTGATGGAAATGGAAGTTGTTACACCAACAATCCAAAACAAGGAAGTTGATGTGACTAAGGAAGAAAGAGTTGTTGGTCCAATAACCCAGGGTGAACCTGTTGAAACTTGAGAGGTCATTAAGATTGACTCTAATGATGAAAAGGAGGTTGAAGACATAAGAGTTCAACACTTGGAGAGGAAGCTTTCCTTGCTAAATCTGGAGTTAGCCAAATGGAAGAAATATATGGATCAATGCAGATCAGGGATGGTCCCTCCAGGAACATAGAAACACTATTAGGGAATTAAGAGAGAAATGGGCTGAAGAATTGTTCTTCCAGAAAATTCAATGGGAAAATGTTCAAAAGGAGCTGGAAGAACTAAAGAAATTTAAATCCATGCAACAAGAAAAAGACCAGATGTACATTCTTTCTCAGGAAATGCTAAGTTGCAGGGCTCCATCCCCTTCCTACCCTCTCTTTCTTTTTGAACAGTCAACTTTATTTCAGTTGAAGGCATTGAAGGAAGGGAGATCATTCAAGTTAGCAACAGTTTCCTAGTATTTAGAAACCTTCTTAGAGAGTGATTTTGAAGAGCAAAATTTGTTGTGTGAATTGTATTTACATGATAAAGCCTGCTATACTGACTCCTATTCCAATTCGATGCCCTATTTGGGAGATGTTCAGCTCAGAGCATTCACCTCTTTTGTCACCAACCATGTGAAATGGCGAGATGCTTTCCTAACTATCACCAAGAACGAGGAGGATGCCACTCTTTGGATCAGAAATGAACCTCGGCTTCTAAGAGGACTCATAGCAAAGCATGCAAGGTCTCTAGGGGTTCCTGAGGTTGCTCAGCACGTGAAAAATCTACAAGAAAGGGTCATCACTACTTGTGTCCAGACGATCTTTAATAAGTAGCAGTACGCCTTGGAAGGTAGTGAGTACAAATGATTGTACTCTTCCCCATCTCTTAAGGAAGGGGATCCATACTGTTTTGAGAATTTCAAGCTAGCTTTCACAAGGGTGCCTGGGTATGTACAGTGCATGAAAATTTGTGGACCTTGGTGGCTTGGATTGAGATTCAAGTTTCCCCTCATATGGTTGCTTGTGAGTCCTTACAAAACACCATTATGTCTTGACTAAAGAAGAGGAAAATTAGTGCTGGGAAAAGTGGACTACCTATTATGGTTTTGTGCATTATGGGGAACCACCGGAGCTTGCCTACAATCTTACCAATCTTCACAGGTATAATGATTCAGATTAAGACTAATGGAAGTTGTTGAATGAGGACATGCAATTGGATAGTTGGGGGGGAGATGTTGGGTCCTGGAATTGTCCCTTTTTTAACACATTTCTTACATCATTTTTCCCTGTTACACCCTCTTTTCGTAGACCATTGTTGGCAGGCGGTTTGATGGGGAAATGTTGCGGTACCACCGACGCTACGACACGACGGATGAGGGCGCGAAGGGAGTATTTTGTATTAAAGAATACCACAGATGGCGGGTTTTGGGTCACTTGGACCATATATTATGTAATAGTGAGTCAGTTGTACCACGGTATGCAGGTTTTGGGGGTCATTTGGACCGAGTCAGTTAGATATTGGGTAAATTGTCCACAATGTCAGTTAGGAAGTCGTTTGTAAGTGGACAAGTATTGTAATGGCAGAAGCCTATAAATAGATAAGAGTTGTAAGTGTTAAGGGGAGAAGGAGAAGAAACAAGGGAATAGGAGAATAGAGAAAGAAGAACGATGGTGTACGAATATCTATGTTTTGCTTCTGGTATATGATCACGACAGTAATATAATGATGATGTTTTGGTACGATCTTTGTGCAATGTTGCGATGTATGAATGTTGTTTGATGCAATATTTGTTTACTGTTGCTATGACGATAAATGTTGTGATTAAGTAATGTGTTCTATGTTGAATGTGATGATAAATGCTGCAATGAAGTAACATGTTATTACTCCTTGTCGAATGTTTAAAGTTTCTGTTTAAGTACCGCAATAGAGTTAGTCCATGCAGCCACAACTCTCCTCCTCCCTCGACGAAAACATGGTTCTGTCTGCTCTTCCTGGAAGCCTCGGGTGAGACCTCATCCGCTTTGCGGGTGTTGCTGGGTGGGATCAAACCTGCCCGGGCCAGTGCCCAGGGAGACTGCAGTATGTGTCGACAGTGAGGCGAACCCCTGTCGACCAAGGTCGTGTTGGTCACGTTGGTCAACAACCATATATATGCCTTTCTACCAGATCAACCATTAATCCTGAAAATTATAATTCATTATTGCTTTATTTATTTAAATGCCTATGATTGTTATGGTTATGAATTCTATCCTTTGGTTTATGCTAACTTGTGTTGATTTCATTAAGATCAAAGCATTGAGAGAAACAGGTGTATCAGCCGCTGTACCTTGGGAAAGAATCACACACGCTGCCAGTTGTCACTCTTCAGATCAGTTCCACGCATTCATAGGAACAGAGTATCTTTCCATGTGGTAGCTGTTACAGGACTTCAGCGTAACAAGCATTGTTGTAACAGACAGAACGCCTCCCAATTGGTTGATTCATTGATCCATTGAACTGCCAAGTAACAACGCCTTTCATGATTCAACGGCCTCATTCAATACGGTTGTAACAACCTGTTGTAACTCTGCAGCAGGAAGATCGTAGATCTTCATTGTTGCAAAAGATTAGTGGATCACAAATTGTACTTAGAATGTATAAATAGGGGAAGGCTTTCGGAGTCTAGGGTTGGACAATTATCATTTTGTAATAGAGTTGAGACTATGAATTACCATTAATACAAGGAGCAGAGTTCTTCATATTTATGTGTCTTAATTTGTGGTAGTTCACGGCGTCTCTATTAGAAGGCCAGGGCTCACCTTCTCACAGAGATTGCCAAGTTAATTAGTTAGTTTAATTTCCTTTTTGTTGTGTGGTGTGGAATTGCATTAGATGTTACTGATAGCTGCAACAGTGAATTGATTGATTGCATATTTCTTTTGTAGTTTATTACTGTATCCTGAATAGTTGTAACTGCGTGGTGTGACATTCGACTGTGTAGGTTAGTTTGATTAATGTGTGGTGTGTTAGATCAGTTGTTACACTCAATCTCAGCTTAGATTCTTTTAGTCATTTATTCTTTCTAGGATTTCCAGTATTTATCAATTTAGAGTTCAAGTCATTTCTAGTTCTAATTGCTATTTGTCTTTCCCGAATTCCTTAGATAGATTATGACTGAAGTTACAATAGTTGTTAGATGATTGAGTTACAATAGTGGTTTGAATTACAATAGTTGTTAGAGTTTGAGTTACAGTAGTGTAGGTGAATAAGGAACAGTAGAGATTTGATATTATAGTTTGATAATTATAGGATTTAACTTCTTGCAAAAGTAAGTCTAGTTTATTTTATCCTTAGATCAGTAACTGTTGGATTGATGTTTGTAGGAAGATAATTGTAATTGAATTTCTAGTTGGATAATTTAGATTAGTCTTTCCCATGAGACGAGTTTGACTGAGAAGATAGGTAGGATAATTTATCTCCATTTTGTTAGGATATTCCTATACTCCATCCTAGTCCTACTGGCTTTTCAGTCATTTTCATTTTCAGTCTTTTAGGGTTTGCATGCATTTCCAGTCATCAGTCCCAGCACCTAGCCCTCAGTTAGCTAGCCCCCGGAGCTTCTTCCTGATCATTTTTAGCCCTCCTAGTGCCTAGTGCGCCCTCCTTTCACCTTCTGCATGAGAGAGGCTCACTTCTTCACCTACCAATCAAGTTATGTTCAGTTAACAAGAGTCCTCTCCCTGATTTTAGGCTTGACTCACTCTTTACTGACCTTATCACTCCGATGGACCTCCAGTGTGACTAGATAGGCTGTTCTGACTCTAGTTAGCTCCATGAGCACCCTCCACTGAGCCTCCTTCACTACATTAGTGCTTCCATGTGCCAATTACACCATCCACATTTAGTTAGACTCAATTTGACTTCTGGTTGAATATTACTTGTGCATTGATGACTTCACTGATGATGAGTTGGACTCCTACTTATGACTTGATGACACTTCACTGATTATGGATCTGTCCATGTAGGCTAATTCGAATCACACCTAGTGTATTCGAATCCTGAGCATTGTATATTTACCTTTTTACTATTCAGATTAATGTAACATGTGTAATTATTCTGCCTCTATCTGAGCTCCTTTGGATCTGTGTTCTTCTGCTCTATTCTTCTTCTGTCATTCCTAAATTATTTCATTGTGAGGTTTACATCATCTCTTTGGATCTACTGTGAGCATCTTCACATGGTATCAGATCCATTTGAGAGTATATTCTACCTCCATTCTTGAGAGTTTTTTGCAGGTATTTCGAAGTTCCAGCAGTTGCAGCAACAGTATCATCAGTTTCTTTTTGCACTCGTTCTAGCAGTCAAGATGAGCAATTCGAATGCTCCTTCTTCTCATATAATCCTCATTCCCTTCAATTACTTTGATTGGAAGAGAGAGATGAAGATACATTTGTGGAATAAAGGGCTATCCAGATTGGTTTTTCAAAAAGATCCCATACCACATACAGTTGTGGAGAGAACCAAGCATCTAAATAAATTGGATGAAACCTTTGGTTACATATGCATTCATATGTCTAGAGATCTATTGTTTCATATTGAAGGATTGAAGTCTCCAAATAAGTTATGGACAAAATTGGAGAGTCTTTTTGGCAAACAAGATGGGCTAAGAGGCCACATTCTCGAAAATGAATTGGTTGCCCTTCAACCTAGCAATTTCGAGACTATTCAAGAATTCTTCTCAAAATTTAAGAACTTGGTTTTGCAATGCAAGCAGTGTGGCATCACTAAAACTGATGAACAATTGGTTCTCTCCATTCTGAGCAAACTAGGATCTCAGTTTTCTATCTTTGTATCTACCTTCCATTCTGGACGAATGTCAATCCCTGGATGGAAGTTTCCAACCTTTGAAAACTTCACTGAAGCTCTCAGTCAAGAAGAGGACAAATTGATTCAAATGGGGGAGATCAAGGCCTCCAAAGATCTAGCTCTTCTAGCTGGAGAAGCAAGTGGAGCGAATGCAAAAGGGAGGAAAAAAGACAAGGAAAAGAAGCCATCTAAATCCAAGAATGACAAACACAAGAGACCAAATTGCTCCTACTGAAAGAGAGGAAACCATCCTGAGAAAGCTTGCATGCACAAGAAAATAGACCTACTAACCAAGCTTCTTGAACAAAACAAAATTGTTGTTCCAAAAGAAGCAAAGATGTCTGATCCTGGAAGTGGATCTGATGATTGCCATGCATTGATGGCTGGTTTTTCAAAATCACAAGCCCTCCTCATAGATTCTAGAGCCTCCAACCACATGGTTGCCTCTGAAGAATCTTTCTCCTGTTTAGATCTCAAAGATGGGCCTACTATTCACATGGGAGACAACTCTTAGATTTCTGCCAAAGGATTGGGTACAATACATATGGAGCATGGTAAGTTCAAAAATGTTTTATTTGTTCCTTCTCTAACAGCTAATTTGTTATCAGTATATCAGATGACTCATACAGGATCACCAAAGCAAGTAACTTTTGGTCCAAACACAGTAGAGATTACAGAGATCTCCACTGGAAATATTATAGCGAATGGGGTTGTTAATCATGCCTCCAAGGCATATGAGTTCTCTCACTTCATGCCTTTCTCTCTAACTATTCCTTCAGATTCTGATCAAGATCAGAGTGACTCCTCTTCTGATGAAGAAGAAGATCAAGATATTGATGTTGAGATCATAGTTCAAGAAGATTCAGATCCAGAACCAACACCTATTCTTAGTTCAGATTCGAGGTCAATATGGGCTTACACAGTCCTTGCTACTACTGAGAACACAGTTGAGGATTCATCTGTTCACCGAACTACCAGACTTTAGCATCATGCCAACCTTGCATTATGCCATCTACCTCTCCATGAGAGATGTAGCATGATGATGGGGTTCTCTCTTCCATCACATGGGAAGACCCCTCATGTTCCATTCGCTCCAGTTGAAGAAAGAATTCCTGAGAGACTTGCTTCATCCAATCCATCCTCTACATAGTGGAAGCCACATCAGAAGACTAGATCCACATCTAGCACCTGTTTTGGCATCCTACAGGGGATCAACTTGTCAAGTTTTTTGCAGAAGTTTTCACTGATGAAAGCTTCCTTCTTTTCTGCTTAGTATGATGGTTCTTTGAGTTATTTACTGTTCTTTTAAGGGGGGGTATTTTTCCCATGAGGTTTTCCCCATTTCCTTGGTTTATGGGAAGTTCTTTATTTTTCTATCTTATTTGATTGTATGGGTGACCTTTGGTCCTAGTCACCAGGGCCCAGGATGGATTAAGGGGGGGTGTTAGGATATTCCTATACTCCATCCTAGTCCTACTATCTTTTCAGTCATTTTCATTTTCAGTCTTTTAGGGTTTGCATGCATTTCCAGTCATCAGTCCCAGCACCTAGCCCTCAGTTAGCTAGCCCCCAGAGCTTCTTCCTGATCAGCTTCAGCCCTCCTAATGCCTAGTGTGCCCTCCTTTCACCTACTACATGAGAGAGGCGCACTTCTTCACCTACCAGACCAGTTATGTTTAGTTAACAAGAGTTCTCTCCCTGATTTTAGGCTTGACTCACTCTTTGTTGACCTTATCACTCCAATGGACCTCCAGTGTGACTAGATAGGTTGTTCTGACACTAGTTAGCTCCATGAGCGCCCTCCACTGAGCCTCGATCACTACATTAGTGCTTCCATGTGCCAGTTACACCATCCACATTTAGTTAGACTCAGTTTGACTTATGGTTGACTATTACTTGTGCATTGATGACTTCACTGATGATGAGTTGGACTCCTAGTTATGACTTGATGACACTCCACTGATTATGGATCTGTCCATGCAGGCTAATTCGAATCACACCTAGTGTATTCAAATCCTGAGCATTGTATATTTACCTTTTTTCTATTCAGATTAATGTAACATGTGTAATTATTCTACCTCTATCTGAGCTCCTTTGGATCTATGTTCTTCTACTCTATTCTTCTTCTGTCATTCCTAAATTCTTTCATTGTGAGGTTTACATCATCTCTTTGGATCTATTGTGAGTATCTTCACACATTTATTTTATCAACTACTTGAATGTTTATGCATATATTATGCACGTTGCCATTGAAATAAACCAGCCTAGATCCAAATCCTAGGCTCTATCAAGCGCCAAGGGGGATCAAATCTCCCGAGGTGCAAACCTCTTCTTGAATAGATCCTTGAGTGCAATACCTGAGCCACCTAATCCTCAGCTCTAAAGTCTCTAGTTTAAGTCTCATATTTTGCTTTTTACTTTGTATTATTCTTTTTTGTTTATGGCCGACATAATATTTACCACCTAATCCAAAGCTCTAAAGTCTCTCTAAGTTTAAGTCTCATATTTACTTTTTACTTTGTATTACTCTTTTTTGTTTATGGCCAACATAATATTTATTACTTTTTACTTTGTATTATTCTTTTTTTGTTTACTTTGTATTATTTTGTTACTCGACAAAAACTCGACTCACAAGATCTCCCCCATACTGGGCTATAGAGCGCCTCTCGGCGCAAAGACCTGCCTGGGTTAACAATTAATATTGAGCATCCTATGTGTTGCGTGCAGACGATAGGGAATCCAACGACTATAACATGGAGCAGGGTGACGGTCTAGGCATTCAAAATTTTCCTATCTGCGCTGAATGTTGGAACGTCTTGGTTTGGTTTAACATGGAGTGTGGTAATGCTGGTGGTAATGCTGGTGGTAATTCCGGTGGGAACTTTGTTCTTTGTCTTCCGGCGTTGCAATGCCATCGTTGCATAAAGCAAATTGAGTTTAATGCGGTAGGATTCGGTATGAAACGATACCTCTCTGCCCTTGAGGTGGTTCAGGGACAAGGAATTGGAGGCCAAGATATTCAAGGCTCTCACAGCAGTCAGGAGAAACACCCTTGCCGAAGGCACTCCAAAAATGATGAGCTCAGTAGATCCTAGTCTCCTTTGGAGTTTGGTCAGGGGAAGAGCATCAGGACTTCTAAGAATAATTCCCACAGCGGCCTTGAGCATGAGAGTAGAAAGAATTGGCGGCCCCTCGACGTTGGTTTTTTCCAGAACCAGGGTAGTATGTTGCATCATGTTCACTGGAACCCTGGGGATCAAGGAAGTAGCAAACTTTGGATGAACACTGTGGAGGATATTGTGGGTTTTGTGAACCTGGAGTCTCCTCGTGGGCTGGATAGCCCCTCTCCCGGAGTGCTCTCGCATCTACAGGACATTGAATCTCAAGTTCGTGAACTGAGAGGTGAAAACAGTGACCTGAAGAAGGCCATCTCCCATCTCACCACTTTTGTCCAGATTTCAAATTCGGAGGTTAGGAGCATGAGCACCAAATCGAAGGAAAATTTCGAAGGGTTGGTTGGCAAAATTGTTAATCTGCATAGTTGCTTAAGGATAGTTGAAGCTAAAGTGGATTGTGTTCGAACCAGCAACCGAAATAATCCCTATGGGATCCTTAGCATGGATGAAGAAAATGCAAGCCCGGCTGCTGGCAACAAGGATAAGGTCCGCCACATTAAATGATATGTGAATTCTTGGTCGGTTTCCTGATCTCCATGATGATTTTTCTGCAGTCTTATAATTTATGTATTTCCTATGTAATCGGCTTCTAGGAATGTCTGAAAACTCTCTCTGTTTTAGAATTTTAGTAGTTATATATGAAAAGCAAAGACTAGTTGTGAGGTGCCTGCATGGACATCCCTCCTTTTTTGGGAACAGTCTCCCCATCTTTTTTGTAAGACCGTCCTTTTTAATATAAAGCCTGTCACCTGTTTCTGTAAAAAAAAAAAAAATTAAAGGTTTGCTAGTATACCAAGTCTACTTATAGAAGAATGTCCTATTATGAACTGTAGTTTTTGAGACACATAGCACCTAATAAAATTTAAGGTTTGCTAGTATACCAAGTCTACTTATAGAAGAATGTCCTATTATGAACTGTAGTTTTTTATATTTTATGACATGTAGCAATCATTAATAAGATATGCTTCTCTAATACAATAGAAATCACTAGAGTCTATCAGTGCATTGTCTACTATATCAGTTTATAATCATATATAACAAATAGAAAGAGAAAACAAAACAGAAAAACGCAGAGTCACGTGAACAATATACCAGTTGTGGTCAATCATGTTTGCTTAATACTTGGAAGCTAACTACTTCTCACAGATAGCCACTTTGCTATATTAGGCTTTCCCACATAAGATAACTATGAGCCTATTTATCCAATTTTGATTTTATCAGTCAACTACCTCATTGGTAACCAACAGGAGTTGGTTCATAGTTCAACTATAGTTGTCCTATTCTTATAAATTGATAATTAGAGCAATTTTATGGGTTGCATGTTACCTTAGTGGATTTGCAGTTTGTGAGTCAATCAATTACTTAGTTGTTGAAATGCGACATGGGGGAACAGATACACACATATATTTATAAACAAGTTACAATTAAAGAAATCAAATATACAGATCTCAGAAAAATGACAAAATTTAGATGCATAAATCACTTACAATCCCTTCACATTGCATGCAATAGAAGCCGCTAACTATAGTCCCAAGTGACTATATCAGTGTACTGCAATTTAATTACAGAGTAGTTCTAGTCCTTTTATGTTGTTTTCATCGGCCCTACAAGCCATCTTGCAGTGATTACTATTTAGGTTTTCTATCTTCAATAACCCATCCCGATCCTTCCAATGGACAATTCAATAATTTGTATCGATTTTGTAGCAAGATTATTTTCTGGAGATGTGATGCATATGGATTTTTTTTTCTCTACTTCAACAATATGGATTGTTTTTAGGGCCACCTTCATATATATACGTTATAATAAAAAACAATTGGCTTAGCGACCTCTCAAAACAAGTAAATCGTAAGTAAGATGGTGATCGGTCCCAAAAGCCAGAAGTTCTCGCTAATCACTCAGTTACCAACAGCAAACCCACAGTTCACCTCCAGCCCACAGTCACATCTAACCGTTGATCGAGACCTTTATGTTGAAGACGTTGATCACATAGCTCGTATGCTAAATTTGAGCCTAAAGATACATTAAAAATTGGCACCCTGCTTCAATTTTTACGAAATTCATTGTGTTTAAGGCATTGACCACATAGCTCGTATGCTAAATTTCAGACTAAAGCTACATTAAAAATTGGAGATTCTTAGGAATATATAAGAAGCCATACATATGTGGATTTTGTGACAAAATTACTTTATGTTCCTTGGACCCATAGCATAAATCTGTGGATTCTTGTGGTTTCCACTGTAACAAAGTCGTGGGAATTTGTAGATTAAAGGGCCCTGCACTAAAAAAGAGCTCATGAAGTGTCATGATAAGTCCACAATTTTTTAATAGATTGCAAGAATTGAGCATTGGATATAGAATTTGCAAATGAAATTTGCGATCAATTGATGAGACTTCAATATATGAATTAAAATAACATACGAGCATCATGCAAAAATATGGGGTGACTACGTGTTTCTATCTACATATGCTACTTTTGAATCTACTAATCAATTTGTCATTCTTGCTTCTGTTGGTTATTCAACTACTGTATCCCGAACATGAACGTGATCTTCCACACTCACATGGAAAGGAGGGTCGGTGTGGCTGCATCAATGGAGACTAACATAATTTTTGGATGATCCATTGGGATAAAGAGAGG
This sequence comes from Larix kaempferi, assembly GCA_027924585.1. NCBI lineage: Eukaryota > Viridiplantae > Streptophyta > Pinopsida > Pinales > Pinaceae > Larix > Larix kaempferi. Next base: position 12,815,508 of record BSBM01000493.1, on the reverse strand, counting down.
GTACTGTCTTGAAGATAAATCCGTAAAGACTTAGTTTCTGTGAGTTTTCTTCAAATCAAGTTAAAATGTAAATATGTCAAGAATTTGCTCTCTTAACAAGCTAATCGAAATTACATAAGATTGGAGAGGTTACCTGATACAACATGTGACCTTACTTGACAAGAAGGATGCTCTAGTTTAAACGTGCTATGCATTGTTGTTGTTTCATGGGAAATATTTCGCTCTAAAAATTACGCATAACATACTTAAACCCAACCCGTGATCAGACTAGGGAATTGGAAAAACATATTGTTAGAGAAGAATATTGTGTTCCATATTTGTAACCCACTACACATAATCTGTTATCGTCTATATGCAACAAGCGAGTATATTATCATTCTCACTAATTTTCTCATCTTATTACATATCAGTTTACATGATTGTTTTGTTTTTATTTACAATATGTCACATCTAACCCATTGAGATCTTGAGACCCGTCGACCTCTTCTTGTGAACTTTCGATGGAGAACTTGACACGGATGAATAAGTCAATAATGTTTAATATGTTTATCTTTCTAATTGTTACAAAATGATGCACTATGTACTATGTATATTAAGGAAAAGTAATGCATTTTTTTGGCTCATTTGTTCTATCACTCATTCAGAAAACCTCATAATTTGACGTCTCATATAGTAGCACCACGAGGGAGAAAAAAGCCTAGGTTGCAAAAATCCGTCCAACAACTAAAAAATGTAGAGAAACTCATCCCCAACAATAGATTTAAACTAGCAGAAACAATGTTGCAGGTTTTATTTTGGTTTCAAATAAAAATAAAAATAAGGTTTTTTCTACCCCATGCAATGCTGATAGAACTCACTTATGGTAAAAAAATAGGAACAACTAAATATCAATTTCACATAAACTTGTCTTATTTAAATTTACTATTGTTTAAAGCTACACAAACAAGTTAGATTCAAGATTAGACTATAAAAACATTAAAACCACATACCTTAACTTACTGTAAAAATAATTAGCAAGAATATAGAACCCCCTTGTCCCTCGTGATGGCAAATATTTATACCCTTTGCTTGAAAATAGGCGAGTATGATTCCAGATTTTTTTAACCCCCAAAAAATAGGCGAATATGACTCCAAATTTTTCTTACGCTCTCTAAAATAGGCGAATATGATTCCCTTATGCCATACATGCTTAACTACTTTTGTAGGAACTCTATTTAAAACAAAGTTAGCACAACTTATGGCTTTGGCCCAAAATTTCTTGTGTAATCCTTTAGAATAAAGCATACATCTAGCCATTTCAACTAAAGTTATATTTTTCCTTTCAGCAACACCATTTTGTTGAGGTGTGTAAGGAACAGTCTTTTGATGTTGAATTCCATGTTTAGATAAAAATACTTCCAATTCTTTCTTAACAAATTCCCCCCTATTATCAGTTCATAAAGTCTTAATTCTTTTATCAGATTCATTTTCAACCAAGGATTTAAATACTTGAAATTTAGAAAAAGTGTCACTTTTATTTTTCAAAAAATAAACCCATGATTTTCAAGAGGACCACAAATGTCGCTATGAATTAAATGCAAAGGTTCTTTAGCACCCCAAGCTTTATCTTTATTAGACATTTCTTTATGATGTTTACCAAGTGCACAATCTTCACAAACACCGTTAGTAGACGAAATATTAGGCAAGCCAAGTACCATTTTAGTTAACATTTGCATTTTACCATAATTCAAATGACCCAATATTTCATGCCATAATTTACTTAGTTCATTAGCATGAGCAACATAGGAATAAAAATGTTGTATTTTAATTGACTTAAAACCAACAAATTTATATAAACCAGCAATATGATCAACAGGACCAGAAGAAACTACTTTAAAATTTTGATTGATATCTTTAAGAACATATTTATTAGGCCAAGCTTCAAATTTATGTCCTTTTTTACATGCACGATAAATAGAAAGCAAGTTGAGCATTGTAAGATTGAAGGAGATTTGTGGAGATAATAGAAGACAACCTTCCCGTGGACGTAGCCTAGTTGGGTGAACCACGTATATTTTGTGTATTCGTTTCCTTGTTCTCTTTCTATTCTTATTTATGTTGATATGTTATTGATTGCTAAGATAGGTACGCTAGTTTAGCTAGATCTATAGTTCTAACACCAAGTGGGTTTTGTTTTGTATATTTCAGACTCATCTCTTGCATGCCTCTCGTACTAACCATCCCACCAATCTTAGATATGGGGGAGGGACTTAAGGAGCATGAAGGTGATCTTTTTCAATGTTAAACAAATTTTGAACAGAGAAGCAACCCTCTAACAGATTTAACCATCTCTCCAAATCATATGCATCTATCTAGCGTTCAAATAATCAAATGTCAAAGTTAACTTGTACCTTGAAGGGAGTTGCACCTCCGAAATGGTTGCTCATTCAAGGTGCATCCGCCATCATTGGTGCAAGGTCGGTCAACCGAACCTTCTTGCTTAACAATTTAACACACAACACACGATGCTACACAAACTTGGTGTAAACTGGATGCCAGAAGTTGGCTTCTATTACTTCAATTGAATCACAGGTTAGAGTGGGGATTACAAAGCAAATGAACTAAAACTAGTCAACCTTAGCCTGACTCCAATATACAGAAGTAAATGTGTTCTCTCTTTGTGTGCGATCTTCACCCTCTCACAGCCTCTACTGAATGCAAGCACTCGCAAATCTATGGATCTGATCTCGGCTAACTCCCCCAGTGGAACTCCCTCGTCTCCTGTTCCTGCGCATTGGTCTTCTACTCTGCTCTATTGCTCATCCCGAGGTCAACTCCATTCCCCATGACATTCTTCCTTTGTCCGTCACTCAGTATCTGTTCCGACGGATCCTACAACTCTGTGTCTGTGAGTGCCCCCCGGTCATGCTGCACAACCTCTTCTTGTGGTGACATTTGTCAAAATCCCAACCACCTTCATAACTGCTCATAACTTCCTTAGCAACCCCGAACGGTTACTAAGTACTCTGCCTCGACTTCTGAACTTTCTGACATTACTGCAGTAGTCGGTTCCATCACTGATCTCGACCATACTGGCTTTTGTCATCCTTCGAATTACCTGTCGGCTTCTCTTTGCGTATAGGTCTTTCCAGTCTGCCTCAACCTGTCAGTGTCGCGATTCAACAACATGTTGACCTTCGATGCCTTTGCTGTAGCCCTGTCGGTTGTCGACCTTAGACGTGTCGAATCTCGACTTCTTAACTCCTCCCGTCGACCACATATCGACAACTCCTGCTCGATTTATTAACTTCGACCACCAATATTCCCTTCACACCAGTGGTCGTCAGTAATACCCTTGGTTGACATCTCCTATCAATCATCTTTGACTATTTCTCCTAGGCCCCGATGCTCCTGTATCAAACTACCCAGGTAAAAAATAACTTGACTGCTCCTTCAATCTCATGAACTCTTCTTCAGAAATCCATCTCGCCTCCTACAACTCATCGTCTTTCCATCAAACTAAATATTCCTTCCTTCATGAACTTTGCATCCGTTCGACTTCACGTTCCTCTAACACTTCAACGATTTCCTCTTTGTGTCGATCTGGAATCTGCACTGTCCAGCCGATGTTCGACACTTCCACGCTTCTGCTAGTTGAACCTTCTTCAAATTTGTATAGATCTGAGACATTGAACGTTGGTGAAATGCTCAAGTCATTTGGTAGCTCCAATGCATAAGCATTGTCTGAAATCTTCTACAGAATCTTACATGGTCCAACCTTCTTCAGCTTCATCTTGTTATATGTTCCTATCGGAAATCTCTCCTTCCGCAAATATGCATAGACTAAGTCTCCTTCATGGAATGACTGTAGCCTCTTCTTTTCTCAATGTGCTTTCGCACATCCTCATGCACTTCTTTCATATGCTCTACGAATGATTCTGCATCCATGCTCTTTCTGATCTCTGTCAGTAACTTGACCAAATTCGGTAACTTGACCAAATACACCACTCCATGTGGGCTTCTCCCTTGAACAATCTGGAATGGGCTCAAACCCATCGATCGATTCAAAGAATTGTTGTACGCGAACTATGCTTGCGCTAACAAATTCTGCCACTGCTTAGGTCTGTCGGTCGTCAAACACCTCATAAGGTTTCCCAAACTTCTTTTTACCACCTCGGTCTATCCATCTGTCTGCGGATGATATGTCGAGCTGAACTGCAACTTCATGTCCAATTTCTTCCATAGGGTTCTCCAAAAATGTCCCATAATTTTTGTATCTCTGTCCGATGTGATACTCTTCAGTAACCCATGCAATCTGACTATCTCCTTGAATAATAGTACAACAATGCTTGTGGCATCACTTGTCTTCCGACAGGGAATAAAGTGTGCCATCTTCAAAAATCTATCGACTACAACAAAAATTGAGTCGCTTCCCTGATGCGTCTTTGGAAATCCTATCACAAAATCCATGCTCAGGTGCTCCCATGGGGTATTCGCTACCGGTAATGGCGTATACAACCCCGTGTTCTGACTTCTTCCCTTTGTTAATTAGAAAACTCGACACTATTGTACCCACTTACCGACATATGTCGTCATTCCTCGCCAATAGTACTTTTCTTAGACCAATGCCTTGGTCTTGTCGTTTCCAAAATGACTTGCTAATCCGCCACTATGTAGCTCTTGGATTAGGTTCTCTCTTACGGATCCTCTGGGAATACACAATTGTTGTCCCTTGAATAGGTATCTTGCTTGGATGAAATAATCCAAGTATGGTTTTCTGTCGACACTATATGGTTCGCTACTTGCCTTCCATGCTTTCGCAAAATCCTCGTCGATCGAATACTCTACCTTCACCGACTCTATTCTTGTTGCATGAACTGTCGTCGTGTTCAGCAATGCAACTCTTCGAATCAACGCATCGGCAACTTTGTTCGACTTTCCTGACTTTTGTAGCAACATGAAGGTATATCCTTGCAAGAATTCGACCCACTTCATGTGCCGCTGATTCAACTTCGACTGATTGTTCAAGTACCTCAGTGCTTGGTGTTCTGTGTACAACACAAATTCCTTGGGCAACAAATATTGCCTCCACTTCTTCAACACTTGGACAATAACATAGAACTCATGGTCGTAGACTGAATATTTCCACTTCGCATCATCCAACTTCTCGCTGAACAATGCAATTGGTCGGCCCTCCTAGCTCAACACTACTCCAATGTCTATTCCACTTGTGTCACAATCGACTTGGAAATTTTTTTTGAAATATGGGATCGCTAACACTGGGCTCTCAGTTACCTTTTCCTACAACTTGTCGAAAGCTTTATGGGAAGCTTCAATCCACTTGAACTCCCCTTTCTTCATGCACTCTATCAAAGGTGCACAAATTCGACTGAATCCTATGATGAACTTCCTGTAGAAACTAACAAGTCTATGGAAACTTCACAATCCTATCGTGCTTGTCGGTTCTGGCCACTCCAATATAGCCTTCACCTTTTCTAGGTCCATTACTAACCCCTTACCCGATATTACAAATCCCAAGTACACCAGCTCTTCCTTCATGAAGAATCGTTTCTGCAAGTTCTCCATCAACTTCTCTTCCTGCAGCTTCCACAATACTTGTCGAATGTGCTCCAAGTGTTCTGCCTTGGTTCGACTGAAAATCAGAATGTCGTTTAGGTAGACTACGACAAACTTTCCCAAGAATGGATTCAGTGCCTCATACATCAACCGCATGAACATACTGGGTGCATTAGTCAATCCGAATGGCATGACTAACCACTCATATAGTCCTTCCTTTGTCTTAAAGGTTGTTTTCCATTCATCTCCTTCTCTAACTCAAATCTGGTGATAACCACTCTTCAGGTCGATCTTCGTGAAGAATCTCACTCCACTCAAGCAATCCATCAAGTCATCCATCCTCGGCAATGGAAACCTATACTTGATCATGATCTTGTTGATGGATCTGGAGTATGTACACATCCTCCATTCTCCACCTATCTTCGGCGCTAATACTGTTGGTACCGCGCATGGGATCAGACTTTCCCTGATCAGTCCTATGTCCAACAACTCCTGGAATTTTTGATTAAGTTCTTGACCCTCTACTGGAGTCATTCTGTGAGGTTCCATGTTTGGAAAACTTGATCCTAGAATCAAGTTGATCTGATGGGATATGCTTCTTGTCGGTGGTAATCCCGTCGGTGCTTCGTCAACTACTATGCTCCTGAACGCGTCAAGCATATTTTTTACTTCGACCGGAATTCTCTCCATTGTTGACCTCTCGACACATGGTCCCTTTGGAATGATGGTGAAACATCTTGACTGTTTCTCCTCCTCCGCGGGGAATTCCTTCGCTGAGCACATCAACACTCGCTTCTCCCAATAGTTGCTTTCTCCCTGCTTGCAGTCGGTTTGATCCCTGCTTTGGCTTCAGAGTTCTCCATGTGAAATTTTTCCACACTGTGACTGTGTTGGATCAACCATCATAGATCACCTTCCGATCATATTGACATGGTCTCCCTAACAAAAGATGACATGCGTCCATTGGGATTACGTTGCACAGTAAGCTTTCTTCAACTTTCCCAACCTTAAAGTTTATCAGGAACTATTTGGTTACCCTGACATGGTGACCCTTCTGTAACCATGAGATATTGTATGGGTGTAGGTGTTCTCAACATCTCAAACCCACTTGTCGATGACCTCTGTCGACACAAGATTCTCTGTACTACCACCATCGACTATGGTATTGCAATACCACTCACCAACCAACACTCTGGTTCGAAAGATAGTCTTTCATTGTGCCAGCTCTTTCTCATCACATCAGTCATCCTTAAACAACGTCCTCCTGGTCGTCATGGTTCGACCTTTTCTTTTACCATACTCATTGTTGTCAGATGTCGACTCTGCCCTCTCGTTGACTTGCTCATCCCTTTGACGTCTGGGTTTCAACTCCTCTACAGCATGTAGGATTTCTGGGCACTCATATGCCTTGTGTTCGACTCCTTGACACTTATAAAATATTATGGCTGGTCTGTCAACTCCTTTTCTGTTGCCTGTACCACTTCAACCATACACACCTCGACCGCGGTTCTCTCGACCATCGTGTCGATTTTCTCGTGCCTTCTCCTTTGTCGATGTCCCTACTGCATGGCGGTTTTCTTCGACAGATTCCCTCCCTGTTTCCACTACTTTGTCCTTTCACAGAAACAGACTTCGCACCTCGACCAGTCACCATGCCTCTGGTCAATGCGGATTTCCTCGACAGTTTCTCTTTTGCCTTCAGAGCTAATTGGTAGGATTCACCGACTGCTCTAAACCTTGACAGGCTCAACTCGTCCTGTGTGGCATAATTCAAGTCGTTCACATATCTAGTGACAACTTCTTCTCCTTTGTAGGTTTGCCCCGATCGAATCAATAGTCTGTAGAACTTTTCCGTGTGCTCCTTCACAGTCATGTCTTTCTGTCGAAAGTTTTGCAACTTCTGGAACAAGGAAATCACATAGTCACCGGGAAATAACTTCCCTTTCAACTTTGTGACCATCCTATCCCAAGACTTAATCTTTTCCTTGCCTTTCTTGACTCTGTCAGACTGTACATTGTCCCACCACAATGAGGCGTGACCCTTCAACCTCAAACATGCAGTTTTAACCCGTTAAGGATCCTCTATCTGCTCTATGTCGAAGTATTTCTCCGTCTCCCTGAACTAGTCTATCAAGTCTTATGGATCTAGACTTCTTGAGTAGGTATGTACATCTATCTTTGTACGACCTCTCGTATCCGTCAGAATCTTGATGAATCTATCCTCTGGTTCTTCGACTGCCTCTTCCCGTGCTTCCACTTCTTCAAATTCCTCATCGTTGTGGTCTAATGCATCGGGAATGCATCCCCGTCTTTGGCTTTCCTTGATCGTTGTGACCTCATTCGGTAGGATTCACATTGTTCGCATGCACTCATTGAACATTTCACGATCAACTGTGACTGTTGCAGCACGCGCTCTTCGTCCTACACCACAGACATTAACACCTCTATGAGCCATTTTCAACCGCAGTTGAAATCCCACTCGTCCAATCGCAACCAAACTTCCACAATTGTGCACAACTCTATCCAATCGTAGCTGGAGTTGTTCTACGCACTCAACACTAGATTCAATTTCCAACTGGATTCTGAACCAACTCTTATACCAATTGGCGCAAGGTCGATCGACCGGACCTTCTTGCTTAATAATTTAACACACAACACACGATGCTACACAGACTTGGTGTAAACAGAATGCCAGAAGCTGGCTTCTATTACTTCAATTTAATCACAGGTTACAATGCGAATTACAAAGCAAATGAACTAAAACTAGTCGGCCTTAGCCTAATACAATATACAGAAGTAAATGTGTGCTCTCTCCGTGTGCGATCTTCACCCTCTCACAGTCACGGCCTCTGCTAAATGCAAGCGCTCACTAAGCTATGGATCCAATCTCGACTAACTCCCCCAGTGGAACTCCCTCGTGTCCTGTGCCTACGCAGTGGTATTTTACTCTGCTCTGTTGCTCATCACGAGGTCAAATTCATTCCCCGAGACACTCTTCCTCTGTCAGCCGCCCAGTCTATGTACCGACGGATCCTGCAACTCTGCAAATGTCAGGGCCCCTCGACCGTGCTACACAACCTATGCTTGTGGTGACATCTGTCAAAATCCAAACCACCTTTATAACTTCTCATAAATTCCATAGCAACCCCGAACGACTACCAAGTACTCTTCCTCAACTTCTGAACTTTCTGACATTGCTACAGTAGTCGGTCCCATCACTGACTTCGATCATACTGCATTCCGTCATCCTTCGAATTACCTGTCGTCTTCTCTTTGTGTCTACGGCTTGCCATTCCGCCCCTTCCTCCTCACTTGGCTTTTGCCTCAACCTGTTGGTGTCGCGATTCAACAACATGTTGACCTTGGATGCCTTCGTTCCAGCCCTATCAACCTTAGACATGTCGAATCTCAACTTCTTCACTCCTCCCGTCGACCACATATTGACAACTCCTTCTCGACTTATTGACTTTGACCTCCAATCTCCCCTTCGCACCAGTGGTCGTCGGCAATCCCCCTAGTCGACATCTCCTGTCGATCATCTTTGACTGTTTCACCTAGGACCCGATGCTCTTGCATTAGTCGTCAACATTCATCGAATAATCTGGGAGAAAATATTCATCATCTTGTTCCTCTATTGTGCGAGGGATTTCTGAAGCAACAACTTAATAGGATCTCCTGCTTCATCATCTCTTTTTTCTTCTCTTTCCATGTGAGGCTACTTGGGTCGACGAGGGTATCTCAACTAATTCAAGACCCAACTCTCGATATTTTGATATAGTTGGGAACATGCACTGAAAAAACAAGAGCAGTTTGCTCTGGTACCACTGATCTAAATTATTTAAAGAACTAAATGAAGGAAATGATATAAAAAATAAATACACGTGAATATTTTGCAGAAAATGCACTAGAACAGTAAAGTCCAAATTCTATTAATGAATGGACTAGAAAAACATTGTAAACTGTAAAGCAATACCAACTAGCTCTAGATGGTGGTAGCTTATCTTTGAAAAGATATGTGTCGGCTATGCTGATCCACAAGAACTGAGTTACAGTGATGCCAAAAAGGACTTTTTAACATAAACCATAAATGAGAAATCCATAAACATAAATAACCCTAACCCCTGGAGATGAAACATCAAAATATATGTGGACCCTAGTGTGGTTAGTTTATACGTCAACTTCGTGGAGGCGCAAATTTTGCATACGATCTCCATTTGGGACGCTCGATATCCCGTCGAAAATTTTTAGCCGAGAAGGACTCTGCATTGTTTGCCTAAACCATGCCTTACATTATTTTTGGGGTATTGTCGTGGGGAAAAAAAACATTGTTTAGTTCCTCAAAACAGCCCCAGAAGACCAGGACTTGAAAAACAGTAAAAAAATGGTCAGGCTGAAAAACTGTCTTTGAGCTAGTGGACTAGTTGGGTGTCCACCAATGTCCATCTTGAATAGATAGGGGGATAATTGATACCCTTGCTATCAAAATTGAAACAAAGCAGAATAAATCCAAATAATAATGAATCTAAAAGAGTCTTAACAAAGTATCTCACCAATCCAGAGAATGACATGTAGATCGTTGGAGAATTCCACACCCCCTCTCTGTTAGGAAAAGTGCTCATGTCAACCTTAATTGGAAAGGAAAGCCAGAGATCTATTATTTCTTACTTTTGAATCCAACCAACACTCTAGTGGTAGAATGGTTGATCTTGATCTACTCCACAGAAGAATTTAACCCTGCAATATAAATTTTAACCATAAGAAAAGAGTGAGGTAAAATATCAACTTAAGTAAGCATATGAGATGGAATATAATGGTGGCATTCACCTTGAGTCCAAGGCCATGGATCTGTGACCATCTACACATAAAAATATAAAATGAAATAATATTAATATTTAATCATATTGCACGAAATAACAATAATAAACAACAAAATCATTTGGAAATATAACCCCCATACTACCATGCATATGGGGACATAATTGCTCAGCGATCCAATCCTTAACCTACAAGTGATATGCAATAAAACTACTTCAAATAAAGTATACATGCATGTAAAGCACCAATGCTCTTAATGCAGAGATTAATCCTCACAAATGCAAGATGCATATATCAAACCTCAAGACTGGTGGACACAGAGGTAAAATCTAGAGATAAAATAAAATGAGGGGCTCTCCTCTTGGGAATCTCGTGCACCAAGCAAAGAAATTAACCAAGTGAAGGCTCCTCTTAGCGTGTAAAATCCAAAATCCATGGAGGAAACCATGGGAAGTTTCCCTAACTTCTTGTTGCTTCTCGGTGAGGATAGGGAAACATATTTCCCATGGGGAAGATCCCTTTCCCTGCAAACAAAATATGCCATAATTCGGCACTCTCCTGTCAACATTAAAGGAGCTAGACGCAATGTGATGTTAGGCTATGCATGCACCCAAATGGGGCATGCACTTCACTTGTTTTGGCAACATTTCCTCTCTATAAGTGCCCGCCATAAAAGCTTGGAACGTGCCTCTTTTATTTGTAGCTCTCACCATGATTTTTTGGCATGGGGCCAATCCTTATATTGATTCTTTTTACATGTTATGGGTTGGATAGGTTTAGAGATCATCATTAATAATTCTTGGTGTCATTAGTTTATAAATTGTATGCATGTGTAATTATATATGTTTATTTACATAAAGAATTTCGATGGGTGTAGTGAGCATATGGTATTGTCTTGATCATAAAGTTTAATTTATGATTTGTTAATATTGTAATAGGTTGTGTTTTTTTTTGTTTTACTACGGGAATAAAAAACTGGAGACTAGGTTGGTACTCGCGTGACACGCGGTCCAGGGATCCAATCTCGCTACCACTATAACCCTGGGTGCCACACACACCCTGCAAGCATGGGACATGGGTAAAGCTGGGTGTGACTTGAACTCGTGACCTCTCTTTACAACAAGTGACTTCATATCAAGCGAAACACCAATGAGCCACACCCGTGCGGGCATAATAGGTTGTGTGTTAGAGTAAGAGTGTATATATTGTTTATTGATCATAAAGTTTAACTTATAATTTGTTAATATTCTAATAGGTTGTGTGTTAAACTTTATGATCAATAAACAATATATACACTCTTACTCTATGTAGCTAGGGTTTTACCCCTAGCTTGTGCAAATGAGCACCTACTAAGGAGAAGGGACTCCTTAGTAGCAGTTCAGTAAATTGTAAATTAAAATGCTAAAACAAAAATGTAAATTACTCTAAACATGTGCATGGAACAGAAAAACAAGATGTAAAGAATGGCTTTTGTATTAATTTTACCTCCAATGTGAAGGTTGGTGAAGCTCTTGCAATGTCCAAGAGGGTTGCTCCAAGCTCCAACTTGCTCCTTCTCTTTCTCCAAATGATGGGAATGGGCCAAAAGGGACTCTCAAGGTGAAAGTAGCTCAAGGGTGAGCTAGGGTTTCAAGAGAGATTTTGGCAAAGTAAGGGTATACTTGATTATGGATATGAAATAAGGGGTCTCCATCACCTATTTATAGTTTTTTGGTGGTGGAGTGCTGGCCCATGGTTTTGGGAACCATATGGTTTAGGTCAGTTGTATAGGGTTTTTTCCTCCTTTTTCCTCATTATTTTATATTTTTTCATTCCCTTTTTAAAGGGTTTTCGCTATTTTTGAGGAATTTTGGATATTTTTTTAGGGAAAAGGGGTTTTTTAGCCTTTTTTAGGCTTTTTTGATGGTTTTGTGGCCTTTTGGAGGCTTTTTAGTGGGATTTTTTGGGTTTTTAAGGGAAATATGGTAGGAAAATGGACAAATGAGCCATGTAATGGGGTAGATGAGGTAGTGAACATTTTTTGAGTGTTAACAGATTGCCCCCTGATGTGTGAGGGCAGGAGCTCATCGTATGGCCGATGGACATCATAAGTCATGTATGGTTTTCCTGGGGTGTGGAGAAGAGAAGAAACAAACTGAAGCCCGGAACAACGATCCCAAACAAACTACAAGAACTAAAAGTACATAACCTCAATAATGGATGAGGAATCATCTGATCATATGGACGAGGCGGGCATACCCATGCTCGTATCAGGATATAACATAATAATAACAATGGGGTCCAAAATATGGGGACCTGAAATATACATGACCTCAAAGACTGAATGAGGAATAATCTCAATATATGGACGAGGCGAGCATACCCATGCTCGTATCAAGATACATAAAATAACTGTGAGGCCCAAAGATGGGGACCTGAAATATACATAGAGAACCACTATGTACATCATAAGAGTCCAGAGGGGACACCAAATCTGGGACATACTGCTGGGCTGACCATGTCTGAGCTGAAAAACTGATACACTGGAATGATGACAGTGCTACTGAATGTGGTACCAAAGGAACTGATGAGCTGTTGGATCAGAGTGACAAGGGTCATACTCTCAATGGTACACTGAACTGGAACTGATCTGGGACAAAACTGGGTACTCAAGGAAGCATACAACTGGATGGCTTTCGAATACAATCGCCAACGCAGCCCGGACATCCACGGGAACATAAAACTGGGCATTCCGAAGTGACTCACCAATGTGCTAGAGTCGGGGGAAATCCGGGGTCTTTGACAAATAATGGAAGGGATGTAAATCCTGTGCGATTCTCAATGATGCGATCACGGTGCTGAAGTCGAGCATGTGAGAAACAACCATTCGAAGAGGCAATGATGACTCCTCCCAAAATGGTCCATAGGCACTCACCATAGATGGTGATGGGTCCAAGGCATAGGGGCCTCTGGGTCTATCCTCTGGAATAGAGGGGCTTTCGTCGACAGAGGGAGACCTACAACTATCAAGGCAATGATGTTTCCTTGACAGGAGCGCGAGGTGGAGAACCGAAATGTGATAGTACTGAAGGCAGGACTGACAAACTGGGGGGGGGGAATTGGGCAAGTAGAGTGGGTGGACTCAAACTTCCTTTGTTCATAGTATGATAACGGGGATGATCGGGCAGCATATGAAACTGACAAGTGAGAAAGGGATCATAGCTGTACTGGGAAGGGACTAGGATGAGGGAGACTCAAGCTGGTATAAAATGGCGGGACACTGCAGAATACTCTGAACAAAGGCAACCTGATTGGGGGTGCTGCCGAGATGATCGATCATAGTGCCAGGAGGCACAGGGGGGGACTTCTTCATGGGTTAAGGAACTAGAAGAAGTGTGTGTAAAATGGTACTGTCGTGTGGATTTATACGAGCCCAGGACAGTTCATGCTCGTGGTTGCTTTCAATTTTAAGGAGTCTGAAAGCAATAAGAAGACTCTGAAGTAATGGAATGGTACTGTCGTGTGGATTTATACGAGCCCAGGACAGTTCATGCTTGTGGTTGCTTTCAATTTTAGAGAGTCTGAAAGCAAAGAAGAAGACTCAAGGGGGTTGCTTTTTTGTGTGTTAGTCTCCAAGGCCCAAAGAAGCATAAAAGGATGCAATGAAGAACTCTTCTAGCCGGTGTGACTAGAGTATTCCTTTTTCGTAATTAGTCTACCAGGTCCGGAAAAGGGTTAAACTTATACCAGATAGACGCCCTTTCAGGTACTTTAACGAGCATGAAAGGAAGAAAGATTGCTCGACGATCTTTTCATTGTTTTAGGAGTCAGAAAAGAGCTTAACAGAAACTCCCTAAGTGCCTTTTTCGTAAAGGACTTGTCCGGCCCGAAAAAGGGATAAAATTATACCGAACAAAAGGAATGGTCAAGCAAGGAGGAAGTGCTCAATCAAAGGACATTAATGATGAACAAGAACGAGGGTGGGGGGAACACTGATGGGCCTCCTTGCGGGGAAATGAATGGTGGCAAAATAATGAAATGGTTGCATTATGACAGGAGTGAATGGCTCATGGAAAAAAGTGGAACAATCCGATGGCGGTCGATGTGGTGCGCAAACCGAGGCAGCAAGGTGTCAGGACACAATGTTGAAATTGTACCAAGTGAGAGCGAGAAATGATCTCAAGCATCATCACGAGCTCAGAAAAATGAATCCGGCGATATAAAGAGTGTCAAAAACAGAGAACGACCAATGGGGCACGCAAATCGAGGCGACGGGGGGCGTTTTGGAAAAAATGCCCAAAAAATATGGGGGTGAGAGTGAGAAATGATCTCAAGCATCATCACCAACTCGGAAAAATGATTTCGATGATATAAAATATGCTAAAAATGGAGAGCAGTCGAAGTGGCACACAAACCGAGGCGACTAGTGGTGTCTAAAAAATGGGCAAAAAATGACGTAGAAAAAATAATGCAACAAGGTGACCATCATGATGGTCTTGTTGTGCTGATTCCAATGGTCAAAACGGTTCGAAAAACGGACTCCGTATGGGTTCATAATGGCCAAAACAAGAAAAAGTCAACGGACTATAAATAGTGAGTGGGTCCAACATGATAAGTGTCATTTGTACTATTTGACTTTGACTAGTGATCAGAGTGGACCAGAGGTGAGGTAGCATTTTTGGATGATTCGACCGACCGATTTCAGATCTGGGAGATACAGGTATTCCGTAAAACTCATACCTGCACGTTTTTTGGGTTCGGGGGGTGGGTAGTGTTTCCCAGGGGTTATTTGTACGGTCCACGTGGGGTGGACCGCGGGTTTTCAGGAGGGAGCCATGGTCGGAGACCGCGGGTTCCACGGCGAATGATGCGCGTGGAGACCGCGGGGTTCGATGCAGAACACACGGTCTGGGACCGTGTGTTCCGAGGATGAACACGCAGTTTGGTACCGCGTGTTCGGGGCTGACAGTCGCGGTTTTGGACCGCGACTGTGGGCCAAACAGCCGCGGTCGGAAACCGCGGCAAGGGGGCCTAAAGCCGCATCTTGGAGCTAGCTGTTAGGCTTTCCCGGGGGGGGGGAGGTTTACTTCTATGACCTGTGTCTGATGAGTTTGCCTTGCGTGTTTGACAGGATGCCGCTGGTACTATGGAGAGAGCGGGAGATCCCAGATGAGATAGTGGCTTACATCCAGGACGATGACCATGTGCGGGCGGTGTTGGGATTGTGCGGACTGCTGAAGTTCGTGCAGGTACCTATGATGCGTTCGGCAGGGTTGCTGTTGAATCGGCTAGTGAGTTTCTGGGAGCCAGACATACAGGCTTTCAGGGTGCAGGGTGAAATGGTGGATCTCACCCTAACAGATGTATACTTCCTGACAGGGTTGCCCTGTCTGGGTAAGGTGGCAGATACGCAACCGCGAGTATCCGCCGATGTGGATATGGAGGACATGCTATAGAGGTACTGTGCACCAGAGGCTAGGGTGCATAGGAATGCACTCCGGGTGATAGACCTACAAGAGCCGGCGATACAGGCGATTGCAGCATGTGTGGTTCGTGTGTTGGGGTCTCAGTCACCGGAGAAGGTGTCTGGGGGCCAGATGCAGCTAGTGGAGCGCGTACTAGATGGGGTTTATTATGCGTGGGGCCAGATGTTCCTTACCTATGTACAGCGACAGCTGACAGCGGTGAAGGAATCTGGCAAGGGGTTTTGCTATGGTTCCTTCCTATGTGCGTTTTTCATGGAGAGGGTACCCACCCTGCGGCCGCGGGTACCGATCAGGGCAGGAGGGTTGAGGGATCCGCGGATGGTGCAGTGGGGGGAGATGATGCACCGCCGGGGTGGCGGGGAGGTGGGTAGGTACTTTACCCAGGAGTTATACCTGCAGTGGCTACAGATGCCACTACCACTGGACGACTATCCGTATAGGGATATGGACTACACAGGAGACCCAGAGGCACCGCGGGCACCAAGACAGGCATGGGGATCAGATGGTACGTATTGATTTACTTGCATGTTATGGATGTCAAGTTTTATATATGATGTGTGGTATGATATATACTGTTACTAACTGATGTGTGATCTACAGATGTGGGTCCGAGAACACCGCCAGGACACGTCTCACGTAGGGGACATGTGGCGGTACCAGCCTTACCGGGTCGAGGGGAGGTGCGTCGGCGGGATGCGGAGGGGACTATGGAGTCTGTACAAGTGTTTCTAGATCGGTTACTAGTTGGAGTGTCCGATGAGGGATGGCAGGATGTGGATCCCGATGTAGTTCAGGATTGTATGAGGGCACCCCGGGAGTTCCGGTCGATTGCGATCCGGGTGGCTATCTTGCCAGACAGGGCTCGGGCACAGGAGCCCGCAGGGGATGAGGATTTGCTGGAGGAGGAGTGAGGGGAGGACTCAGAGGCAGCAGATGTAGGTAGTGATGCAGGTTATGACTCTCATTAGGGAGTATAGGGGACTCCCCCCGAGTTTTGTAGCTCCGGCATGTACCTTATGAGATGTATAGATATGTTTTGTGTATAGATGAGTACGGAGGTACTTAGGACATGTATAGCTGATGAACATGTATTTTTTGATATATATATATGCACGTGGATGCACCTTTTTGCGATGATGTTGTAGTTGTACGCACGTGGATGCGCTTATGGTTTGTGATATGTTTACATTGCACGTGGATGCAAGTAGTATAGGATGTTGGGCACATGGATGCCCCTTGTATATAAATGTGTTTTTATGGGTTATTGCACATGGATGCAAATGTTGATGTGATGAGAGGCACGTGGATGCCCCTTGCAATCTTTTTGGGTTTTTATATATTTTTATGAGATGCTATGAGATGAGAATGCATGACGGAGGTTTTTACATGGTGTGATTGATGTGCCAATCTAGGATGTTGTTAGCCATTTGATCTATGACACTATTTTGAGCTCTTGGGACATGGGTGAATGTTATGGATTCAAACTGTCGGCTGAGTTGTTTTGTGCGTAGGAATTTTCTAAAGAGGCAGGGATCACGCACCTGGTAGCAGTTGTTGAGTTGGGAGACAAGCAGTTGGGATTCGAGGAACACATGAAGGTGACGTATGCCTATCTGGAGGGCAGCAGTCAGGAGACTGGTCAGAGCATCATACTCCGCCTGGTTATTGGTAGCAGCGCCTATGCATATTCTGTCAAGGTGAATCATTTCATGTGAAGGGGAATATAAGACCCATGCTGCAGAAGCCAGGTTGGGAGACCAGTGGCTTGCTCCATCGGTGAAGCCAGTGTAATGAGGTGGAAGATGGTCCATCTGTGGTCATGCAAAAATGATGAATATGAGAGTGGGATAAAAAAGGTGAAAAACAAAAAAGATAACAAACTGTACAAAACGGACCAATGGGGCCACGATTGATTTGAGGATAAAAGCGTTTAAGGTACAACCCGTTATGAGGGTTGCGTAAAGGACGACCTTCTGAGTGAGCTAAAATGTATGCCCCCTTGTCGAGGCAGGTCTGCACGATGTAAGGGCCTTGCCACATGGATTCGAACTTCCCTTTCCCGATTTTGTCATGGGCTTGGTCATAGGCGAGGACAAGGTCCCCTTCGTGGAAAGTTCGAGGGTGTACGTGTTTGTCGTAACCTGCTTTGGATCGGTTCTTGGCAACTTCAATGGTCTGGAGAGCGGCACGACGGTCTTCATCGGCTTGTTCGAGGGATAGCAGACGTTGCTCAAGTGGGGAGGTATCGGGGAGAAGCTCAACGGCGATATGTAAGGCAGGTATCTGACACTCGATGGGGAGAACAGATTCTACGCCATGAACTAAGTGAAATGGGGTAAAACCAGTGGCGGTCTTGGTAGAGGTATGGTAATCCCATAGGGCAGGAAACAACATGTGGTGCCAATTGGACTTATGCCAGTCAACAGTGCGTTGGAGGATGGTTTTTAAGATTTTGCTAATGGCCTCTACTTGGCCATTCCCTTGGGGGTAGTAAGCAGAGGAAAATTGATGTTCAAACTTGCGGAGGGTGGATAACTCACGCCAAACGGAATCTTCGAAGTGGGAACCATGGTCTGAGACCAACTGTTTGGGTACCCCAAATCGAGTGATAACATGGTTAAAAAAGAAACGGGCAGCGGTATCAGCGGTACAATTGAAAGTAGGCATGGCTTCGGCCCATTTGGTAAAGTAATCGATGGCAACAATGATGTATTTATGGCCATTGGCAAATGGGGGTCTACACTCCATGAAGTCAATGGCCCACTTACAAAAGGGACCAACGGTGACGACTGGGTGTAACGAAGCAGGTGGTGTCCGGGCCTTGGGGGCAAAAAGTTGGCAATTATGGCAATGTTTGACCGCTGTGATGCAGTCTGTAAAGAGTGTGGGCCAGAAATATCCGGCGCGGATGACCTTTTGGGCAGTGGCCATCCTAGAGAAATGGCCGCCACAGGCACCGCTATGACAGTCATTGAGGACGTGTTCAGCTTCCTCGTGTGTAAGGCAACGAAGAAGAATTGTGTCGACCCCTCGCCGGTAAAGGACATCGCCTAAGAGGAGATAGCGGGAGGCCTGGTGACGGATACAACGGCGTCCATTGCGGGTGACTTTGGGTCGAAACTTCTGCATGCGCAGGTATAACAAAATATCACCGTACCATGGGTCATCAGACGAGATGGTGAACAAATGGTTGTCGGGTAACTCGTCGGAGATTTGAGGGGACGGGAGAAGGGAGGGGAGATCGGTGATGAGATAGGAAAGTGCGAGGGCTTTGGTGCTCTTAGGTGTTTTGAAAGTAAGGTCATATTCCTGGAGGATAATGACCCATTTAGCAACACGACCTTGCAGTAGCCGACGGTTTAAGAGATAGACCATGGGGTTAGAGTCAACGACGACTGTGGTATGACTAAGTAAAATGTAGTGTCACAATTTTTGGATAGAAAAGACCACATTTAGGGTGAGTCTCTCCTCATATGGGTAACGTAGAGGTGGTCCAGACAAGGTCTGGCTGACGTAGTAAATGACATGCTCCTGGTGAGAAGCGTCTTCTTGAACCAAGACTCTGGACACAGCATGCTCGGATGCCGAGACGTAGAGGATGAAGTCCTGAGAGAAATATGGAGGGGAGATCAAGGGGGCTTGTGTGAGAGCTGTCTTGAGGGATCCGAATGCAGCTTCTGCTTGCTCATCCTAGACAAAGGGTATGTGGGTATGGAGCAGGCGCAAGAAACCATGAACGGTAGTGGCGTAATCGGGAACGAAACGACGGAGGAAATTAGATCGCCCCTGCAGACTTTAGAGCTGTCGGAGCGTGCGAGGAGAGGGAAGGTCTAGGATGGCTTGGAATTTCAGGGGGTCAACAATAATTCCTTGCTGGGAAACAATGAAACCCAACAATCGGCCTGCCAGAATGCAAAAGACACACTTGTGTGGGTTCAAGCAGATTTGGTATTTGCGACAACGCAGAAAGACTTGCCGAAGGTCGTTAAGGTGGTCTGATCGTTTCCGGGAACGAGCTATAAGGTCATCAAGGTAGACCAGCAAGATATGGACCAAGTCGTGAAAGCAATAGGTCATGGCCCGCTGGAAGGTGGCACCAACGTTTTTGAGGCCAAAAGGCATGATGCGATAGGCAAAGGTGCCCCATGGGGTGGTAAAGGCAGTTTTGTACTGATCCTCCTTTCGGATCTGAATCTGCTTGTATCTGGAAAAACCGTCCATGAAAGACAGGACTTCATATCCCGCACACGTATCGATGAGTTGGTCAATAAATGGTGTGGGGGAAGTTGTCCTTGGGACAAGCGCGGTTTAAATCTCGAAAGTCAGTGCATACTCTGATGGTGCCTTGTTTTTTGTTAACGGGAACGGGGTTTGAAACCCAAGTGGTATAGGCAATAGGATAAATGAATCCTACCGTGCGAAGCTTCTCACTCTCGGCTTTAAAAGCTGGGACCTTTGAGGGATGAATGGGACGTTGTTTCTGACGAACGGGGGGTACATAAGGCCATGTGTCAATGTGGTGCTCTATAATGGTAGGGTCCAGACCAGGCATTTCTGTATAGGACCAGGCAAAGACATCACGGAATTCCTGAAAGAGTTTTTTGTACTCCTCAATCTCATGCTCACTGCAGGAGGCTCCTAAAGTTATGAGTTCAGGTGTACTTCCTGGGGCAACGATATCAATTTGGATGACGGGGGAAATATTGGCCATGTTACCTTCCTCAAAGGCATCCAGAGCAGAAATAGGGTCCTTAAACCAGTCGACCTTGGTAGGAAGGAAGTCTTTAGATTCAACCGCAAATTGGGTAGCGGTGCTAGAGGAAGATGCTTCTGGGAGGAAATACAAATGATGGTGCATGTCATCCCAGGGATACTCCGAGGCAGTGAGTGCCTCAAGAATATCCTCATCAGAACGGAAGGTCAGAGTTGTCAAATTGGTTGACGAGGGAGTATTTGTGGAAGAGATCATATAAATGGTATTAACCTCGCCGGAAGGGGAGGAGACTGGGGGGTGAATCTCCTCAATGGTGGGTGGTGCCGTCTCAAGGTCCAGATTGTTCATCTCATAGAGAGCTGCTCTGTAATATGGGAGATCGGGACAGTGGTGTGATTAATGCCCGTAAACACCGCATATGGCACAGGGGTGGTTGGTACGCAGTGATTTATCTTTAGGCTTGGGGGTGGGGTCGAGTTTGACAACGGGAATATTGGGGTCGTCGTCAAGCAGTTGCATGTGTTCCTGTAATGCTGGTAACTGAGGGCATTGATGAGTCGGATGACCTAACTCATCGCACAACGAGCATTTTGGAGGAGCACGAAACACTGGGGGGTTTTTGACGGTTTTGGGAGGGGGTACAACAGTGTAGGGTTATGGGCCTTTGCCCCCAGTGGGCTTGATAAGAGGAGGGGGGTTTCGTGGAGGATGAAGGGGGTAGCGACACTAGGAGGTGGATGAGTAGTAGTGACAATGGGTTACATCGGTTGCAGGATGACATCTGGTGTCGGCGGGGGAACGGGAGGTGAAAGGTACCACACGGGTAATCCCAAGGTTAACCCAGGGAGGCTATGGGTAGCCATAACTGGGGTGCTAACTACTCCTGAGGGAGGGATTAGGAAAGGGATGGTGTGGATGGGTGTAACACCAATGTGACTAGGTACCAATGGTGGTTTAGGCAACAAGGGCGGTTGATTATTAGGAGTTTGTGTGTTATGGGACAGGGTACATAGGTCAGACACGTTAGTGGTGGGTGACGGGGGTGGAATAGATTGGAAGGTGGAGGTCATCGGCGCGTCTGAGTAAACTCCGGGTCCCATAGAGGAAACGAATGAGGTGGTGGAACCTGAAACAGGTTGTTCAACCATGGGGAGAACATTTTCGGGTGTCGCGGGGGCATTGGGATCATAGTAGGTGAGTTGCTCGATCTTGACCACGCGTCCCTCATGGGGGAACATCATGGTACGAAAAACGGAAGAGGAAACCGCCCGCATGGCATACATGTAGCTGCGGCCAAGTAAGAGGTTATAATCCAGTTGGGCATTCATTACCTCGATGTCGATGAGTACGGTTTTACCACCTAACTGGACGGGGACATTGGCTAGGAGGCCTTGGGGCTGAGTCGAACGACCGTCATAGGCGCGTAATGTAGTGGTGGACTGCTGAAGGGTAGGGGATCCCAACTTCTACCATACGAATGTGGACATAACGCATGTGGAGGCACCTTCATCGATGATGCACTGATGGATGACAAGATTCCGAATGGAAACAGAAACTTGGAATGCTAAGGTGGAAGGTAGGAGAGGTTCGGACTGGTCCAAATCAAATGCCATCAAATTCGAATCATTTGGGTCAATAGCCCCGATGGCTGAGAGTAAAGTCTTGCGCTGGGAAGGGAAGTTTTTCAAGACTTCTAACGTGGACATGGCTGCGGGAGATTGGGCTAAGTCATCTACAATGTTGTAGTTGGACGCAGCGCGTGCATTGGGGTTATTGTTGATACGGCGAAGTGGGAAGCGAGGTGCTTTGGGAGCGCCATCTAGTGGAGGCGGAGGTATACGTAACGCCTGATTAGTGGGATGAGCGTTAGTGGTTTTATCGATGGGAGGGGCTTCAGAGGTGGAGCCATATTGGTTCCGATGGGTCTGGAGGTTGACATCAACGGAAGACATCATCAACAAGTGGTGGGTACCTGAGTCAAACATGGGTTGATCAGGAGCGGCGTAAGTGATCTGTTGTTGGGGTGGCGCATTGGCTTGAGGGGGAGCCAACGGCTGAGTGTTCACTACGCCTTGGTTTGGTAAGGGGTTTTGCAGCACCAAAGGTGGCTGCTGAGGTTGTGGGGGGGTTGGGCAGTTCTTGAGGAGCCGCATGCCCTTAGCGATGGGCATCATCAACCCAAAGTTGCCGAGCTCACTCCAAGTGTGGGAAAGCATGTGTGTAGTGGCCATAGACCCCACAGATAGAACAAGGATGGTTCGTTCACAAATTAGGGTTTTTAGCCTGCTTGGGCGGGCGATCAGGGTTTTGGTTGGTGGGGGCCGCATTATTGTTGTCTGGAGGATTAGGAAGTTGAACACCTTGGTCAGGAGGAGGGTTGTTCCCACGGTTACGGCCCTTACTGCGGTTTTGTTGGCCCTGGTTACGTTGGTTGTTTTGGTTTTGCTACGGGTTTTGTTGGGCGTAGACTTGCCCTTGGGAAACAGGTGGATTCTGGGGTTGCGCAGGTGTTGGAGCAGGCTGCGGTGGATGATATGTAGGTGGGGGCTGCGCAGGTGTAGCAACTTGAGGGGGTTGCTGATATGGCTGCGGAGCGGGTTGTGGGTTTGCCGCAGGGGCTTCTTGTGGCGGGTGATAAGCAGGTTGGGCTTGGGAAGGCGCAGGAGCTGGTGCAGCCTGCTGGTGGTAATAAGCGGATTGGGCTTGGGATGGCGTAGGAGCTGGTGCAGCCTACTAGTGGTAATAGGGCTGAGGTGCGACCGGGGGGTTGTAAGTGGGGGGCGCAGACCGAAGCAATGAGGTGGACAGGTGGGTCCATGGGAATGGTGGTGATGTGTCATAGGAGCATACGAGTTGGTTGCTCCAGACTGTGAGGTAGCCCGTGAAAGGTCGGGGCCAGGGTTAGGACGTGCTATGGAAAAAGGTTGGGGATGCGAAGAAACACGGCCGATGATGCCATCTGCAGCATGGGATGCCCCCGGAACATCATGCTGGGAGGACTCGCCGTGAGGGGCGTCAGGTATAATGGTATAGAGATAACCCGACTGGGCGTAAATGAGGTCGAATTGCTGGGCCTTAAGGATGGCCTCTTCTTCAGACTGGGGTCTTTCAGATGCCACATCCTTAGCAATGACAGGAAGAAGGGATTTAAGGAACCAATATAAGAAGATACGGTCGTCTAATTTGATCTTGCATAAGCTACGGCGTTGACGCCACTCATGAATGTGGTCCGTGATGTGGGTAGCCGTGTTTTGTCTGCAAGACAGGAGAATCTCAACGCCTGCGTCATAGCGGACATGTAACTGGAAGAACTGCAAGAAGGTCGAGGCAAGGGAAGCAAAGGTGGCATGGGTCCCATGGGGTTGCTCAATATACCACTTAGCTGCAGAGCCAGTGAAGGTGCGCTGTAACAGAAGGAGGCGAACAGAGTCATCCACTATGGAGTTGGAGGAACACCACAGATGGAAGGACATAATATGGTTTTGAGGGTCCTCACCTGCCTTGCCCTCAAAGTTAGGGATGTCAGAGGGGAGCTTGGTGGGCATGTGAGGCCACGCAGGGTCGTGTCGGATGGGATCATTGGTCAATCTGGCTAAGTCGGGCAAGTTGAGGCTAGCCATGAATGGCAAACTGGAAGAAGGATGTGACACAGTAGTGGGTTGGACCAAGTTGGGGCCAAGGCTCCCAAGTGGAGGGGCAGGGTTTGGGATGTTGCCCCTAAGTGGGGGAACTAAGGTGGTATAAGAGGGGCCTGCACCACCATGGGTAGTGTGAGCCATTGGTGGAGTGGGGATAGGTATTCCAGCTGCGGGAATAGGTGCAGTGAGGGGAACGGTAGACAAGGGCCCCATTGAGGGCATCCCCAAAGCAGGTGTGGTAGCTGGTGTAGTGGTGGATGTGCCACCAATGGTCCCTACCAAGAAAGGAGTGGAAGTCACGCCATCCATGGGGCTAGTAGGGGCAGTGTAAATGGGGTTCTCAGACTCTACCTCAGAATCGGAGGTAAAGTAAGGGGCGTCAATATCTAGTGACGGAGTCCTATATCGCTGACGAGTGGAGTCAAGGGACAAGGCTCGAGACCTACGATAACTGGTATCAAGTGAGGAAGATCTGTGTCTCTGATGGGTGGTGTCAAGTGAACCGTGCTGTGGGGGCTCGCCCCTGAGGCACCGAGAATGTCTCGGGGACTCAATGGTGACAGATGGTGTCAAATCTCTGTGGGTTGAGGTGAGTAAAAAACAGCTCAAAAACCCTAATGCAACCAAGTGTGCAGAAGGAGAGCTCAAAAAATAGGGCACTCAGGCCAACAACCAACTCAAAACACCCACTGTAACAGTTGTGCTACAATAGGTGGAGTGTCAACAAAAACGGTCAGAATACCAACAAGCAGCAGGTTTCCTAAAAATAAAAAATGGTGGACTCACTAGACCAAAAGGAGGTAAGGGAGCATGCAAACACCTAACTAAAAAGTATTCTGACTCAACTAGACATATTCTCTGCAAGGTGATGAAATCCAAGTCAGACAATATGAATAGGAAAGCCAAGTGGCTAAGATGTCCCCCTACCGGGAGGGACACCGGGTAGTCAATCCTAGAAGAATGGTAACTAAGATACCCCGTTCATGACACGTCCAGAAAGGTGAATCTGTCGTTTGGTCCTTTAACCGCAATACCCCTATACAGGGATATCCCGAGAACTGTGAAAGGTGGCCCTTCGGTTACTGAATGGAGTGCGGTATTCCACTCATGCCTCCGGAACCAGTCTGGCGACTTCAACCCTCCTAGGGGAGAGGCCCTCTGATAAACTAGTCATGACCGTGCCAAAAAATACTAGGATATTTTGGTTCCCTAATTGGACAACAGTTATGTCTCAAGTGTAAGTAACCGAGGGGTGTTATTGGAAGCCTATCCCCCCGATCCTACCTAACTACAGAAATTCTTTTGTGTTCCCCAAGTGGGGTTAGAATATTGGTTGAGTTAAGTAGTTTTTAAGGCTCACTTGAATTATGTGACAGAGTGTGTGCTCGTGAGGTGATGATGAACCCAAGTAGAAAGTGCCACTAGGGAGGGCAACTTTCTATCTAGCAATAACAATACAGAAATTAACTTTTGAAATGCACAATTTTCTTTTTTCAATTTAAAATGTTGAAAATGTAAAAACGATTCTGTAAATGAAACAGAAATAAAAATGCAGAAAAGGCTGTAAGGAAGGGTGGCTGCAGGGAGGACAGATGGCTGTGCTGGGGCAGAAAATAGTGCAGCAAAGTGTTGGGTTCAAAACAGAGAAAAATGCAGAAAACAGACCGCGGGTTTTTGGCAAATCTGAGCGGTCGGACCGCGGAAAACAGCTGAATAGATGCAGGCAGGTTGCGGGTTTTGGGCTGAAAAATGCAGTCGGGACGCAGGAAAAATGTCAAAAGTCGCCGGCGGGTTGCGGAAAACCGGCCAAAAGCCGCAGGCGGGACGCAGGAAAAATGCCGAAAGGCGCCGGCGGGTTGCGGGAAACTGGCCGAAAGCCGCAGGCGGGACACAAGAAAAACGTCGAAAGGCGCTGGCGGGTTGCAGGAAACTAGCCGAAAGCTGCAGGCGGGACGCAGGAAAAAACGCCGAAAGTCGTCGGCGGGTTGCGGAAAACTCGTCGAAAGCCGCAAGCGAGACGCAGGAAAAACGCTGAAAGGCGCCGACGGGTTGCGGGAAACTGGTCGAAAGCCGCAGGCAGGACGCAGAAAATAGGGTAAGAGCCATAGTCAGACCGTCCCAAACAGGCTAATAGCCACGGTCGGATCGCAGGTAACAGACTGAAAACGGTCGGCAAGTCGCCGGAAACAGTCTGAGAGCCACGGTCGGATCGCAGGTAAGTGCCTGAAAGACGCGGTCAGAACGCGACTGCAACGAGAAAAAATGCGGTTTACGGCGGCCGAAAGGGACAGCCGAACAGAAAAAAATATTTAAAAATTGTAACCAGAAATTCAAACCGAGGGGAGTCGCCAAAACTGTAGCTAGGGTTTTACCCCTAGCTTGTGCAAATGAGCACCTACTAAGGAGAAGGGACTCCTTAGTAGCAGTTCAGTAAATTGTAAATTAAAATGCTAAAATAAAAATGTAAATTACTCTAAACATGTGCATGGAACAGAAAAACAAGATGTAAAGAATGGCTTTTGTATTAATTTTACCTCCAATGTGAAGGTTGGTGAAGCTCTTGCAATGTCCAAGAGGGTTGCTCCAAGCTCCAACTTGCTCCTTCTCTTTCTCCAAATGATGGGAATGGGCCAAAAGGGGCTCTCAAGGTGAAAGTAGCTCAAGGGTGAGCTAGGGTTTCAAGAGAGATTTTGGCAGAGTAAGGGTATACTTGATTGTGGATATGAAATAAGGGGTCTCCATCACCTATTTATAGTTTTTTGGTGGTGGAGTGCTGGCCCATGGTTTTGGGAACCATGTGGTTTAGGTCAGCTGTATAGGGTTTTTTCCTCCTTTTTCCTCATTATTTTATATTTTTTATTCCCTTTTTAAAGGGTTTTCGCTATTTTTGAGGAATTTTGGATATTTTTGGAGGGAAAAGGGGTTTTTTAGCCTTTTTGAGGCTTTTTTGATGGTTTTGTGGCCTTTTGGAGGCTTTTTAGTGGGATTTTTTTGGGTTTTTAAGGGAAATATGGTAGGAAAATGGACAAATGAGCCATGTAATGGGGTAGATGAGGTAGTGAACATTTTTTGAGTGTTAACACTCTAACACTATATATATAAACTTGTAATTATAAGTTTGATTTATATGGCTTCAATAGCTTATAATAACTTAATTGTTTATTGTATAGGGACTATTAATACCACATCACGATGAGGTCATCCTAACGATAAGTATGGACAAAGCTCATAGTTGAACTTAGTATGTGTATAGACTCATATTTAATGTCGTCGTAGTTCATTTCTAGGAGTTAGTAGATTTTATTTATGTATAGAATTTTATGCACTTACAATGCAACAAGAATGCCAATGGTTGTTTGTAGGATGTAGATATAAATGTTTAGACATAAAAATTATATATTTATGATGTATGTATAGAAGAGCATCATAATCACATGGTATGGAAAGGTAAGTTCTCTTTCTCGACTCTCACCAGGGAATTATACATGCATGAGTAACATTGAGATATTCAAAACAAAAAAAATCAAGTGTCAAGTGAATGTTACAACTTTTTAGTTATCCAACACTAAGTGTCTAATTCTGCTTTCTTCCCTTTTCTCTTCCACTATTCATCTCACTCAATTGAAGCTATTATGCAACATTCTCTCCCTCTTCCCCTTCCCCCCACTCTTTATTTCTCCTCCCATACCCTTCTATATACCGGTGTCGAATTTTCTACCATAGCTAAATCCTATTAATTGCGAAAACTACAAGCCTTTATTCCATGAGTATTGTGTTAGTTGCATAGAACTATCACTCTAATTGTCATCTATGAACAAAACACCTCTACATATGTTGATGTTATGAATGTGTAGTTTCAATGTGTAATGTCCATTTTCGGAAAAAATTAGGCACACTATCACAAAATATTTCAATAGAGGCTTAAAACTTTAGATAGTGGAAGCATTATTTCTCAAAACCCTCATTAACAATGAATTTCACACTAATTCCATAGTTAATAGACAACCGAGGCAGCTCTAGGATAGTTATATGGAGCTTCTTATTGGCTTGACAAGATGATATATATGTGTTTTCTTAAGATTGTGTGGCTGAGGAATTTTTACAAACATTTCACATACATCCTCCTTTAGTACTTTGTCTAGTTTCAAAACTAGGAAACTAGTATTTATTGTTTTGTTCCAAACACCTCCAGACATTTCCAAATTTCTTCTGGAAGGACTCTATGGGATTTAACACACCCTAACATACCTCAAAAACTCAATGGTTGAATCAAAAAACTCCATTTGACATGTTACTCAAGTTTGCTCAAATTTGGCCAATTTCAAACCTTGGACTAGTGAACCTAAACTACTCCAAAAGAACCCAAATGATTTCGAATTATATATGGATGGGCTTGAGATGTCTTAATAAATATTAATTCATATATTATACACTTATATATTCATTAGAAACATTTAGGGCTTGCATTTTCCAAGAAGGAATGGGAAAAATATTAGTGAATTCGATGGTTAAAAACGCCACTAGTCTATGAAATTTTTGGCTTCCCAACCACTGTATGACCTTCCCTATTTTATGAAAATAGACTTGGATTTGATATAGGACCTGAAGGGAAACCATAATGCAACATTAATTCATATTTTAGGGTCCGATATAACTCCCATAAAACAGAATGTTGTGAGACATAGAAATTGTGAGAAAATTGTTAACAATGGACATGATATTTGTTGCACAATCTTTAATCAAAACTCAAAGGATATGCACATAGTATTTTGGCTATCAATTTTACATCATAATCAGCTCAAAACATCAGCAAAAACTCAGAGAAATTCTGATTTAAAACAGATACAAAATTACTCCAAAAACTCAAAGTGAAGATAGAGGGGAAACTAGCTCGAATCAATAGTTTGCTTGGAAAGTTTACATGAAAGGTATGGAATTTATAGATAAGGATTCAATGTGCAGATCCATACAGTGATATACATTAGATTACATAACCATGGAGTCACAAAATATACACAACTATGAATGAGCCATCAACACTAAAACATGGACATTGAGAGAATATTGAGAGAAGAGATAGTGGAGAAGGAGATAGTAGATGAAATGAAACTGAAAGGGGACTCGAACCTGAATAAAAACACCTTAATTAAGCTCTGATAAGAGGTCTGGATGGCCTCTCCTCCAACCAACTTGGACAGGGATATTTCACCTTTGAAATTGGTTCAATAGCAGGGAGGATGAACATCCATCGTGCAAGGACAAGCTAAGCTCTCCAAGAGTGCAAATGAAAAATGATCCAAAATATGACCCAATTGGGCTTGCTCCTATTTTAATAACCTCCTTTCCCTCCTTTCCCTCCAAGAAACTTGACTTTCCCTCCTCTTGGTTCATTAACTCGAATTAGTGTTCATCTTGGTTGTTACATTAACCCAAGTGACACTTGTCTTGATTTTGCTTGATCTATTTCATGAATTTCGACTTGGAATTCTTCATGAAGCTTCCTTGGGCCCCACCCACCTCATGCACCCTCTTTCGGTCTAATTTTAGCTCTTACATTTCATAAATGTCATAATAGTTGTAAGAGAATATGTCATAATTGTCATAAGGTGTCATAGGGTTGTCATAGAATTTGTCATTGAATAAAAATAGCCCTGTGACTTTTCACCTTCCCCATGGGAGTTACTTATCCCTCCAAATTAAAATTTGAGGATGATTCCATGTGTAAAGGAGGAATATTCCCTCATGTCGACCCCACATATCCACTTATGCGCCACCAAGTCCAACTAGGACCCCATTCCACTTCATTTTGGAGCAATTAATGATTCGCCATAATTTATTGGCCTATTTTCCACCATCAACTTTGAATTTTGAATTTCCATGAGAAACTATAGGCCTTGGGGTTAAATATCAATATTTTAATTTTCCCACATAACCCTTAGGAATTGGATAAGCCAATTTAATTGTTTGTCTGAAAATTATTTAATTAGGGACATTACAGTCCTCCCCACCCAAGATTGATTGTCCTCAAGCAATTTCAAACATGGATGTTGAAGAACCTACTTTCCTTCAAAAACTTTGCTTCCAACCTGTTCCAAAAATCAATTGAACCTTCCTACTTGCACGGATCTTTCCAACTTAACTCATGCCATCAATCCATGATTGAACTTTCTTGGAACACTTCCTTGCAACATAGAGTTTTAATTTACAGAACAACCAATTTTCCTTAGCTGCAATTTGAGTAGTGGCACTCATGTACTGCAATTGTGTGTTTCCAGAAGTAAAAATATGTGGATTTTTTCATATTGATATTTCCTCTGACATCACCACTACACACTAAAAGATTAATTAAATCCATCAAAACAAAATTTGCACAATTAATATGACCTCCTTGTTGGTTGTCTTTCTGTTCTTGAGGTTTTCTAGATAGACCCAGGTTCGGCGTGGTTCGAGGAACCAACAAAACCCCTTTTCATCGGCCCTTTCAGAAACAATCCGCGAACAAACTAAGGTATCACTCAAGGCAAAGTTATGGGGGGATTGCAGAATCAGGTTTCCACAACCAGGTGATGCATGCTTCAACCGACTGGTGAACAGCATGCTACAGGACTCGCGCTGCTAGCTAGGGAATGCACGAAGTCCACCTACGTCGCGGCTAAGACTATGCAATAGCGCATCCAAGGACTGCGCGTCGCAAAATACTACATGTGTTACGACGATAGGCTATCAACAGCGTATCTCGTAACAATCTCCACCAACAGGACAGCGCGTCGACTAGACCGCACGTCTTCTTAACACTTAGACGCCTCAGCTTGTGTTTACTTAGTGTAACTTATTCGTTCAACCAATGCCTTAGGTTATTTATCTTATGACCTTATGCAGTATAACAAAACACAATGTACTACGCATTTCTGGTGCTGCTCTTCGAGGGAATCACATGATGCGAACTCCACTGACTTAAGTGTTTAACCTATTAACTTATACATTCATCTGACTTAGAACTACTTGCACACCTAACATTCATTCACATATGTCGATACTTAACATATTATTCCCGTCCTTATCCTTGTGGCGAATACATATAAAAGCAATAACATATGAACTCATAAACAAGATCCCACGCATTCATCATAAGCAAATACATATATGCAACACATAGCAATCACTTAACACAAAATTTAACGTGGTTCACCCACAGGATGGGAGCTACATCCACAGGAACTGTTTCTATATTATCAAAGGGAAGGGTACAACAATTCCAGTCTGTGCACTCAGCTGCAGACTCTCTTCTATGTTAAGTAGGTCTCTGCGCACGCAGCTTGCAGAGCCTTTTTACAATGGTTTCTCATAGATATCAACACAAATCTTGTCAATCCTCTATCAAAAAGCTAATCCTTCAACCCTTTCCCTTACAAAATTATTCCCTTTTATAGATCATGCCCATAGGTCATGTCTGTTACAATCATGGTGGGATGGATCAAACCCTAAGGTTACCCAAAATAGAGTTGGTTACTCCACTAACCAACTGTCAGGTTATGACAATGACTCGTTGTCGTGGCCGCCCTTATGCGCTGTCTTCGACTCTGGCATCTTCTGTCTATGCTTGGCCAGTCGCTTTCCTTCTCCTTACCCGCCTCTTGGTAATCATGGAGAATCTTCCTCAAAACAGGTCACCGATCAACCTCGCCGAAATTGATACCGGTTTCCTTCCAAAATGCATCCACGCTCGACTTCGTGGTGCTGGCTCTTCGCAGTGCTAGTCTTCTACCACGATGTTCCTTTCCTTGTCGATGCTGCGCTGCGCTATTACTTCGCAGCTTCCCAAAACTGTGTTGACAAAAATGGCCTACTTGGGCTAGGCCCAACAGGCCCCTAACACTTACATGTGGCTCGTCCCCGAGCCACTTTCTTCTTCTGTTTCCATGAGCTGCTCTTCACCTTGTGGAGCTAACTTTGCAGCAAACTCTTGATATGTTGCGCTCAACTTCGCAACTATATCCTTGGCATCATGTTCAATGACTCTGACAGTGTCCAACACTTCAAGTGTTATGTCATCCTGAGTCTGCTCTTCCACTAACTCCTATGCTTCGCGGGGTTCTCGTAACTTTTCCTCAATTTCTTGTGAGATGGCCTGGGATTCTACCTGCAGTGGCTGCGACTTCTCTGCGGCGTCAGCCTCTCTTTCTTGTAGAACTATAAGTTCTCTTTTCAGCTCCTTGACCTCTGAGAATCGATGTAGTCTGTCTTTTAGTGGCAAGGCCTTTATCTCTGCATTCAGTGCTTCTAACTGCGCTTGCTTTTCCTGCAAACGTTTTTGGGCCTGCAACAGCTGAGGATCCTATTGCAACGTATTGAAAATTCTTGTTGCATCATCCAGCAAAGTATGAAACTTCACTTTTTCACTAGAGATGTTTTCTGCGGCGGCCTTCACCTCGGCTGCCCTAATATCTGCTTGATTTGGTGGTGTCTTTAGGAGATTCTTCGCTTCCAAAGTGGCAAGCTTTTCTTTATAGTCAATCTCCATATCATTCCTTTCGGCCTTAAGGTTGCTCACCACAGAGCCAATCTTAACAAAAAAATTTGCGAGCTCTGACTGCTCGTCGCATTCTGGTATCTTTGCGCAGGCCAAAGCAACAGTCTCTTCTATCCTCCGGCGCTACTCTTGTGCGCTTTCAATTTCTTTGGACTTTTGCACACTCTCTTGTTGCAATTTCTTGTAATTTTCTTGTAATTTGTGATGGATGATGAGAATGACCCTATCTCGGTCATGAATTTCTTCCACAACCTACAGGTGTAGATTGTGTAGTCCTTCAAGTGGAAACATCGCGATGTCGATGTCCACATGATCTACTGATTGCGTGCCCGCAGCTATTTCATCGCGAGGTAGAATTACACTCAGTGGATCTATTCGGATGATGCGCTCTCTCAGTGGCAAGGTCAGAGTTAATGGCGTTTTCTTTGGCTATGATGTTCCACTTGATTTTCCTTCTGATTCAGACTTGCGAGCCAAGTCGCAGTGGACTTGCTCAATATTTACAACTATGCCTTACAAGGCAGAGAGATTCTCTTGCATACTCACTTTAATATCCTCATTCTTAGTGTCTTTGAGGGCCAGCATATCTTCTAGGTGCGCGCCGACCCTGGACGCGATGATCTCATGATCATCATCATGTAGCCTTGCTTCTAAGATGCCCTTAATGGATTTCGGCTTCTTCTTCTATACTTTCTCTGGTACAGAGCTTTCTGTTTCCTTTCTTTTCCCTGTTGGTGACTCTTCAGTGATCAGCGTCATAAATGGGGTGCTTTCTTCTGAATCTGAATCAATGATCACTGGTCCTTGACCTTTCCATTCATCTATCCATTCTTTCATAATGAAATCAATGCCTTCTTCATCTAGATGGTAGTTCCCCGGGAACCATTCTGGATTCTTTTTTTGCGCCTTAGGTGAAATATAAACATAATGCATGTCAGCCTTAAAATTTATAGTACAAATGTATTTAAGTATTACCTCCTTGGAGATGCGAGGTGTTCGGATGATGACATCACGTAGCTGTTCATAGTACGTGAATAGGAATTCATTGCAGGCGTGCTATCGTTCCGGTATCGAATTTGCTCAAAGATTAATCTGAATCCTCTACATTCGTCACTAGGGAATATGATGCCAACATAGTGCTTCTGTTCTTTCCAGCCAATGAAGTCAATTGTTACCATCAACCAGTTATAATGGAAGGGACTGTCGTGTTCCATAGTCTCGCGGACATCTTTTAGGAACTCATTCAGGAGATACTGGCACTAGTTAAATCTTCCCCCCTGCGCGGCCTTTTCCCTAAGGAGTATTGCGCCGACTGGTAGTTCACTAGGTCTTGCCTTCCACAAAATTTTTCCTGCTAGCAGTTGTGTTACGAACTGCGTAGTATCATCGGTTATATCGTCCGTGACGAACCCTCTTTTTCTTTTCGAGACGCTGTGTGTTGACTTCATTTGCGCGACAATTTCCTTATCTTTGGTCTTGTCTTGAAAGAACTTCTTAGGATCCTCGCCTCACTTGATCAGGCCTATGATCCGATGGATCAGGACGATGTTGAGATCGACGTTCCTATCCATCCAAAGGTATCCTTGGCGAGTGCGCAATATGAGAGTACGCACCACCACGTTCAGCTATGGACTTCTGTCGAAGTGTGGCAACCGCAACAGGTTCAGCAAACCTGATTCCACTACTTTGGACAGCAAACTCTGCGTGATCAGCACATCGTTGCCCTTCAAATCCTTCTTCCACAACATATATTGATCTAGCTGAAATTGAGTTTACTTCGGCTGGTCTGGCTCCTTCTGTTTTTGGAGCAAATCATGATCTTCAAATTTACATTCCACGAGCCTACCCAATAGGTTCTCTTTTGGATTTATGTGATGAGATATTGGTGGAAGCAGGATTTCATATTTTGCATTCTTGGTGAGCTTGATGGGCGGCGCATCCTGTGCATGTGGAGAAATATACTTTGGGATCAGGGTTAACGGGATTTCTTTGTCTATGGTCGGGGTTTCTGGAAGCTTGGTGCCCGACATCTTCGGCGTTGTCTTCTCGACTGCGGGTTCCTTACCCTTGCTTTCCATTAATGGGGGATGTCGTGGTGATCGGCATGAACCCTGTCCTTGCTCTGTAACACTCCTCTTAGCAAGGGTTCTCATCAACCCTTCAAGCCCAATTTTCTTAAGCACCCTCACATCCTACTCGACTATGGATTCTTGCTCGAGTTTCGAATCTTCAGACATTCACTAAACTTTCTTCTACAGACTCACGGGATAAGTTAGAGCTCAATGCAAACAGATCGAGAATATTGACTGCAAACAAAATTTAGAGTTTTGGTAATGCCCACGAGTCCATGCATAGCGGTATTTATAGGCGCAGTTGAGCTTCGCTGCGCCCATCCATGACTAGATAAGAATTAAATGACATGTCCATTGGCCAAATCCTCCATGGATTTTGGTCCTTTCCTTCATTAAGTGCATCAGAACGGCTAATTTTGGTTCACCACTTTGATTTCCTATCCCCTCTACCATCCTTAGGGATCCATCTATAGGGGCAACTATAAGATTGGTGATAACATTTTGGCACCGCTATCAGGGAGGTAGAGGCTTACCTTCGATGTCTACGAGTGTCCGTGCATTAATGCATATCTTATCGCATCTGGTATTTTTCCTTGGTGATTGTATTTCTAATTTCATAATTTTTCCAATCACCATCTTAATTCACTCATCTCACCTCTCCTACGACATGTATCTTATCGGTGAATTACTTGTGTGGTTCACCTGGCGACTCCACCTCGTGACTCTACTAAGGACCGAACCCATCATATTAATCTCAAGTTCTAAGAGTCATGCCTTACATCAAAGAGAGCGACTCAGAAAATGATATGATCATGAAAATGATGATCGAAATGGGTAAGCTGATAAAAAACTTGTATGGTGTGGTTTTAAATCAACAAAAAGAAACTATAAGGCGTGATGAACACCTTCATAAATTATCTGAGAATGTGTATACCAATGATTATTCCCAAACTAAAGCTGTGAGAAAGCCTTCAGATAATCAAGTGGTGACAAGATCCCAACCAAAGAATAATTTAAAGAATCAATATGATATCAAACCTGTCATAAAAGGAAGTTATCTTGACCAAAGGAACACCATTCGTAAGGCTCCTTCACAATCACCTAACGCTCCTCTTAAGGGAATCTTGAAGAATAATGATCAACCTAGAAGGATAATATCTCAAAAAAATAGGAAGACAACAAGTCCAAACCCTGCCAAATTTCAAAATAAAGAACCTATGCAAAGAAAACAAGTCTTCCTAGCAAAGAAGTTTCTCCTACAATACAAGAAATTTTAAACACTAATATATTAGGAAAAATTTCTGGATCTTCAATCATGGTGTCTCTGAAGGACCTGATAGTCATCCCTTCTGTTAGGTCGCAAGTAATGCATTTACTGGGTTTAGAATCAAATAACAAAGACCAAGGAAAACCTAATAAATTAAAGGTTGATTTAAGCAATTTCTTTTCTACACCAAATATTCATGTACCTCTTGATGAACTCCTAAAGATCCCTTCCTTATTTAACCAAGCTACTCAATTTTTAGGAATCAAACCTAAGGCTAAAATTCCTAAGAAATTGCAAATAGAGGAAGACCCTCCTGTCATGATTCAGAGTGTAACCGATAGTGGTAGGGGTCATCCACCCTTTTACATAGCCTTAGAAATAAACCAATTGATTCTACACAATTGCATGTTAGATTCAGGAGCAGAGGTTAATATTATGCCACTTAGGGTCATGGAACAGTTAGAGCTAAAGCCATCTTGGCAATTTAAGAACATGTGTGGGATGGACTCTAGACCTGTTAAATCGAAAGGGGTTATTGAAAATTTAAAAATGAAACCAGCTGCATATCCAGAGATTGAAATAACTATGAACGTGTTAGTCCTGGACATACCTAATGCATGGGGTATGTTGTTGTCCAGAGAGTGGGGTGCTAAGTTAGGAGGGAATATCCAAATGGACCTTTCATATGCTACAATCCCTATCGGAGGAAGTGCTTTCTATAAACTGGTAAATGAAAAACCTATGACTGAGCATGTAGAGACCCTTGAGTACCTCTTCGAAGAAGCCATGCATCCTACAGAGGAAGTTGGAAATTATATGGTATTGGCAAATTATTGGGAAGAACCTCGACAGCATCCTTTTCCTCCTAGTCAAGTATGGAAGATGCATTTTGATGGAGCTAAATCTAGGCATGGTGCTGGAACTGGGGTTGTACTTACCTCTCCTGCTGGGGAAGAAAAATTATTTTCTTTCCGCCTTGAATTTGAATGCACTAATAATGTAGCCGAGTATGAAGCATTACTTTTAGGACTAGTGATTGCCCGTGAGCAGAAAATCAAATGTTTAAGTGTGACAGGAGACTCAGATTGAATTGTATCCCAAGTTAAGAATCGGTTTGTAGCCAAGAATAATATACTTAGAGATTATATAAATGTTGTTTGGGATACCATTGAGATGTTTGATGCCTTTGCAATTCAAGCGGTTCCAAGAGAGGAAAATACTCTGGTTGATGCATTGTCAGTAATAGCATGCACTTTTGAAATCCCAGATTACCTCAAAGAAAAGGAGTGTAAAGTTGAAATATTATTTAGACCATATGTTCCTGATAATCAAGATCATTGGAAAGTTTTCGATAATGATGCACAGATCATTGCATTTTTACAATGCACAGATAATTTCCAAAATTCCAATGTTGATTTGGAAGATAAAGTAAACAACCTTTCTTTGCAAGATGTTGATATTATGAAGTTAGCAATCCCATTGGAGAAAAAATTCAATAGGCATGATGAATATAAGGGTAAAATAGCTGAACCAGTAGATGAGGTCATAGAAATCAACCTTGGAACCCCACTTTCTCCTAAAATGATAAAAATCGGGAAGAATGCCTCCCCGAAGGAAAGA
Organism: Larix kaempferi; assembly: GCA_027924585.1. Lineage (NCBI taxonomy): Eukaryota > Viridiplantae > Streptophyta > Pinopsida > Pinales > Pinaceae > Larix > Larix kaempferi. Next base: position 12,777,831 of record BSBM01000493.1, on the reverse strand, counting down.
AAAGCTATTGAAAATTTAATCAGAGAATACAAGGATGTATTTGCTTGGACATATGATGATCTTAAAACTTTTGATCCTAATATTATTGAGCACATTATCCCTTTGAAGGAAGGAGCAAAACCTTATAGGAAAAAGTTGCGAAATGTCAATCCTAAGCTTGCTCCCTTGATTAAGAAAGAGATTGAAAAAATGTTAGCTGCTGGAATTATCGGACCAATCCGACACACCACCTAGATTTCAAATCTTGTAATTGTGAGGAAAAAGAGTGGTGAAATTAGGATATGCATAGATTTTAGAAATCTGAATCAAGCATGCCTTAAAGATAACTACCCTTTTCCAAACATGGAAAATTTATTACAAAGTGTTACTGGGGCAGGAATGTTGTCAATGTTAGATGGTTTTTCAGGATACGATCAAGTGCGCATTAAAAAGGAAGACAGAGAGAAAACAACTTTTACAACTCCATGGGGAACTTTTGAATATATAAGAATGCCTTTTGGATTATTGAATGTTGGTTCGACATTTCAAAGAGCCATGGATCAGGCTTTTATTGATCTCATTGGAAAGATTATTGCCATTTATCAAGATGATCTAACATTTTTCTCCAAAGAGAGAGATGACCATGTGAAACATTTGAGGAAAGTTTTTGATCGATGTAGGAAGTTTGGCATATCCCTAAATCCTAAGAAATCCACTTTTGGAATTGATGAAGGCAAGTTATTGGGACATATCGTGTCTAAGGAAGGCATCAGAATTGATCCTGAATGTGTTCAAGCCATTAGTGCCATTGTTGCACCCTATAATGTGGCCTCCCTTCAGTCGTTCTTTGGAAAGATAAATTTTGTCCGAAGATTCATCCCAAATTTAGTTGAATTAGCCAAGCCTTTAAATGCCCTTTTGAAGAAGGATGTAAAATTTGTTTGGGATAAAGCATGTGAAGACTCATTTACTAAGCTGAAGAAAGCCATTTCAACTGCTCCTGTCTTAGCATGTCCTGATTATAGCAAGGAATTTATGTTTTACTCGTACGCTTATGAAGATACCATTGCTGGAGTTTTGTTGCAAAAGAACAGTGAAAACCATGAGCAACCTATAGCTTTTATGAGTAAAAATCTGCGAGATGTTGAATTAAAATACACTACTACTGAAAAGCAAGCCTATGCATTGGTCAAAGCCTTGAAACATTTTAGAACTTATGTGGGGTACTCTAAAATTAAATCCTTTGTGCCTTATCAGGCAGTTAAGGATGTCTTGTCGCAAGCAGACGGCATAGATGTCCGAGGAAACTGGATCTCACGAATCCAAGAATATGATTTGGAAATCAAACCCATTAAGATTGTGAAAGGTCAAGGTCTTTCCCAATTATTAACTGAGAAAGGTGATGGTCATACAGTTAATCTCGTCAATGAACAAAAGCCCTCTATTTTGCATATTGATGAATAGCATGAATGGTATAAAGATATTATCTATTTCTTGAGAAATTTATCCTGCCCTGATTATTTGGTAGACCATCAAAGGAGAGCTCTAAGATTGAAGGCTGAAAAGTACATACTAACTCAAGATGGTCTTGGTTGGAGGAACCCTGATGGAATAATTCTAAAGTGTGTTAATGTGGAAGAAGCTAAAACCATCATTAAGGAAATGCATTCAGGTGTTTGTGGTGGGCATTATGCACCTAGAACAACTATTGCAAAGATTATGAGAGCAAGTTATTATTGGCCAACACTTTTCAAGGATGTGCATTCCTTTGTTAGAACATGTCAAGAGTGTCAGTTTTTCTCGGGAAACCAAGATTGCAAGCCTTACCTTTAAATCCAGTTGTAATAGAAACACCTTTTCAACAGTGGGGTATGGATTTCATTGGACCATTTGATCAAAATTCAAGTAATGGTTATAAATACATCTTGACTTGCACAGACTATTTTACTAGCTGGGTTGAAGATGTACCTACCAAGAAATGCACAGCTGAAGTAGTTGTCAAATTTCTGGAAGAAAACATTGTTTCTCAGTATGGATGTCCTATGAAGATAACCACTGACAATGCCAAAGCTTTTAGTAAGTTAGAGATGTAAACTGTTTGCATGAATCATGGAATTACGTTGTCTCATTCATCAAATTATTATCCCAAGGGTAATGGTCTGGCTGAATCTAGTAATAAGAATTTGATCAAGCTTTTGAAAAGAATGGTGGGAGAAAACAAGAGAAGTTGGGATAGCAAATTGAAATATGCATTATGGGTGGACATGACGACAATTAAAAGGATCATTGGAAAATCTCCCTTCGAATTGGTTTATGGACAAGACTGTAGGCTTCCAATTAATTTGCAAATCCCAATATATGAGTTGTTGCATCAATGTACTTCAGATCAGGAAGCATTTCAAGCAAGAATTGACAAGCTAGTAGAACTAGATGAAGTGAGAAGGATGGCATTTGACAAAACTGTTATCGAACAAGTAAGAGTCAAGGGAACTTTTGATCAAAGAACAAGAGATGCAAAATTTGGAATAGGAGATGTAGTCTTACTATGGGATAAATTAAAAGAGAAACCTGGAAACCATGGAAAGTTTGAAAAAATATGGATGGGTCCTTACTGAGTGTCAAGGATAGCTGGAAAAGGGTTAGTTTATTTGGGAACTTTGGATGGAGATCAACTTGAGCTTCCTATAAATGGGCTTTTACTAAAGCATTATTTCCCTCCCATTGCATGAGTATATTTTCTATTGCCTTGCCTTGCCTGGTATTTTAGAGTAGGTAGGATCTGAATAAGCCTGCTTGGGAAGTAGTTAGATTTTCAGCCATTGAGTCTGGCACTTTTCTTGTTGTCCTTTCTAAATCTCCTTTTGAAGCTCCTAGTTCAGCCGGGTACTTGCCATTTTCGTTTCCTGCACAATAAAATTTCAAACTTTTTCAAAAGTTATGTTAGTAGATGAGATTTACTTTTCTGCATTTTAATTTCATTGTTGTTTGATTTGAGATTTACATATATATGCATGCATTGTTCTGGCGACCGGTCTGTGAGTTTGGTATAGCTCTGGACATTTTGCAGATAGCAGGTATCATTTTGGTAGCAAATGTAGAGCTAGAGTGCTGGATCGAGGATATGAGTAGCAGAGTTTGAGGACCAGAGATTCTGAGGTTCTCAAGCGCTCTTTTTCAGCAGAGCACTTGTCCCAGCTGGAGCCAGATGTTATCAAATATATAGTAGTCGGGCTACCATTCTCTATTTTTCAGATTCCAGTACACTTTTCAGCCAGTTCCCTTACATTGATATGCAGAGATGAGCATCTATTATGGATCACTATCAGATTATGGACAGCAGTTTTATTCCCCATGCCATGACTGAGTTTCAGGACACTCGGAGAGAGGACTGATGTAGCCATTTAGCCATTTATACTGAGCAGTCAGTATTGCCCAGTGTTGTAGCAGTATTTCAGTGGACAGATGATGGTTCAGAGATTGTACATTCAGGTATATGACTCAGCAGGTATATTATTGTGTTATGGTTAGATTGCTTTTATATTCATTCTTGTGACATGTCTTAGCATTTAGTATCATGATCTGGCGATCATATAGATATGTGGACTTGGTTGTATGTTTATATATATTATATTGTCCCTACTCAGATTTAGAAGTTCTTGACCTATACTCATTGGTTTTACCCTCCTCAGGGAGATTAGAGGTGATCATTCCCACCATACTTTGGCTTGCTAGTGTTGGCTCCATTATTCATTGTCTTCATACATCCATTACCTACCAATTTGTTCTTACCCTGACTTGCTACTTGACTAGTGGCATGGAGGACCTTTCCCCGCTGTAGCCCCTGTACTGGATGAGCTTCCCCGTTTATTGTGTCTCGACTCTGAGTTGGTGACAAAAATTACCTTTGGTGAGTTGGATTGTAGGCCTACATCATTCTGGTCAATTGTCCCGATGTTTGGCACTAGCACGAAGTCCCCCTAGTCACTAAAGATGTTGTTGGCTAAACCTAAAATAGATAGTGCTGCCATAAATACAAAGTGTGAAAATGAAATGTTATATCTATTGTGAAAAGCCAAATGAAATTGGAAAAGAAGTATCAAATGTAATATCTATTGTGAAATGTAATACCCAGGTAAACAAGATGTCTAAAAGACACACCTGGAATAAAATAGCTCAGGTAAACAAGTGCCTTAAAAACACACCTGCAGCATGAAGCCTTATGAAAAATGTAAATCTATGCAATGTGTTTCTAAACACACATAGATCAAAGGCTATGGAAACTGAAGGCCCAAAAATCAATGAAACTTAAAAGCTATATCAAAAATATTGCTAGCCTCATTTGTATTATGGATTGTGAGCATCTGCCAAGGTGAATAAACACTCTTTGAACAACTTACCCATTTGTGAGACACCGCCATTCCCTGTATTATTGCTTATCCAGTATATGCTATGGTGTGTATTCCCTTTCCATATCTGAAGTGTCACAGTGTTAAGTCAGTGAGTCATCCCTTAGCCTACCCTTTGCATTTATAAATCCTTCACCCTTCACTAGCAAATTGGTCACAACTATGAAGTGAGTATGGTCCTGAAAGTCTAGTCTAAGTCATAAATAATATTAAAACTCTTTATAAATTGGATTTAGATCGCCAGTGAAATGTTTACTCTTTTCTATAATTGTTACTTGAATGAGATGTAGAGCATGTTTTAACCTCTGACACTTGTAGTAGCTTGATGACAGTTTGGGTCATATTTTGGTCATGTTGACTTGGTCAAACTCAGTTTGACCAAGGTCAACTACAAGACATGTGGTGGTTAGACCTTATGATGATGCATATGGATGGTATATGGTCTATGTACAGGTACATGATGGTTCTAGGTAGCAGATACAGATTTATGATGATGATTTGTGGTTTTCAGTATTATTTGATCATTTACAGATTATTATTATTTTATATGTCTGAGCATATTGGATATATTATATGACCATGCAGAGATCCATAGGGTGTATGAGTACACACCTTGGATTTTTTTGGGCTTTCTGAGTCCAATGAGACAATTTGTTTTCAGTTCCGGGCAGTTACAGTGATGATTTAGCCTCAGTTGGCTATCCTAGTGCAGTTTTGGTCTATCAGATGAGCTGTCAGAGCAGTGGTGAGATTTGATGGGTTCACCTAGGGAGATGTACATGGAGGGGTGGTCCAGCCACTTGTTATTACCATATTACCCCCCTCCCAGACACACTGGTGACCTTACCTTGACAGCGCAGGCACTCCAGGAGGCAGTTTGGGCAGTTTCACACCTCCCGAGGCAGATTAAAAATGACAAAAATGGCTACTAGGAAATTAGATTTGGGCTACTGAGGCAAGGTAATAGCATGGGATGATGTTTGATGACGAGTGGGATGTCTTCCACACCTTCTCCAGTAGTTTCAGCTTTCAGTGACGCCTACACTCACCTCTCCAACATTTTATATGATTTTCTAGAGCCTCCTAAGGCTCATGACTTTCCCATAGAGGCACGATTTGGTGCTTAGAGATATATTTTATTATTATTGTGCTATGGGGATTGACCAAGGGTGCTATAAATTGCCCCTTGGACCCACCATGAGCTAGATATTATGTTTTATCATTGATATTTGGTGGGACTCCCTCTCCTAGGGTGATTTGGTCCATTGATGTATTATTATATTGTATTATTGAGTTGATCTATGTACTTTATTGTTGAGCTCATCTCAACCATTGATTAGATCATGTTGATCTTTTAATCTTAGCCATCCATTCAAAAGGTGGTTAGGGTTTTGGTATCTCTCCATCTTATTTAAAGGAGAGAGCTTCTCATTGTAAAGGGTCTTTGGCTCTTGGAATCTTTATATAGAAAAACTTTTCTGTGGAAATTCTTATGGTCTCCTTTGCATCTGGTGTTCTTAGATGGTGATTGTAAAGTCTATTGTATCCTAGCATTTGGGAATTTGTTGGAATATCTATTTTTGGTGGAAACTGTGTCTTGTCTACAGGAGGGCGAATTCATCTTAGGAATTTTTGCAGGGATTCCTCCACTCGCTTGGCTTGGCATTCGCTTGTATTAGGGGGTTATCATTAGTATCATTGTGATCTATGCTATCTTTCTATTATTTCTTTTGTAGCATTAGTCTGTATCTCTTGATGCAATAAATCTTCTATTGTTGACGTTTATTGTGCAGGAGGGAGGGCGCATTGGCTTCCTTGGGAAAATCGACTTCAAGGAAAACTACATCAAATCACTTCAAATTGATCGGGTTTGCATAGATCATCATCATCAAGGCATCTACAAGGTTACCTAGGTAATATCCACATGTTTGTTCTTCTTATCTTAGCTCCAATCCATTGGCATAAGCATATAACTGTTAAAACCCTCATTTTACACTTTCTCAGATCTACTCAGATCTAGCAGGCTTTTCGGTAAAACATTTAAAACCCACCTCTATAGTATCCATAGCAATTCGGATCTGTAGTTTGGTGAGGATCGGGCTTCATTTGACACATTTTTCGAGGCACTTATCCTCCCTTTCGTGAGGTCTCACTCCTTGGGTTGGGTGAGTTTTGCTAGTTTTGAGACATGGGTAGGTGAGATCCCACTTGATCTACACTCCTCACACTTGATAACCTACACCCGGTATCTCACTTCTCTGATTTTCACCTTGTGGGCCCATTTCCTCATTTTGAGGGAGTTGCTCCACTTGGGTCATTGGGTGAGGTATTTTCAATCTCATATCTATTGATATCTAGCCATTGGATGACCTTGATATTCAAGACCCACCTTGCATCACACCTTGACAACCCCGATCTACAGTTTGGTGGACATCTGACTCCATTTGGCCCAATTCCCAAGGAACTAGTCTTCTCCAAGCCCTCACGACTTTCCTGGGTTGTCTTGTTTCCCTGTGGGTTGATCTTTGTCTGGTTGCTTGTACACTTAGATATTGTCATATCCCTCAATCAAGCATAGCTAGAAAGCCCCAATTGTCAGATCTCAGTTTTGGGACACTTTCCCTGTTTTAAGAGACACGTATCACAACCTAAACTAGCTTTGAATCCTGGAATCATATTTAATCTCTGAATCACTGTGCTTAAGATCTAATCCTAAAGTAATATCATCTCTAAGCCTCCACTGTGGTCCCAAATCCTTAAATCTAGGGTTCCATACTTGTCACCTTACCTACCTCATTTACTTGATCTGATATGGTGATTGGGTTGATCTCTCCTATCGGGAGTAGATCTGGGTCTCCCCCTTGCTATATTGGCTTTGATAGCTAAAGTGAAGATTGCCTTGGTTGGCATGACAACCATCCTTTTGGGAACCAAGGCTGTCTTGGTTCACCACTTTGGTTGTCTATCCCCTCTACCATCCTTAGGGATCCATCTATAGGGGCAACTATAAGATTGGTGATAACAGAACTTATGGATAAAGTCCTTGAATGCAGCCACAACAACTTTGGAAAATATGGCAGGTGCATTCTTCAAGCCAAATGGCATAACTATGTATTGATATGATCCCCATTTAGTAGCAAATGTGGTCTTATGTCTGTCTGCTGGATCAATTCGGATATGATGGTATCCAAAGAATCCATCAATGAAAGAATATGCCTCATTCCCTCCAACATTATCAAGTACCTCATCTGTAAATGGAGTAGGAAATGGATCATGCAACAAAGCATCATTCAATTTCTAATATCTACGCATATCCTAATCTCACCTTTAGTCTTTTTATCCTGGAAAACCATAGGGCCTATCCACTCTGACTCTTCAACTTGCTCAATGATCCCTGCATCAAGCATCTTATCAATTTTTGCTTTGACTCTTTCTTTATATCTAGGATTCAATCTATAAGGCCTTTGCTTTACGGGCTTCGTGCCTGGTTTCAGAGGTATTTTCATAACCCCTAAGTCACCCAAAATGCCTTTCATTTCGGAGAACTTTGTCGGAAACAGATCATGATACTCATGTAGAAGGTCTGCGATCTACATGACCATCTCATCATCCCAGTAGTCTCCAATGGATGCAAAATTCGGCTCTTCACTTGTGCCAATGTTCACTTTTTTGGTTTTAACAGGTCCACTCATATCTGGAATTTCTAATGGAGTTCCCTCTACATCGCGCACTCCTTCTGATTCTGGTATATTGATGTTGCGTGGATCCTCCTCATCGCTTTCCTCTTCCTTTTATTCTTCATCTTCAACAAGATTATAGCATTCAAGGGCATGCTCTATATGTCTCGCCCATTCTGGTTGTCTATTCACAGGTACTTTTACATCTTCAAATATATTTTCCTTGATTTCCTCCAATGCCTCATTTATACTTGGGCATTTAGGTTTGAATATTATTTCCTTGAGAATTTGTAGTGCTTCATTTATGCTTGGACTTTCATCTTCAAAGCTAAAGGTTCTCTGGAAGTTCGCAGTTAAGGTAGACCAAACTATTGTTCCTCTACGCAACTCCGTATCCAGGTACCAATTCTTTGGAATCTGTTCCTCCAAAGTATGCACAAACAGGAGAACCCATTATGTCTGTGGTCTCTTTATCCATGCTTGTGAAAAATTTCAATGTGATCCCTCGGATCCGTCTGTCCATTATACTTTTCAAATGTCAACGCAACCTTCTCTGTGAATCTGATCTGCATAATGTGTATGCACTGGTCCCATGTTGTCAATGTCTGCTTATGTGCAGCCCACCATCTCGCAGGTGTCTCACGCAGAGCTATATCTAATGCTGGAATGCGGTGTTCAATTGCAACTGATACAATATATTCTTGAATAAACGAATAAACATTAGTCTAACCATCATAAATTGGAATTGGATTTACCTTTGTTCCAATCCAGTACAGTGACTTTGTGATTTGTGCGCATCTTCTTGTAGATACTTCATCCATTCTGCTTTGTCAGTTTTCCAGTCCTACATCGGAGTCTGATATGCAAGAACTGTCCCATCGGCAACTGAGCATTCCATCAGCGGTAGGATTGATGTAGTCAGCGTCATTCATAGTCATCTTGTATATGCAATCAAGATCCTGTGCTATGGATTCTTCCTAAATCGACTCACTGTATCTTTCTCCCTGTGAAGGGTCCAATGGTGCGATTACCCTTATATGTTGCCCTTCAAAGATCATCTTCTTTGTTTTCTGATTTATGATTGCGAGGTTATCCATCGCCCAGTCTATCCCCAATAATGTTGGATATGGGTTACTATCATCGATGATCTCTATAACCTCAAAGTCTGCTGAAATTCTGACTCCATCGATGTCTACAAGTACATTGGCTAACCTCCCAAAGGGTATGACTTTCTGCTTATTTTTTAATCTCAACTGTATGGGTGACCATGATAATGTTGGTTTCCCCATATGTTTCCATGTCTGCTTAGTTAAGACATTTACCTCTGACCCTAAGTCAAGGATGATCTCATCCATCTCATAATCTCCTATCTATGCATTGAGCCTCATTTCTCAGACTGTTCTTTTATGGCTCTTGATGTGATGAACTACGCTCTGGGCAGTATCCTTCTCATTGCGTGGCTCATATTGGTTTAGTAATTTTTCCAACTCCACTACAGGATATTTTCTTTTCAATAATTTCATGCAGCTCTGTAGGAACTGCGCAACAGAAGTTCATGTTTCTGTTGCGGTGCACGTTTTGTCATATGCCACTGTCATATCCTTCATAGGCGTTGTTTCACTTTGCAACAGAATTCTTGGTGACACAGGTGTTGGTTCTTTGAAGATGTTCCTTGCTTCTATGAATACTTCCTTGTTCTTCTCCAGATTGAAAGCAGGTGCTTTCGTAGTTGCTTTTCTGATCCAGACCCCTTCTGCAGGATTCTGCTTAACTTGACGATTCTCAGAAGTTGAAGCTTCTACTCCTCCATCCCTTCCAGTTGCAAGACCAATTTGTGTCATAGCATTAATACTTGGATCTGCAGTTCTTTTCTCTGTTGCGATCATCTGAATGTTCGGATTTAGTCCTTCTTGCTTTCTTTTTTGCATTTCTGCTGCTATCACTAGACATGCCTCAATAACATGATTGAAATATTTGCAGTAACTACAAGTAGTACACGCGTTGGTACAGTCTCTAGACATATGGCTAGGATGACCACAGTTATAACATATTATCTGACCTCTACCTCTTCCTTGTCCTGGGCCAGTGTTTCTTCCTCTCCTGTGGAATCCTCCACGGCCTCTGTATGTGCCTTGATCGTACTGCGCATTATCCTTGTTCTGCGGTGTTTCTTGTTGAACTCTATATACTCCACCACCACGCATATGATCCATATCTTTATTTCTTTCCATCATGAGCTCATATGCTCTACATTTGCATTCATCATGTCCAACTGACTTACAAAATGTGCAATATAAATTCTTAGGTGTTCGCACATATTTTTGGATTAAGTAACAATCTCCAGGTCAGTGTCCTCTAGTTCTACAAATTTCACACCATGGCGCTTGGTTCCGATTCAATGGATTTGGTGCTCCACTGTTAAGGTAATCTTGGAACAAAGGACAGTGATCCCTAGTGTGTCCTTCTCCCTTGCATCTTCTACACCAGATTTCATGTCTTTGTTCTTTTCCCTTCTTCATGTCCTGTAACTGTAATGTTAAGGTTGCTAGCCGATTCTGGATCTAAGTCATCCCTGTGCTAGTCTCTCCTATAGGCGAATGTTCTAATTTCATTGCGACTCTAGTGCTTATGCCTGCGACACAAACTTTTGTTGCATCAGTGATAGTCTAATATGTGGCAACATCGCGGCTATAAACCACTATTTTTGTTGTTGCGGTGGTGGAATGTCAAAACTGACTTTATCTAACAATGTCTTAAACTTCTGGTCAAATTCCCAAATTGACTCAGTAGTTTTCTGCTTAATTTCTTTCAATTCCGTTATACATTGTGATTCTGATTTGGGCTTCTTGAATTCTCCTAATAGTGCAGCCTTGATTTCTACTAGAGTTCTATTTTGTCCAGTAGAATATTTCATGAACCAGTTCAAGGCTCTATCTATGAATGTCGTGATGAGTTGCGCTTGCTTCACAGCGTCATCCTGGACTTGTTTTACATTCCATACGGCTTCACACAGAAACCAGTGTTGTTCAGGGTCTTCTAGGCCCGTGCCTTTAAATATCGACATCTTAATATCATCAGTCATTCTTCTTCTCAGATGCGCAATATTCTGAGTTGTGTTAGGGATGGTACTACATGGAATGTTCTGAGTCAGAATATTCTGAGTACTCCCTCTTGCGTTGTTACTAGTGTTGATGTTCTGAAGATTTGCGGTGTTATCAATAGGTGGATTCTGCGGAGTTATAGGCTGATAGTTCACTATTGGAGGTTATGTCTAGCTATCAGTCTGAACTGGTATCTCAGTGTCTACACGGAGTCCACTAGGGTTATTTTCTGTATTACACTTGTATCTTTTTCCACTTCTTAGGTTATATGTATCTTCGTCACTATCACTGTATGTGAGATCGACCATTACAGATTCAAAAGCTTCTAGGAATTCTACTGCATTCTTAAAACGCCTTTCTCAGCTAAAATCATTTTAATGTATAAACTCAAAATGTTCAGGTACTTACCTTTGAATCCCTTAAAAAACTATGCTTTGGTTGCGCTGTAAGACTTTAATGTGTCCACAGCGAACTCTGTCATGAAGCCTTCTAGTATATTGTCAACCCAAAAGTCAACTGCTCTCGAGAGTGGACTGTCTATTGCTTTGAGCCTATGAATGAGCTTTGGTGTCCACTTGGTCGGTGCTCCTTCCTGGAAACAGTTCTTTCACTCTGCAAGTCCTTATATCCACTCGTGCAACTTGTTTCCAAAAGATGCAAAGAAAATTTCATGAATATCCTCCCACAGATATTTATTCAACGACTGTATGCCAGATAGACGCGGATGTCTATTCTCTTTTCTTACAAAATCCTTCTCTGTCTTGTCCACCCAGTCCCATATTTCTTTCTTGTCTAGATTCCAAGGTTTGGTGCTCATTAGCAGTTCAAGGGAACCATTCGTTCCAAACACATCACTATTTCAACTGCGCGAACGGAACCATTTGTTCTGAATGTATCACTAGTTCTTTAAGCATATGAACATCACCAGTTCAAGCGTAGCAACGGAACCATTTGTTGGATGTCTTTCTGTTCTTGAATTTTTCTAGATAGACCCAAGTTCTACGCGGTTCGAGGAACTAACAAAACCCCTTTTCACCGGCCCTTTCGGCAACAATATGCGAATAGATTGAGGTCTCACCCGAGGCAAAGTTATGGGGGGGTTGCAGAATCAGGTTTCCACAACCAGGTGATGCGTGCTTCAACTGACTGGTGAGCAACGCGCTACAGGACTCGCGCTGCTAGCTGGGGACTACGCGAAGTCCACCTACTTCGCCGCTAAGACTATGCAATAGCGCATCCAAGGACTACGTGTCGCAGAATACTTCCTGCGTTACGACGATAGGCTATCAATAGCGTATCTCGCAACAATCTCCACCAACAGGACAACGCATTGACTAGACCACGCGTCTTATTAACACTTAGATGCATCAGCTTGTGTTTACTTAGTGTAACTTATTCGATCAACCAATGCCTTAAGTTATTTATCTTATGACCTTATGCAGTATAACAAAACACAATGTACTGTGTGCTTCTGGTGCTGTGCTTCGAGGGAATCGCACGATGCGAACTCCACTAACTTAAGTGTTTAACCTATTAACTTATGCATTCATCTAACTTGGAACTACTTGCACACTTAACATTCATTCACATACGTCGATACTTAACATAGTATTCCCATCCTTATCCTTGTGGCGAATACATATAAAAGCAAGAACATATGAACTCATAAACAAGATCACACGCATTCATCATAAGCAAATACACAGATGCAACACATAATCAATCACATAACACATAATTTAACATGATTCACCCCCAGGATGGAATCTACGTGCACAGGAACTATTCTTATATTATCAAAGGGAAGGGTACAACAGTTCCAGTCTGCGCACTCAGCTGCAGACTCTCTTCTATCTTCAATAGGTCTCAGCGCACACAGCTTGCAGAGCCTTTTTACAATGGTTTCTCACAGAGATCAACACAACTCTTGTCAATCCTCTATCAAAAAGCTAATCTTTCAAACATTTCCCTTACAAAAGTATTCCCTTTTATAGATCATGCCCGTAGGTCATGTCTGTTACAATCATGGTGGGTTGGATCAAACCCTAAGGTTACCCAAAACAGAGCTAGTTACTCCACTAACCAACTATCAGGTTATGACAGTGACTCGTCGTCGTGGCCGCCCTTATGTGCTGTCTTCGGCTCTGGCATCTTCTGTCTGCACGTGGTCACGTCGCTTTTAGCCACCCTGTTAAACGCATGCCGACGGGTTGCTTTCATCTGCAGCTTCTTCTCTAACGGTTTTGCACAACCGTTCCACTTAGTGCTGGCTTCACTTGTGTGGCCAGTCACTTTCCTTCTCCTTACCCTCCTCTTGGTAATCATGGAGAATCTTCCTCAAAACAGGTTGTCAATCGACCTCGCCAGAATTGATACCGGTTTCCTTCCAAAATGCATCTGCGCCCGATCTTCATGGTGCTGGCTTCATAGCGCTGGTCTTCAACCACGTTGTTCCTTTCCTTGCCGATGTTGCGCTATGATGTTACTTCGCAACTTCCCAAAAATATGTTGACAAAAATGGCCTACTTGGGCCAGGCCCAACACTCCTTTATATTTTGGAAACTCCTTTGGAAACCATTGTATAATTCTTTGAAGTTGCCATTGAGTTGCTAATATTTGAGTTTTTAATATTCCAAGAAAATTTCAGAGAGGAATCACCATTCTTGCTACTGCATTACTCTAATTACAATCACCTTCTCGAATGGTGACTCAATCTCCCATGCTGCTTGATGCCCCCAAAAATTGAAATCAATGATACCAAAAATGACCCCAGGGTCCCAAATGATCATGATACATGCATGGTGTGAAATTTCTACTATGAAATGCCATGAACACCAAGCATGTAAAAACTGAATCAATCTCTCAAAAGGTATCCCACATAGGAAACTGAAACACTGCTCTGCAAAGATGAAATCAAACAGCTGAAGGTTGCTTTTCTCTCTCAAACCAACAATCGATTTGCTGCTCCAAGTGAGCTGAAACCAAGCAATACCAAGATCCCATTGCTTGTGTTGCATCCTTCAAAACATCACGAGTACAAAATATAGATCATCAAAGTACATAACAACATCATATAAATGTACATCAAGAAGGTACCTCATCAAAGAATCATAAAAGTGCTTATACATCCAAGTAAGTAGATCACCATGTGCCCCATACACACAATCATCAAGTATTATATCAAATCTTGTAATGTCCCCATTCAAATAAATCTCAAAAGAGAAAATTCCACCAATCTGCTAGTTTCCTAAGTTGGGGTGGAAACATTGGGATTTTGTATAAGGGAGCTAATAAACCCCAAATGGAATTAGATTGACATAAATATATTAAAAGGGGTTAAATAAATATTTATGATAGGAAAATAAGGTGGCACTTGTTGTTGCCCACGGCATTGAAGCACAGTTGGTGCATCTCCCTTCCCAGAGTTAGCATCTTGCTTACTCTTATACTTCTTCTTCTTTCCTCTAAGGTCTATGGATGAGACTGTGAGGGTGTCAGAAGTGTTGGAGGGATTAGCAGGTTCTTGCATTGCCTGGCCAGCTGTGGGTTGCAAATTCTGAATAGAAACTTGTCCCGAATGTGGGGTAATATGTTCAAGACAGCTAAAGGAATCCATCATACCATTGGAATGAGGTTCATGTGGCAACCTAGTTGGATCAAACACAGGTCTTGCAGGTTGGTTCCCAAAAGATTGGTTATTTTCTAGAACTTGACCACTCCATGGTAGAATGGGATTAATGGTTAGATTTCCCCCTTGCGGGGTTAGGCCCGAAAAAGATTGGTTACTTTCTAGAGCCTGGCCACTCCACTAATGTGGTCCCTGAGTGTGATAAGAATTCCAAGGTGGGTTTCCCATTTGCGGATACTGACCCCAAGAAGTTTGGAAACTTCCTGAAACATGACCATTAGGTGGATTGCCTCCTTGCGGAGGTGGGGTCCAAGAAGATTGGTTATTTCCTAGATCCCAACCATACCATGGCGGTTGAACTTGGTATTGAAAATCATTTCAAGGTTGACTGCCTCCTTGCGGAGGTGGAATCCAAAAAGGTTGGTTACTTTCTGAATATTGCCCAGTCCATTGTGAACTAGGTTGCATGTATGGATTTCCCCCTTGCGGGGGTATGTTCCATTGAGATTGATGACTTGGTGGAACATGACCATTCCATTGCAGGATAGAATTAATAGGTGGATTGCCCCCTTGCGGGGGTATGCTCCATTGAGATTGATGACTTGGTGGAACATTACCACTCCATTGCTGGTTGGGATTCATGAGTGGATTGCCCCCTTGCGGGGGTGGGCCCCAATTAGATTTGTTACTAGTTGGAATCGAACCACTCCATTGAATGTGTCCTTGGTTTAGATTAGCATTCCAAGGTTGATTTCCTCCTTGCGAAGGTGGGCCCCAAGAAGATTGGATACTTCCTGAAACCTCCCCACTCCATGGCAGAATGGGGTTGATAGGTGGATTGCTGCTAGGCATTGTGCTAGGATAATTCGGAGGATAACCCCTTGGGGCATTTCCACTAATCTGAGGAGCATAGCCCCAAGTGGCATAAATGTTCCATGGTTCATTGCTTCCTCCAGGAATATTACCATTCCATGGTGAAGGGTTTCCCCCGGAAGTAGAGTTTGGACAAGTGTTTTGTATACCATGAGGACTCTGATTTACTCCTTGTGTGTGTTGACCCTGATTAGCTGATCCATATGGAAAACCAATGTTTGAGAAAGCCATGGGGTCCCTTGTTGATTTGTGCATGTCATTCAAACTTTCAAAAAGAGGTTTGATATCACCCAATGACTCACGGATAGTAAGTGCCACTGGTTCTGAAAGACTCATCAAAGGAGGAATTTCATGAGCATGTGTGTGATGTTTCAATATTTCAATTTTAACTAGAGTAAGATTATCAACTATTTATGTATCCAGTTTGTGATGTGACGATGAATTCTCAGTGTTGATTTGATGTTGTTCTTCTCGAGTAATGTTAATTGAGTTGAAAATCAGTTTTGTTTCCAAGTCATTAGAATGTGGTTTTTGTGTCTGTCTATGCAATGTAGTAGGGCCTTCAAATTCTGGTGACGCACCTCACTACCATCGTGACTGGAGGATCGAGAGAGTAGCCACTTCTAAGAAGTTGACAAAAGGATGTGTTTAAAATGATATTTTGAATCAAACAATCCTAAGGCAGTCTAGACTTAAAAAATGAAAAGTGTCCACACAGTAAAAATTCCCTAGAGATTTCAAGCAAGTAAACTTACTTTTCCAAAGAACCGAAGCTCAGTGAAAAGATGGATTGTAGGGCCTTCCGAAACTAGTAGTTGCTGAGGGATTTCATGTCTTCATACAATTGCTAGGATCGAAGGTGTGAGAAATAGTTACAATAAACTTTAATCACCAGGGGTACAAGTGTTGGTTCCTGACCACTCACCCTCCTAAGGAGTAAAAGTTCCAAAGTCTGTCTCAGGTATTGCAAGTGTGTCCCACTGACAACAGCCTATGTGATATCCTAAGAATAGCCACTAAAGTTACCACTTCGCAATCGACAGTCGAGCGGACAATTGTAAGTCGAGGACAACTCTTATTACTAGAAACTCTAGAAACAGTGATGTCACCTCGAGGACTTGTCACTGAACATAGAATCCCTTCGATAAGCTCATGTCCCACTAAATAAGCAAGAAGGGGGAACCACCCTTACTTATCCAGATTGACCTCGTGCTTGATGCATGTTTCAGAAGCGCTTTTCCGACAAGCGTTTTTTGCGACAATGGATTTACTCTCTTTAATCAATGCTAGTTTCGAAGTTTTGCAGCCCAGGAGTGTTAACTCTCCACACCTAACCAGGGCACTAACCTAAACTTGTTGATGATATAAAAATAAAAAGTTTGTCAATTTTAGATTAAGCGCCAATTTTTAGTGGAAGTTTGCTTAGTCTCAGGAGTGGAAGTGAAACTGATGGTGTTTCGACTCAAAAAACAAAATGAACCACACAATGCAAGATGCTCGCTATGTTATCTTTCAGTTCGATGAATATCCTAACTGAAGGAAGGGTTAGAGGTTCATGAGTTTCTTTCAAACATGCAAAATTTCTAGTAGATGTTTTATGTTCATGCACAGTTTTCCTGAAATATGGATAGTAATCGATGTGTAAAGATCAATGTAATCCAAACAGATATCTCAAGTAAACATGAATCTAATTCTATTACACGGGGGATCCCTGTTTCGCATTCACAAGATCGCCCGAAAGCCCAAGTGAAGAGGATACGCAAAGCCCTTTGGAATGATTTTGAATTAAATCCTAAACTATTACACGTGAGATACACTTTCTCATTCACAAGATCATCATAAGATGCGAGTGAAGAGGATACGGTGCCTCAATATAAGATGCTTGAAAATCAACCCCTAAACTATTACACGTGAGATACACTTTCTCATTCACAAGATCATCATAAGATGCGAGGGAAGAGGAAACGGTGCCTCAATATAAGATGCTTGAAAATCAACCCCTAAACTATTACACGCGAGATACACTTTCTCATTCACAAGATCATCATAAGATGTGAGTGAAGAGGATACAGTGCCTCATACACAATATATCTCAAGAAAACTGAACTGTAAAGGTACAACTCTCTCTAATCGTGCATGAAAATTATGATAATATTCCAACTCTAAAAAAAATGTAACTAATTAAAGTTTTAATTCTGTTTTTTGGGAAGAAATGATTCTCAAATTATCTCAAACATGTAAGGTGTAAGGTGTTTTTTCAAATGCAAAAGGTGTGTGTAAGGTGCTTCTAAAGGTATAGAACTCCAATCACAACTCAATTTAAACCAAACCTTTTTAAAAAAATTCAAAATTTTTTTCTTTTTATTTTAAACCAAATTTTTGAAGCTTTGTAATAGAAAATTTTCAATTTTTTTTATTTTTGTTTTATACCCAAGTTGAAGAAATGAATTCCATTATGCAAAACAAAAAACAAAAACAAAAAATTTAAAGATTTTTTAACTACATTCTAACTCCAAACCTATTCCATGTTAATCAAAAAATTTCAAATCTTAATCCAAATTATGCAAACTTACGTGAACTTGTTTGAACCCTTTTTAATCTTTTGAATTCAATGAAAACGATGGTATCTTCACTATGCAAAATTCTTGCCAAATGGTTGATTTTTTAATCTTTTAATTCAATGGAAAAATTGTAATTCAACTTATACCAAACTTATTCCATACTTTGTAATTCTTTTAAATCAATGGAAAATATTGTAACTCAACGTATACAACACTTTTTCATTTTTATTTTTTTTTAAAGAATCAACAATTGAGATTTAAAAAGAATCTTTAAACAAGTATCAAATGCACAAATTTTGGTTCATGTCGACGTGGTCATCAACATTAAAAATTTCGCTCAGCATCCTAAGACAATGCATTCACCAATCCTAAGCATTCTTGTGGATCATTTTGTCCACTCAGCATCATAAGACGATGCATTCACCATTCAATAGCAAATGAAAAGTTTAGAAATGCCAATGTATGCAGAGATATTTGGCGCTCAAATTTTAAGGAGGTTTCAAACACTACCAAAACGTATTGACCAAAAGCATTAACTAAAACGCCTTCAGCGAGTATTTAACCGGCAGACTTTGAAGAATGTTGAAGAGTTGAGATTTTAATGAAGAGGCATCCACCAACGTAGGCTTCAAGACTTGAGATGCAGAGTTCAATAAACTGCAATGCCGACCCCAAACTACTAACGCCGATCCCATTCACCAAGACTTGAGATTGTAATCGAGTTTGAGATTTTAATGAGGATGCATTCAAGATTTGATACGCAGAGTTCAAGAAGCTTCAACGTCGACCCCAAACTACCAACGCTGAGGTAAAAATGCTTTAAATGTTTTAATGCAGGTTAAAATCTGGGCATCTTATGCAAAACGTAGGGTTTAAGAAATTGTTGTAAACTTTAAAGGTTGTCACCACAATACACGCTGAGATTTGAAGATTTTTAAGGATTTGGATAGGAATTAAAGTCTGCACACAGGGTCAAGAAATGGCTGTAAACTTTAAAGGCTGTCACCACAATCCACGCTGAGATTTGAATATTTTTAAGGATTTGAATAGGAATTAAAGTCTGCACGCAGGGTCAAGAAATGGCTGTAAACTTTAAACGCTGTCACCACAATCCATGCTGAGATTTGAAGATTTTTAACGATTTGGATGGGGATTAAAGTCTGCACGCAGGGTTCAAGAAATGGCACAGAGCTGCCAGATTTAGTGCAGAGATCAACATCTTGCAATCTTAATTCTTTTAAATCTTCAACATTATACAGAGCAGGGTGACAGTTTGAAGCATTTCACGCAGAGTCTGAGGAAATCATGCTACCATCTCTCAAAAAATCAAGAAATTCAAAGTTTCAGACCCTAACAAACTCAGAACAAACCAAGAAATTCAAAATTCCAGACCTTAAACGAGCCAAGAAACTCAGATTTGAATGTAAAGTGAGGTGATCTGATGAATGAAAGGTGAATTTAGGTTGATCTTGAGCTTCTCAAGCCAGATCTGAGGTTCTTTTAATAATCTTTGAGGTACAAAGGAGCAGATCTGAAGGGAGAACACCTTAAAACTTAGGAAAAATCAAGAAAATTCAAAAAGCTAGTATGGTCGCCAATCTGGTAACAGTATTTTGTGCAGGGATGTGTCTACGCATATTAAACTATTTTGCTAAGAGATGGTGAGTCTCTACGTCAGAGATGAACATATTATCACAAGCATCTTAAGATCTAGATTCATTAATCAAAACTCATTAAGATCTAAGAACATTTCAGAATTAAAGTCATGCAAGATAAGCAAACATTCAACACTAAAATGGCAGAAACTTGAATCAATTCATGCTAAAACAATGGAGAAGATACATGATTACCAGGAATCCTGGTGTGAGTGCCTCCTCCCTTGCCATAAATTCTCCTTCCTTCATCCTTGCTTTTGAAGAATTGGAACTCTTCTCCTTCCTTCAGAATCTCCTCAGCATGCCTTTGCTCTTTTTTTCTCCTTTTACCATGCCTCCCATGCCTTTATTATATAGCATTAGGAAATGGGGCTTAGGTTTCTTTTCTAAATGTGGGATTAGTCATTTTCCTCATTTTGATTATTTTCAAGTGAAAACCCACTTTTGAATAGTTTTTAGGCTTTTTGCTCCACTTAGAATGTTTTAAGCACAATTAATGCATTTTAATGCATTTCTCAGAGAGGATTCGTCTCTGATTGAACTTGTGTCATGACTTTCCTGTCGCGGGTGCATGGTAAACATATGTTGCTCCTTCACTTAGTTAAGGGTGTCAATTTGATTGTTAACATATGGAGATTCATTAATGTTTGGAATAAGTTTCATATACATTGCATAAGCCTTTGGAACATAAATCTCGAATTTCATAGCAACTGGTGAAGTTTACTAGCATTTCCCCCTATGTGAAGACGTGTCCACAAACCTCTGATTTATGGGAGTACATAAGCCTTTAGGAACTGATTGATGATGTATTTGGAATCCCATTGAAGTAATTTAACAGTACCATGTCTCTGTTCTGAAATTTGGGAATTTCGTACAGCATTTGGAGCTCCATCTTTGACCACTACCCTTGGGGGTTTTGAACCTCGATTTGACTAGTAAATCGCCCTATCTTTCCCTGATTGTAATTGAATGTTGCAAAAGTATTTTAAGAGTTTCCAAGAATCCATAATCCTAATTTTTATGTCTTAATACCTTTCAAATACCTTCAGACCCAATTTGGAAGCATTGGATTCATAACTAGTCTAAGGGTCGAATTGGACAAAAATTGCCATTTTTCCAATTTATCCAAATTTCTTAAAAGGGACACTACAAATATGCTCCAATGACATAGGTGAGGATCCCATGTCCTATAATTCTGATCCAAAATAATGTAATATGCATCAAAATAATCATCCATGTGTTCTTTCATCCAAGAAGTGAATGATGAACCTCCACCAAAGTTTGAACCAAGTAAGGAGCAAAGAAAACAGGTAGACTTCAAGTGGCTCAAAGAAATCTCATCAATACACCCATGAATATGTGTATCATCAAGAAATAACAAAGGATTTTTCTACCAATAATAATGTGCTTCAATCATATATCTATTCACCCAAGTATTGGATGAAGTTCCTCCAACATCAAATGAACTAAGCAAGGAGCAAGGAAAATTGCGAGTCTTCAACGGACTCAAGTGAACATCATAGGTGCATCAATGTAGATGTGTATCATCAAAAGATAACAAATGATGCTGCTGCAAATGTAAAGAGGAAGGTGCTCTAGTCATGTCATCAAAAGGAGATAAGGAGTTTCATACTCCTCACGTGGCACCATTAGAAATAAACCTTTCACCCATACGTCATTAGGATGAATGCTGCAAAATATGGAAGTGTACGATGTAGGAAAATGAACCAACTCACCCAAATGATCAGAAAGTGTAAAAGTTTCATCGTGTGAAGGCTCCATAGGGGTAGGATCATGCACCTCCCTCAAAAGTGCAAAACTTTCCTCATAGGTCGGTTCCAAGGTAGTGGAATCATGCACTTATTCAAAAAGTGTGTAATCATTATCAAGAGGAAACTCAAGTTCCTCTTCCACCACAACAAGTGCTTGGCTCTCATCAAGCTCATATTCAAACACATCAAGCACATGCAAGTTTCCATGTTTCTCATGATCCATCATGTCATGAGAATCCTCCAAGCAATCTACCATATGACAATTTGAAACATATGAGGAAGAGCAAGTATCTTGCAACCTCCCAAGAAGTTGCTCATTTTGAATTTTGAGCTTATGAATATCCTCATTATTCTTTGAGTATGCTTCATGTAACCATTCATTAAGCTCAACCAAATTGTTTCTATCAAAAAGCAAAGACATGAAATTACCTTCGATGTTGCACATTGCTCTTTGAATCTTCTCCATGCCTTCAAGGAGGGATGGATCCTCTAATGAAGAAACTCTCCAACAAGAATTTGATACCAATGTTTGAGTGTCATGGAATATGCTAAGGGCCTCATAGATATTCCTTTCACTCATCTTCAAAGACCCTCCAATGAAGGATGGTTAATGAGATCGAACCTCGTCTTTTTTTTCTTCTTGGGATCAACTTTACATGGAAGCTCAAGTGGTGACTGGGAAGCTGATATTGGTTCATATTTTGCTACTACAAGGTATTCTTCTTCGTGCTCAAAGGAGTTGGTACTTGAAGCAACCTCATCAAGGTTGATCTCTATGTCACCAATATAGAGGGATGGACATCCATTAGTAGTTGTCTCTGAATGATCCTCTTCAACTTATATTGAAGCTTCACATCCGTTCCTCCTTTCTTCTCCTTTACTTTGATTGGTACTTGGTTTGTGCTCCTTCAAGCAAGTTGATGCATCTTGCCCCTTGGTTGCCTTAAGATCAAGATCTTTGGAGCCTCTTTTTGAAGAAGATCCAAAAATTCTCTTTAAGTAGGAAACACATTTATCCCATGGAGCTTTGTATATTTCACTGCTCTTTTCACAAGTAGGATGACTTTTAGTCCTTTCATGCTCCTCCAAGGATGATATTTGATTGTGGAACATGCATCTTCTCTATACACATGGCTATAAGAATAACCATCATTTCTTATTCCAAATGTGATATGACGGGAGGTACTTGTATAAGGTACCTCCTAGACATTTTCTTCCTCATACTTTCTACAGTACTCTTCATATTTCTCATCGTAGTCATTATCATACTACTCATAGAATTCATTTTCCTCTGAGGCATAGAAAAAATACTCCTCACACTGCTCATACTCTACATCTGAATAAGACATGGCCGAAATTTTTCTTTGATACCACTATAATGTCCCTTTTTGGAAACAATTAGGCACACTATCACAAAACATTTCAATGGAGGATTAAAACTTTAGATAGTGGAAGCATTCTTTCTCAAAACCCTCATCGACAATTAATTTCACATTGATTCCATGGTTATGAGACAACTGAGGTAGCTATAGGAGAGTGATATGGAGATTCCGATTGGATTTAAAGGATTATATATGTGGCTTTTTAAGATTTTGTGGCTAAGGACTTTTTACAAACACTTCACATACATCCTCCTTCAATACTTTGTTTAGTTTTGAAACTAGGAAAAGTAGGAAAATAATATTTCTTGTCTTATTCCAAATACCTCCAGACCTTTCCAAATTTTATTTTGGAAGGACACTATGGGATTTAAAACATCATAAAATACCTAAAAGACTCAATGCTCAAATAAAATAACTCCATTTCATATGTTATTAAAGTCTGCTCAAATTTGGCCAATTTCGAACCTTGGACTAATGAACCCAAACTAGTCCAAAAGCACTCAAATGATTTTGAATTATGTATGGATGGGATTGATAGGTCTTAATACATCCTAATTCATATATTAAACACTTATACATTCATTATAAACATTTAGGGATTGCATTTCTCAGGGAGGAAAGAAGGGGGGGAATACTAGTGAATTCGATGGTTAAAAACCCCACTAGTCTATGAAAATTTTGGCTTCCCAAACACTATAAGAACTTCCATATTTTCTGAAAAGAGACTTGGATTTGATATAGGACCTAAAGGTCAACCATAATGCAGCATTAATTTAGGTTTTAGGGTCATCTATAACTCCCATAAAACAAAATGTTGTGAGACATAGAAATTGTGAGAAAAATGTTAACAATGGACATGAGATTTGTTGCACAATCTTTAATCAAAACTCAAAGGGTATGAACATATTATTTTGGTAATAAATATTACATAATAATAAGCTCTAAACATCACCAAAAACTCAAAGAAATTCTGGTGTAAAACCAAATCACCGATACAAAATTACTCCAAAAACTCCAACTCAAGATATAGGGGAAACTAGCTCAAATCAATAGTTTGCTAGGAAATATTACACAAGAGGTGTGGAATTTCGAGATATGGATCCACTGTGCAGCTCCATAAAGTGATATACATCATATTACATAACCATGGAGTCACAAAATCATCCTCCACAAAATATACACAACTATGAGTGCGCCATCAACAATAAAACATGGACACTGAGAGAATATTGAGAGAAGAGATAGTTGATATAGTAGATGAAATCGAACTGAAAGGAGACTCGAACCTACATAAATAAAAATTCATTAAGATATGATAGTATGTCTAGATGGCCTCTCCTCCAACCAACTCAGACAAAGATATTTCACCTTCGAAATTGGTTCAATGGCAGGGAGGATGAACATCCACCGTGTAAGGACAAGCTAAGCTCTCCAAGAGTGCAAATGAAGAATGATCCAAAAGATAACCCAATTCGAATTTCTCCTCTTTTAATAACCTTCATGGCCTCCTTTCCCTCCAATAAACTCGAATTTCCCTCCTCTTGGTTCATTAACTCGAATTAGTGTTAATCTTGGTTGTTGCATTAACCCAAGTGACACTTGTCTTGATTTTGCTTGATCTCCTTCATGAATTTCGACTTGGAATCCTTCATGAAGCTTCCTTGGGCCCCACACACCTCATGCGCCCTCTTTGGGTCTATTTTTAGCTCTGACATGTCATGAATTTCATAATAGTTGTAAGAGAATTTGTCATAAGTGTCATAAGGTGTCACAAGGTTGTCATAGAATCTGCCATTGGCTAAAAATAGCCCTGTGACTTTTCACCTTCCCCATGGGAGTTACTTATCCCTCCAAATTAGAATTTGAGGCTGGTGCCTTGTGTAAAGGAGGAATATTCCCTCATGTGGACCCCACATATCCACTTATGCGCCCCCAAGTCCAACTAGGACCCCATGCCACTTCATTTTGGAGCAATTAATGATTTTTCCATAATTTATTGGCCTATTTTCCACCATCAATTTAGAATTTAGAATTTCCATGAGAAACTATAGGCCTTGGGCTTAAATATCAATATTTTAATTTTCTCACATAACCCTTATAAATTGGATATTCCAACTTAATTGTTTATCTAAAAA
The DNA here is from genome assembly GCA_027924585.1 of Larix kaempferi. Classification (NCBI taxonomy): domain Eukaryota; kingdom Viridiplantae; phylum Streptophyta; class Pinopsida; order Pinales; family Pinaceae; genus Larix; species Larix kaempferi. Next base: position 12,752,662 of record BSBM01000493.1, on the reverse strand, counting down.
TTATTTAATTGGGGACATTACACAATGCCCACTCCAAAAAATTATGCATATATTTTATTCCATGAATTTTGAGTACTTCGCTTGTTATCTTATCCATGTAATACATCTATAGATCATATGTATTCCAATGGAGATGGAATGGGAGAAGATGTCGAGTGCAAGAGAATAGAGGTTGAATGCTTGATAAGGATGAAAAAATCAAAAGAAGTAGATGATGCTAGTATTCATGTGAGTTGTAAATACATACTTTATAAATGCCATATAATACTGGAATATGTGTATTTAATTTATAATCGCTAATTATAATAGTTACAAATAATATTCATTTTGTTTAAGTGGAAAAGGGTTAATAAAAAAATTAGGATGGTTTATGGGCCTTAACAAAGAAATAAAAATTGTTTGTAAGGGAGGATCACATTTTTTATACTGGAATGAGTTTGGTGAATGCCATTTGGAGTCACTCTATGCATGTTAGAGGTATGATTTACCTTTAATTTTTAATGAATTGTAGATAGTACATTATAGCATTGAGTGAATTTACATTTTAATGGTACTTATTTGTTCTACGATATCCGTATTAATGTATGAGCACAGGATGTTGAGATGATAATGAATCAAGGCCAAGCTCTGTTTTGTGGGAATATATACCTTGTAAATCAACTACGTAATATATACAATCTTGTTCAAAAGGAGAATTTAAGTGTGAAAAAAAAATCAATTAAGAAATATTTGATATTGTTAGTAGGAGGTGGTAAAATTTATATCATAAACATTGGAATGAGACTTGTAATAAAAAATAAAATCATTTTTTTTTCGCGAAGGCTTCAGAATAGATCTTCACGTTGGGGTTTGGTTTTGCAGTCTCAACTGCTGATATGCACCTCTCATGGCATCCGGTGAGGGCGACTCGGTGTCACCCTTCTTTATTCCACCAGAAATCGAAGCCTTTTCCCACCCGGTTTCTTTTCAAGGCAAGAAGGCGGTAGAGGGCGCACCATCGAAGTTCGTCAAGAGGTTGGAAGACATCCCGGTGGTGTCCCATCTATCGGAAGACACCATCAGGGTGGCACTATTTCTTGCAGAACAATCTATAATTGGCCAGTTTACCGGTCTGTGGCCCTCCCCATAAACCACCGAAAAATGGATTCAAAGAAATTGGAGACCGTTGATATCTCAAAATGTGGCTTCCTATTCAGTGGGAAGAGGATATTTTTTGTTTGATTTCGAATCTAAAATAGATCGAGACAAAATATTTAGGAATGGCCCATATTTCATGGGGCCGCAAGGTCTCTATTTGAATCGATGGAATATGGATTTCGACCCTGCAACAGAAATTCCTAAAGTCGTCCCAATCTGGGTCCATTTGCCAAGCCTACCAATGCATTGCTGGAATCCTGAATCCCTGAAGTCAATAGGCAATTCCCTAGGCCGGTTGATCGACATCGCGATCCCTAAGGACCAATATGCCTGTGCACGTATTTGTGTGGAGGTAGATCTGGAAACCGACCTTCCAAAAGCAATTAAGATCACTATAGAACTTGGCCCCATTTTCAAAAATTGGATTATGAGCAATTACCTTTCAAATGCAGAGGATGTCATGAATACGACCATTTCCACAGGAATTTCCCTCAGAACTAGGAAGTTCACCTAGAAAAGGAAAAGAATGAAGGTTGGAAAGCATCAAAGAATCCAAAATCAAATCCCAAAGGACCGCAAGGGCCAAGAAAATAATTCAAAAAACACAATCCCGCCAAACCCACTCAAGACTCTTCCCCCAAAAAATCAGGTGATGAAAACGGTTTTGGTCTTCTCGAGAACACTTAGGAGAATGACGACAAAGAGGATACGAAGGTAACAATCGAGACTACCCCTACCACCCAACCAAAGACAATAGTGGAAGACATAGAAGAAACTAAAAACCAGGAGAAATCCGTTGATCAATCTGAAATCGAAGAGTCTGATGAAGAAGAAGGGGAAATAGAGAAGACCATGTCCGACAAGAATAAATCCACACGCGGAAGGAAATCAGAAAAAGAGCATAGTGAGCAATCTACCTACAAGGATAATCTACAAGGATCCCAAAAAACACTAGAAAGACTCCTCCATAACACAAGGAATGCCAGGAAACAAGGGAAACCCCATAAAGGGGTCCCTTCCTCAAACAAAGCTAAGTAATGAAGGTCCTCTCTTGGAATTGTAGGGGACTGGGTAGCAGAAATAAAGAAGACGCTATGAAATATTTGATTCGAATTTCCAAGCTCAATCTTCTGCTAATCCAGGAGACAAAGATGGAGGAAAGGACATTCCTTCATACAAGTTTGAAATTTTGGAAAAACAGTGGAGGTATCGCAGTCAATTCTAGAGGAGCCTCCGGAGTATTAGGCACCTTATGGAATAGTACTAAGTTTGAGTTAGTTGAAAATAAATCGTGTACTGATTGGATCTCCACACGGCTACTCCACAAATTTACGGGAGTTCAGATATGTCTCTTTAATATCGATGTCCCTGCCCTTTTGTCTTAAAAAAAAAATATTGTTGGAATCTCCTCTGGGAAATAAGAAATGGTATTAGACTAGATAATATCATCTTAGCAGGAGATCTGAATGTTATTTTGAACCAATCTGAAAAAAGAGGAGGATCGTTGGTTAGAGACCCCATTCGTGAGCAGGTAGATGAGCTCATTTTAGATTGGGACCTGACAAATATTGGTCCCTCCAAAATAAATTTCACTTGGACCAATAAGCATTTTGGCCCTGGGCATATAGCAGCAAGATTAGATCGGTTCCTAGTCCAGGATTCTCTTCTCTTATTAGGACTGAACCCCTCTTATATAATCTTATCTTTCGGAGGATCGGACCATAAACCTATTCTCCTCAATCTAAAGAAAGAATCAAATTTGGGTCCTATCCCCTTTCGATTCAATCCACTTTGGACTTCCCAAAAGGATTTTTTGGAGGTTGTCAAAAAATCTTGGTCAATCCCAATCTATGGGTTTGCCTTCTTTGTTTGGGAAGAGAAGTTGCGAGAGTTAAAAAGGCTCTCAAGAGTTGGGCTAAATTCATAGTCTCCCCCTCTCAACTCAGACTAGAAGCCCAACAAAAGTTGGAAGATCATCAGCATATAATGGAATCATATCCAATCACCAAGGCTCTCCTAGACAGAGAAGTAGAATTACACCAAACCTTGCACTCAGCTTGTCGGAAAGAAGAATAATTTTGGAGACAAAAGTCTAAAAGTATTTGGCTTCAAGCTGGAGATCGAAACATAGCCTATTTCACAAGAAAGTTGAAGCCAAAAAATAATTCAAAGAAGTTCGAGAGATTCAAGCTGTAATGTCCCAAATTTGGCATTGGGTCACAATGGCCTAATCACATTGTCCCTATTCAGTAGAGTTTGTCAAATTGATGCTAAAGTTCAAATAATTGCCGAGGAAAATTACTAGTTTCCTAGGTTTGGGGTGGAAGCTTTGGGATTTGGAATAATGGGGATAATAAATGATGTTTGAACATTAGAATGGAATAAATATTTAATAAAGGACCTAAATAAATATATACAAGTGAAAATAAAAGTGGCATTTGATCATGAAGACACATGGAGGAAATGGGACCCACATATGGCTAGATTTCCCCACTACACTTGGCATCATTCTCTAACAAATCAAATTCAAGGTGAATGGTAACATACTTGGGGGATTCCAAAAGGTATTACTCATGGCATGACTCATCCAAGGTCGAAATATAGAGGAAGAGTAACTCTCATGGAAGAGGAAGAGGCAATTTGGATCTAGTGAGACACTTGGGCTAGATTCCCTAACTCTATGACAACAATGATGAAGATGCTATGACACCTATGACACAAATCAGACCTGAAGGCTGACATATGACATATATGACATGTCAAGGCTAAAAATATACTCCAAGAGGGCTCTCAAGGGTGTTAGGGCAGCTATGATGCTTCCACATGTGATTTGGTGGAAGTGGGAGACTAGGAATTGTTGTACAAGTGGCGTTCTTTGGAATCTCTTCCCAACTTGAGTTGGCATGAGTCTCTTGGAAGGAATTCAACCCATGGAGGACATTAGAAATTTATAAATGTCAATAACAAAGAATGAAACCAGCTTTTGATCATTTGTAGAATTTGCAATTGCATTTGTGAAGAGGGAGAGCTAGTGGATGACTAGTTTCTTGCCTTAGCCAATTTCGAGGGTGAAAGATTCCCATCCAAGTTGGTAATTGGAAAGGCCATTCAGAACTTTCATTTGGAGCTTTAATGGAGTCTTTATTTGCAGGTGTAAGCTACAGTGCAGCTCATGGTTTCTTCTATTGTATCTCACTCCTTCAACCATTTCCAGTTTTGATGGCATATTCTTGATCCTTGAGGGAGGGCGTTTTTGGTGAGCTATTGTACTCTTTGGGGGAGCTTATAATGCCACATTTCTTTTGTAATATGAATTAAATACTCTGTTCTTCATCTCCAGAAATTTTCAGGTCGAAATTCCAAGTAGAAATGTATAAATCTCATTTTTAATGGAAGAACAATGCCATTTCCCCACTACCTTGTTGTGAACCAATGTATTGATGATTATTTCGAATGAATGGATGATTCTCTGATGAATTTGTGATTAATGGAATTCCATGGATGTATTTTACAAGTTTCATGTACTGTACTTGAGCATTTGAAGTATTTTTACTCAGTTTAATTGCATTGGGAGAAGAAATAGTGCCATTTCCCCAAGGGTCGAATTGGTGATTTTTGCAGTTGAATGGGAGAGGGTTGGAATAGATATAATAATCAATTAATGGTGCACATGAGACCTTAATAACATACTTAATACATTCTCTACCTCTGTTCATAAATTTGAGTGGCTTTGGAGGCATTTGGGAAGCCATTTTCAGTACTTACCCCAGGGGGATTTGAACCCCAAATTACTAGTAAAATTGCATACTTGGTCCAGAATATTAAGAGATTTTTCATAGGTATTTTGGTGGCCATATATCATCCCTAAACATCATATTCAAGTCCTAATATCATTCATACACCTTCCTTGAATATTTGAAGGCATTTGGAGTCAATTCAAGACCTAGAGACCAATTCTAGTCAAAGGCAAATTACTAGTAAAGTTCCCTACATTGGCCAGAATTGAAAGAGTATTTGCAGAAGTATTTTAAAGGTCCAAAGGCATCCCTAAAACACATATTTATGTTCTAATTTCATTCATATACCTTCTCAGTAGATTTGGGATCATTTGGGGCAAATTTGGGACCTAGAGATCAAAACTAGTCAAAGGTCGAACTAGGGAAAAAAAGTGGAAAATTGCCATTTTAATAAAATTCCTAACAAGGGACATTACACAAGCTCAAGGCCAATCGATCACCGAGTTTGATAAAATTAAAAATGAGGCAACCTGCACTTCAGTGCCATCTGCACTGAGGATTTCAAATATCATCTCCCAGATAATCAAGGCATTCTGGACTTAGTCCCAAATATGTTGCGAAGAAAGGATAACTTGAAACTCAACAAGCCTATAACCATTGAAGAACTAAATGCTGCGGTGGAGGATATGGAGGAGGACAAAGCCCCAGGACCCGATGGTTTCACTGCAAGGTTTATCAAAGCTTGTTGGGATATTGTTTACAAAGACCTTCAGAAAATGGTGACGAAGTCTCAAAACTGTGACAAGATTGGGGGAAGCACCAACTCAACGTTCCTAGCTCTAATCCCAAAGGAAAAAGATGTTGCCTCTTTTGATAGATTTTGTCCTATCTCATTATGAAATATTGGTTATAAGATCATCGCCAAAATAATGGCCAAGCGACTAAAATACATCCTCCCCAATCTCATTTCAGAAAATCAAGGAGGATTCATTAAAGGAAGGAAAATTTTGGACAACATTATTTTGGTTCAGGAGGCAATCCACTCAAGTATAAGAAATCAAGATCAATGTATGGTGGTGAAAATTGATTTAGCTAACACTTTTGATAGAGTACGACATTCTTTCCTTTTCCAGGTAATGACGTGTTATAGATTCGATCCTACTTTCATCCACCAGGTTAAATCTTGTATTAGTGAACCTTGGATCGCCCCTCTTATCAACGGTAGAGTGGCCTCATTTTTTTAAGCCTCTAGAGGACTATGCCAGGGATGTCCTCTTTCCCCTCTACTCTATGCAATTCAAGCAGCGGTGCTCAACTTTCAATTGGAACGAGCTAGGAAAGTTCAAGATCTAATTGGTATTCGAATGGCCCGTGGGACCAAGGACATCAATCATTCCTAGTTTGATGATGATACTATCCTCCTGGGAGGCGGCAGCCCAATCACATCCAAAAATTTTAAATATGAACTAGACTCCTACTGCAAAGCCTCTGGAAGTAAATTAAATCTTAGGAAATTCAGGTTTATAGTTGGAATATCAATCCAAGAGAAATGTCTAAAATTTCTCGAATACTTGGGATTGAGGGGGTCACCCATTGGGAATCATTCAAATATATAGGCGTCCCTATTATTAGAGCCTCTCAAAAAGCAGCAAACTGGAGTCCATTGGTGGAAAAAATCAAAAAGAAAATTATATCTTGGGGAGCAATCTGACTCAACTTGGCAGGGAAAGTGACGCTAATCAGATATGTTTTGAGTATCCTTCCAATCTGTCAAAGCTCCATCCTGTTAGAACCTGCCAAAATTATCTCCTTAATCGACAACCTACTTCGAATTTATTGTGGCAAGGAGGGAAAAGCAATGAGGGGGAAAAAATCGCGCTAGTAAGCTTGAAAAATATCAAAAAACCTATCCAGGAGGGGGAGTTGCAGATCCATGACCTTAAATTCCATAACTTGGCCTTGGGAGCCAAACTTCTCTGGAACTTGATAGAAAATACGACCTCCTGGAGCAGCCAGGTTCTCAGGAGAAAATACTTTTCTGTCACTCAAATGCGCTGCTTGGACAATGATCCTATTGTCAGAAAAGGCTCACCTATATTTACTCTTTGTCAAAAAGCGCTCCCTATGTTTAGAACATATTTGAACTGAATCCCACGTAATGTAAAGCAAATCAGCATTTAGAAGGACTCTATTATGGGAATTCCTCCCCTAGCCTTTGCTCCTGGAATTCAGAACTTTGGGGCATGGATGGAAACTCAATGCCTAGATACCTTATGGGTTATCTCGAGATGGAATACTGAACCACCATTCACTTGGGAAAACCGGAACATTCCTGATTTCCCTCCCCAGTTGGAAGAAGAAAAAGCTCAATTCCTCTCCTATCTGCAAGGTTTAGCGCCCATAGAAAAATCAACAAAATACAAAAGAGGATGGGGTACTAATTCTGGCTCTTACACCTCTACTCAAGGTTACAACTGCTTCTATGCAATCCCAAATGTCCCAGAAAATCCTGTTGTTTGGAAACAAATATGGAACTATAGAAGTCTACCCAAAGTGGATATGTTCATATGGGCTCTATCTCACGGAAGCATCCTCACTGGAGACAATTTGGAAAAATGGGGGTTTGTCGGTCCCTTCCATTGTCCACTATACCGAGAGAGAAAAGAAACCATTACACATCTGTTTCTAAAATGCCCCTTCATTGTGGAAGTTTGGGATTGGCTGATAACACCCTGGTTTGGCATAGTAATACTCTCGGACAGTATCCTGTTACTTCTCAGAACTTGGGATCAAATTAACTCGGGATCACTGTCACAAAAGGCTGGTTTCAAACACTGTTGGTTAACTTTGCCAAAATTTATAGTTTGGGAAGTCTGGTTGGAGTGGAACAAAAGAATATTTGCAGAAATTGCTCACACTCCAGCGCAAGTGGCATCCAAAGTTCAAGCCCTTATGGGAGACTATCTTCAGGTGCAATCCATGCTTAATAACAAGCTCCCTTTATGATCAGAATAATCATATTGGTTATCATCATTTAAAGTTTCAGTTGCTATCATTGCTCCTGCAATCCGAGAGCATGAAGTCTAGGAGATAAGGCTTGATCAATCTCAGTTTGACAAATGGAGGAAGGAAAGGAAACTTTACAAGCTATTTTTTTATGGAGATTCGAAAGGGAATCCTGGGGAGGAAGGAGGGGGGGGGGGGTATCTACAATCCCGAGGAAAATACTGAAATAAATTATTCTTGGAGCATTGGAATCGAAACAAACAATATGGCAAAAGCCCATGGCTTGTGGTAAGGATTGAAACAATTAAATGTCTTAACATGGATGAAGCTCTGGTTTTCGGAGATTCTTGATTGATAATCCAAGCCATGAATGTAACCAGCCAAATCAAAAATTTGAAATTATCTAGACTCCTGCAGAGAATCAAAGCTATCTCTCGCTCTTTATGGAATCTTAAGTTCTTTCATATTCTACGAGAACTGAATTACAAGGCAGATCTGGCCGCCAATGAGGCAATCCATCTTAACACAAATGAGCTATCTGTTAATCACGCCGCACAAGGGGTCCATCTCCATTAATATGGAGGATCATTTGAAGGATTGCAAGTATGAAAATTTTATTAACTTGAGCCTGCAGCAAAGGACGGATGGTCATCTATGGATCTTGTTCCAACGCATGAATATCTATAGACCGATACCATCTATGCATATTATCTCCACCACTCTAATGGAAGATAGACGCGATGTCTTAGACATGGCATATGTGAGGTTAAGGCAATTAAATCAGCAGGTAGTCGTTGGCCTCTACAATTGGTTATTCATTCTCTGGGTAAATCGCGAAGATAGTTCCTTTGTCTGTGAGATGGTGAATTGGAATTATGTTCGAGCCTGTCTCTCTGTGGCTCTAGATTCAATTTATGGATTTTGGTTTGGAAAGGGACATGATGATTCTAGTTACCTGAATATGGTATTTCTAAATTCTGCAAACTCAGAACTGACTGGCATTTATATAAGACAGAATTGTGTATTTGTACCAGCGATCCAATCATTATTTTCTTAATCTAACAACATATTCGTTTTTGTCTAAAAAAAATAAAATCATTGTGACGTATTCATGAAAGGTTCCCTATCACACAATTTAGTGACAAATGTGCATTGAAGAGAATGGTTGGGAGAGTGAAGAAGAGGAGATAGCATATCGGGTGAAATGTCTTTTAATCTCTTTATTTTTCACTCATGTTTCTAGTCTTGCATTTCTGTTTCATTATGTATTTTCATTGACTTTTATAGTTGTCTTCATTTTCTATGGTTTTGAACAAATTAAGGGAGTTAAACAATGAACTCTTTTATTGGAAATAAAAAATAACAACAAATCAACATAGGTTGATAAGAGGTCCAAAAAAGCATACAATGAGAAAAATATGATCTCCACTAAGAATCTATTATGCTGATTGGATTCTTGAACTCCACAACAAGGCCATAAAGATAATACAATATATAATTAGTTGATCTATTGATTGATTTTTTTCTTTCCAAGGAATAACCTCGCGAAAACCTCTGAATAATTCCCCTTGATTCATGGATAATAAATGGGTTAAACCTTCGACCCCGATTATGAAGCCTAACCCCAAGGGGATTAAGAGACTCAAACCCATAATCTTCCCAACTTTAGGGGGAGATATCTTACATTTGGATCATGACCACTTGAGCTAACCTTTGGGGATAAGTGAGTCATTAACAATGATGTATAATGCATTTACCATTAATTATCTTACTTCTACATAGCCAACATAAAATAATAATGTACTTTCTTAGGTAGCTTGTTGCTTAAGATTTGATCATTTAGTTCTTTTCTTTAATATACTTCTAGCATTGATTTAGGAATTGCCTTCACACTCCCATATATATTTTAAAAGGAAACGACCTAACGCATAGAAAATCCAAGAACAAGGTCATGCCATTTCAATTATTTTTCATCTAGAAGGTTCATTACATCATACCCAAAGGCTACATAATCTCAGTTGTGTACCAAAAAAATGCGTCCTCTTTCATAGAGCTTCATTCATTCATCCATTCAAAAATGGTGCTAGGCTAAAAGGCTTTGGTAACATCATATCCATTTGTAGCCAACCCTATTATTGCATGCAACTTTTTTGGATCAATTTGTTGATGCATGTTGTGCTAAATTTTGTTGATGTGCATTTTCCTGAGTAGTGGTTGACTCATTTATTAATATCTTAGGTTGGGCTAAAACATGCCACTTCCATCAACCCTAATTCTAGTAAAGGTTAAACACATGCTTGATGACCATTAACTACATTTCATCATCTTTCTCCATGATGTCCTTATATTTCTTCATTGAAACTACAAAAAGACATATGGATCTACACAATCAAGATCATAAATTGGTACATTTTATATGTAACCCTTCATATTTTCTTCATTCTTTTCCATGGACACCTGTAGATCAAACCACTTAATGAGATATACTATATTCTTGGGATTTTCTATGTGATTATTCCTCCTACAAGGCTTGTGCTTCTTTGCTTATTGCCTCCCCATGCTACTATTTCCTTGGCTTGTGGCTACAATTATTGGTCCCCAGTTTCCTTTAGATCCTTGTTATGCTTCAACATTAAATCAATCATGTTGGCACGTAGTGGGAAGACCCATGGTTCAACATAAATTCACCAACAAAACCCAATACATCACCCCCTTCGACATCACCTACAAGCAGATGAAGTCTCACCCGAGGTATTTAGGGGGACTGCAGGAACCAAGCTTTCGCGGTGCTGAAGGGATGTGAACACTCATGTGACCGATCTAAATATTCATTTATTTGTTGCGTAGAACATATAACTTATTCAAAGAATATTATACCTCATTCACAACAGTAATATAAACAGAGCATCCATGTGCACATTAGACATAACATTTGTCACATTAAACATAAAGACAATAGCTTTTAGAACATGGTCACTTCATTCATATTATGAGCAAAAAAAACCTTACATAACTTGCACAACATGCATAAGATCTCTATTACAGACTCCAAACTACCCAACATTACATAGCATAATAACAATTACGACAACAACCACAGTAGTTGTTAAAGAATGATGAACAACAATGCAACATTAACCTCATAACAATTATTCATCATTTACCCAAAGGATAACTTATGCAAAAAGCAACCCTTCACCCTTAAATTCCTTACAATATTTATACATCACAACATGGGCTGAGCTCATTGCAAAGTGGACATAATTGCCCAACTAACTCCTAACTACTTCCACCTTTTGCACATTTTGGTCCATTTGTTGAGTTGTCACACATTGCATTTTTGGTGTGCGACTTCCAAGACAGGTCCAAAAACCTGCTACAACCAGCCCCCAACACTCACATGTCATTCATCTCATGCAACTTCAGGTATTACATGGACTTCTTTGACCAATATTTTTCATCTTAATAGTATGCCTACTACTAATAACACCTTTAAAACCAAAGGTTCAACCCTCTGGACATGTCATTGTCATCATTGATATGAGTAGAGTTCCAACCATCACTCAAATCTACTCGTTAGGTTTCACTCCTTTTGGTAGAGCCATGATTCTTTGCGTCACAGCTACATTGGTTCTTTGCTTATGGCGACTATGTTTCCTATACTGTCTGTCTTGCTTCATTGGTTTAACCTTCAGCTCTATATCTCGAAAGTAACTACCTAAAAACACGTCCTATAAGAACAACAAAAAGAAAAATTAAGTGTTTTGGTCTTCGATCCACTGCTTCTTTTATAACCGGTTACCAAGTACCTCACCATTCTTTGTCATGATTGGATTTGACTGCGTATTCAAACTACATATATTTGATTCCAATATGCTATCATTTCAAAGTCTTGGTCGTCGATTTTGCTACTAAAGGTCACACGTGCTTACCGTCTCGCATCACTACAGACCTTTTGTTGCGATGCCTTCACTGTCTCCCTTAGCTTCTAAAGTGTTTATGTAATACCCTAGTGTTTTAAGTCCAAAACATATGAAATTATTATTTGTTTTGTTATTTTGGCACAAGGTGTCAGCACAATGGTTTGATAAATTATTATTATTAATAAATTAACTAGCTGAACATGGACAACAACGAGAATGGGGGGCCATGGTTTCCACACGTGAGGGGGAACGGGGACGAGGAGTTATTGATCACCCAAAATTTATACTTTGGACCCTATTCTTGATTATTTTGGCTTATGGAGATGATATTATGATTCTTTCATTGGTTGGTGGTCCCCACTTGCACTACAGTTCCCTCTTCCTACTTTCTAGGGACCGTAAGCTAGATTTTAGCTTCCACAAGCTAGAATTTAGCCTCCACCTCCATAAATGCACCCCACCCCTCTATTCATGAAATATACTCCCTATTTTTGTGCTTACAGGTTATTTACGACCTTACTAGACCCACTCTCTCACCTCACATGACTAGTGCGCCCTCCTTGTGCTCTTCTTAGCCTCCACTCCTTGATTTTTGGTAACTCCTCCCCGTGGTGATAATCCGGGAAAGGGATCCCCTAAACTAATCCACCAATTCCAATTAGTCTCCATGGTGAATCCTAACCACACCTCAACCAATTTGAGTTGATATCCTTGGGTTCGAATTTCCCTCCTTGAGCTATATTTATACATGTATTATCTCCTTTGTTGTGCTAGTTAGTTGGAGGGAGCTCATTGTGACTTTTGGGTAAAGGGATTATGTGTTTGAGAGCGATGTTTCCATAACGTTTCTGGTTGTTTGCCTTTGCTTCTTCACATTCCATTGCTTGTCCCTGCTCTCGTCTTGTAAATCCTTGGATGAGGTGGTGATGTCCTGAGGGATTTGTGTGGTGAAGGGAGTCTCATCTCACCGGGTAGGGTAGATGGAGGGAAAGTAGATGGTTAGGGAATGAGTCGTGGCTTCTCTAGTTGATTACTTAGAGATAGGATTGATATTACCTCTACTTATGGATCCATGGCCTCATATCGGGGGTGATTGTCATGCTAAGAGAAGCGCCTTTCCTTTAATAATAATATCATGCACACAAAGAAAAGCGCCTTGCCTTAAAAGGAGAAGAGAATTCACTTCACACTGTGTTCATCAATCCTGTATAAAATATTTATACATTCTTCTCTTCTATTTCTATATTCTAACTTCAGGATGAACTCGCCCTCAAACTGGATGTATCAATCTTGCATGAAGAAGTGCACCCCACTTCTCATGCATTGCATTATATCACCGAGCTGTCACTTAGGATGAACTCACCTCTTAACTAAAATATTTCCCACTTAGTTAGGTGGCTAACTTAAGTATCTACATGTAAGTGTCGCAACTCACGTGTCATCTTTTAGTTTAACATAAGTGTCGTCATGCAATAACACTTAGTTAATTAGATCTTCTTTGCTGTCATTTAGTTAACTCTCTTTAACTGAATTGCCATCTATTAGTTTAGCTAAAGTAAAAACACTTTAGTTTACTAGTCCTTATTTAGCACTTACTTAACTAAAATCATGATGATTGATTTACTTGAAGTGACCACTATGAGTTCTTTAGTTAACTGAGGCATATCTTTAATTGATGCTTTAATTAAAGCATTGAGGCATACATTGATACTTAACTGAAGCTTTAACAATTCGAATTCTCTTTAATTAGTTGAAGTGTCTGCATGGGCAATTTCGAATTCTCTTGATCTACATGCTTTATCTTTTATTTCTTTATCTCTTACTGCAAGGTCAATATGTGATAACTTTAATTATCCATCACATTACATTATACTAAGAATAATTATTGGATGTTGTGATCATATTATATTATTCCATACCAAATGATCATATGCTAAAGTAACGTACTCACTTTAGAGGTGATCAATCTCTAAAGGAGACTTAATAGAAATCTGGTGATCATGGTTAATAATACATCACACAACATTAAATGCTTTTAACAAGTAAAGCATGACCTTTATACAGAAGGTCCACCTCTATACGGGAGGTCCATCTCATAGATACCTTTATACAGAATGTTCACATGATAATCACGACTTGACACACAAGTCCAAAGTCTTGTCCAACAAGACTTTACAACATCATTACTTTGATCAAGTACCTCTATATGGGAGGAATAACATTTACACAAAAGGAAATCAAAGTGCTCACCTCTATATGGGAGGATCAATCTTGGGTACACAATATTGGTTTGGAGAATGTCTCCTAATGTTGTATATTTAACACTCCCTCACAGCAAGGGAGGCATTCTCTTCCATGCCAATATTGTTTCGGAAGTACCTGAACGTTGTCACTGACAGAGGCTTTGTTAACACACCTGCAAGCTGCTCATCAATAGCAATCTACTGAAGTTTCACTGTACTTTTCTGGACCATGTCTCGGATGAAGTGATACTTCATTTCAATGTGCTTTGACTTGTCATGAAACACTAGATTTTCAGAAAGCTTGATGCAACTCTGATTGTCACACCTAATAACTGTAGGCTCAAGATTTTCACCGAACAACCCTGCAAGTAGCTTTCTGAGCCACGCTGCTTCTAGGTAGGAAACACTAGTAACTATGTATTCTACTTCGGTAGTACTCTGGGATATGGAGCCCTACTTCCTGCTTGACCAAGATATCATATTTTATCCTAGGCTATAATAGTAGTTGGATGTACTCTTACGGTCCACAATGCTTCCTCCCCAATCTGAGTCTATATAACCAAGTAACATGACTCCTAAATTAGAGGCATATCTGATTCCATATGAAATTGTATCTTGAAGATACCTAAGCACATGCTTAGCAGTTGTCCAATGTCTATGTATCATATCAGATATAAATTGACTCAGAATGCTCACAGCATAACATTTATTAGGCCTCGAATGTATCAAGTACATTAGCGAGCCTATAATTTGTCTATACAAAGTGGGATCTATTGGATCTGATCTTGAGCATGACTCATGAATTTTCCTCAAATTGGAAACCATTGGTGTAGTCATATATTTGCAATCTATCATGCCAAACCTTAGCAACATATCCACAATGTACTTCCCTTGAGATAGAAAATTTTCATCTTTTCTTTTCCAGATCTCAAGATCAAGAAAGTAGTGCATCAGGCCTAATTCTTTCGTCTTGAACTCTGAGGTGAGTTACCTCTTGCACCAAGCAATTAGATGTTCCTCTCCACTGAGAAAAAAATCATCAACATACAGAACCCATATCAACGGTTGGTTCTTCACTACTTTGAAGTACAAATTTGGATCAGCTTCACTCTTACATAAACGTAGTTTCTGAAGGTAGTTATCAATTCTGGAGTACCATGCCCTGGGGGCTTGCTTAAGCCTATATAGAGCTTTCTTTAGCTTGCAAACATGGGACTCCTTCTCATGCACCACAAATCCTTCAGGCTATTGAATATAAAATTCTTCCTCAACCTCACTGTTGGTTTGGTTTTGCAACCAAGCTTAGTGCAATTGGCACCTATCAACAAGTGATAGCAGTTTCAAAGATTGAAAGCAAAAACAATTATTATAAATCTGAATCTAAACTAAACTAGCATGTGCATATAACAAATAAAATTTTATGAAAATGATTCAAGAACAAGAAATAAAAAGAATGAATATTGTATTAAGATACCTCAAATGGTGAGGATTTGTGTTGAGCAACTTCCAAGGTGAGTAGCTCCAAGCTCCAAAGGTCTCTTCTCCAAGATAGCTACAATGGTCAAAAGCTCATGAGAGATTTTGACAGCATGAGGATAGGATGATGGATGGATCGAATGTGAGGAGCCCCTACCACCTTTTTATAGTTTTTGGTGGTGGAGAATACCATTATGGTTTTGAGGAAACCAATGGTATTGACTAACATGGTTTAGGTACCTTTTCCCTCCTTTTTCCTTTTTTGAATATTTTTAATATTTTTATTCCCTTTTTAATATTTTTGGGAATTCTGGACCCTTTTTTAGGGTTTTTTATGCTTTTTGAGGAAAAATATTCATTTTGAGTGGAAAAATGGGTGTATTAAGGTCTTTTGGTGACCTTTTGATGGCTTTAGAGGCTCAAATGGTGAAAAAGTGGACAAATGGGTCATGTGAATAAGGAAATGAGCTAGTGATCACTTTTTGGGTGTTAACAGATTGCCCCCTGATGTGTGAGGGCAGGAGCTCATCGTATGGCCGATAGACATCATAGTTCTTTTGTCATTTTTTTGGGGTTTGGGGAAGAGAAGAGACCGATTGGAGACTGGATCCATGGCCCTTGGAAGCTGCAAAATAAACAATATTACATGGCCTCAATATGAATGAGGCATAATCTCTGATAATGGACGAGGCGGGCATACCCATGCTCATATCAAGACATATACATAACAATTAGTCCCAAGAAGGGGGACCTGAAAAATACATAAAAATCTACTGGTACATCATAATGGTCCAGAGGGGACATCATTTTGGGATGTACTCATGATCATAACATGACTGATCTCAATAACTGATACACTGGAATAAAGCATCAACCGTTCTAAATAAGGTCCCAGAAGGGTTGATGAACTGCTGAAACGGAAGGTGTCCAATATCTGTAGGGACTCAATGACTGTGAGCCATCTCTGGGAAGTATATGTAACTGTATACTCGAGGGAGTGTAAAACTGGGGTACATCTAAATACTGTCGCCATACGCAACCTGGATATCTATAGAAAAAATGTAACTGGCTGTATCCATAGGTAGACTCTCAAATGTGGAAGAGTCGGGTGGTATCCGAGGTCTTGAACAAATAACTGAAAGGACCAATACCTTGTGCGAGTCTCAATGATGCGATCAAGGTGTTCAAGTCGAGCATGTGAGAAACAACCATTTGGAGAGGCACTGAGGACTCTTCTCGAAATGATTCGTAGGCACTCATCGTAAATGGTGATGAGTCCAAGACACAGGGACCTCTAGGTCTATCCTCTGGAATAAATTTGGTTGTCGTCGACAAAGGGATACCAACAACTAACAAGGCAATGATGTTTCCTTGATAGGAGCACGAGTTGTAGAACTGAAGTGTGGTAGTACTGATGGTAGGACTGTCATACCTATGGGGATGGGAAGTAACTGGGGTCATGGAGTGGGGAGACTCAAACTTCCTTTGTTCAGAGCATGATGACATGGTTGACCTGGTAGCGTAGGGAACTGACTTGTAGTTTTGGGGATCATAGCTTTTAGGGACTGAAGGTTATGTATTAACTGAGGGGACGAGCTGATGGGTGTTGTTGAGGGATTCTCAAGGTGACATACTGCAGAATACTCTGAACAAAGGCGACCAAAATGGGAAAGCTGCCATATGAGTAGACGTGATCTATTGTGGTGCCAAGAAGCACCATTGGGTCCTTTTTCGTAGTTTTAATGAGCTCGAAGAAGGGATAAAAGTGTGCTCTGAAATGGTACTGTCCTGTGGATTTTGTGAGCCCAGGACTGTTCGTACTCATAAGTGCTTTCATTTTTAAGGAGTTTTAAAACGATAAGAAGACTCTGCAGTGGTTGTGAGTACTGTCCTGTTGGTTTTACGAGCCCAGGATGGTGATTGCTCGTGGTCGCTTTCATGTTTAGAGAGTCTGAAAGCGGTAAGTGGACTCCATTGGTGTTCGTTTTCGTAAGTTAGTCTCCAAGGCCCGAAAAAGCATAAAATGATGCAAATGGAGAACTCTTCTAGCTGATGTGACTAGAGTATTCCTTTTTCGTAATTAGTCTACAAGGTCCGGAAAAGGGGTAAACTTATACCAGGTAGACGCCCTTTCAAATACGTTTAGCGAGCATGAAAGGAAGCAAGGTTGCTCGGTGATCTTTTCATTGTTTTAGGAGTCAGAAAAGAGCTTAACAGAAACTCCCTAAGTGCCTTTTTCGTAAAAGGGATTGCTCGGCCCGAAAAAGGGGTAAAATTATACCGAACAAAAAAGGGATTGATGAGAGCGAGAAAAGGTATCAAGCATCATCATGTGTGCGGAATACTGAATCCAGTGACATAAAGATTATCAAAAAGGGGCAACAGCCAATGTGGCACGCAAATCGAGGTGATGAGTGGCATTTTGAAAAAGTGACCAAAAATTATGGGGTGAGAGTGAGAAATGATCTCAAGCATCATCATGAGCGTGAAAAACTAAATCCGACAATATAATACTCGTCAAAAATGGACGACAATCGATGTGGCATGCAAACCGAGGCAACGAGGGGGCATGGTAAAAAATGCCCAAAAAATCTAGGCACGAGAGCGAGAAATGATCTCAAGTGTCATCACGAGCACGGAAAACTGAATCCGGCAATATAAGACTCGTAAAAAATGGATGATGGTCGATGTGGCACGCACATCGAGGCGACGAGGGGGCATGGGAAAAATGCCCAAAAAATCTGGGCATGAGAGCGAGAAATGATCTTAAGCATAATCACAAGCGCGGAAAACTAAATCCGACAATATAATACTCGTCAACAACGGACGACAGTCGATGTGGCACGCAAACCAAGGCGACGAGGGGGCATGCGAAAAATGCCCAAAAAATCTGGATGTGAGAGCGAGAAATGATCTCAAGCATCATCACAAGCGTGGAAAAATGAATCCACCGATATAAGACTCGTTAAAAATGGAGAACGGTCAATGCGGCATGCAAACCGAGGTGACGAGGGGGCATGGGAAAAAATGCCCAAAAAATCTGGGCGTGAGAGCGAGAAATGATCTCAAGCGTCATCACGAGCGCGGAAAACTGAATCCAGCAATATAAGGTTCGTTAAAAACGGACGACGGCCGATGTGGCCCGTGAACCGAGGCAACGAGGGGGCATGGAAAAATGCCCGACGTAAGCAGAGTGGAATAGGATCTTTCTGTTGTCAAGCAGAGAAAACAAATATTTTAGGTTTTTTGAACTTTTTGTGAAAAACAAAATAATACTGTACAATAATGGACGGTGGTGTCCATCATATTTACTATGGGTAAACTCGCTTGAGGTAAAACCCGTTGCATGGGTTGCGGAGGGGGTTGCCCTCTGAATCGGTCAGAATGTATGCCCCCTATCCGAGGCAAGTGTGTATAATGTATGGGCCTTGCCAACTGGACACAAACTTTCCTTTCCCGGTTTTGTCATGAGCCTGATCTTAAGCGAGGACAAGGTCCCCTTCAGTAAAAGTTCTTGGGTGGACATGTTTGTCGATGTGATGTTCCATAATTTTAGGATCGAGGCCAATCATCTCGGTGTAGGGCCAGGCGAAGACATCACGAAACTCTTGGGAGAGTTCCTTATATGCCCGAGTTTCCGCTTGAGTGCATGATGCACCTAGCGAGATGAGCTCAGGTTTTCCAGGTGTGGTGGAAATGTCGATTTGTAAGGGTTGAACATGTGTGTCAAAGGGATCAATGGAAGGGGCCGACCAGATAGAGAGGTATCCAGTGGAAATCATGTAAATGGTGTTAATTTCTTCCGAGGAGGAAGATGGTGGGGGATGAATTTCCTCTATGAGAAGAGGGGATATCTCGAGGTCAACGTTATTCATCTTGTATAAGGCTGCTCTGTAATCTGGGAGATCGGGGCAGTGATGTGAATAATGGCCGTAAATACCACATATTGCACAAGGGTGGTTGGTACGCAGTGATTTATCATGAGGTTTAGTGGTTGCATCTAGTTCGACAACCGGGATGTTGGGGTCGTCGTCAAGCATTTGCATGTGTTCCTGTAATGTAGGTAATTGTGGACATTGATGAGTCGGATGGCCTAACTCATCACACAACGGGCATTTGGGGGGAGCACGAAACACGGGGGGGTTTAAATGTCTTGGGAGGGGGTACAGTAGTGTATGGTTGTGGGCCTCTGCCCCCAGTGGGCTTGATAAGAGGAGGGGGATTCGTAGATGACGAAGGGGTAGTGACACCGGGAGGTGGTTGACTAGTAGTGACAATGGGTTGCACCGGTTGTAGGACGACATTTGGTGTCTGCGGGGG
Source organism: Larix kaempferi (assembly GCA_027924585.1). Classification (NCBI taxonomy): domain Eukaryota; kingdom Viridiplantae; phylum Streptophyta; class Pinopsida; order Pinales; family Pinaceae; genus Larix; species Larix kaempferi. The sequence continues at coordinate 12,732,820 of BSBM01000493.1, read as the reverse complement.
AATGGGAGGCGAAATATACCACACGGGTAAGCCTAAGGTTAACCCGGGGAGGCTGAGGGTAGCCATAACCGGGGCGCTTACTACTCCTGATGGAGGGAATAGGAAGGGGATTGTGTGGGTGGGTGTGACACCAATGTGACTAGGTACCAATGGTGGTTTGGGTAACAAGGGTGGTTGATTGTTGGGTGTTTGTGTATTGTGGGAAAGAGTACAGAGGTCAGAGACGTGGGTCATGGGTGACGTGGGTGGAATGGATTGGAATGTAGAAGTCATCGGCGTGTCGGAGTAAAGTCCGGGTCCCACAGAGGAAACAAACGAGGTAGTTGCACCACAAGCAGGTTGTTCAACCATGGGGAGAACATTTTTGGGTGCAGCGGGGGCCTTGGGATCGTAATAGGTGAGTTGGTCGACCTTGACCATGCGTCCGTCATGGGGGAACATCATGGTACGAAAAATGGATGAGGAAACCGCCCGCATGGCATACATGTAGGTGCGGCCAAGTAAGAGGTTATAATCTAGTTGGGCATTGATGACCTCTATATCAATGAGCACGGTTTTACCAGCCAGCTGGACTAAGAGACCTTGGGGTTGAGCCGAACGGCCGTCGTAGGCTCGCAATGCAGTGGGGGACTGCTGGAGAGTAGGGGATCCCAACTTCTGCCAAACAAATGTGGACATAACGCATGTAGATGCACCTTCATCGATAATGCACCGATGGATGACAAGATTCCGAACGGAAACAGAAACTTGGAATGCTAAAGTGGAAGGCAGGCGTGGTTCAGACTAGTCCGAATCGAATGCCATCAGTTGTGAATCATTGGGGTCAATAGCACCAATGGCAGAGAGCAAAGTCTTACGCTGTGAAGGACAATTTTTTAAGACTTCTAAAATAGACATGGCTATGGGAGACTGGGCTAAGTCATCTACAATGTTGTAATTCGACGCAGTGTGAGCATTGGGGTTATTGTTGATGCGACGAAGTGGGAAGCGAGGTGCTTTAGAGGCGCCATCGAGTGAAACCGGAGGTATACGTAACGTCTGATCAGTGGGATGAGCGTTAGTGTTTTTGTCGGCGGGAGGGGCTTCAGGGGTGGAGCCATACTGGTTCCGACAAGTTTAGAGGTTGACATCAGCGGATGACATCATTAACAAGTGGTGGGTACCTGAGTCGAACATGGGTTGATCGGGAGCGGCATAAGTGATCTGTTGTTGTGGGGGCGCGTTGCCTTGAGGGGGAGCCAACGACTGAGTGTTCACTACGCATTAGGTTGGTAAGGGGTTTTGTAATACCATGGGTTGCGGTTGGTTAAGTGGAGCTGGCTGTCCAGCGTGGCCCTGGCGTTGGGCATCGTCAGCCCAAAGTTGACATGCTTTCTCTAAGTGGGGGCAGTTGTGAGTGTAGTGTCCATAGACTCCACATATAGAACATGGATGGTTTGTTCTCAGTTTATTGTTTTTGGGTTGCTTGGGATGACCATCCGGATTCTGGTTGGGAGGAGCAGCATTGTTATTGTTTTGAGGATTGGGAGGTGGTGGACCATGATTATGTTGTTGGTTGTTGCCGCGGTTACGTCCTCTTCCATAGTTTTGTTGTCCACCCTGGTTGCGTTGGTTGTTTTGATGTTGGGGCTGATTGTGTTGTGTGTACACTTGCCCTTAAGCAGCGGGAGGATTTTGGTTTGTAGCAGGTGAGGGAGCAGGTTGCGGTGGATAATAAGATGGTGGGGCTGGAGGTGGTCCAGTTACCTGCTGGGGTTGTTGGTAACCCTGGGCTATTGGAGGTGTTGGGTTAGCTGTTGTAGCTTGCTGTGGGTAATACATTGGTTGTGGCAGGAACTGAATTGGGTTCTGGGTAGCCGGTTGGTTATAGTATGTGGGTGGTACATATGCCGATGGCACTTTCCCATAGCAATGTTGTGGACAAGAGGGTCCATGAGTGTGATGAGTCTGATTCGTTGGAGAGTAGGAAGTTGTTGCTCCAGAATTAGATCTAGCCCTAGAGAGGTCTGGGGCATTTATGGTGCTGACCATGCTAAAAAGTTTAATTTGCGGTGTGACTTGGCCAATAATACCATCGGCGGCATGTGATGCCCCCGGCGCGTCACCGCGTGAAGAATCGCCTCGTGGGGTGTCTGGTATGATGGTGTAGAGATAGCCTGATTGGGCATAAATCAAGTCAAATTGCTGAGCTTTTAGGATAGCTTCTTCCTCTGACTGGGGTTGTTCGGAAGCTACGTCTTTTGCTGTGAGGGGTAGGAGTGATTTAAGAAACCAGTCCAAAAATATACGGTCATCCAGTTTAATCTTACAGAGGCTACGACGCTTGCACCACTCATGGATGTGGTCCGTGATGTGGGTAGTTGTGTTTTGTCTGCAAGACAACAGTATTTCAACTCCTGCATCGTAATGTACAGGTAGCTGAAAAAACTGAAGGAAAGTGGAGGCGAGAGACGTAAAAGTATGGTGGGTCCCATGTGGTTGTTCGATGTACCACTTGGCTGTAGAGCCAGTGAACGTTCGTTGCAACAGTCTTAGACGAATGGAGTCATCCGCTATGGAGTTAGATGAACACCATAGGTGAAAAGACATTATGTGGTTTTGAGGTTCCTCCCCAGGTTTTCCTTCAAACTTGGGTATGTCCGAGGGGAGCTTTGTAGGCATGGGTGGCCATGTAGGGTTGTGCCTGATAGGATCGTTGGTTATCCTGGCTAAGTCTGGTAAGTTCAGACTAGCCATGTAAGGTAAATTAGCAGATGGGTGTGGCGTAGTGACTGGGACATAGCTATTTGTGGTGGCATTATGTAGTGGCCCAGTAGCCCCTAAGGATATGCTAGTTATTGAAGGTATGTGTCCTCCAACTGCTATGGTTTGGTATGGACCAGCGTTTCCAAGTGCAATATGGGTTACACCGGGGTTAGGAATAGTGATAGGAATTCCTGGGATCTGGGTTGTGGTAATGACAGGTGGTGTGATTCCTATGTTTGGCATACCCATAATAGGAGGTAGTCATGTGTTGGGCATACCTAAAGGTGGAGTGTCCCCCATATTAGGCATGCCTAGAGGGGTTGTTGTTACCATGGATGGCACGGTAGTAGAAGGGTTTGTGGATGTATCTCCAATAGTACTGGTAAAAAGTGGGTCGTATTGTGTTTCAGCCATGAGGTTGGTTGGTAATAATTCAGTAGGGTTTTTGGATTCAGCCTCAGAATCAGATGTGAAGTGAGGCGTGTCAGAATCGGATGACTGTATGTTTGGCCGATGACGTGTCGAGTCAAGGGATAAGGCTCGATGTCGGTGACGTGAAGAGCCAAGCAGACTGAACTGAGGGGGTTCACCCTAAAGACGACGAGATCGTCTAAAATTCTCAATGGTGAGAAAAAAAAAAAATTAGTGTAAGGTGGTGATGTAAAAAACTCGAAACCCTAATGCAACAAAGAGTGCAAAAAAGGGGAGTGAAAATAAAGGCTCTCAGGCCAAAAAGCACTTATTATAGTAGCTGTGCTATAATAAGTGGAGGGATGCAACAAAATTAGTCAGAATACCAACAGTCAAACAGTTTCTAGAAAAAAGAGGTGCTACTAGACCAAAAGTGGGTAATGTATCATGCAAACACCTAACTAGAAGTATTGTGAGTCAACAAACGATATCCTCTGCAAGGTGATGAAATCCAAGTCAGACAATATAGAGTGTTGAATCAACGGCTAGATATCCCCCTACTAGGAGGGACACCGAGTAGACAATCCTAAAGAGAGGCAACTAGGATACCCCGTTCATGACACGTCCAGAAAAGGTGAATCTGTCGTTTGGTCCTTTTACCGCAGTACCCCCATACAGGGATACCCCGAGAACTGCGAAAGGTAGCCTCCGGTTACTGAATGGATTGCGGTATTCCACTCAGGCCTTCGGAACCAGTCTGGTGACTTCAACCTTCCTAGGGGAGAGGCCCTCTGATAAACTGGTTGTGACCGTGCCAAAAAATACTAGGGGATTTTGGTTCCCTAATGGACAACAGCTATGTCTCAAATGTAATAATTGAGGGGTGTTATTGGAACACCTATCCCCTCAATTCTACCTAACTACAAAATTATTTTAAGTGCTCCCCAAGTGGAGTTAAAAGTTGGTTGAGTTTAAGGTAAATTTTAAGGCTCAGTTTAAATTATGTGGCAGAGTGGGTGCAAGTGTGGTATTTAAACTGAAATTGATTTGCCTCGCTTGGGCGATTTTACAAATGAAAGAAAAGACGCTTCCAGTTTTGCAAAAAATAAAGGCGTTTTTGAAATGTAAATGCTTGAAAAAACTATTCAAAAATAATGGATCTTTGAAATAATTCGAAGGAAAGCAAATAACATGAATACTTCAAGAAATAAATGGATCTCTTAAAAATTGCTTGGGCAAAGTATCGAGCAAATAAACAGTAAAACCTTGATCTAGCTAGAATGCAGAAAAATCTCTCTTTCAATTTTTGAAAATTTTGTAAAAAGACTTTTTAAAGGAGCATTCTAAATAGTAAACGATTTATATGGTTGTAAAAATGCAGGAATTTTAACATTGTAAAATATGCTAAATGGGCAGAAAATACAACAAAAAATAATTTTCAAAAAATTGGCCGAATTGAAAAAACTTGCATCGCGGGTTTCGGGAAAACAGCCGCGATGGGCAGCGCGGGTTTCAGCCGCGAAGCCGTGATGTGCAGCGTGTAAATTGGCCACGAAGCCGCGGCGACCCACACAGAAAAAATCCGCGAGGTCGCGATGAGCCACGCGACTGTCAGGCAAAAAACCGCGAGGCGAAAGCCGAAAACGGACACCGAAAACGAACCCGAAAATGGAAATTTCAGGCTGTTAATGGCAATAGAAGGGGTCAAGATCTAGAACAGCAATGGATCTGCTGTCTAAGATGGCAGATCTATGAATTAAACTGATTAAAACTAACAAAAACTAAGATCTAAAGCAAAAAACTGAGATCTAAGAATTCGAAGCCAGCGGAGTCGCCAAAAACTGTTGGTTTGGTTTTGCAACCAAGCTTAGTGCAATGGGCACCTATCAACAAGTGATAGCAGTTTCAAATATTGAAAGGAAAAACAATTATTATAAATCTAAATCTAAACTAAACTAGCATGTAACAAATAAAATTTTCTGAAAACGATTCAAGAACAAGAAATAAAAAGAATGAATATTGTATTAAGATACCTCAAATGGTGAGGATTTGTGTTGAGCAACTTCCAAGGTGAGTAGCTCCAAGCTCCAAAGGTCTCTTCTCCAAGATAGCTACAATGGTCAAAAGCTCATGAGAGATTTTGATAGCATGAGGATAGGATGATGGATGGATCGAAAGTGAGGAGCCCCTACCACCTTTTTATAGTTTTTGGTGGTGAGGAATACCATTATGGTTTTGAGGAAACCAATGGTATTGACTAACATGGTTTAAGTACCTTTTCCCTCCTTTTTCCTTTTTTGAATATTTTTAATATTTTTATTCCCTTTTTAATATTTTTGGGAATTTTGGACCCTTTTTGAGGGTTTTTTATGCTTTTTAAGGAAAAATATTCATTTTGAGTGGAAAAAGGGGTGTATTTGTTGAGATATAGATTTAATATGCTAAGACAGAAAATAGCAGCATTGCATTCCATTTCACAATAATAGCATATACAGGATCACTAAAGAAACAACAAGCACAACATAAACACAAGAGACACAAATTTATCCTGGGAAACCCTCATGGGGTAGAAAACCCAGTAAAGCTTCCTCAATATAAATGACCAGCAATATACAAAGATGTAACCGTGAGCATAAGCTCCTCCTTCTCCATAGTAGACTTCTCCTCCACAAGTGCACCACTCTCAAGTGAGTGAGTGTGTGTAAAATGAGGAATACACCTCCTCTATTTATACACTACTTCGACTTGTCTTTTACACAAATCATGTAGGCTCGTATTTAACCATTGGGTTAAATACCCCACTACAACTAACTGGGCCAACCCCTCTAGGGTGGTCTAATAACCCTTTGACCCACATAACACATACAGGGCCGACCCCCACTAGGGAAGTCTAATAACCCAAGTTACCACCTTCCGACGGAGGAATAAACATCTCCGGATATACAATAAGATCTTCAAGGAGGAATGAAACATCTCCGGAATAATAAAGTACAATTATAATATTCTTTGAAGTTACAATATCTCAACACTCCCCCTTCACAAGAAGGATATTATAACAGCATCTGCACGAGCAAGGAGTCATCAACATCATACATGATACATCTATAAATCATTGGAAGCTTTCTCAACATCATCAGTAACTCGAGCAGTTACTGGAACATCTTCAATACTGGAACATCAACATCTTTAGTACTGAGTCTTTATCTTCTGTAGCACTTCGAACAGCTACAACAACATCAACATCTGGATCCTCACGATCATCAGCATCGTCATCATACGATCATCAGCAGCGGGATCATCTCGATCATCTTGATCTACAGCATCTGGATCATCACGATCTTCAGCATCTGGATCATCTCGATCTACAGCATCTAGATCATCTGCATTAGTATCCACATTAATACATCTATCATCAAAACATGTATTCTCACTAATACATCTATCATCAAAAGCATGTATTCTCACTAATACATCTATCATCAAAAGCATGTATTCTCACTAATACATCTGTATTCAAAAGCATCTATTCTCACTAATACATCTATCATCAAAAGCATGTATTCTCACTATTACATCTATCATCAAAAGCATGTATTCTCACTAATACATCTATCATCAGTACATAGCAGCATACCCTGCAACACACACGATCATATTACAGGATGATCAATCCCGCTCTCTTTAGGACATAGGTCCATGGATGATACAATCCATATCAAGTTCCAGGATGATCAGTCCTTATCACTTTAAGACAAGTCTCATGTCTAGGGATGATTCAATCTCGATCAAGTTCCAGGATGATCAGTCCTTATCACTTTAAGACAAGTCTCATGTCTAGGGACGATGCAATCCCGATCAAGTTCCAGGATGATCAATCCTTATCACTTTAAGACAAGTCTCATGTCTAGGGACGATGCAATCCCGATCAAGTTCCAGGATGATCAATCCTTATAACTTTAGGACAAGTCTCATGTCTAGGGATGATGCAATCCCGATCCAGTTCCAGGATGATCAGTCCTTATCACTTTAAGACAAGTCTCATGTCTAGGGACGATGCAATCCCAATCCAGTTCCAGGATGATCAGTCCTTATCACTTTAAGACAAGTCTCATGTCTAGGGACGATGCAATGCCGATCCAGTTCCAGGATGATCAGTCCTTATCACTTTAAGACAAGTCTCATGTCTAGGGACGATGCAATCCTGATCCAGTTCTAGGATGATCAGTCCTTATCACTTTAAGACAAGTCTCATGTCTAGGGACTATGCAATCCCAATATATTTACAGGATGATTAGTCCTTATCAATTTAAGACATCTCACCATGTCTAGGGACGAGGCAATCCCAATCTACTTACAGGATGATTAATCCTTATCACTTTAGGACATAAGTCCAAGGACGATGCAATCCTGATCCACTTACGGGATGATCAATCCCTATCACTTTAGAACATAAGTCCAAGGACGATGCAATCCTATCACGTACATTTTGAACCAAACGCTCAAGGACGATGCAATCCTATCACGTCCACTAGGGACCACTTTCTCGGAGACATATGTCTGCGGATCTCTTTTAGGACATGTGTCCATGGATGATAGAATCCCCTCGTCCACTAGGTACAACATTCTCGGAGACATCTGTCTACGGATCACTTTAGAACTGAAGTCCAGGGATGATACAATCCTCTCGTCCACTAGGGACCACATTCTCGGAGACATCTTTCTACGGATCACTTTAGAACTGAAGTCCAGGGATGATACAATCCTCTCATCCACTAGGGACCACATTCTCGGAGACATCTGTCTACGGTTCTGTTTAGGACTGAAGCCCAGGGATGATACAATCCCCACCTGTCCACTAGGGACTTCATTCTCGAAGACCATACGTCTACGGATCCTTTTAGAACATGTGTTCAAGGATGATGCAATCCCCTCGTCAACTTAGACCCTGTCTAAGGACCATCCACCAACCTCTCTGTCGGCATCACCAATATAAGTATCCACATCATCGACCTCACTGTCGATGTAGGCAATCTCATCATAAGTGATCACATCACTCCCCCTTTCGAGGAGGGTCCTTCTAAACTATATTAAGTTTGTCTTGGAAAACTTTACTTGAGGTAGATTTTTGGTTAGTACATCGGCAACTTGTTACAAATTCGAACTTTAATTCCTTTCTGCACCATATCTTGTATATAGAAATGTCAGATCTCTATGTGCTTTGACTTATCATGGAACACTGGATTCGCTACCATTTTGGTACAACTCTGTTTGTCACATAGGATCACATTTGGGTCTATCTCTAAGTCAAACAATCCTGAAGCCATACTTCTTCACAACGTAGTAGAGCAAGCAGCCATATATTCCGCTTGTGCTGAGAGCCACACTAGACTGCTTCCTACTAAACCACAAGATCATGGCTGATCCCAGACAATAACATCTTCTCGATGTGCTCTTCCTGTCTGATACACTTTCTGCTCAATCAACATCTGTGTAGCCATCTGAAGTCATGATCTCCAAGATAACATAGATCAAAGTCTATCGTATCCTTTAGGTACCTCATCACATGCTTTGCAGCTATCAGGTGAACTCGTCTAGGTTCCACTAGATACTGTCTCAAGGTGTTTCACAGCAAAGCATATATCTGACCTAGTATTCGTTAGATACATCAATGCCCAATAAATTTTTCTATACAGATTTATATCCACTAACTCTGATGAGTCATCCGCTAACCGCTTCAAGTTGGAATCCATGAGAGTGGCCATTCCAACACATCAAGTCTTCTCAAGATTTCTCAGCATTCTTTCCCTGGTTGAGAAATATTCCTTATGAGCCTTTCCATACTTCTAGACCTAGAAAGTAATGCATCGATCTGAGATCCTTCATTTTCATTTCTGCTGCCATCTATCTATGCCATCTCTCATCAGATGAGTCTACTGATATGAGCCTCAACATCATTCGAACTCTGTGGTGAGCTCCTTCTTGCATCCATGTCATATGTGTATAGAAGCCATATTCAACCTTGTAGCAAAGGTTGAGATCCACATCACCCATGGTGATCATTAAGCTCATCAATTGATTATCGATCCTGGGAACCCATACAGAACCTGATTCACACTTCTTCTTTAATTACACCATTAAGAGAATGGTCTTATCTAGCCACTTGGAGCAAATATCTCATCATGATTCTCTTCCGCTTTCTAAGAGAATTCTTCTAGCCACAAGCCTTCTATAGTGTGTTTGATTTGTAAATCCTTTTGTTGAACATCCATCGCTTGTTCAGTGTTCATCATTCATCATGATCTTTCCTACAAATCAACATTAAGTACATGATTAGTAATACTTCATAATCATCAAATCATATTGACATGATAACCTATTATGCATACAGATATCATTTACATAGTTATGCAACTATTTTGACCAATACTTTGGCACAACACTTTCCCATATCCTGTATGCATACAGTGGCTATCTAGATGCCTTCCATCTCTACCAGAACATACTATCGAGAGTGTGCACAGCTCTCAGCATGTCAGCAAAGAGGTTTCATTCTAGACAAGCAACAATGGAACGTTTGTCCAACTTACCAATCATATGCATATTAGTAGTATACTGTTCAATGCTCTATGAATGTTTACACTCAGCATGATATATTCTAGGAATACAAATATGCATACAAGCAATATCATTTACTATTTCAAATAACAACTCAAATACTTATCTTTTATGTTTGTGTGGTTTCCTCCCGCTTGATCTTCTATATGTCTTTTGAACTTCTATTCATTCTGTACCACTGTGCATACTCAAGTGTGCACTAGTGTCATCCTCATGATCTCATACACAAACATACATTCATTAGTATATTCTCAAAACATTTTAATTCTAAATAATCTTGAATATGTATAGTCATGATCATTAGTATTTAGGGTTTCAAGGAAGTCTTCTTTTACTCATGCATATTCTTGTTTGATCATAGTACTCTTGTGGTTAATTAATTCATCAACATAAGAGACATAATATGCATAAACCCTTGATTACTAACTTTATGAATAAGCATAACCAATCATACCAAGTATACTTATATAAGGGATCCTAACACAAGGTAAGATTCTAACTTGACATAGGAAAACATACCTGGATTAGTATACCTGCTTAGTTATGTACAACATACCTAAACAATCTCTTCAATGATTTAGAGATCCTGAGCTAGAACCTGCATGTCTCATAGGTTAAGCATAATATAACAAAGTCATACATACCTCGTAAGTAGAACAAAGATTATGGATAAGTCTTTGTCGTCATGTTGTCATGGTTATGGAACTTGATTTGTCTTTTGTGATGTACCTGTATCTTGTTAGCAGACAACATCAACCTCACACAACACCATAATGCATTAGTACAATCATATAGCCCTAATCAATGAATGTATTTGATCATTCACATGCATTCATACTGTTACTAGGGTGATAAGACAATTCTAACATTAATCAAGATTGTACTAATAAATAATATGAAGACAAACACATCATGAACTTAATCAAGAATCAGATTTCAAGACATACCTGAACCTCCTTAAGTCATACCTGTCGAGACTTCTTGTAGTCTTCTTATGTAAGGCCTTAGCCTCAACTCCCCTTCAATTTTGATCTGGAGCTTGATTAGCGTTTGCTAGAGAAACCCTAAAAATTCAATCTTTGACTTTCACACTTCTGAATGGATGGAAGGATGTGTCTTGCTAGCATACTTCAATTTTGAAATCTCCAAATTTGACCCCTCAAAATTGCCTTCGAAACTTCTGGATATTCTGGACAGGAACCCGAACTAGGGTTTGATGAAGCCCACCCTTCTGTCCAATAAAAAGGTTCAATCCAAGGCTCTAAACTCTTATTTTTCTGAGGAGCTTCCAGCGGTGGTTACAGACTTCAAAAATTCCAACTTTTGCTGAAGCCCTAATTTTTCATCTTTCCAATCAAAATCCTGAACTGGGGTTTGATCAAGCCCGGTCTTCTACCCAACCAAAAAATTCGATCTTGGTCTCTAAATTTTGATTTTCCTGAGTAGCATTTAGCCATGGATTCCGATTCCAAAAATTCTAACTTTCTCCGAAACCCTAAATTCCGGAAGCCATGAATGAAGGTGCTCCAAAAATAATTCTGTTTTGACAGAAATATGTACCTGATCGTTTCTGCTGTAACTCCAAACTTTTCACTCCATAAGGTCTGAAAACTTCTTCTGTGGTAGCCTGACCTGTCATCTTTCCATCCCGACAGGTCTGACCTCAATTGGATTTTCTGAGAGAGAGTTATGCCAAGTGTCGCAACGTGACCTGTTTATGGAATAAAACAGGAAGGCAAACTTGTACGACGTTCCACGTGTCACTGGTTCAACTACGGCCTCTAAAAAAGTATTCTAAGATAGTACAGTCTGTGTACTACCTGTCACTTTTTACGAAATTTCATTTGGATCTTCCTAGCCCAAGTTATGCCAAGTGTCGCAACGTGACCTGTTTATGGGATAAAACAGGAGAGCGAACTTGTACGGCGTGCCACGTGTCACTGGTTCAACTTCGGCCTCTAAAAAAGTTTCCTGAGATAGTACAGTCTATGTACTACCTGTCACGTTTTACACAATTTCATTTGGAGCTTCCTAGCCCAAGTTATGACCTTTTTTCCTAGGTCACCTGATTTTGACTGAGATCTGGAAGAGGCAGAAACTCTAACTTGTACTGATCATAACTTACAAAGTACAACGAATCTGAGGGTGCCCTTTGGACACAAGATACATGTAGATGTTATCTACGACTTGTAAAGGTTTCAGATCCTGAACCTTTGCCAAAATGGATTTATGGTGAAAGTTCCATGATGACTGGTTTTTGCTATATAAAACCCTAACCTTCAAATTGACGTAAGTAAAGCAAGTGTCGTAAGTGCCATACATTGCCTTCCTTCAGGTTAGCTCTGATACCATGTTAAGATTTAATATGCTAAGACAGAAAATAGTAGCATTGCATTCCATTTCACAATAATAGCATATACAGGATCACTAAAGAAACAATAAGCACAGCATAAACACAAGAGACACAAATTTATCCTGGGAAACCCTCATGGGGTAGAAAACACAGTAAAGCTTCCTAAATATAGATGACCAGCAATATTGAGGAAGCTTTACTGGGTTTTCTACCCCATGAGGTTTTCCCAGGATAAATTTGTGTCTCTTGTGTTTATGCTGTGCTTGTTGTTTCTTCAGTGATCCTGTATATGCTATTATTGTGAAATGGAATGCAATGCTGCTATTTTATGTCTTAGCATATTAAATCTTAACAGTATAAAGGTCTTTTGGTGACCTTTTGATGGCTTTAGAGGCTCAAATGGTGAAAAAATGGACAAATGGGTCATGTGAATAAGGAAATGAGCTAGTGATCACTTTTTGGGTGTTAACACTCACCATTGAGGAAGGTTGTCTTCACGTCCATCTGGTGAAGTTTCCATCCTAGAACATATGCAAGTGCAATCATTGCTCGGATTGTGGTGTACCTTGCCACAGAGGCAAAGGTCTCATCATAATCGATGCCTTCTTTCTGAGATAAACCTCTGGCAAAAAATCTAGCTTTATACTTCTCGATGCTACCATCCACAACATACTTTATCTTGTAAAGCCATCTGAAAGTCACAATGGAATTCCCATAAGGTTTGGGAACAACCTCCCAAACATCATTCTTCATTATAGAGTTGTACTCTTATGTCATTGCATCTTTCCAAACTTGCTACTTTGCAACTTCTTCATATGATGATGGTTATGAATCCCTGATGTGACTCATCAATGCCACATACCCTTAATATCTGTCATGTTGCTTGTGCTCTCTAGATGAGCCTGTTGGTGCTCCATATCTGCATTTTGTAGGTTGTCTCGCCACCAAGCATATATTCTTTTAGAGGGAGGTTCATCATGTGACCTCTCAATCAGTTATACTGGTTCTTTAGGAGCTATCGAATCTGATGCATCTTCTGGTTTCTCCCTCTCAAACTATGAAGGGGGGAAATCATACTCAGGATCCTCCATCTCTGAATCACATTGAATATTTTTTGATCTTTTGAAAGCAGCTTCCTCATGGAAGGTAACATCTCGGCTGACTTCAATGTGTCTCTCACCAGGTACATATATTCGGTATGCTTTGGATGACTCGCTATAACCCAAAAAGGTGCCTTTCTTTCCAAAAGGATCCATCTTTGTTCTCTTTTATTTCGGTACATGAATGTATACTGGGCACCCAGAGAGACTCAAGTGTGATATGTCTAGCTTCTCACCTGTAAAAACTTCTTTTGGTGTCTTCTCATCTAGAATGGCATGTGGGATTCTATTTTATATGTACACAGTTGTACGGGTGGCTTCTTCCCATAATGAGGTAGAAATATCTTAATCATGCATCACGACTTTTGCAGCCTCACATATGGTTCTATTCTTCCTTTCGGAAACCCCATTTTGTTGAGGGTTGTATGGTATTGTTAATTGTCTACATATTCCTGCATCACTACATAGTGTTGAAATTTGGTTGAGCTTTGATCTTTAATTCTTTTAGATGCAGATACTTGAAGCAATGAGACAATTCAATCCATGAAATTCATACAACCATAACACAAGATATACCCTAGGAAAATCCTCAAAATTACGAGAACAAAAACCCCAGCAATTCTTCTTGGTATAATATAATGGATAACATAGAATTCTTTCTTTTACAACATAGAAGATTGATTTCGGAAGATAAGAGATCAACAAGCTTCTTGGTGAAGATGCGGAAGCAATAGAGAAGAGAGATCAATCGGATGGGTGCCCAACACAACAATAACAAGTATGAACATTACCCTAGACAAAGAGAAGCTCCTTGCCTTCGATGGAGAAGAGAATTCGCTTCACATTGGATTCAACAGTCCCATATAACATATTTATACATTCTTCTCTTCTATTTTTAACTTCTAAATTCAGGATGAACTCGCCCTAAAACTGGATGTATTAATCTTACATGCAGAGGTGCACCCCACTTCTCATGCAGTTTTTTATTTCACTGAGTAGTCGCTTTGGATGAACTCACCTCTTAACCAAAAGCTTGCCCACTTAGTTAGGTGGCTAACTTAAGTGTCGACATGCAAGTGTCACAACTCACGTCTCATCTTTTAGTTTAACATAAGTGTCATCATGCAATAACACTTACTTAACTAGATCTTCTTTGTTGTCACTTAGTTAACTCTCTTTAACTGAAGTGTCATCTTTCAGTTTAACTAAAGTGAAAACACTTTAGTTAACTAGTCCTTTTTATTTAACACTTAGTTAACTGGAATCATGTTGATTGATTTACTTGAAGTGACCACTGTGATTTCTTTAGTTAACTGAGGCATATCTTTAACTGATGCTTTAACTGAAGCATTGCTACTTAACTGAAGCTTTAATAATTTGATTTCTCTTTAATTAGTTGAAGTGTCTACATTGGCAATTTCGAATTCTCTTGATCTCTATGCTTTATATTTTATTTCTTCATCTCTTACTGCATGGTCAATATGTGCTAACTTTAATTATCCATCACATTACATTATACTAAGAAGAATTATCGGATGTTGTGATCACATTATATTATTCCAGACCAAATGATCATATGCTAAATTAATTCACTTTAGAGGTGATCAATATCTAAAGGAGACTTAGTAGCAATCTGGTGACCATGGTTAATAATATATCACACAACATTAAATGCTTTTAACAAGTAAAGCATGACTTTTATACGGAAGGTCCACCTCTATACGGGAGATCCATCTCATGGATACCTTTATACGGAAGGTTCAAATGATAATCATGACTTGACACACACAAGTCCAGACTCCTTGTCCAACAAGACTTTATAACATCATTACTTTGATCAATTACCTCTATACGGGAGCAATAACCTTTACACGGAAGGCAATCAAAGTGATCACCTCTATACGAGAGGATCAATCTTGACTACACAAGCTTGGTTTGGAGAATGTCTCCAGATGTTGTATATTTAACACTCCCTCTCAGTGAGGGAGGCATTCTCTGCCATACCAAGCTTCTCTCACTATGCTTTGTATGTCTCGCTATAACCCACAAAGGTGCCTTTTTTTCCAGAATGCTCCATATTTGTTCTCTTTTCTTTCAATACATTAATGCATATTGGGATCCTGAAGATCCTCAAGTGTGATATGTCTAGCTTCTCATCGGTAAACATTTCTCCTGGTGTCTTCTCATATAGAATGCCATGTGGGATTCTATTATGGATTTACACAGCTGTATGAGTGGCTTTTTCCCATAATGAGGTAGACATATCTTGATCATGCATCATGGCTTTTGCAGCCTCACATATGGTTCTATTATTTCTTTGGGAAACCCCATTTTGCTGAGGGTTGTATGGTATTGTTAACTGTCTACATATTCCTTTTACCATCTTTTGAAGTCCTAGTAGCACTTTGTAGTGTCGGTGTCCAAGACTTTGGTGCCATAGCTCGCATGGAATGATAGTGTGGTGAATCATAGCTTGAATGTACTTCTTCGGTACCTTGTAGAGTCCTCCCTCTCAAACTCCAATCACAGCAGCAAATTCTAGGCTTTTGTTCTTCGGCCATAAAAGTGCTTTGTTATCCATGAAGATTACTCAGAAGCCTTTGTCTTCAAGAACCAAAACTGAGAGGAGTTTCTTCTTCAATCTTGGAACATATAGAATGTCCCCCACATGTAGAATATCACTGGTTCTCAGTTGGAATGAGGTGGATCCAACTCCTTGGATCGAATAAGTTGAGTTGTCCCCCAACTCTACCATGCATGTGAATTCTTTCTCTTTTAGATCGGTGGTAGTACTCTTGTAACCAGACATATGTTTGGATGCACCACTGTCAATCAATCATGTGTCTTCATTTGTGATGATGGATCCCAAAAGGGATGAGACAAGATAATACTCCCTTCTTGTCTCATTTTCTTCGGATGCATTCTTTTGAGTGATTTCATCTTGTATGGCGTTAGAAGCATGGAACTTTCCTTTCCTCTTTTCTCTACAATCTGTTGAGAAATGGACTTTATTGTTGCAATTGAAACATCTAACTTTTGACTTGTCAAATCCTTTGTTGAACTCCTTCTTCTTTGAATGATAGAACTTCTTTTGGAGGAAGGGTTTCTTTCCTTTCTTCATTCTTGTCGTGAGGGAAATATTTTCTTCTTTGATGCAAACTAACTTGCTTTGGATTCACCCCTCCTCTTGGAGGCAGTCATGCCACAACCTTTCTAAGTTAATTTGTACCTCTTGGCCATTTACCGTAGCCAATAATGTCTCCCATGATGATGGGAGACCATCAATAGCAGTTTGTAGAAGATCATCTTCATCCACCACTACTCCAATACTAGCAAGTTCATCTCTTACCCGAGATATCTTAGATAATAAGGAGGCCACTATCTCATTTGTATCCATCTTTAAGTTTCAAATCTTATTCTTCAATGCCCTCTTTTGACTCGGGGCCTTCTTCTCATATAGATTAGTTAATGCATCATAACATTCTTCCGCGGTCTTCAATGGTGTGATCACGGGCATCAAGTTATCTTTTATCGAATCATAGATGATCTATTTAGCCTAATTAGCTTGATTATTCTTGAAGTTGATATGCCCTACACTAGATGTAGCCTCCTCCACCACAATGGATACATAGCCATCCAAATCATGTTCCTCTAGGATGTTGAGAATCCTAGCCTTCCAAATGTTGAAGTTTGTGGTTCCCTTAAGACAGTCTTCAGGTCGTACATAGACTGATGCCATAGTCTTAAAATCTTGTGCTCAACTTCTCAGGATCTACGTAGGCTCTACCTAGCATGCAAAACTGAGCTCCTTCACGCCCTGAGCATTGATACCATGTTGAAATTTGGTTGAGCTTTGATATTTAATTGTTTTATATGCAAAGACTTGAAGCAATGAGACAATTCAATCCATGAAATTCATACAACCATAACACAATATATACCCTGGGGAAAATCCTCAAAATTATGAGAACAAAAACCCCAACAATTCTTCTTAATATAATATAATGGATAGAAGAGAATGTTTTCTTTTACAACATAGAAGATTTCTTTCGAAAGATAAGAGATCACCAAACTTCTTGGTGAAGATACAAAAGCAATAATGAAGAGAGATCAATCAGATGTGTTCCCAGTACAACAATAACAAGCACAAACAATACCCTACAAAAAGAGAAGCGCCTTACCTTCAATGGAGAAGAGAATTTGCTTCACATTGGATTCAACAATCCCATATAACATATTTATACATTCTTCTCTTCTATTTTTAACTTCTAACTTCAGGATGAACTCGCCCTCAAACTGGATGTATTAATCTTGCATGCAGAGGTGCGCCCCACTTCTTATGCAGTGTTTTATCTCACTGATGTGTCACTTAGGATGAACTCGCCTCTTCACTGAAAGCTTGCCCACTTAGTTAGGTGGCTAACTTAAGTGTCGACATGCAAGTGTCACAAGTCACATCTCATATTTTAGTTTAACATAAGTGTCGTCATGCAATAACACTTAGTTAACTAGATCTTCTTTGTTGTCACTTAGTTACCTATCTTTAACTGAACTATCGTCTTTTAGTTTAACTAAGTGAAAACACTTTAGTTGACTAGTCCTTTTTATTTAACACTTAGTTAACTAAAATCATGCTGATTGATTTACTTGAAGTGACCACTATGAGTTCTTTAGTTAACTGAGGCATATCTTTAACTGATACTTTAACTGAAGCATTGATACTTAACTGAAGCTTTAATAATTTGAGTTCTCTTTAATTAGTTGAAATGTCTGCATTGGCAATTTCGAATTCTCTTGATCTCTATGCTTTATCTTTTATTTATTTATCTCTTACTACATGGTCAATATGTGCTAACTTTAATTATCCATCACATTACATTATACTAAGAAGTGTGATCATATTATATTATTCTAGACCAAATGATCATATGCTATTTAAGTAATTCACTTTAGAGGTGATCAATCTCTAAAGGAGACTTAATAGCAATCTGGTGATCATGGTTAATAATATATCACACAACATTAAATGATTTTAACAAGTAAATCATGACTTTTATACGGAAGGTCCACCTGTATACGGGAGGTCCATCTCATGGATACCTTTATATGGAAGGTTCACATGATAATCATGACTTGACACACACAAGTCCTGAGCCTTTTCCAACAAGACTTTACAACATCATTACTTTGATCAATTACCTCTATACGGGAGGAATAACCTTTACACAAAAGGCAATCAAAGTTCTCACCTCTATACGAGAGGATCAATATTGACTACAGAAGATTGGTATGGAGAATGTCTCCAGAGGTTTTATATTTAACACATAGCTCATTAAATGCATGTGAATCAAATTCACCTCCATTATCAGACCTTAATGCACGGATGTGCTTTTCTTTATGATTTTCAACTAGGGCTTTAAACTCTTTAAATTTGTTGAGAATTTCACTTTTAGCCTTCATGAAATAAATTCGTGACTTCCTAGAAAAACATCTATGAACAATACATAATATAAGAATCCACTCAGGGAGGGGGATGACATGGGACGACATACATCAGAATGTATTAAATCTAAAATCCCTTTAAATCTAGTAGTACTACTGGAAACAATTTTCTTAACATTCTTCCCAAGTGCACAACCCTGACATACACTATCATGCTCAAAATCAAATACGGGCATACCTTTTACAATCTTTTGAAGTCATGGTAGCGCTTTGTGGTGTAGGTGTCTAAGCATTCGGTGCCATAGCTCGCATGGAATGATAGTGTGGTGAATCATAGTTTGAATGTACTTCTCGAGTACCTTGTAGAGTCCCCCCTCTCGAACTCCAATCACAACAACAGATTCTAGGCTTTTATTCTTCAGCAATATAAGTGTTTTGCTATCCATGAAGATAACTCAGAAGCCTTTGTCTTCAAGAACCGAAACTGAAAGGAGGTTCTTCTTCAAGCCTAGAACATACAGAATTTCCTCCACATGTAAAATATCACCGGTGCTCAGCTGGAATGAGGTGCATCGAACTCCTTGGATCGAATAGGTTGAGTTGTCCCCCAACGCTACCATGCATGTGAACTCTTTATCCTTTATATCGGTGAGGGCACTCTTGTAACCAGTCATATGTTTGGATGAGCCACTATCAATCAACCATGTGTTTGCATTTGTGATGACGGATCCCGAAAGGGATGAGACAAGGTAATATTCTTTTCTTATCTCCTTTTCTTCGGATGC
Source organism: Larix kaempferi (assembly GCA_027924585.1). NCBI lineage: Eukaryota > Viridiplantae > Streptophyta > Pinopsida > Pinales > Pinaceae > Larix > Larix kaempferi. The sequence continues at coordinate 12,713,369 of BSBM01000493.1, read as the reverse complement.
ATTCTTTTGAGTGATTCCATCTTCTATGCATTTTTTTGAGTGATTCCTTTCCGCTTTGCTCTGCACTATCTTGAGAAACAACCTTTCTTGTTGCAATTGAAGCATCTAAATTTTGACTTGTCAAAGCCTTTGTTGAACCCCTTCTTCTTTGGATGAGAGAACTTATTTTGGAAGAAGGGTTTCTTTCCTTTCTTTATTTTTTCCGTGAGGGCAAGTTTTTCTTCTTTGATGCACACTAACTTGATTTGGATTTGCCCTCCTCTTGTAGGAAGCCATGCCACAACCTTTCGAAGTTAGGTTGTACCTCTCGACCATTTACCGCAACAAAGAATGTATCCCATGAGGATGGGAGACCATCAATAGTGGTTTCGAGAAGATCATCTTCATCCACCACTACTCCAATACTGGCAAGTTTGATCTCTTGTCTCATCCTTCTCCATATTTAGGTTTCGAAGCTTAATATTCAATGCCATCTTTTGACTTGGGGACTTCTTCTCATATAGGTTTTCCAATGTATCAAAACACTCTATTGTGGTCTTCAACAGAGTGATCACGAACATCAAATTGTCCTTTACTGATCATAGATGATCTGTTTGGATTTAGCTTGGTTCTTCTTGAAGTGGATGTGCCCTTCATTAGATGTAGGATCCTCCACCATAGTGGATATGTATCCATCCAAGTCATTTTCCTCTAGGATGTTTAAAATCCTAGCCTTCCAAGTGTTGAAGTTTGAGGTTCTGTGAAGAACCTGCAATAATTAATTAATGCAAATACACGAGATATCAGAAATAATAGAACTCAGAATCACTTTTATATTGATCACGGGCCACTTCGAGGGGGCAACCTCCTTTGAGCAAGCTCAATACAATTAACTTCACGGTGCCTTCAATGATCTCAACACACACTTATATACTAAGTCTATGCCCAATACTATGAGTCAAAACCATGGGACATATAATACTACGGGACGACTTACAAATCATATGCGTCCAATACTATGGGTCAATACTATGGGCTAATATAAACTATGGATCAACAAATACTACGGGACGACTTACAAAGCATATGCGTCCAACAACAATATACTAACATAGTAAAGAGAAGGGTTGACACGGGTTCCTAACATCCCCTCTCCCTTAGAAAAAGCTTTGTCCTCAAAGCTTTGGTTGGAGAAATTGTTGCAGAATCTGAAGGAGTGGTTCCCCGGTAGCATCCTCAGGTTGAATTTCAGGCCACTGACGCCTTTGGAGTATCAGGGAGGATTGCTTGGAAGGCTATAGACGAAGAAGAATCTTATCAGCTGCATGGAAAATGCGCTCAAAACAGTGTTGATCGGCTTGTTGTTTCAAGCGAATTCTGGCCATGTGAAGATTGTCCTGCAGAATGAGAAGAATCTGATCGCGGTTTCGAAGAACCGAGTCAATTTCCTGAACTGGGGAGCTGCTAAGGGTGTATGGAAGAAGAAATGGCGGTGTCTGTCCATAGACTGCTTCATATGGTGTCCTTTGAGATGTGGTATTGTACCACCAGAGCACTGCTAGGAAATCCATAGAAATAGTTAGTCAAAGCTGTGTAGGGATGGGAAAGGGTTTGAGCAATCCCAAAAGGAGTGTCGTTTCACCCTTATTGACTTGGAAAGTATCACAATCAGCCACCATCTATTGAATTGTCATTTTCAGTCCCTGCCAAAAGAAGTTACTTTGTTCTCGGTCATACATTTTGAAGAACCCAGAGTGCCCTGCTGATGAAGAAGCATGGAGTTCATAGAAGAGATAGCCCTGTTGAACATATTGCAACCAATTTGGAACAAGCAGAGAAAGAGATGTAAGAGAAACTGGGTCATCAATTGTACAAGAAGGAGTATCTGCCACGATATTGCCCTTACCCTTCTTGTAAGTGATCGCATAGGGATAACCCATGAGTTGGATAACCCATTTCAGGTGTGTTGGGGAGGAGACCCATTGTTCCAGAAAATTTTCTAGACTCTGGAGATTAGTCTTTATGCAGAAATAATTCCCTAATAGGTATGGCTGCCACTTCTGTACTGCATGCAAAATAACCATCAGTTCCTGCTGAGAGGTAGATGCAACTAAATTCTTACCAGAAAGGTCTCTTGAAGGCGGCAAGCTCATTAGTTCAGCAGAGACACCTGCATATCTATCCAAGGAAGTAGTGCAGACTGTTGATGGGTGCATCTGAATGGAATGGAGCTGAGCGATGACACCATGTGAATTCTTCTTAAGGATTTTTTCCAGGCGATGTGAACTGATGATGTGGAGAGACCCTGGTTGTAATCCCATTAATTTGTGTTGTGCCTCATTGACTGAAAACTGCATCCAAAATTCTGCAAAATCCCATAAGATGGGGCCAAGTGTGCGTAACCATTGAACTCCCAAAACCACATCACATCTGCCTAAGGTCAAGGAAAACATGTCAGAGCGCAGGTTATAATCTTCCATAGAGATACACACATTGTGACACTTCCCCTTGCAAAGTAAGGTGCCCCCATTGGCAACCATGACTTCAAAGTTCGAGGAAGGATGGACAAAACAATCAGCCTGTTTGGAAATCCAAGGGTCAATGAAGTTATGAGTGCTACCAGAATCAATGAGTATGGTAAGAGGGAGCTTCTTGAAGTATCCCCTGACCCGCTTTGTTTGAGGGGTGGTAACGCTGGATAAAGCATGGAGAGATATCTCTGGTTGTTCATCCTAAGATGGGTGTCAATAGGCGGCTCCTGAATGTCGACCTGATCATCCATTGTATCTGGAGCTTCTTCACCAATTTTAGAGGCAGGTGGAGAATCCATATCCAAGAGATAGAGCTTTTGTTGAACACATCTATGTCCCCTACTGAATTTCTCATCACAATTATAACAAATCCCTTTTTCTCTGCGTGCCTGCATCTCTGTTTCAGACAAATGCTTGATAGGAGTTGGTCGAGGAGCTGGCAGAATGGGAGGTTGTTGAGAACCCATATTTTGGAAGGAAACAAAAGTGGGTTTGGAGCGTTGTTGGGATGCAATCTTGTCTTCTGCCAACTTAGCTAACCCTAGGACTTCCATCATTGTGTTGGGATAGAACATTTTAACCACTGATCGGATTTCATCCTTAAGACCACTGATAAAACAACTCCTGTAGTATTCATCAGACAAGCCTTCTGTGTGATTGGCTAGTTTTTCAAATTATGTTTGATACTCTCTCACATTTCCATTTTGACGGAGTTTAGTGAGTTCTCTGGTGAAGTCAATCAAAAGCACTAGGACCAAATCGTTGCAAAAGGAGTTGGCAAAAATCTGTCCATGTTGGCTCGTCATGAGCCTTGATGTACCAACGGTACCATTGAAGGGCTTCCTATTCCAAATGAAAGGATGCAAGCGGAAATTTTTGGACATCAAAAGTATTATGCAGACTGAAATATTGTTCTGCACGATAGATCCATCAAGTTGGATCAGTACCATTGAAGCGAGGAAATTCAAGCTCCGGACCACGGAAAGAGCTGGAAGAAGAGAACCCATTGGCTGTAGAAGATTCTTGTTGTCGGTTATTGTTCATGGCTAAATGCTGAAGATGGAGGCTGAGAAATTTTTCATCCCGATCTTAGAGTTTGGTTTGGATGGCTGCAAGTGCTTCCTCCATGGTTGCTCCTACGCGGGTGACAACCATAACCAGGAGTTTTTTTTTTTTTTTGGGGGGGGAATGGATAGAAAAACACAAACAAAAGCTTATTTAGTAAAAGGAAATTTGGATTTGAGAAAAAATCGGATGGGTAATTGGGGTTTGAATAGGTTTTGGACACTTTCTAATGGATAAGGAAGCAAAAAATGAGGATTTCAGAAGCGAGGTGAAAGAATGGGAAAATTTGGCAGAGAGGGACAAAGAAGCAGAATTAGGAAAGGAACTCTGTGGTAAAATTTGAATGTGATTGGGTGAAATCCGAGGAAGTTATGACAAACCCTAAAAATAGACAAATGTGGGATTTCAAGCTTTGGGAAGTGGAATTAGGGATAGGGTCTTCAGGAATGAAATATGCAGAATGGGATTGCAGGGATGTCGGTGAAGTTTCAGGGAAAACAAAGTTGAAACAAGGGAGATATGGCCGAAAAATAGAATTTTATACAGTTGATTTTTTTTTTCCTGAAATGGATCGGCAATAGCGGCACGGAAGGGATCCACAACAGATGGATCTGCAACGGTGTGGAAGGGATCGAAAACAGCTGGATCTGAAACGGCGACTAGATCTAGAATGACTTTTAGAATAGATCTGAAACAGCTGGATCTGGAGCGGAAGTGATCGGCAACAGTTCAGCTGAAAATAGATATGGACCCCAGGTATGTGCGGCTTCCTATCGGTTTAGGGGATTCACTCAGCCACCAATGTTGTCTGACGGCTTGCGTATTGGGGCAGTACCCCTCACTCCACGGCTCAGGTAAAATGGATAACCGCTTTGCCACAGACGACAGCTCTTGGTTTACCTCACGAGTGGGAACTAGTCAATCAGGTAGGGGTCGTTGCCCTTTTCACTGGCAGGTCCTCCCAATGGGCCAGCTACTTTGGGGTTCCTGTGGTACTCCTCACAATGAGTTTTAGGGCTTATGCCCAAGTACTTCCCACAGTTAAGCGGGTAGGGGTTATCCCCAGATCCGAACTTGCAACAGATGCGAAAAAAAAATTGGCAGAAATTCCACCCAACGAGCCCAAGAAAGTGCTCTGATACCAGATGTGAAGAACCTACAATAATTAATTAATGCAAATACACGAGATATCAAAAATAATAGAACTCAGAATCACTTTTATATTGATCACGGGCCACTTCGAGGGGGCAACCTCCTTTGAGCAAGCTCAATACAATTAACTTCACAGTGCCTTCAATGACCTCAACACACACTTATATACTAAGCCTATGCCCAATACTATGAGTCAAAACCATGGGACATATAATACTATGGGACGACTTACAAATCATATGCGTCCAATATTATGGGTCAATACTATGGGCTAATATAAACTATGGATCAACAAATACTACGGGACGACTAACAAAGCATATGCGTCCAACAACAATATACTAACATAGTAAAGAGAAGGCTTGACACGGGTTCCTAACAGGTTCCCTTAAGACAGTCTTTCGGTCGTATAGAGACTGATGCCATAGTCTTCAAATCTTGTGCTCAACTTCTCAGGATCAACATAGGATCTAGATGGCATGCAAAACTGAGCTCCTTCATGACCTTACCTCTGATACCATGTTGAAATTTGTTTGATCTTTAATTATTTTAGATGCAGAAACTTGAAGCAATGACACAATTCGATCACATGAAATTCATACAACCATAACACGAGATATACCCTGGGGAAAATTCTCAAAACAATGAGAACAAAAACCCCAACAACTCTTCTCAATATAATATAATGGATAGCAGAGAATGATTTCTTTTACAACATAGCATATCGCTTCGGAAGATAAGAGATCACCAAACACTCTTTGTGAAGATGCAAAATCAATAGAGAACAGAGATCAATCGTAGAAGTGCCTTACCTTCAAGAATAATATCATGCACACAAAGAGAAACACTTTTCATTCAAAGGAGAAGAGAATTCACTTCACACTAGATTTATCAATCCCATATAACATATTTATACATTCTTCTCTTCTATTTTTATCTTCTAAATTTGGGATGAACTCGCCCTCAAACTAGATGTATCAATATTGCATGAAGAAGTGCGCCCCACTTCTCATGCAGTGCATTATCTCACTGAGCTGTCACTTAGGATGAACTTGCCTCTTAATTGAAAGCTTGCTCACTTGGTTAGGTGGTTAACTTAAGTGTCGACATCCAAATGCCGTAACTCATGTGTCGTCTTTTAGTTTAACATAAGTGTCGTCATGCAATAACACTTAGTTAACTAGATCTTCTTTTTTGTCACTTAGTTAACTCTCTTTATATGAAGTGTCGTCTTTAGTTTAACTAAATTGAAAACACTTCAGTTAACTAGTCCTTCTTATTTAACACTTAGTTAACTGAAATAATGACGATTGATTTACTTGAAGTGACCACTGTGAGTTCTTTAGTTAACTGAGGCATATCTTTAACCAATTCTTTAACTGAAGCACTAAGGCAAACATTGATACTTAACTGAAGCTTTATAACTGAAGCTTTAACAATTCAAGTTCTCTTTAATTAGTTGAAGTGTTTACATGGGAAATTTTGAATTCTCTTGATCTCTATGCTTTATCTTTTATTTCTTTGTCTCTTACCGCATGGTCAATATGTGCTGACTTTAATTATCCATCACATTCCATTATAATAAGAAGAATTATGGGATGATGTGATCATATTATATTATTCCGGACCAAATGATCATATGCTAAAGTAATTCACTTTAGAGGTGATCAATCTCTAAAGGAGACTTAATAGAAATTGGTGATCATGGTTAACAATATACCACCCAACATTAAATTCTTTTAACAAGTAAAGCATGACCTTTATACGGAATTTCCACCTCTATACGGGAGGTCCATCTCATGGATACCTTTATACGGAAGGTCCACATGATAATTATGACTTAACCATAAGTCCGGAGTCTTGTCCAACAAGACTTTGCAACATCATTACTTTGATCAAGTATGTAATGTCCCTTATTAATCAAATTCCCAATGTGCTCAAATTCACCAAATTTCAACTCTCAGTATATGGATGCAACTTATTCCAATCTCCTCCAATTTCTTTCAAACTTGGTAAGAAAGGTCATGAGGGGTGATGGGACACATTAACACATCTATAAGAAATATAATCAACTGATATACCCAACCATGGTCTACAATTTTCAAGGGAAGAAGTTTTGGGACAAGACTAGTCAATTTGGGAAGTGGAAATCCCCATGGGTCTTGGAACAAATCTCTTCCAGGCACTGTACAACCTCCACTAATGGTTGGTATGAGACTTGTCTCTATTATAAGACATTAATTAAAGTATGTTTGCAGCATTATATGTGGTTTTTGGGTCGAATAGGTATCCAAGAGAACTCAGGTAATTTACTAGTAATTTTGAGGCTCAAACCCCCAATGGTAGATGGCTCCAAATAGCTCCAAATGCTCCCAAATTGTACCAAGAGGTGTATGAATGATGTTGATATATAAAAATGGTGTTTATAGGTGTATTTTAACCATCAAATTACTTCTGCAACTCACTTTGGAAATCTGGTCAATGTATGGAGTTTTACTAGTAAATTGTGGTTCAAATCCCCTAGGGGTAGATGATGAAAATGACTTTCCAAATGCACTCAATCCAACTCAAATTTCTGAATATAATTAGGGGAAATATAAAGTACATCATAATGAACTCATATGAATCACCATTCAACTTTCAATGTCTGCTATAACTCCTTTAAATCAGATACAAAACAACTAGTCTCGACCTTGGGGGAAACGAGACTCAACCTTCTCCAAATGCTATGAAACTTCACAAAATGACTTCAAATGCTTAAGTATTGAACATGAAATTTGTATAATACATAAATTACAGTACATTAATCAATAAACCATCATTATTTTACTTATCCATTCGAATCCATCAACATTACATTGGTTCACAACAAGGTAGTGGGGAAATGACACTGTTCTTTCATTAAAAATGAGATTTATACATTTCCACTTGGAATTTTGACCTGAAACTTTCTGAAGATGAAGAAAATAGTATTTAATTCATATTAAAAAATAAATGGGGCATTATAAGCTCCCCCAAAGAGTACAATAACTCACCAAAAACGTCCTCCCTCAAGGATCAAGAATATGCCATGAAAACTGGAAATGGTTGAAGGAGTGAGCTGCACTAGAAGAAACCATGAGCTGACCCATAGCTTACACCTGCAAATAAATACTCCATTAAAGCTCCAAATGAAAGGTCTGAATGGCATTTCCAATTACCAACTTGGATGGGAATCTTTCACCCTTGAAATTGGCTAAGGCAAGAAACTAATCATCCACTAGCTCTCTCTCTTCACAAATGCAATTGCAAATTCTAAAAATGATCAAAAGCTGGTTTCATTCTTTGTTCTTGACATTTATAAAGTTTCCAAGCTCTCTATGGGTCGAATTCCTTCCAAGATATGCATTCCAACTCAAGTTGGGAAGATATTCCAAAGAATGCCACTTGCACAACAATTCCTAGTCTCCCACTTCCACCAAATCACATGTGGAAGCATAATAGCTGCCCTAACTCCCTTAAGTGCCCTCTTGGAGGCTATTTTTAGCCCTGAAATGTCATATATGTCAGATGTCATCCTTCAAGTCTGATTTGTGTCATAGGTGTCATAACATCTTCATCATTGTTGTCATAGAGCTAGGGAATCTAGCCCAAGTGTCCCACTAGCTCCAAATTGCCTCTTCCTATTCCATGGGAGTTATTCTTCCTCTACATTTCGATCTAATTGACTCATTCCAAGTATTATTCCCTTCCAAATCATCCTATTAACATTGGACTTCTCATGGATTCGAATTGACAAGAGGAGGATGCCATGTGGCATAGCAAATCTAGCTTGTGTAGGTCCCACATCCTCCATGTGTCTTCATGATCAATTGCCACTTTGATTTTTCCTTGTATTTATTTATTTAGCTCCTTTATTAAATATTTACTCCATTCTAATTTCCAAACATCATTTATCAGCCCCCTTATTTCAAATCCCAAAGCTTCCACCCCCAACCTAGGAAACTAGTAATTTTCCTCCTTGGCAATTATTTGACCCTTAGCATCAATTTGACAAACTCTCATGAATATGGCCAATGGGTTTAGGCCATTGTGACCCAATGCAAAATTTGGGACATGACAAATCCTCCCTTCCAAATATTGCTTGTCCTCAAGCAATTTCAAACATGGGTGTCGAAGAACTTGCTTTCTGTTTAATTCTTTGAAGTTGCCATTGAATTGCCCAACCTTGAGTCTTTGAGATTCCATTAATATTTTAGAGAGGAACCAACATGCTTGCTGCTGCACTACTCTAATTAAAATCACTTTATTAAGTGGGGAATCCATCCCCCATACTACTTGTTTCCCCAAAAAATTGAATCCAATGAGACTAAGAATTATCCCAGGGTCCCATTGCTTGTATTGCACTCCAACAATTAAGAGTGCTCCCCAACTCATACCATCAAGTAAGAGAGTTGTTGGATCCCATTTTCTTGTTTGCATTCTTCCAAACATCATGAGTACAAAATATATATCATCAAAGTACATAACAACATAATGAAAATGTACATCAAGAAGATGCTTCATCAAAGAGTCATGAACGTGCTTATACCTCCAAGCAAGTAGACCACCATTTTCCAAGTACATACAAGCAGCAAGTGACCAATAAAATCTGCTCCAATGACATAGGTGAGGATACCATGTCCTATAATGCTGCCTCAAAAGGATGTGATATGCATCAAAATATTCAGTCATGTATTATTTCATCCAACAAGTGAATGAAGAATCTCCACTAAAATCTAAACCAAATAATGAGCAGAAAAACAAGGAGACTTCAAAGGACTCAAAGAAGTCTCACCCATACATCCATGAATGTGAGAATCATAAAGATATTACAAAGTATGTGGCTGCCAACAAAAATATCTTTCAATCATAAATCTATTCACCCAAGTGTTGGATGAAGTTCCTCCAACATCAAATGAACCAAGTGTTGAGCAAGAAAAACCATGAGTCTTCAAGTGACTCAAATGCATATCATAGGTGCATCCATGTATATGTGCATCATCATAAAGTAACAAATGATGATGTTGCAAATGTGAACAGGAATGTGCTCCAACCATGTCATCATAAAAGGTAAATCTAGGAGTTCCATACTCCTCATGTGGCACCATAAAAAAGAACCCTTTCACCCATACTTCATTGAGACTAATGCTGCAAAACATGGAATTGTAGGATGTAAGAGAATGAACTAACTCACCCAAATGATCAAAAAATGCATAAGTTTCATCATGGGAAGGATCCATATGGGTAGTATTATGCAACTCCTTCAAAAGTGTGAAACATTTGTCATAGATTGGTTCCAATGTAGAGGAATCATGCTCTTCTTTAAAAAATGCATAACCTTCATCAAGAGACAATTCAAGTTCCTCTTCCACCACATCAAGTGTTTGTATCTCTTCAAGTTCATTTTCAAACACATCAAGCACATTCAAATTTCCACATTTCTCATGATCCACCATGTCATGAGAATCCTCCAAACAATCTACCATTTGACAATATGAAACATAGGAGGAAAAACAAGTATCTTGCAACTTTTCAAGAAGTTGCTCATTTTGAATTTTGGGTTTATGAATATCCTCATAACTCTTCAAGTATGCATCATGTAACAGTTCATTAAACTCAACCAAATTATTTCTATCAAAAGTAAAAGATATGAAATTACCTTTGATGTTGCATATTGCTCTTTGTTTCCTTTTGAAGGTAGAATGTGTCTCGAAATGATCTTCAATACTTTCAATAGAACCTTATTCATGCTCATGTGATGTCTCTTCATATTATTCAGAGTTACTTGGGAGTGACTTTCGATCCTCTTCATGTACTGCTCCTTCTACTTCACCTATTTCAGAACTAGGTGGTTCATGGGTCTCCTCTTTTTTCTCCTTCAAGCAAGATGATTCATCTTTCCCCTTGATTTCCTTAAGATCAATATATTTGGAATCTCTATTTCGAAATGGATTCTTATTACCTTCCTTCATCTTGAAAATGAGGTATTGATCAAATGGGAGGATGTTTCTACAATCTTCACTCAAATTTTCCATTTGAGTAGAATTTCTTTCACATAATCTGGGTCTTTAATATTTGCTTTGGAATCAAGAAATTTTGGTGCAGTAGGCCTTGGTGTTCTCTAAAATTAATTTTCTCTATTATGGGGTCTTGTGCTTAAGAAAATATGCTCACCCATTGGCTTATTTTCCTCACAATGAGAACTAATGTCGCCTCCTCTTTCTCCTTTGCTTCCAAGTTGTCTAGACATCAATTCGAATCCTTTCATCATCTATTTGTTCATGTCTCTGATACCACTTGTAATTTATTCAAAAAATGGTTTTATGAGTTTCCCAAACTCCTCACTCGCATATGAGGTTCCCTCCTCATTAGCCATAGTTTCCTCAAAATGCACTCTTTTTTTTCCCAGTTCCTCCTCTTCAACAAAAGTACTTTTGGTTTCAATGTCTAAGGGTGGTCCCTGAATTTTTTTCCTAATAAATATCAAACCACATCAGATTCCAAGATCATGCTATGATACCACTGTAATGTCCCTTATTAATAAAATTCCCAATGTGCTCAAATTCACCAAATTTCAACTCTAAGTATATGGATGCAACTTATTCCAATCTCCTCCAATTTCTTTCAAACTTGGTAAGGAAGGTCATGAGGAGTGATGGGACACATTAACACATATATAAGAAATATAATCAACTGATATGCCCAACCATGTTCTGCAATTTTCAAGGGAAGAAGTTTCAGGACAAGAATAGTCAATTTGGGAAGTGGAAATCCCCCCTGGGTCTTGGAACAAATCTCTTCCAAGCACTGTACAACCTCCACTAATGGTTGGTATGAGACTTGTCTCTGTTATAAGAAATTAATTAAAGTATTTTTGCAGCATTAGATTTGGTTTTGGGGTCGAATAGGTATCCAAAAGAACTCAGGTAATTTACTAGTAATTTTGAGGCTCAAACCCCCAATGGTAGATGGATCCAAATAGCTCCAAATGCTCCCAAATTGTACCAAGAGGTGTATGAATGATGTTGATATATAAAAATGGTTTTTATAGATGTCTTTTAACCATCAAATTACTTTTGCAACTCACTTTGGAAATCTGGTCAATGTATGGAGTTTTACTAGTAAATTGTGGTTCAAATCCCCTAGGGGTAGATGATGAAAATGACTTTCCAAATGCACTCAATCCAACTCAAATTTCCGAATAGAAGCAGGGGAAATATAAAGGACATCATAATGAACTCATATGCATCACCATTCAACTTTTAATGTCTGCTATAAGTCCCTTAAATCATATGCAAAACAACTTGTCTTGACCTTGGGGGAAGCGAGACTCAACCTTCACCAAATGCTATGAAACTTCACAAAATGAATTAAAATGCTTAAGTACTGAACATGAAACTTGTATAATACATAAATTAAAGTCCATTGATCAATAAACCATCATTATTTTACTTATCTATTCGAATCCATCAACATTACATTGGTTCACAACAAGGTCGTGGGGAAATGGCACTGTTCTTTCATTAAAAATGAGATCTATACATTTCCACTTGGAATTTCAACCTGAAACTCTCTGAAGATGAAGAATAGAGTATTTAATTCATATTACAAAATAAATTGGGCATTATAATCTCCCACAAAGAGTACAATAGCTCACCAAAAATGCCCTCCCTCAAGGATCAAGAATATGCCATGAAAACTGGAAATGGTTGAAGGAGTGAGCTGCACTAGAAGAAACCACGAGCTGACCTGTAGCTTACAACTATAAATAAAGACTCCATTAAAGCTCCAAATGAAATTTCTGAATGTCATTTCCAATTACCAACTTGGATGTTAATCTTTCACCCTTGAAATTGGCTAAGGCAAGAAACTAGTCATCCACTAGCTCTCTCTCTTCACAAATGCAATTGCAAATTCTAAAAATGATCAAAATATGGTTTCATTCTTTGTTCTTGACATTTATAAATTTTCCAAGCTCTCTATGGGTCGAATTCCTTCCAAGAGATGCATTCCAACTCAAGTTAGGAAGAGATTCCAAAGAATGCGACTTGTACAACAATTCCTAGTCTCCCACTTCCACCAAATCACATGTGGAAGCATATTAGCTGCCCTAACTCCCTTGAGCGCCCTCTTGGAGGCTAGTTTTAGCCCTGGCATGTCATATATGTCAAATGTCAGCCTTCAGGTCTGATTTGTGTCATAGGTGTCATAGCATCTTCATCATTGTTGTCATAGAGCTAGGGAATCTAGCCCAAGTGTCCCCCTAGCTCCAAATTGCCTCTTCCATGGGAGTTACTCTTCCTCTACATTTTGACGTCATTGACTCATGCCAAGTATATTCCCTTCCAAATCATCCTACTAACATTGGAATTCTCATGGATTTGAATTGACAAGAGGAGGATGCCATGTGGCATAGCAAATCTAGCTTGTGTGGGTCCCACATCCTCCATGTGTCTTCATGATCAATTGCCACTTTGATTTTCCCTTGTATTTATTTATTTAGCTCATTTATTACATATTTACTCCATTCTAATTTCCAAACATCATTTATTAGCCCCCTTATTTCAAATCCCAAAGCTTCCACCCCCAACCTAGTAAACTAGTAATTTTCCTCCTTGGCAATTATTTGACCCTTAGCATCAATTTGAAAAACTCTCATGAATATGGCTAATGGGATTAAGCCATTGTGACCCAATGCAAAATTTGGGACATGACAAAGTACCTCTATACGGGAGGAATGACCTTTACACGGAAGGCAATCAAAGTGCTCACCTCTATACAGGAGGATCAATCTTGGCTACACAAGATTGGTTTGGAGAATGTCTCCTAATGCTGTATATTTAACATAAGGCTCGATGGAAATTTGTCTTGTTGTTGCCAATTTCACTTCACGAGATAAGTATATTGTTATGTGTTTATTTATTTTATTTTACATTGTTTATGTTCTCGTGGAGGCTAAATTATCTCTATTTTTGTTTATGCTTATCATGTCAGGAATTGGATACTAGATGGGTAACCTTCGTGCATTATAAATCTGATTTGTTATGAACCTTCTATATCTTCTCTATCTTCTTTTTTCTCTCATGGTTATATGGTTGTAAGATGGTAGCCTTTATTTCTGATTTCTCTCATAGTTAGATGGTTGTAGATGACAGCCTTGAAAACTGATTTATTATGTGCTTAGATGGTTGTAGGTGGCAGCCATGAAGTCTTATTTGTTTTACTAGTATATAATGGCTATAGGTGGTATCCATGATATCTTATGTTGATGGTTGTAGGTGGAAGCCTGTGTCGATGATTTTGTTATGGTTTATGTGGTTGTAGATGGCATCCTGTAGGTGTGCTATTAATGTTGTTATTACTTACTATCTAACCATACAATCAACATACACATAACAGAATTAATAAGATATCCTTGTATGAAAGACAATTGAAATACAATTGGATGTTAATGATAGCAATTGAATACTAGAATTGTACTACTTGAATACTTACAATCGACTACTTAAATAAATTACAAATGTATACAATCATGCTTTTCAATAGCATTGCAATCTGACAATTACAATGAAATACATGAGCTAAGCATATGTTCTTAACCATTATAATAATACGAGAGATACCAACTATCGTGCTTTACTCATAAACATTCAATACTACGAATACAACATATTTAAATTTATAGAATGTGCATTGGGGAAATAATATGCTTTGGATTTCTTGCATTTCATTTAAAGAGGTTGAATGTTTTATTTTATTGGCTTTTTGGCCTGCTGGCCTAGCCTTAGTTACCCTTATTCTGTTGTGCATTACCTTGACTTATCCTATCCCATGGGTTTCCTGGTTCCTCTAGCCTTAGCTTTGAGGTTGATCACACCACAGTTTCCTTTGCAATCGCAACCTGTTCCTTTGATTGTGCTTCATGCTCTGCGATTCCTTCTGCTATCTGCATTGTCGGGGGTGCCTTCAACTTCTCCTCAGTGGCTTGACTTTTCTGTTTCACACCTAATTTCACTACATCAATTTCCTCTATCACCTTGTATGCTTCCTCCTATAGAGGCTCTAACTTATGTGGAATTTCTTGTTACTAGTTTCTTGAATTAGTCACTTCTTGCATCTGCTTCCTATGTTCCCCTAGCATAGTCATATGCTCAACTGTTGGTAGAGTGCCCATTGTGTCCTTTAGTTTTTGTGCACTTGTATGCGTAGCCTGTACTTTCTGTTATATATCCTTCAACTCCACATTCTCAATAAGTTCCATCAAAATTTGCTTCCTTTACTCACACATCTATGCACACTTTTCTCCCAAGGTCTTGATGTTTGTTGTTGCCGTAGTAGTTGTTTTCTCCCTTTGATGTCTTTCCTCGAGTGGATTACTTGGCGTCATGCTTGCTTCCAAGTCAACAATATTTACATGGAATCCTTGAATCACTTCACTTATTTTTGTCACATTCTTTTCCACTGGAATGCCTATCTCCTTTTTACCTTTTGGATTTTTGTTGTATATCTGCTATACTACATGTTGCAACTTTTCCTTCTCATGTGCGACCTCCTCTTTTTCTTTGCGTAGATTATTATTCTCTTCTTCAAGTGTTCGGTTAGCTATAGATTCCATATTCCACTCTGTTGATGTCACAATTGCACACAACTGAATTTCCTGCGTCACACCTATATGCAATGTATGCAATACATATGTTGGCATTTGTGATAAAAACTAGTTCAATTGAACTTACCGCTAGTGCACTCTTTTGCAATTCTGTTGAAGGGAACTCCAAATATCCTAGTGATATCTTCATACTTCTTCATGTGGTTGATGTTATTGATGGTTGCGAGACAATCTTCCTGGGCCCGTGCTCTTTGTATGCTCTTCCTTTGATCTACTTATTGTTATTTTCGCTACTTCCAACACCTGACGTAATGTAGCTAATTGTTCATGCATGCTTGTCTATAACTCTTCATGCTTCTGCGCCACTTTATCCAACGCTTCTTCTTTTTTGTCTTCCTTGACTTGCTCCCCAATCTTGTCCAAGTTGTCTTTTTTTAGTGATTGGAACAATTTCTCTTTTGTCACTTTCCTCTTCTTCTTTTGTTTTGATGAGCCTGCCTCGATGTGCTCCTTCCTCTTTTCTTCTATTGTGGGAACAGTCTCCTGCATAGTGTTACCTGCATCATTTCCTTATTCCTTTGTTTTTCCTTGATGGTCTTTTTGTTCCTCATCTTGCTTTCCATTCGGCTCTTCTTCCGATTGTTCATCATGTTCTTCATCTTGCTTTTCATCCTACTTTTGTTGTTCCTCTTCTGTGACTGGGAATCTCCATTCTACATCCTAGTCGTTCACAATATGGCTGACATATTTCTTTGTCAGTCTATATAATGTGGGTAACCAATGTGCTTTCAGATCCCTTCTTGCTTGGATATACATATGGTGCATCCCTGCCTTAAAGCGCACAATTTCCTTGTACATTTATACCATCTCCGGCTGAATGTGTGGTATTGACTTGATGATAGTTTGGATAGCGTTGTTATAGACAAAAAATGTCATTTTTTTTTCTCAATCTGCCTCCTTTTATTTGTGTTATGCCATATATTAGCATATTTGGATACCATACATGGCTTATGTGCAGCATCCAAGAACTACGAATCCTATGGCTCCCTCCATGCAACAAATGCAATTAAGATCAATAGCCATGCATAGTAGAATGGTTGAGCATTTTCTTATGCCTCTCTGCAGTCTTCCAAAAAATCATTCACCAAGAATGTTTCCCAATTGAGATGTATACCTGATGTAGACTTCTTTGTTGCTGTTATGACCCATGCTATGACATAGTTTTTGTGAATTTTTCTAACTAACTTGCAAGCCAATACTTGCGTTGCAAACCTCACTACATAGTCACTAATAATTTCCACATCTAGCCACCGTTGTGCTCTGTCTGTGCCATACTTATCCTTCATCTTCTCGGCTAGCACTTTGTCCTACTTATTATTCTTAATCAACTGCCTCAATTCCTCCCCCATTGTCTGCTACCTCGTTATATCTGCAATGAGATTACTATCAATGGACACTGCCTTGTCCAACCGCATGAATCCTCTATGTATGCAACTCAACGGCAACCATACACAGTTATTAATCTTTGGATTGCATCCAAAGTGAAAAATCTCTAGCAAATTCAATGCACATGCGTGCTTCAACCCCATGGCCCATTGTTGCGGCTCTACTATAATAATTGGTGAATCTGGATTGGTCGTTGTGATCAAATAATTTGTTGAAGCAAGCTCCGAAAAGTGCTCAATATTGGTAATGTCATGGTCTGCATACTTCAAACTCTTCGCATCCCCTAACATATTTCCCCATACTAAAACCTCCTTCCGAATCATAGGTGTTTCCATGGGATAATTCACCACCTTCAACAAATTTATCGGCTTTGCATCCAGTTTTAACCTATGTCTCCGAGCAGATATTTCTATGGCTAATATTGTTTTGTGTTCTAGATAAATAAATAAATAGATAACTATTAGTCTATTTTTGTTTGATGTGAGATTAGCTACAATTAAGAGCTCCACAACAATGTTACAGTTTAAACTTTAAAAGTACTTAATTGAGAGAAGAAATTATGAGAATAGTGAAATATGTCTAAGTCTGCTTGATGTTGGTAGTTATTTTGGTAAGTCTCCTAAACACCATGCCCATCGATAACAAAATAGCCACACATATTTACATTGAATGTAATGTCCCCATCCAAATACATTTCATGGAGGAAAAATTCCACTAACCTACTACTTCCCTAGGTTGGGGTGGAAACATTAAAACTTGGAATAAGGGAGCTACAAGACCGCAAATTGACTTTAGACTTACAAATTCACATTAATTGGGTCAAATAAATAATAATAATAATAAAGGAAAAATAAGGTGGCATTCAGTCATGAGGGCGCATAAGATGGTGTGGGACCCACATGTGGAAAAATTCCCCACTACACTTGGCATCATTCTCTCACCAATTCGAATCCAAGGTTGAGGGTAACCATAGGGTCTTCACTTAATGAAACTATACCATAACATGTTCGTTCATGTGATATTAAATAATACCCCTAATTTCACTAGATATTGATAAATACATATTGAAATCATTTTGTTGAGTCCCCCTCCCAATACCTCTTTCCAATTAAAAATACTCTAATTTTACTAGATATCCCTTTTATACCCCCAATACCTATAAACCCCCCATACCCTACATCCCCCCCAAATACCTACAATATATTGACTTTATTTTTCACATTTAAAATCCCCCCTTTATGAATGAACGTGATAAGATATTGGTCAACAAGGTGAAGCCCCCATGAGGGTAACATTCTTGGTGGAGATGAAGAGGCATTATTCATGACAAGAATATAGAAAGGTCGAATTAAAGTGGAAGAGTAACTCCCAAGGAAGAGGAAGAAGCATCATAGAGAAGTTGTGACACTTATAGCTAGATTCCATGGCATCCATGACAACAATAATGAAGGAATATATTAAAAATATGTCAAATTTAAACCTAATTGCAAACGTATGACACATTTGACATATCAAGACTAAAAATAGACACCAAGAGGGCACATAGGGGAGTTATGGTCAGCTAAGATTCAAAATTTGAATTGGGGGAAGAGGAATGCAAGGAAGAAGTGGACAAGTGTCTCATATCAGAATCTATCACTAATTCGAGTTAATTGAATAATATTGGAGGGAATTCGAGATATTGATTCCATTGGAGGTTAATAAAAAAGGAGGATGAAGGAGAGCAGCTTTTGGTCATTTCTTGTTTGCACTCTTGGAGAGCTTAGCTTGTCCTTGCACTGTGGATGTTCATCCTCCCTGCCATAGAACAAATTTCAAAGGTGAAAGATCCCTATCCAGGTTGGTTGGAGGAGAGGACCTTCATATCTATCAACAGAGCTTAGTGGAGGTGGTTTGATGCAGGTTCGATCCCCCTTCCAGTTCAAGTTCATATTCTACCTTCTTTCTCCATTATCTCTCTCTCAATACTCTCTCAATGTCCATGTTCAAGAGTGTTGGAGCACTCATAGTTGCATAAATTTTGTGGAGAATGATATTTTGGCTCCATGGTCATATTGTCTGATGTATATCATTGTAATGAACTTCATCTTGGAGCAACAGCTCGAAATACCATAGCTTTCATGTAATATTTCCAAGCAAACTCAAGATTCGAGCTAGTTTACTCTCTAGTTTCACATGGTGTTTTTGGAGTGATTTTGTATCTATTTGACATCAGAATTTTTCTGATATTTTTCTTATGTTTCCAACTGCATATGAAGTAATATCGATGACCAAAATATTATGTGCATACCCTTTAAGGTTTGGTTAAATATTGTGCAATAAATGTATGTCCATTGTTAACCATTTTCTCACAATTTCTATGTCACACAACTTGTTGTTTTATGGGAGTTATAACAGGCACTAAAACTTAATTTAATGTTGCATTTTGGTTTCCCTTGAGGTCCTCTATCCAATCCATGTCTATGTTCATAAAATAGGGAAGGCCATAAAGGGTTTTGGAAGCCAAACAGTTCCTAGCCTAGTGGGGTTTTCAACCATCGAATTCACCTAGTGTTTTCCCCCTTCCTTCCTCCTTCAGAATTGCAAACCCTGAATGTTAATAATGAATCTCCAATGGTATAAGAGCTGCATTAGGATGTATTAATTCCTCCCAAGTCCCTCCATACAAAATTCAGAAGCATTTGGGTGCTTTTGGAGCAGTTGAGTTCATTAGTCCAAAAGTTGAATTTGGAAAAATTTGAGAAGTTACATGGTAGGGATGTTACAGTGGTATCAGAGCATGGCCCTTGCACCTGCTCAGGGTGACCACTAATGAGGTCAAGGAGTGATCCCCAACCCATATAAACCGAGACTGAAGATATCTTTAGTGAAGAAGAAGAAGTAGGAGAAGAAGTAAGTTCTGCTGAAACAATGAACAAGAGTGACGAAGGAGCCTCAGAAATGGATGATAGAAACTTCATGAAACCATTTTTTGAAGACATGACAAGGAAGATGATGCAAGGGTTCAAATTGATGGCTATCCAACTTGGGATAAAATTGGTAGTAGGAGGGTAGTAGTAGCTCTCATCCGGAGGAGAAAAAGATGGCTAGTGAAACAATATTCTCAAGGACCAGGCCTCGCAATCAACCTAATGGATTCAAGAGTTCAACAAGAGCCACCACACCCAAGTTTATTGAGTCTAGAGAGGATCCTATCACTCAGTATGGGATGAAGGAAGCTCTAGATGAATGGCAGTAGTTAAGTGAAGAGTGTAGGAGGACCTTACAATTTGAACAATTTTTTAATGTCTCAAACAAGCTCAAATCTAGAAGAGGTAGCAGAATCCCTTTCCAAAATCAAGAATTGAAGTCTACCATAGGAATGATACACCTTCCCACTTTCGATGGATCACCACAAAAATCTGTTAGTGCTTGGGTACAAAAATAAGATGTGTATTTTCAACTGAATCCAATGGTTGAAGAGGATACTTTGAAAATGACTATTTTGCATCTTGAAGGAGAAGCAAATGATTGGTGTTTTCATGGACTTAAAACCTTAGGACATGATCAAATGGCATCCTACGAATAGTTTTTTAACAGGTTGGTGGAAAGGTTTGATCGAAAGGACCCTGAAATTCCTTTCAAGGAACTATCATAGTTGAAGCAAAGTGGAACCCCTGAGGGCTACATGTTTGAGTTCCAAAAATTGCCAGTTATGGTTACTGACATCTCTATGGTTCACTTGGTATTTCTCTTTACTGGAGGGTTGGTTGAACCTTTAAAAGGATTGGTTAAAGGGAACAAGCCATCTACATTGAAATATGCCATGAAAGAGGGACCAAGTAAGGAAGAACTCAAGAGGAAGAAGCTATGTTTCGCATGCCATCAACCATGGGTGTCAAGGCATAAATGTGCTAAGGGGAAAGTGCACTTCATTGAAGTTCTTTTTTTATGAATATGAGGAAATGGAGGAAGAAGCACAACATTCATCCGAGGAAGAGAGATATGACACAACAGAAGAAAATAAGCCACCACTAGAAACAGGGAAGATGGCAGTACTGTCAGGAGTGCCTCGGTTTCATTCCCCTCAATGCAAAGGAGTTGTCCAAGGGCATAAGGTTTAAGTACTAGTGGATGGATGAACGACCCATAACTTCATTTATGTGTCCTTGGTGGAGAGGATACAGTTGCCTACTAAAATATTTGATGGGTTTACAATCATCATCCCATGTAACAATTCTATGGACTGTAACACATGGATTCCAAATATACAACTTACCACAGAAAACTACATTGTTACTAAAATCTTTTATGTGGTGAAAGTTACTGATACAAATGTGGTTTTGGGAGTCCAATGGTTGTACTCTATATGAGGGAATACAGTGAACTACCAAGTACATGAAATGAGGTTTAAATATTCAAAGGGAAATCCAGTTTAGTAACGGAAATGCACACCTATCCTAACCAAGTGGTGTCCTCCCACATAATGAAGTCCATTTTGTGACACAGGGACATTGAATAACTACAGAATGTCTAATCGCTTCCCCCATACCAAGCATAAATATTTCATAACATCCAAATGAGATAAGGCAGTTATTGCACAAGTATGAAAAGGTTTTTGGAGACCTTCCCCTTGGAAGGCCACCTGATAGGGGAGTTGAACATGCCATTGCGTTGGAGGCAGGTACTCAACCTATCCAAATGCAGGAAGACAGACACCCAAAAAGGTCCAGGGATGAGATTGAGAAGGCCATCAAAGAACTTTCGGAGTTGGGGCTCATAAGGCCAAGTTCAAGTTCGTATGCTTCATCAGTTGTCTAGGTGAAGAAAAAATATGGAACCTTGAGAATGTGCATTGATTTCAGAGCTCTAAACAAGAAGGTAGTGAAGAATAGATATCCCATCCCTTGAATAGATGAGCTCATGGATGAACTATTGGAGCAAAGTTCTTTTCAAAAATTGATCTTAGATTGGGTTACCTGTAACATCCCAAATTTTCATAAAAAATTAAAACTTTTAAAAACAGCATTAAATATAATAATTATAGTTGCGGAAATAATAAATGCTTGATAAGACGACAAAGATTAAAGAAGTCATTAATACTAAACATATCTTAATTATGGAGTCAAAATCATTTTGAATAACATCGACACATCATACTTCTGAAAAAACATGCTTATGACAATAATTGCTCCAGTTAACTGAAAAGTTCGAAATATGATGCGAACAGGTTTCCTTTTGACAAGATACTGACGTAATGTTTTCTTGATGATAAGGGTGTCCTACGAGGTACCCTGGAGTTTACTTAGCTGCAAAAGCTAAGGCATTTGATATGTTTCTATGTGCAGCTAGCAGGTAAGAAGTTCTACGATCACATGATTTAAGAGTACGTGTGTCTTCTCAATTCAACGTCGATGTAATAATAAAATGTTATGAACTCCTTTGCGAAACAAGTTACTTGCAGGTATGGATACCTAGTTCTAATACTAGTTCTAGTGTTGACTCGCATACCCTTCTGAGTTTATTGAAAAGGCGTCGTCTATTTATTTCTTATGATACCACGTTTATTGTAATGAATATCGTCATTAATGTTGAAAGACTTTACCAACGTCTTAAGGTAATTCTAAATGTATGGCATAGATATAGTATTTGCACTACTAGTTTAACAAAACACTTCATAAATAAAAGCTATTGCGCAAAATCTAATTATTGCGCTTAGTGTTTATGCTATTATTTGGCATTATAGTCTTGCTTGAGAACTTAATACATAATCCTACTCTTTCTCTAATGTTTGCAATTTAAAAACAATATATGAAATATATATAAAGAATATATTACTTGTAGTATATCTAACATTGTAATTTGCATAAACAAAATTCCTAACTACCTATAATCTCCAATTATCAAGAGTTGACAAGGGTTGGCTAATATACAAATGTATAAGCCTTACCCTATACAAACCTAAGAAATGCAATATAAACATTATAAAGTGATATGGCATAAACTCTAAGGTTACGATGCAAGAATATTAACTTTGAAACTATACAACATATATAGATTGAAATTAACAATTTATACGATGCATGAATGCTAACTTTAATACTATACAAAAGATATATATATATATATATATATTGATACTAACATTGTATTGAATTCGATTTAACAGGAGTTCTAAAGCTCGGTGCTTGGCATGCTTTTCAACCTGGCGTTGATGGTGTCTCGTCCACGCATTAATGGTTCATACCAAACTACATAGTGGAAAGTGCTGTTGGCACTCCATGTAATACCACCCACGTGAACTTGGTGGATACAATAACTGTGAATCTTGTTGTGCATGGTTTCCACGTCTACTGTCCTCCGATTTGGATATGGTAATGATCCTTGTTATGCAATGCTGGCACTGTCGTGGTTGTGATAATTTATGAGGCAATAAATACGATGGTTGCCCGACCTCCAAGGTAGTTTGCTGGCACCTTCTTGCTCGTTGATTGTATTGGATCTGGGTTGTTGAATTTGTAACCCTAGAATCTCATTGTAAGAGTTGATGGAGAGTTCTCGGTCTTCATTGTTACAATGGTGTTTGGGTGATGAGGCCGACAGGCTGCTGGAAAGTAGGGTTGGAAGAATGTAGCCCGAAGGTTTCGATCTTGTGACCTGTAGGTGGTGATTTTAAATAGTTGCAGGATTTCCCTCGGTACCATGGTGATACGATACAGTTAGAGGTTGTAGTGCTTGGTTTTACTTCTGTCAACTGAGGAATTTGTAGTTCGGCTCTTCTGTAAATAGCCCGTGGTTTCAGTCAATCCTATAACTTCATCGTTTTTGCTGGGTGATGTACAAGGGCTCAGAGCTTATGAGTTTAAAGGTAATCACTCACCCATAATACGTATTGTTGTGTCTTTAAGCTTTCATACTTACTTTATCCTGTTTTAAACTTCTTGACTGTGTTTTTGGCAGGCACCGGTTTCAAATGAGGTTGTTTGACAAGGGTTTTGGAATGGAATGAATGCATCCAATTCCTGGTAAGCTCTGGTGGTCCTCAAACCCTCGTAGGTGCCTTTGGACTTGGTTTTTGGTGATGATTACTGTTGTCGAGAGTTGAAACTGTTCATCCTTATTTTTCGGTGATGGCCGACTGTTGAGTTTTTAAGGTTTTTATGTTCACACAAAAAATTGTACATATGGTAACCCTCGAATGTTTAAATTGCTACTTGGTCGTTTTGATTCCTAGCTCGTCGTTGATAAAAGCTTAGCACTCATTTTGGAAATGCAAAGAGTCAAGGGTATAACCCTGTGTATTTTGAGGATGAAATGATCTCGTTTGATGTTTGTTGAAAATGATTGAGCTTCTGCGTGTTGTTTGGAACCTTATCAAGTCCGAAAGTGAACTCTGTTGAGTTTTTGGTTGTTTTTGTTGAGTATGGAACTAAGAGCCGAGGGCTCGTTTATCTCTGTAAACCATGGTTCATTTCTTGCAATGGAAAGTTATGTTTAAACAAAATCGTTGAGATCACTGTGTAAAATAATTGTTTAAGATTTGCTGAGCCATGATATTTGTCTTTAGCTGAGAGTTTATAGTTTGCAAAATGTATGTCTGTACTTCATTCTCTTTGTTGATAACTATAATTTTGGAAAGTCGTTGAGATAGTTCGACTGTTCAATATTTTCGAAAGGGTTATGCCCCATGTTCTAGTTTCAATTTTTACAAAGGATATCTTACTTGTAACTTCAAAATGCTTTCGGGCTTGTACTAGGGTTTGTATCCAAGATTAAATCGTTGACAAAATAATTTCGATAATGCATAAGTTTAGATACTAGGGTTGTAAGCTAAGGTTTAAACATAAGTATATAATTTGTGCCTTCGGCTAACTGTTAGATGATT
Organism: Larix kaempferi; assembly: GCA_027924585.1. Classification (NCBI taxonomy): domain Eukaryota; kingdom Viridiplantae; phylum Streptophyta; class Pinopsida; order Pinales; family Pinaceae; genus Larix; species Larix kaempferi. The sequence continues at coordinate 12,688,705 of BSBM01000493.1, read as the reverse complement.
CTTAGATAGTGACTTACCATATATAAAAGATAATATGGTTCTGGAAAGTAATGACTAGGGTTTAATAAGTCATAAATGTTATCATTCTTGAATAATGTCTACAGTTTGTTTTTGAGATAGAAAATATGATGTTTCTATACAGAGTTAGGGTTTGCAGTGTATTTGGTTTTGATACTACTGAAATAAACAGTTGACACATGAAATCAAACAGAAAACCAGTGAAGAAAATAAAGTATTTTTAAAGATAAGAAAACTATATACTGATTAGTTCTTGCAGCTGTTAAAATCCTTGGAAATACTATTACTTGGAAACCATCATATGTATGATTTTTTATTGCATTTGTTCGCTATTTTAAATGAATAGAGATAAGAGAAAAATATATGACTATACAGAAGTTAGACTATATTTTTCTTTCTTGAAATAACAAAAGAATCCTATATTACTGTCGATACTTTACAGTAAATTTTTACTATGTTTAGATATAGGACAGAATTGTAAACATAGCACTTACTGTAATTATTTGTCCAATCAATGGCAATCTACCTATCTCTCATCTATCATTTAATCTGCTTCTCTATACTAGAGTACGATGCAAATAACAACATGTGGAAAAATATAGAGATGGTTATCTAATCAGGTCTTTAACAAAGCTTTATCATTCAGACTTAAACAAAGATCAGAAAATAACTTCATTTACAAAACAGAGTTTGATAATTTTACTAAACAGAAATATTAAACTGTAAACAAAATAGGAACAGCAAAAAATGATTAACTGTAGGGAAACATATAGCCCAAGGAGCCTGTTCCACCCAACCAATTCCTGAAGACAGCCAAGTTACTTGCCTTAGGACCTTCGAGCCTGTTCACTGAACCACCAGGAGGAAAAAACTTAGAAGCTTAGGACCTCAACTTGCAGTAGCAATAGTTATCCAATCTTAAAGACTTATCAGTCAAAGGGACCTGCACCAGCACCTCTGGTTCTCCTTCTCAGAATAAATTGCAGACTTATAGTTGCACTCTCACATAACCTCCCTATTCGAATCTCTCTGTGATCACCTGATGCACATGAGGAATATTTCTGTAGAAAATATTGTGTAAGAGCTGCCTGCTCAATTCGAATTTGCCTTATGTAGGATGCTTAGGCCTTTCAGTTGTTAACTGGTCATTAAATGAGTTTCCTGCTCACTCCCTCCTCCTGTGGGATAATGCCACATTTGTAGGGGTAGTTTTCCCATAACCAACAGCTAGTGGTGAAGTGCAATAGCTGCCATCTGTCCCATGCCTTCTAACAGCTTCCATTCCTCCTAGTGGGTCAGTGAACACTCATTTAACAGTTCCCTTGGGTGTTTGTCTCCTACTTTAATTTATTAAATAATAATAATCAATAATTACATTCATCCTTGACCAAACTTGGTCATAATTACAAAACTTTGTAATTAAAATTTAACATAAAGTATTTTTCCAATAAAATAATATTTTCAGAATTTGGGTAGGTGACATTACCATCATATTCGAATAAATGAAAAGGATGGCTAGTGAAGCAATCTTCTCAAGGGTCGGGCCTCACAATCGACCTAATGGATTCAAGAGTTCAACAAGAGCCACCACACCCAATTTTATTGAGTCTAAAGAGGATCCTATCACTCAGTATCGGATTAAGGAAGCTCTAGATGAATTGCAGTGGTTGAGTGAAGAGTGTAGGAGGACCTTACAATTTTTTAATGTCTCAAACAAGCTCAAATCTAGAAGAGGTAGCAGAATCCCTTTCCAAAATCAAGAATTGAAGTCTACCATAGGAAAGGTACACCTTCCCACTTTTTATGGCTCACTACAAAGATCTTCTAGTGCTTGGGTACAAAAATTAGATGTGTATTTTCAACTGAATCCAATGGTTGAAGAGGATACTTTGAAAATGATTATTTTGCATCTTGAAGGAGAAGCAAATGATTGGTGTTTTCATGGACTTAAAACCTTAGGACATGATCAAATGACATCCTATGAATAGTTTTTTAACAGGTTGGTGGAAAGGTTTGATCGAAAGGACCCTGAAATTCCTTTCAAGGAACTATCACAGTTGAAGCAAACTGGAACCCTTGAGGGCTACATGTTGGAGTTCCAAAAATTGCCAGTTATGGTTACTGATATCTCTATGGTTCACTTGGTATTTCTCCTTATGGAAGGGTTGGTTGAACCTTTAAAAGGATTGGTTAAAGCACACAAGCCATCTACATTGAAATATGCCATGAAATTGATAAGAGATCTGTAAAATGTGCTACCCAAGACAAAGTATCCTCCCAAGCCCAATTTTCCTTCCAAGTTAAAAGATGATAAGAAACCATGGCAAAAAGATTCATTCGGTAAGGATAAGAAAGAGGGACCAAGTAAGGAAGAACTCAAGAGGAAGAAGCTACGTTTCACATGCCATCAACCATGGGTGTCAGGGCATAAATGTGCTAAGGGAAAGCACACTTCATTGAAGTTTTTTTTTTATGTAGATGAGGGAATGGAGGAAGAAGCACAACATTCATCCCAGGGAGAGGGATATGACACAGCAGAAGAAAATCAGCCACCACCTGAAATAGGGAAGATGGTAGTACTATCAGGGGTGCCTCTGTTTCATTCCCCTCAATGCAAAGGAGTTGTCCAAGGGCATAAGGTTTAAGTACTAGTGGATGGAAGAGCGACCCATAACTTCATTTATGTGTCCTTGGTGGAGAGGATAAAGTTGCCTACTAAAATATTTGATGGGTTTACAATCATCATCCCATGTAACAATTCTATGGACTATAACACATGGATTCCAAAGCTACAACTTACCATAGAAAACTACATTGTTACTAAAATCTTTTATGTGGTGAAAGTTACTGATACAAATGTGGTTTTGGGAGTCCAATGGTTGTACTCTATATGAGAGAATACAGTGAACTACCAAGTACCTAAAATGAGGTTTAAAGATTCAAAGGGAAAGCCAGTATTAGTAAGGGAAATGCACACCTATCCTAACCAAGTGGTGTCCTCCCACAGTATGAGGTCCATTTTGAGACACGGGGACATTGAATGGCTGCAGAATGTCTAATCTCTTCCCCCATACCAAGCATAAATATTTCATAACATCCAAATGAGATAAGGAGGCTATTGGACAAGTATGAGAAGGTCTTTGGAGACCTTCCCCTTGGAAGGCCACCTGATAGGGGAGTTGAACATGCCATTGTGTTGGAGGCAGGTACTCAACCTATCCAAATGCAAGCAGGTAGACACCTAAAAAGGTCCAAGGATGAGATTGAGAAGGCCATCAAAGAACTTTCGGAGTTGGGGCTCATAAGGCCAAGTTCAAGTCCCTATGCTTCATTAGTTGTCTTAGTGAAGAAAAAATATGTAACCTTGATAATGTGCATTGATTTCAGAGCTCTAAACAAGAAGGTAGTGAAGAATAGATATTCCATCCCTCGAATAGATGAGCTCATGGATGAACTATTTGGAGCAAAGTTCTTTTCAAAAATTGATCTTAGATCGGGTTACCATCATATTCGAATAAAAGAGGAAGATGTGCAGAAAATTGCTGTCAGGTGTCATTATGGTCATTTTGAATTCCTTATCATGCCTTTTGGATTGACCAATGCTCCTGCAACCTTCCAGACATGCATGCACAAAATATTTTGCAAGCAACTTTGTAAGTTTGTTTTGTTTTTCTTTGATGATATTTTGATTTATAGTAAGACATGGGAGGAGCACTTACATCATTTAGAAGTTGTATTGAAAATATTTCATGAATAGTCCTTGTTTGCTAAGTTGTCCAAGTGTGAGTTTGGGTTGACAAAGATTTTGTATCTTGGGCACATCATTGGGAAAGATGGTGTAAAGGTGCACTTAGAGAAAATAAGGTCCATTCTTGATTGGCCATTACCCAAGAACATCACTGAATTGAGGGGTTTTATTGGGATATGCACTTACTATAGAAAATTTGTGAAGGGGTTTTCCCAATTGACTACTCCGCTCACTAATTTGACAAAGAAGGATGCTTTCCAATGGAATGAAGATGCAAAAAAATCCTTCCAAAGAATGAAAGAGGTATTGAGTAGTTGTCATGTACTTGCATTACCGTATTTTTCTAAACCATTTGTCTTGGAATGTGATGCATCAGGGGAAGGCATTGGAGCAGTTTTAAAGCAAAATAAACATCCCATAGCTTTTGAAAGTAGAAAGCTACAACCACATGAGAGACTCTACTCCATATATGACAAGGAAATGTTGGCCATCATGCATGTCTTGGCCAATTTATACAATATCTAGTGGGGAACAAATTTGTGGTCAAAACTGATCATAATAGCTTAAAGCATTTTCTTACACAAAAATATCTCAATGAAAGGCAACAAAAATGGGTGAGTAAGAGTCAAACCTTTGATTTTGACATTGAATACGTTAAAGGGAAGAATAATGTTGTAGCAGATGCATTGTCTAGAAGACCCTCACTTTTTCTTATGGACATTTCAAAGGATTGGAAAGCCATACTAATAGTAGAGTGTGCCAAAGATAGATTTGCTTGTGAATTGTTAGATGGGGCCAATGGACATGATAGGTATAAAGTATTGAATGGCATAATCTACTATAAAGACCGAATATACTTAGTTTATGGTTCGAATTTGAAGCAAAAAAAATTGAATACAACTCACGATTCTCCTTTTGCAGGTCACCCTGGTTTCTTTAAAACATATAGGAAGCTAAGAGAAAGGTTCTTTTGGAAAGGATTGAAGGGATATGTTTTAAAGTATGTGAATTAATGCAACTTATGTCAACAAAACGAGCACAACCATCTTGTTGGTCTCTTACAACCCTTTGCTATTCCATAACAAAAGTGGGAAAGTATCTCCATGGACTTCATCACAAGTTTTCCCAAGACACTTGGTAAGGATTGAATTTTTGTTGTGCTAGATAGACTCACCAAATTTGCTCATTTCTTTGCTATTGCCTCATGTTTTGTTGCTACACAAGTAGCTCAGCTATTCTTTAGAGATGTTTTCATATTACATGGACTTCCCAAAAACATTATTAGTGACATGGATAACATATTTATGAGTGATTTTTGGAAAGAAATCTTCAAGCTGGTGGGAACACAATTGACTCCTAGCACAATCTATCATCCACAAACTGATGGTCAAACCGAAAGGGTGAACCAATGGTTGGAGGGCTACTTGAGAAACTATGTTAGTGGGGAGCAAAAAGCATGGGTTAAATTGTTATATATGGGTGAGTTCTGCTACAATACTACCTTTCATATGTCCACTGGCATTTATCCTTTCAAAGAACTATATGGTTATGAAGCACCTACCTTTGTTGATCACAATTTTGGTGATAGTAGAGCTCCAAAATATAAGGATTGGATTGAGGAAAGTCAGGAAATTTTGAAGCTTTTAAAAGACAATTTGCAGGTTTCCCAAAATCAACAAAAACAATATGCAGGTCAACATAGGAAAGAGAGAACTTTTCAAGTGAATGATTTGGTCTATTTGAGGCTACAACCTTACAAACAAACCACCTTAAAAGTAAAAGGAGCAGAAAGGCTAATGCCAAGGTTTTATGGCCCATACAAGATAATTCAAAAGGTTGGGTAGGTAGCTTATGAAGTGGAACTTCCAGAAGGAAGTAAAATCCATAATGTGTTCCATATCTCATGTATTAAAAAGGTGGTTGGGCAGCAAATTTCCATTTCAGAAACAATTCGTCCATTATATGATGAAGGGCATGTCATACTCATTCCAGAAAAAATCTTGAAGGCGAGGGAAAGAAAATTAAGAAGCAGAACCATGAGAGAATATTTCGTGCAATGGAAGGATGTACCAAGTGAGGATGCCACATGGGAAGATGAACAAATTTTGTAGCATCCAAATTTGAAATTGCTTATGGACAAGCAATCTTGGGTGGGGAGGAATGTAATGTCCCCATCCAAATAAATTTCATGGAGGAAAAATTCCAGTAACCTACTAGTTCCCTAGGTTGGGGTGGAAACATTAAAACTTGGAATAAGGGAACTACAAGACTCCAAATTGACTTTAAACTTACAAATTCACATTAATTGGGTCAAATAAATAATAATAAAGGAAAAATAAGGTGGCATTTGGTCACAAGGGTGCATAAGATGGTGTGGGATCCACATGTGGCAGGATTCCCCATTACACTTGGCATCATTCTCTCACCAATTCGAGTCCAAGGTGGAGGGTTACATTCTTGGTGGAGATGAAGAGGCATTATTCATGACAAGAATCTAGGAAGGTCGAATTAGAGTGGAAGAGTAACTCCCAAGGAAGTGGAAGAGGCATCATAGAGAAGTTGTGACACGTGTAGCTAGATTCCATGGCATCTATGACAACAATGATGAAGGAATCTATGAAAATATGACAAATTCAGACCTGATTGAAGACCCATGACACATATGACATATCAGGGCTAAAAATAGCCACCAAGAGGGTGCATAGGGGGAGTTATGGTCAGCCAAGATTCCTAATTCGAATTGGGGGAAGAGGAATGCACGAAAGAAGTGGACAAGTGTCTCATATGGGAATCTATCACTAATTCGAGTTGAGTGAAGACTCTAGGAGGGAATTCAAGCTATTGATTCCATTGGATGTTAATAAAAGAGAAGGAGGATGAAGGAGAGCATATTTTGGTCATTTCTCATTTGCACTCATGGAGAGCTTAGCTTGTCCTTGCATGGTGGATGTTCATCCTCCCTGCCATAGAACCAATTTTGAAGGTGAAAGATCCCTGTCCAAGTTGGTTGGAGGAGAGGCCATTCAGAACTCTCAACATATCTTAATGGAGATTTTTTTATGCAGGTTCGATCCCCCTTTCAGTTCGAGTTCATATTCTACCTTCTTTCTCCACTATCTCTCTCTCCCAATACTCTCTCAATGTCCATGTTCAAGTGTGATGGTGCACTCATAGCTGCATAAAGTTTGTGGAGAATGATATTTTGACTCCATGGTCATGTTGTCTGATGTGTATCATTTTAATGAACTACATATTGGAGCCACAGCTCGAAATACCACCAAGCAAACTCAAGATTCGAGCTAGTTTCCTCTCTAGTTTCACATGGTGTTTTTGGAGTGATTTTGTATCTGTTTGACATCAGAATTTTATGAGTTTTTGCTTTTGTTTCAAGTTGAATATGAATTAATATTGATTACCAAAATATTATGTGCAGACCCTTTAAGTTTTGCTAAAATATTGTGCAATAAATTTTATGTCCATTGTTAACCATTTTCTCACCACTTCTGTCACACACCCTGGTATTTTATGGGAGTTATAGCAGACCCTAAAATCCAAGTTAATGATGTATTTTGGTTTCCCTTGAGGTCCTATATCCAATCCAAGTCTTTGTTCATAAAATAGGGAAGGTCGTTCAATGTTTGGGAAGCCAAAAATTTCCTAGCCTAGTGGGGTTTTCAACCATCAAATTCACCTAGTATTTTCCCCCTTCATTCCTCCTTGAGAATTGCAAACCCTAAATGTTTCTAATGAATGTCTAAGGGTCTAAGAGCTGCATTAGGATGTCTTAATTCCTTCCAAGTCCCTCCATACAAAATTCAGAAGCATTTGGGTGCTTTTGGAGCAGTTTGAGTTCATTAGTTCAAAGGTCGAATTTGGCAAAATATGAAAAGTTACATGGTAGGGATGTTACATTGAACAATCATTGACCTCAAAATTTTGACATCTTTGAATGTTTTCTACACCATTCATTGTACTAGCTTATATGTGTGGGGATGTAAATGGAGATTGCCAACTTTTTGAGAGAATGGTAGCAGAGAGCATAAAAACATATGTAAGAACTCACATTATTCTCATATATAGCCTTTTTATGTTCAATAGGGTAGGTGAGGCTTTTCATTTCTTTGTAGAATGAAGTCTAGTATAATATCATCTCATGTTGTGATATTGTGCTTAAGAATGAACACATTTGGAAAGTAAATGCATTCCAATTGAGTTTGAGATTGCTTGTCATGCTAGTAATAGTTCATATTACCAAGACAAAAGAAGGACTATTACAACTCAAATTGAGAAATGTCAGCTTCTGGAAATTCTTCAATCCTTTAGGAATATTAATAGATAAAATATTATTACGAAGAACCAACATATTGAGGTATTTCAGTTTTTCCCAAATGGCATCGAATCTTACCATTAAAGTAACTTCCATTGAGATCTAGTTGATCTAGATTAATGAGATTACCAAGCTCTATCGAGATTCTAGTTGTAAGATGGTTATTGTGAAAATTGAGAAGCTTCGGAAATGTATTGTTGTCAATATACAGAGGAATAGGTCTAGTGAAATGATTTGTTTAGAGGTCCAAGAATACGAGGGTTTGGAGTTGACTTCGCTATCTCTAAAGAAATCAATTTAATTTATCCCAAACACAAAACCAATGAGCTATTTATGGAACAAATACAAGGCATAGAGATCTCATGTTGATCATCCCGCCTTTGGGTTTATAAACTTCTATACTTTGGTTCCATAAATGCCACAGGACAAGCATAAGATTCCTAGGCAAATAAGATGCTTATTATTGAACTTGAATTTTAGAAGAAAAAAACATCCAATTGGCTTCAACTCTAAAACTTTGACAAATTCCACCAAAAATAGTGGATGAAATTTAACAAAGAAATAGAAGATTATGATAGAAACATGTGTACATTGTCGCCACTTGAGAACCCCGAGCCACATAACCTTGCAGGAGAAAAATCAAAATCAAAAGAAAATAAAAATAAAATAGAGAGGGATATTACATGGAAAAGGGTGGGAATGGATATGAAAAAGTTTTTTGGCATTAAATTCTTAACATGGATGCATATGATCCTCGGTAAACGTGATTGATCTTAATTGATGACATAAATAAGATTGTCATGGTGGAACTCTATCATCGACCAAGGATGAAACATAGGCTAATAATTCTCGACCAATGATGAAACATAGGCTAATAATTCTTACTTCACTTGTTTCAATAATTCATGTTTTTTTTCCAGGATGGATCATTTTTATTTGTCCATAACTCATTTAATAAAGCAAACATTGTAGAATCGACAAAACTAACATGGATGTGATGGAAGTGGATGGAAATGTTATTGAATATTTTATCACATTGGGCATATATGTATGATTCCAGATCATGGGATACTTGAAGACCATTTTCTTTAACACAATCATCACAATTTTGGAAGAGGCTCTAGTAAAAATTGTCCATTTCGGATATTGTTTTCTTCCATGCATCAATTCCACATAAGATGCATTCCAATATTTTCAAACATGTTTTAACCAAGGAAATTGTCCAATTCCAAGCAATTTAAAGTAAAGAAAACATGTTTTAACCAAGAAATTGTCCAATTCCAAGCAATTTAAAGTAAAGAAAACATGTTTTAACCAAGGAAATTGTCCAATTCCAAGCAATTTAAAGTAAAGAAAACATGGTAGCTCGTTTGCTTAAAGGAAAAAGTGTTTATGGATCTTGTCCCCCAACAGGAGTATATATATACCAATTATTTTGACAAGTTGCAACCAATCCTAAATTATTTGGATTTATTAAAGACGTTTTTTCGTTGTATAATTGAGAAATAAATATATTAATTAGAGATAGAGTGACCATACATGTAAGAATTATTTGATCAATTTGACGGGAGTGAGGATAACATGCATAGATGGATTGATCGCTCTTAAGGATGGCTTTAGACACCTCTGCACTCGAGTTATGCAAACAATTTATCTACTCCAATAACTTGCACTGAGACTTTACATTGGACTATATGATATTTTGATTATACTTGATACTTATTTACTTGGGGGCAGATGGTTTGATCCTGTCCCCATGTTGTTTGGTTAGTTGTGTTGATTATTTATTGAGGGCAGATGGTTTGATCCTGTCCTTGACTTCTCTTGCTTGGTTGTCACATGTTGATTGTCTTACATGGACCTATTTACTATTTTGGTTATTAATAGTAAGTTATATTTTCCTTGGAAAAAAAACTTGTACTAAGATATCAAAATTCAATTAACGCAATACAACGAGTGTGGTTGTTGGGATTGAATCTATGTCTACATGACTACACCTTGAAGTTCTCAAAACTAAATAAACCACAATCACTAAGTAGTTGAGCATGTTATGGCTTTGAAGTATATATATAAATATATTTGATTTTAAACTCATGTTATGTATATGGCATACCCCATTTAGCTCAGTTTTGCATGGTTTCGAGTCCCATGGTTGGTGAGTTGTTATCATGCTTTTTTTCCAAAATTTTAAATGGCAACAGTTATTATGGAGAATAACTAAATTGTTAATAAATTTAACATACAATGATGACATCCATGCATACTAAACGGTATTGCATCGAGTTATTCTGGGTTCACATTCTATATCAATCTACAATTTGAAATTGATTTAAGGATACATTGATGAAGTTGTGACAACAAAGATATTAATAAAGGAGTACGTAAAATCCACGAGCGAAATTTATTAGGTGTTTACATTACAAGTTATGCCAAATAGTGTGATATGCTAATTGTGGAAAATACCCTAATTGAAGATTGTGAAATGCTTTTCATCAACTTTGGATTTTTATTAGTCGGATATTAAGCATAGTTATTTGAATTAGTCCACTGAAAGGATAAAGGCGCTTTGTGTTTGAATTTAATGAAGGAATTTGGCAGTGATAGATGAAAAGGGGTGTTTGCTACTTAGATTCTCTTCAATATTTGTATGTACCTTTATTTGAAGTCGTACAACCTTCCAACAACACAACCTCTACTTGTAAAGGTCAATCAAAATAAGCACATCAAATCTCTCAAAGTGAGTACTCTACTCATAACTCTGTAACAACACATCGTTGTATTTTATATAGAGATCAAATTCAATGAATTTGGTGGTCAAAACTTTTTTATGTCATTGAAGGGATCTCTTACCTTACAAAATAAATAATTCATATGACCCTCCAAAATTAACATTTTTCCAGCTAAAAATACATTTACATCTTCTCATGCACTATTTGCTTACATATTTTGTACATTTTCCACATTTGGTATTTTCATGCACTTCCATTTCCCATGTTTTCTCATCACTTCCACCTTGCCCACTATTACGACGTACTTTTTACACCTGAGATGCACCTTACAATTGCTTTTTTTTTCAAATGAAAAAATAATTCTTGCTATTCATAGAGTGAATCAAATAAACTACATATTGTCCTATCCCTTGGACAATGTTGTATAGTATCTGTATTCCTATTACATCAATACATCAAAAAGGTACTGAGAGCATTATAGACATGAGCAGACTATCCAAATATCAAAAGTGAAGCATATAGTAAACTACAACTTGATTGTTTCTCAAAATTAGTCTAATATCCATCTGAAAATTGTTCTAAGATATCGATAAGACTAAAGGGGGATTTAGTACTAAAAAAGACAGTGATCACCGAGTAAACAATAAGCCCCCTTAGTACCAGAAAGAGGTAGTAAGAAGAAGTAAAAGATATATTAAAAAATAATCATATTGCCTTTCGTTGTCAGTGGATTGTTGATGAATTCTTTGTAGTGCATCAGTCCTTCCTGTAACCCAATGCCATGTTTAGACAAAAGATCTGCTTGTTGGCTGTAATTCTAGAAAGTGTGCTTAAAGTTAATCCTTTTGAACTTAGTCTATAACTCAATGATTCGAGATTTCCAAGGTTCTAAAATGGAAATATGTAAATTCCCATTACCATTGATCCAATCTATAATCACCCGGGAGTCACCAAGAACTTGTATATCGTGAAAACCATGGTGAAGAGCGAAATAAAGAAATCCCTAGAGAGCAATGAGCTCCGCTCGTGTGTTTGTTCCGACACCACATCCAAGATAGAGAGAAATAGAGTGATCTTTATCAATAAGTAGGAATATGCCAACACCACATGCCCCCCTTGTGCTGCCTCATAAAAAATCCGATAGGGCCCATGTCGGTGAGATTGGGAGGAGCCCTATAAAATCACTCGACAGAATTAATACCTGGATAGTAATATATGAATAAAACAATGATATAACAACACGCCCTGTCAATAGAAAGACGAGAATCTTCAAATAATACCAAGTTTTGGTACCTCCAAATACCCCAACATAAAAAAGGGGGACTGCGGATCGATTATTACCCATCCCAAATTAATGATATAAACTAGAAACCAACAATCCATAAGCCCACTGTCTTATTATATTTAGTCTATGCTCGAGATTTCCTCCTAGATCTACAAAGTAAACTGGCAATTAACCAAAATGTGATCAATTGTTTCAGTAGCCCTGTAACATAATAGATAATAGGAAGGTCCCATACCCCCCCCCTAATGAAATTCTCACAAGTTAGAACCTTATCATGAATAGCCAACCAAGTGAAGCAAAGAATCTTGACGGGATCCGACCACTTCCACAAACAATATACCCACCAACTCTGTTGATTGCAAGTATTCTTGAAGGAAATAGATTCATAAGCCAATTTAGGGATGACATGACCACTAGCAGTATTCCAAGACCATAAAATATGATCTTATGTGTTCATCAATCTATTCCCCGCGTGACAAAGAGCTCTTATATATAGATCCCATTCCACCAAACTCTTAGGGCTTAAATTTAAATCCAGTGTCTAGTGCCAATAATTATACCCATCATTGTCAATGCCATGTTTCTTAGCATGATTGAGAAAGTAAATGCCCTTTGAGTGTATTTCTTGTAAAGTGGAAATAGATAACTTATAGTGGGTCGCTCCACCAATGAAGGGATCTACCCCAAGTCTCACTTGGAATCCATCGCCAATCTTCCATGTTAGCCACTAGTTCAACTCATGGAAGGTATCAATCAAGCCACCCTATATATTTGAAACAACCATACCTTTTTTGTTATCCTTCCTGAACCACTGGATCACGAAATTTTTTTTTAAGGTATTTACTTATAATGACTTCACCCCAGTCACCAACAACTATAAAACCCCTCCACATGCTCTTCATCGCTAAATCTTTATCAACCCAATAAATATTCTCAATGCCCCATCCCCCAAGGGTCTTCAGGATCGCCAACTTGGCCCATGCCACCAAATGAAAACCAACTTTTAACTTGGAACCATACCAAAGGAAGTTGAAAATTTTATGTCGAATAAGGTTAAGAATATGTTGAGGAACCTTTGCCAAAGTTAGCCAAAACACCAGGATATTGGATAGAACATAATGAATTAAGGTTAATATTCCACCTAAGGTGAGCCAACAACTGCACTAGGAATTAATCTTATTTTCAAACTTCTTTGCAATCCAAATCCAATCATCACAACGGTATGAGTTCGGCTTCAAAAAGTAGCCAAGGTACTTAAACCCATCATCAAGTTCTAGCTGTGCAAAGGGGAAAATGTAGTGGATTTGAGTTAAAACCTCCTCAACTATATTATACCATAGAAAATAGGACTTCGGGTAACTGACCTCCATGCTCGAAGCCAATCAAAAAGTATCAAGAATGTCTTTATAATATTACCACTCTGCCACATAGCCAATACCAAATAATAAAACATTATCTACAAAGAGGAGAAGTGTAATAAAAAGAACAAAAGTACTTTAATGCCTTTAATATTACCTTCCATATTAGCCTTACCTATCATCTGACTTAAGCTTGTTCCCTACTAAGTCATGCTTAGTTGGTTTTCAAGTGAGCCAGCAAAGCTTGAACATGTCAAAGTGTTCATCATCAGAGTTCAGAAGTCCATTAGGGCTTCTAGGCCCTTTATTTGTGTACCACATGTTCATACCCCCTTGGGGGAATTGTAATAAATACGCTAGCATGGTAGCTGTATGTAAAAGACTCGGCATCCTATGACTTAAACATTAATCCGACTAGCCCAGACTGTTTTTTTCCTTGTTAATTATTAGTTGTTGAACAAACGACTAATAAGTCTCGAGTTTTTCACTCACACCTCCGAAGTTGGGGTGGTCAGAATGGTGTTTCGGCCTTATGAGGTTATTAGAGCCTAATTTTCAATGTATTAGACCATGCTAGACATCGAAATTGAGTCGTATGGACATGTGTTAGGTCCCCCTAAGTTTTTTGTTATATTTCCGAGAAAAAAATAATAAAAATTATATATATATATATATATATTTATTTTTTATTTTTATTTTTTTTCGTAAAATTATACCATTTTTAATGGTTTAATTGGAAAATTTCAAATTGTAATAAAAGTATGGTTTGGAGGCGGATTTTGGCATGAGGATGCTCATTTTCACACTCAGAGCATCATCTTTGCCCCAAAACCAACTTTTCCTATGTTTGAGGTGATTAGGTCATCACTTGGAGCATTTTTTCCTAAAGAGGCATCAAAATGGCAAATAAATGCCAATGATGCGACAAAATGAACCATACATATATAATAAAAAGCAAATGGGCATGTGCCAAATGAGTTGACAACCCATCACATGTGAGAGACGACTTAATTAAAGGGATAAAGCACATGGTTAAAGGTCAAATCATGAAGATACGATTGGAGCTAAGGTTTAGGGGTCTGCCCCTCTCTCATGCTTCAAGTGAAGCACATGTGGCAACCCATATTTGGATGATGATAATACCAAAGAGGAGTTCGCCTACCTCGTGAGAGGTGGCACATCCTCCTTTGAATTGATTCCATACCATATCAATCATATGGATCCACTTGATACATGATCCCTAAATCAAGGTGAGTGCTCCTCTTGGTTGAATGCGCCCCTCATCTTGGTTTGGATATATAAACAAGTTCATTTCCCTCATTCAAGTTAGAGTGAGAGTTGAGAATAGAGCTATTTTTCTATTGTAATTTTGTTGTTTTGTTGAGAATAAAGAAGCTTTGGAGGCCAAACTGTGTAGTGTTATCATGTCTGGAGTACCATTGTCATGCTATCAATGAGGTGATCTCTTTGCTTTGTTTCAATTCTTTGTTTCTTCCACTCATAGACATGGCCTTGAAGAATTCCTCTGAATCAATAGGAGTAGATATTTGTAAGTAAGATTACTTACTTGTCTCTATTTTTGTTATGTATGTTTAGAGATTCGAAATTCACATGTTAAATAAGATTATTTGCATGTTATTTCTGTCTCTTTGCATGTGTATATCCAGATCTCATAAGGTTGTTTTCAAGATTGTGGTTTAGCTTTCAGGTTTCCAAGCTTGGAGGAGGTGTGGATCTAGCTTGACTCCACTCCATTTCCAACAGTATTACAAGACATTGTCCCTCGACATTCCACGAAGAGGCTCTCCTCCGTTGATCTTTCGAGCAACAAATTGGCTCTTCCTCTCTTTCTCTTATTGACAACTTAAACGCTTTCTTGGTTACTTGGTTCCTTTGAGTTCAAATCTATCATTCTAAAAGTTATATTTTATTTCAGATCTAAGCATTTCAAAGTTTAATTTCCAGTTAGATCTAGTCTTAACAATCTTTCCTTTACAAGTTAAATTTTTTTTGAATACTTTTTAGAGATTGCAAGGTTTAGATTAGTTTGTAATTTCAAGTTTAAATCAATCATTTAGTCCATATCATATTGGTTTCCCAAAAGCAATCCAAGATCCCAAGGAAAGCTTACTTTCCTTGGTTATTTTTTGCAATTTTTTATCATAGAAATAACTTTGAATTTTTTAGGATTGTTTGGGGATTGTTCAAAGACACTCTTAAAGTGTTTTTGAGCATCTTTGATATCTTGCTAATTTTTGCAGTTTTGACGAAAAAGAGAGGGAAACTCTGGCCAAATTTCGAGATTTTGGGCCAAAAGAAGCTTAATGGAGCTCCCGTTCTCTCTTCTTGTCAATTTTCTAGCAATTTGTAAGCATTTGGATCCTAATTCAAACGAACCAAAGTGCATTTCTTTATCT
This sequence comes from Larix kaempferi, assembly GCA_027924585.1. Taxonomy (NCBI): domain Eukaryota; kingdom Viridiplantae; phylum Streptophyta; class Pinopsida; order Pinales; family Pinaceae; genus Larix; species Larix kaempferi. Next base: position 12,672,823 of record BSBM01000493.1, on the reverse strand, counting down.
AAGATTCTAATAAGATTTAATAAATATTCGAGAGCCCACTCCCCATCCCCCCAGGGGGGATCCGCGTCGGTGTGCCTTTTTCATGTTTCTTGCTTTCTAAGTTTTACTTTAGTTTTTTTTTGGCTAAAATTAACACATATAATTAAAATTTAACATATGAAGTGTATGATCCAAATATCGACCTTCAAACGCACTCAGGACATACGAATATCAAACACACTTTTGCAGGCTGTATACTTTATAGTTTGAGTCAATTTATCTTTTCTTTGTTAAGTTTTTCTTGCAAAAGTAATGACACTAACCCACCACACTCTACCGAGGTACCGAAAGGGAAAAGATTTCCGCGGTGTAGTAATTAGTTCATTTTCCATTTTCAGTCTTTGCTTTATTCAAAGTAACGAACTCGACTGTGTATACTCGAAGTATGCTCTCACCATCACATAAAGGGCTTTCCTGAGTACATGGTGGATGATCAGAAAAGCGTTTCTCAGATTTTAGTAATTAGTCTCACATTTTGCAAATAACCTCCTCGATAGACGAATATCCAACGTCTCCATTTTGCTTCTGTGTGGGCAAATTTCACAAAGAAAGTGAGAACAACTAGATAGTGACCGCGACCCCCCGTCAGACTACACCCTCGTTTGGTGTAGTGTTGGACACACCCCTGTGACTCCTATATAGCCCACATTTTCTCGCGTGGAGCCACACTTAGCGAGTCTGGACATATTCCCAGTACCTTCGTGGTATATCGATAATTCCCCCTCCCTAATAATCCACTCATCTTTCACAATAATCTAAAATTGATCAAGAGCACTTGCAAAACCTTGTTTTTCGACACAACAACAACACTATATTGGACTCCATTTTTAGCACTGGTCATTTACTATTTACTTTTTACAATCTTTATTTTTTCTATCATGTATTAAGTTATTTTGTGATCTTTACAATCTTCATGTTGTTGTGACTACAAATTTATGTTGAAATGTCTTGTTTCAATTCATTTCATTAAAAATCCTAAACAACTTACTCATCCACCAAAACTAATTATCTTAATCAAGCCTTAGTGACCTTTAGGGTCCACCCCCCTTGGCTTCATTATGGGTTTGCCTGAATGGAGGAGTTAAGAATCAAGTGACAGTACTCGACTTGAAGCTTTCCCCCAAGGACACACTTAGTGGTTTGAATATTTATACCACGTTAATCCCCAGGTGTGTGAAAGGCGGCAACAATCCCTCTATAATAAGGAGTAATATTAAAGTCGACAAGGGGCAACCATGTCTCAATCCCCACGAGATTTTGAAATTTTTTGTTGGACTACCATTCACCAAAACGAAAAAAATTGGCAGTCGAGACACAACCCATAATCCATTGAGTATTTTCAAAGCTCAGCCCAACATTGAGGATGGTTAGTCACATAAAATACCAATCTACCCTATCATATGCTTTCACAGGATCATTCTTCAGTACCAAAGAGATTTGTCGCCTAACTTTAGCAGAGTGTATGGTTTCATGTGCAACTCCAATTGCATCAAAAATCTGTCGATGGTGGAGAAACCTAAATTGTTCCTTCGAGACACCTCTAGATAAGCCTGCTTAGATTCTAATAGATATTTTTTTGCAATTATCTTATATAACAAGTTACATAAAGAGATGGGACGGAAATCCTGAAAGGTCACCGACTTGAGCGTTTAGGGATAAGTGTAAGAAAGGCGACACTGACAGCACCCGGCATTACTCCCTTGGTACGAGCTTCCTCCACCAGATGAACTAATGCAAGTCCCAAAATATCATAAAAATGAATATAAAATTCAACCAAACACCTGCCAGGCCCAGGGCTCTTGTCCCTAGCCATATGTTTAAGAAGCTCCTCAATCTCTAAGAGTGTGACAAGCCTACCAATCTCCACATTATCCTCCTCTGAAAAAATACCGGGCATACTTTGCAAGGCTCAAACCTGAGAAGCAATATTAATGTTCAATGGCTTTTGAAAAAGTTATGTAAAATACCTAGCCATGGCCCCTTCAATCTCATGTTGTGTAGTGATATTCCTCCTTACCTGGTCCTCAATATCCCTTGTAGAGTTTTTCTTTCGACTCTAGTCGGCATAGGAATGATAAAATCTTGTGTTCATGTCACCTAATGAAACCCATAATGATCCGCTCTTCAAATGCCAAGTCGCTTCGCTACCTGCAAAATACCTTTTTTTTCTTTTTCCAGTTGTCTAATAATCTCCAAATCTTGAATCGATACAAAACCAAGGGAAGAATTGGAATAGTGTTCGCAAAGAAACCCTTCAATCCATATGAGATCTCTTTGTTGGGAATGCTTCTTATCATTTATCCATCTCGAAGCAATTCCTTTTAATGATTAGAGGAAAAGTGGAAAATGGGACATCGCTGCTCCTATACAAAGCTGTGAATAATTATGCCAATGAAAATGAACCAGTGTACTCAACCTCATATGACCAAGCATGGAAATATTTAAAAGGAAACCTAAGGTTTATAGCACCCTTCTCAATCTTCAATACAATCGGCATATGGTCTGAAATCGCGACATTTTCTATCGAAGATCTGCACAGATCTACATAACCGATAAGATTCTTTAGGCAAGTAAATATCTGTCAAGCCTCTTTGCAATTGCAGCATTTTCCATGCGACCATTTTGTTAAGTAGGCAATAAAAGGAACTAGTTCAACATCCACCAACTTGTTGTGATTTATGAAATCCTGAAACCAAGTATCCATAGGATCGATCCTTGCATTCATGCCCCAAATTTCCCTGGAAACTGTCATAAAATTGAGATCCCCTGCTAGAATAAGGGAAGGGTAATGCAATACCCCACTTTGTTCCATAGTTTTCCAAAAACTCAAACGATCAACACAAGGGTCGTAACAATTTATGATACGAACGGGAAAATCCAAATCACAAGCATGACCTTCCAAAAGAATGCCACCACAAGTACGAAAGGGACACAACTTGACTTTATAAGGGTTCCATTCCGAAAGATGGTCTCTGGAGAGACCAACAACATCTACAGTACAACATTCCCAGGATAGGAATAATCCCCACAATAATTCTTTGGCTTTCACACCAGGGACCATAGTTTCTTGAAACAAAATAAAATTCGAAGAGACCACCATCAACAAACGTTTGAGGGCCATGAACTTCGGGGGTGCCCCCAACCCCTCTCACGTTCAAAGATAAAATAATCACTAAGTAACCCGGTTAATGGTTGACTCTGCTCTAAGAGTCCCAAATACATGCCATAAACCATTTTGAGAGTCCAATTCACCTGACAGGGAAGAAGCCTCAAAAGAAACCCTACCTGAATCCTTCCTAACATCCCCCGAGGGCAGGCCCGTTGAACCTTTCTTCTGTCTTCCCCCATTCTTCTTTCTAACAGTAACGTTCGGATTATATGTACTCGCAAATTTAGGTACAACTTCATCCCTAGAAAATACAAGAATAGGATCCTGTAAACCCTAGCCGGTATTCTACGGCATAACGTTCGAATTGTCCCCACTTATCCTGGAGGTCAAGGGCTAGTCTGAGAGACCAATACCGCTGAGCGAAGCCTGTTCATCTCTCAAAAGTTGTGAGTATGAGGCCAACTTTAAGTCTTTTAGGATATGTTCTATAGTCTCAGATCCAACTCCCGGAAAAGGCACCCACAGAACAGTCACATTATCTCCAATACCAACACCATAAGTACCAAATTGGGATAATGAGTCAATAACCAAAGGAACAAGTACATCTCTACAAACCCTATCTCTAGAGTGGTGAAGAAGTTCAACATTTTCAAGAGTCTAAACCTCTGACTCCGACAATGACTCAAAAAAATTACGAAAAAAAACCTTCAACTTATTTGAGAGGGAGTTCGCACTGTACAAAACAAGGGAAACATGTGAGGATGTCCCAACATGACTAGAATAAAGAGTTGTCGAGTGTACCAAATCACCCTTGTCGCAAACTGCCTTATCAATCCTGTCAGCTTCCTGCGGCTATCGATGAGAGGGACAATATTTCTTTAAATGTCCAGCTTTCCCACAAGATGGCAACGAAATGGAGTCTGTCAGTTGTCTAAAGGTTACCTAAAAACTTTACCACCCCACGAAATAGTAATCTCTACAGAAAGTCTAAGGTCTACATCCATTTCCGTAAGAACCTAGAGAGTTCTTTTGTCCTCATGCAAAAGGCCCTGATCATCAAAGTATATGAATCTCCCCACTCTATTCGCCATGGATTCAAAAATATTTCATGACCAAAGTTCCAAAGGGAAACCCTTCAGGAGAAGCCAAAAGTGGTTTCTTTGAAACAACTCAGTAATAGGATTAAAATTAGAATGCCAATGCTTTAAGCACAATGAGCCCCTACCAACAACCCAAGGTATGGCCATGATACGAGCCACATGATCCTTGCCCACAAAATGAAATACAATCTATTTATTAACAAGCATATGAACCCTTGGGAAATAACCAAACAAGGGTTTCTAATGCTCAATAACCCAAGCCAAAAGAGCAATTCAACTCATACTAGTGAAGCATATTTTACCCACAACGGCACGAGTTGAGAGACTAAGGACCCACCCGAGCTGTACGTCTTCCCCGAGGGTGAAATTTATGCCATAAGCTCAAAGTTTTAAAGCCTTTAGTGCCCTATGTGATGAGCCGCCTCCCCACTACTTCGAGATAAACCCCCACCACTATGAGGACCAGAACTAGCTCCTAAACTAGCCAGGTCCCCCAAGCCAAAGGTCACAGGTACTTCAGGTCCACCTTGATCATTCGAAGGTAAAACCACACAGTTCTATTCACAAAACAGAGGATCATTTTCAATCGAAAAGAGTGAGCATAGGGTTGATGATGCTCCCCCAAAACCCTCGGATTTCCCGCCACCAACATCAATCATCAGACACTAATAGCGACTCTGACCCATTGTCACTTCAAAGAATGCCCTCCCAATGCCACCAAGTCACCCCAGATCCAAGAAGAGGGCCCAATGCCCCCCAAAATACATTCACAACCAATAAATGCCAAAAATTCCCCCGCAAATAATGGTTACCTACCTCTAGGATTAGCTACAGACCCGATGCAACACTACATACCAGATACATTCTCCATCTCGCACTAAGGCACCACTAAACCCTAATTGCTGGCATGAAAGCTCCAACAAACTCCCTCACACCTTATGATGGCTAATTGTAGTATTCTTAGTTGTTGTGCACAATTAAAAAAAATAAGGAAAATATATGGTGCATCTTGCTATTGCTAATTGTAGTATTATTTGTTACTTTACGCAATTTCAAAATTAGGAAAAAATATATGGTTGAATGAAAACCTTAGCACCAATGATGTGGGGACCATCGTTTAAATTTGAACCCTTCCGAACCCTTCAAAAGGGTTCTAGCCCTTCCTAGAAGTGTAAAGTTAAAACTATCCTTCAAAAAAATTTAAAATCTAAATTTTACCCTTCCAATTAAGAAGGACATAATTTATATCAACATTTCAAAAGAATGACAACATTTGAAATTACCCATCCATATAAATTTCAATTTCTATGTTGAAATTCATGTGCTATAAAATTCAACTCATCATTCAAAATATTAGAAATATCATAAATTATAATCACTCACTCACTTACGCCATGCACTCACTGCTCAGCTATGCAAGATGACAAGTGATGAAATCAAGCCATTAACAAACTTCTTTCGGTGTTCTAGTTCAATTTAAAAGGCAGATTGTAGACACTCAAACATGTAGCGAGTTGCAAGGCTCCAATTGACTTAGGCTTGATACCATTTCCCCTCCATCCCATACATGTATGTTGTCGCGGCAAGTAATGAACAACAAAACTTGATGCCCCAGCCCCTCTTATGCTAGCGTTGCTAACTTGCTTGGTACAAAGGTTTATTTTAATGTTTTATGAGCTATGTATTATTTTTTCTTAGGCACCTGATGCCCATCACTATTACATCTCTCAGGCTTGAATGGATTCCCTCTCTCCAGTTTGAATTAACTTTTTGGTTGGTTTTATATGTATTTTTTGGTTGTAGGTGTATTATAGCCTCGTTTTGCTTAGTGGCTTCCTTTTGTATGTAGTTAATAGTAAGTAATTTTCTCATGGTTCTAGTTTTATTTTAAGACTGTATCTAGTTACAACGTCCCACACTATGCATAAGATCATGCGGATGCCCCGATATAGTTATTGCATAGTCTATCCAACCCAGAAAAAATACAACATAATGGTTGTTATTTTAATGAACTGTAAAATTAATGTTATATATATGTCAACTTAATGTGTTTAAATTATGATTTATTAAAAATATACAATTGTTTAATATTGTAAAAAATCGGTTAGGCAATATTTGTTTTTTTCATTTTGGGGGAAAGGGTTTAGTTAATTTATACTTGTCAATTGAAGTACAATTATTATGACCTTGACATAATGTTTTTGTGCACAAGGATTAACCGGCCTTCTGGATGAAATTTTTGAACAGACTATAGCTGAAACCTTTGTTAAATATTTTTATTGTTAATTTTTTTAATTAAATGAACCTTTTTTCTGCAATCTTATTGGCTCTGGATAGGTGACGTTTGCCTCGTTATCAATGTCCCAGGAGGCGGCGGCGCGCTCACCTCAGCGTATCCTGCTTCCCGGATTTGGTCGTGCATTTGGTCGTGCACTGGTGATGGACCTGCAGTGATGGTTTATGGCGAGCCTTATTGAACAGACAGACTCGCATTTAAGGCGAGCCTGTCAGGTGCTAGACCCATCCGGACGTTCATGATGGACTTGCAATGATGGTTATGGCGAGCCTGTCAGGTGCTACACCTCCATGGACTTGGCGGAGCAAGAAGTTACGCGGAAAGAATGCGAACAGACGGAATAAAGCTTGAGCGTTTTCAGATCATTTATTTAACCGCTCAACTCCATGCCGCCTTCTTCGGTCCCTGCCAGATCACGAGATATATTAACCGGAAATTTTAACAATGGGCGTGGTGTACCTACCAAAATATTTTTAAATAGTTACTCTGTAAAAGAAAATATTTATATATAGATGATTTTCTTTACTGTGGTAAAGGGAGTAAGTGTCGTGAATTTCTATTTTGGCAAAATGGCAGGCATTAGACGGAAATTGCCCCTAGATTTGCTGCTAAATGGAGATGGGGATGATTACAACGATAATCCATAGGGAAGCACGTGGTTGGTGGGCGGGCGGCTGGTTACCGTCACTACCCGACCTCATCTCCCGAAAAGATTAGATGCGCAAACATTGGTGGAACCGTAGATCCTTTGGTTTCATCACAGATTATATTTCTTGAGAAACTCAATAGATCCACAGACCCATACTACTTGAAATCTTCCTTGGAAGTCGGCGACCTCCATTAGATTTGATCGATTATTTTATTGAGAAGTAATAGAATATATGTAATTAGTGTGCGTCTCTGTTGTCATAAAATTAATCGCTAAACGATTTTGTACCTGTATTCACATTCAGTGAAGGGAGTATAATAAATGTTTAACCACTAGGCGTCAGGACTTCTACTGCTGATCGGTGTTCATTAACTGACTAAACGCAAATATCTTACCATTAACCGCTGGAATCTTAATAAATATACTACTCTTGTGGTCGGGATTATAGTCATTGCTTTAAATTTATGTGATAAGAATTGATGATATTAGCAGAAATTACGGGAACTTGGGACTTGAATTCTTAATGATGGCCACCTGCAAGTTAAAAGTGTGAGCATTTGTCCATTGGATTCATCGGGGCTGTTGTAATGTCCCCATTTTGACCCCCTTTGCATTAAATCATAAATGATGTAAATATTGTTATTTAATCATGGTGAGGAGCTCAAGGCCAAGGCCCCACCATTGATTTAGCGTTTTATGTATCGGCAATTAAAGGAATAGATGCCTATGGTTCTTGTGTTAGATAGGCACGATGTAAATAAGACATCATGTAAATACGAATTTTAATGGAAATACCCACAACTAGCTATGCAATGCAATAAAGAGATGGGGGCATGATTCTACAAGGAATAGGGAGGGAAATTATTCAAACCCTTGAGCCAATGGTGTTAATCCATGTGTCAAGGAGAAAACCCATAAACCCTCAACTACCCAACCCATTTTGGGTTATGGACCCAATCATTTAATTCTTCCAGAAATTGGTTGAGGCAGTTAATGCCTTGGGAATGAAGAGGTATGGCAACCAATTTCGTGCAGGGGCAAGCCATCAACCTGGGAATTCGTATTTTTGCTTATTGGGCAAGAAAACACCCACGAAATGGTGCCCAAAAGCCATTCTAAACAGACAGTCTTTCCTCTCTCACGCAGTCTGAACTACTGGGTTTTTCCCCATCACGGTTTTCACCATTTTTCTTGTAATTTCCATGCCTGGGAGTCGTTTTTGCATTATACAGCAGCAAGGAGAGAAGGGCCACGATTTGGGACTGTTATGGAGGTCGTTTTTGCCCCAGAATGTCCATGGACGTTTTTCTAAAAACGGATTTGGCTTCCCAGGGTTGTTCCCCATCTTCTAGTTTCGTTTTTGGGTTTCCCACGTTTTTCTGAAGCTAATGAAAACCCCATATTTGGGCATCTCACTGTAAAAACGTTTTATCATGCCCAATAAGTGTGGTTCTGCTGTTATGTGCATCCTTGTTTTGGTTTGAATCTGTGAGCAAGAAAATTGGAGTGGTAGTGGACAGAATTGGCTTGATAAACCTAGTGAAGGGAGTAACCTCTCAAGGAGATCAAGAGGGCTGGCTACTCTTCTATGCACACCAGGGACACTTTAGAATTGGAAGGTATGGCATGAGGGACTATGAATTGGTGAAGGGAATACTTCTTTGAGTGGGGTGTGTAGGCATTGTGGGTGCCAAGCTAAATAGATCTTGTAGAGGTATCCATAGCTCTGTGGTTGAGCTCACTAGCTTAGCAATTCTTCCTTTCCATTTCCTAGCATCCTGATAAACCCAATTGTAGATTGGCTTGGCTCATCTCGGTGTATGCTTGGCTATGTGTGAGTCTGTTGTTCCCTGGTTCCTTGTAGAAATCATGCCCAGCTCGGGGGTGGCAGTTGTATCAAGAGGTTGATAAGCACAACTGGCCTATGGTTGGGTGGAACATTGCAGATGCATAGCTGGTTGCTTGGGACTACTTTGTTAAGATAAGTAATTCTCTTGTGTTAACTTCCCAATTATTATTTGATGAATATCTTGAATGTATGATGGATGTGTTATTGAAATTACTTCCGTTGTGTTTTCTTATAATTATACATTTCCATGTCTTTTTATACTGTGTGAATGCCTAGTAAAAGTTCATGGGGCTAGATGCCCAGTTTTAGCACCACGTCCTCTCTATCATGCTGGTATGATGGGAGGGGACATTACAGCTGTATCTATCGTCGATTTGGTGACGACATGGCTTTTTGGATCCTTGACCTGCTCTCCTTTTTCAAATGCTCTACGGCCAACACGAGCTCCGTTAATTTCCTGATTCTAGCTGCCACTACCACTGCCGCTCTTTGGCCTCGAGTTCGAATCCCTTTGCTGGTTTGCTGGTTTTACGCCTTCACAAGTGGTATCAGTCGGAGCGGAACCTAGTGGGCCATTCGATTAGAGCTGTATTAACAATAATGGGGCTTTTTTTTTTTAACCACATATGTCATATTTCTATTGTTTTTGGACTTTTTACTGATTTCTTATTAGAGGGGAATTAATTATTATGATAATAAGTAATATTTTCATTGACATAAAGTTATCGTTATCAAAGTTCAAAATAATTGTATTTTTTAATAATATAAAATTTTAAAAAAATAATTCCAATATGCAAAATTCTCCATTTATTTTATTTTAGTGTATTTATTTTATTTTATTGATTATATAATAAAAGGAAAGTTATTTTACTTTATATTTCCTTTCATTGTTTTTTGGCTAATGGTACTCCTTTCTCCCTAACTATTATAAAGTGTGAAAGCTTTTATGCTAATCCCATTAATTTTTTTAAAAGGAAAATAAAAAAAATGTTTTAGCCTTTAAGTTATTATGTCCTTAACATAATGTTTTCGTGCACAAGGATTAACCGACCTTCTGGATGAAAATTTTCAACAGACTATAGCTGAAACCTTTGTTAAATATTTTTATTGTTTTTTTAATTAAATGAACCTTTTTCTGCGATCTTATTGGTTCTGGACAGGTGACGTTTGCTTTGTTAACAATGTCCCAGGAGGCGGCGACGCGCTCACCTTAGCGTATCCTGCTTCCCGGATTTGGTCGTGCATTTGGTTGTGCAGTGGTGATGGACCTGTAGTGATGGTTTATGGCGAGCCTTATTGAACAAACAGACTCGGATTTAAGGCGAGCCTGTCAGGTGCTAGACCCATCCGCACCCATCCATGGCATGGTATGGACGTTCATGGTAATTGGTATACACCGGCTCCGGAGCTGGAAAAATAAGACGTCCAATCTTCCTGACACACTACTTACTAGAGCGTATCCACCGGTTCCGGCCCCAGCTACTGTGTATAATTAGACGTCCAATCCAAGGTCCACCTCTCACACTCCGCGGAAAACGTCATCGCAGAAATTTGAATTTGAATTCAAGAGGGAAACTCATTGTTGGAACTTGCAGCGCTTTTTCATTCCTTTGAATTTGAATTTTAGCTGAGTATTAACGCCCACATTCCATTCATTTGGATTTGAATTTGAGCACGGACACTGGTGGATCAGTGCCATAGCCATTCCTATGAATGCCAAAGCGGGTTCATGTTGTTCTTACCCGCAACTTAGAAGCTAGAGGATATTTTTATGAAATTACCTGTGTCCGTCACCGTAATCTTGTTCGTTTATTTGGCTATTACCGACAGGGGACACTTTAGTTCTGGAAGGAAAAGGGTGTGCAGCAGTATCATCCAATAGTTGTGTAGCCATTGTTACATTGCATTGCCTTTAGAATATACAGATCGATGGGGCCATAGATGATGGTGTGACTCTAGTCGACTCAGCAGAATGTTCCTGTCACTGTATGCAGATCGCAATTCTGGACTCTTTGTGGTAACAATCATACCTGTGTTGCCAAGGTTGTGGAATGGCCACGATTTTTCTTTATGTTATGTTATTGGTATTCTAGAAATATTTCATCATTCCATCATTTTTTGTTGATTGATTCCACTGGGTCACCAGTCATAAGCTATTGTATTGTAGTTAAACATTATTGTGAATGCAGCAATCCCATGGTTATTGGGATTGGAGACCTATGGAGACCCTTCGACGAGATATTACCATCCTCTTCCGAGATGAAGTCGATATTTGGCGCACCTTCTTCCAAAATCAATAGAAAGTGCCCCTCGAGCTCGTGATGACTTGCTTACAATCGCTGCGAAATTCTCTTAGAGAGGCAACATGCCTGCTGTCCATCGATCGTTCGGGCATGCGGCGAGGCAATCTTGACTGTCTAGTGCGCAAGCCCAAGAGACTCTCCAAAGAAATTAGAGATTGGAACACATTTTTTGGTGGGCTTTATGACGGTCTTCAAAGTGACTTGTCAATATTGATGACTTCTCCCATCCTCTTCCGAGATGAAGTCGATATTTGACGCACCTTCTTCCAAAATCAATAGAAAGTGCCCCTCGAGTTCATGATGACTTGCTTACAATCGCTGCGAAATTCTCTTAGAGAGGCAGCATGCCTACTGTCCATCGATCGTTCGGGCATGCGGCGAGGCTGTCTTGATTGTCTGGTGCGCAAGCCCAAGAGACTCTCCAAAGAAATCAAAGATTGGAACACATTTTTTGGTGGGCTCTATGACGGTCTTCAAAGTGACTTGTCAATATTGATGACTTCTCTACAGTTTCTTCAATCTAGACCGTTGCATATAGAGGAGCCATTACTTCAAGACGTAGTTGCATATGGGCTTCGAGATGCTCAAGCCCAACTGGAGAGTTGGCTTCATCAAGGTGACCGTGTTCACTAAATTGGTGTTTATGGCACACGACGCATGCTCGGTAAAGATATTCCTGCCACAACCATGGCCTCAAATCGATTATGTCAATAATGAAAGTGAATTATTGAGATGATGATAAAGATGATCCGAGGAACGGACCTTCTCCTGCAGCGAGATTTACATAAAGATTCACGATGTTGGGGCAGTTGTTGTGGAACTGGAAAGAGCACAACTTCCGACTGAATTGATGTTCGAGTAGAAAATCGGTAGACATGCCCACAGCCATATGTTCCAAGCCGCATGCATTTATGCAGTCCTCGCTTTCGATCCATTCTACCAATTTCTCAGCTGTCACAGCGGACTACTGTATATATATGCAATTATTGTTAGTTTTGACCATCGCTAGTGACGTATATATTAACAATGCTAGGTCTGAAACCTGAGTTTTATAAGGTGTTATAAGACATTAATAGTTATAAGCTACCTAACAATAAAATTGCATCGTGCCGTCCTTTCAACAGAGCCTTCTCGAGCACACATCTATTACCATAAGACGAAACCGAAAAAGCACAAACTTCCACGGGCAGCTCCTCGCACGTTATAATGGCGCCTGAACAAAGCCATTATAATACAACTTAAGCAAAAAAAAAAAGGCGTGCCAGGTATTAATCGAATATGGGAGTCGTCTGGATCGATTAAATAAACACAGTGTATACTGTGGCAGTTGTCACACAAGCAACATCTATTGACTTTAATTGGCTACGAGGAATCCCACACAAAATGTTTGGCGATCCAAGATTTAACTATTAATCGAATATGGGAGTTGTCTGGATCGATTAAATAAACACAGTATATACCGTGGCAGTTGTCACACAAGCAACATCTATTGAATTTAATTGGCTACGAGGAATCCAAATTGAAGGTTCCATGCACAAAATGTTTAGCGATCCAAGATATAACTAGTTGATGGCTATAGTCGACGAATTTCAACTAGTCAACTCTCTCCAATGAGTAATACATATGTCAGCTACATAATCGATGAGATATTTACTCGGTCTCAGGCCAAAACAAAATCTCAATCAATGGTCTTATGTGCTCAACGATGTCCAAACCATAGACATCTCATTACCCTCTTAGTTGACCATCCAAAAAAATGGAAATCCAATCGATAGATATGTCAAGTGATTGTTATAGTCAATGTCTCCAAAGTGACCAACAAGTCGATATGTACATCATCTAAGTAATGCCTAGATGACCTGTATGAATCCAATGAAAATTACATGGAGGAAGTAAATGACATAACAAAGAGCGACAGATTAAGATCAAGATCAAGATCGAGAACAAGAACAAGGCACGCATTGTGTACTCTATGCATAGCAATGGCCATGGCCATCAATATGATGAAGAGTGCATGAGTGGAATGGATGAGATTGGTGGAGGCCATCTCTAATATTCAATAAACACTACTTCTGAACTTGTTGAGAAAAACAAACATTAATAACTCAGAAATAACACTTAGCTTATGCATACAAAAGTATTGACTCAACATAATAATATGTGGTGACATATGCATGCAGGGTCGACGTTAAGAGTCTATTGCTGGAGCGGTCTCATACTCTTCGAGGGACGGGTGCAGCGTTCACGGTGTGGGCCAATGCATGGAAAGCACTTGATGCTCTTGGTGTAGCAGATACCTTTCATCCAGATTATCCTCATCTTGAGGGGTGAGTGAACAATATGTTTCTTAGCCTTGCCAAACTTGTCTTCATCTGTCATAGAGAAAATAATGGAGCTTCACTTTGCTACTGGTCATGGTGATGCAGGGTACGGGGTTTCTCAAAGTCTTCTGGCGTCCAGAAAGATGTTTAGCTCATAAAACAACATACAGCTGGGTAATCGATAATTATACTCATTCAAAACATGGAAGTGAAAATTCATACGGCTTTGCAAGTTATGTTCATTTCAAATTAAATTTCCAATGATGAAGTTCAGCGGATTGAATACTGTGGAAGCTCGGTGCATAGAAAGACACGCGATTCTGGAAACACTTGCTCAAGCATTGCCTGATGGGAGTATCATATTAACTCTAAACTTGTTTCCATATATAAAAAAACTGGCTCTCTTTTCACCACTTTAGAGCCGACAGATGGAACATTAATCACAACTAAGGTCGGGTTAATGTATTTTGTCTTCATGATTTTTAAATCGATGCTGTGCATTATTTAAAACTGATTTGATTTGGTTATTGTTACCAGATCGTAATAGGTTGTGATGACGTGCATTCGGCAGTTGCAGAGTGGAGGTGGAGGTGGAGGTGGAGGTCGTGGCAAACCTCTATTTCATAAAATAATTGAGGATTAATGATTTGAGCAAGTTTATGGATACATTATTTTTATTCATCTTAACTTCTATCAATTGTCCGGCATATCTCTAAGTAAATAGATCCTTCCTACAACTTTCTACAAATAGAGCAGGTGGCAATGTCAAGGACATTGTCACCACGTGGCTCTTGTTTATATTGCCGTTCCTCTTTGAAAGGCTCAAATACCCTTCCAATTGAAATTAAGACCCACCCTTCAAAGAACAAATGCCTTTCCAATTGAAATTAAGACCCATCCAATCTCGGCCTGTGCTGACTCACAAGTTTCTGGTATATCTGGCTTGCTGTCGGATATACCTTGGGAGGTTGTTGTTTCCATGATTAAAAAAAACAGAAATTAAGACCCACCCTTCAAATTTGATCAATGGACTGAAGTGATATGACAAGGTTTTATGATATGACAATGTTTTAGCGAGAGTTCTTTGCGGCTCAATTATTTCAAACTTGGGAGCTTTAGTTAGGGCAGGCAAGACACACGACTGGGTTTTTACACAAAATTATGAAATTAGGGGTGGGGCTGCGGCATCAAAGATTTTGCTGCGCTCGCCATGACAGTTGCAGCTCTCCAGCAGAAGAGGAGTACTAACCCGGCTGCTATTTTTACTTGCTTCTTCTCCAAATTTATCTTATCCTTTGTTTCTTCAAATCAATCTGCTGGAGTTACAGGCCAACATAATCATGGTATGTATTCAAACCATTACTCTAATCATCGCAAGTTTGCCTTTTCTAATGAAGGTATCAGTGGGTTTCCTCTTCATGGGTTGGTCTATTTTAGCCCTTCGTATAGATATTTCTCTTTTTCAGGGTCACACACAATCTTGAGGCAGGCTCGTAATCCGGCCATGTTGACAGAAGAACTGGAAAATGCTCTGGATGAACAGAGAATCGAAGATGCCATGAAGGGCTACGATCATTATAAGCAACTCGAAGGTTTTCCAAGTAAGTCTCTTGTTAACAGGCTGATCAGTGTATTAGCGCACGCTGGAGATTCAAAATGGCTCGAGAACGCTTATGCTGTGGTGCTTTCAATCTTGGAGGAAAAGAAGCAGAGACAACTATTGGACCAAGAAGTTCTGACCCAATTGTGCTTGAGGCTCGCAACAGCACAAATGCCTGTCCCTGCTTCCACAATTCTGAGAACAATGGTGGACATGGAGGAGTACCCATCTGTCAATTTGTGGAGTACAGTGGTGACCCACATGGTTAAAACACATAATGGTGCCTGTTTAGCTTCACAGATAGTGATTGAGATGTGTTATTTCTTCAAAGATGGAAGGGTGGATCCGAGGAAGAGGAGCAATCGACCATTGCTTTCAATGAAGCCCAATACTGAAGTTTTCAACGTTGCCCTCAATGGTTCTTTGGCCTTTGGGATGACTAGAAAGGCAGAAGAACTCCTGGAGCTGATGACTAGAGTAGGGGTGAAGGCTGATGTTACCTCAATTGCTCTAATGGCCCAAATATATGAGAGCAATGGCAGGAGAGAAGAATTGAAGAAACTAAAGAGGAATATTGATGAAAGACCTGGAATGCTTGATTACCATTATCAGCAATTTTACAACAGCTTACTGATAACCCATCTGAAGTTTGGTGATCTGGTTGCAGCCTCAGAGCTTATATTGGATATGCTAAAGCGTGCGAAAGCAGCTCGGATCTCACTTGTGGCAGCCAAGTCGGTACTGGCCACCGTTGCTAAGGGTTCACAAGGCCATGCTACATCAATGGATTATGGAGAGAAGCACAATTGTTCTGCCACGCCTTTCAAGGCTGAGAAGTTACAAGCACCGTCCCTAGTTGAAGTCAGCAGTCATGGAGAGCTGGTAAGTTTTGAAAACCTTATACTTATTCCAAATCAGAAGGCTTATGCTAGATTGGTGAAGGGCTACTTAGAAGGAAATAGAGTTCTTGATTTAGCAGAGTTTCTGGTCAAGGTGCATAGAGAGGAAGGTCCCGTCTCAATGGAAAATTCGATTAGTGCTCATGTAATTGATGCTTGTGTTGCAATGGGTTGGCTAGACCAGGCTCATGATATTATTGATGAGATGAATGCAGCCGAGATTCCAGTTGGAATTGGGGCGTACTCTTCGCTCTTGAAAGGTTATTGTAAAGTCCAACGACCAATAGAGGTCGCTACACTTCTCAAGGAGGTCAGTAAAGCAGGGCTTCAGCTCGATGGGAGCTGTTATGATGCTCTTATCGAGTCACGTTTTGCAAATAGAGATTTGCATGGTGCACTGGACCTCTTGGACCTCGTCAAGGAGATGAGAGAGGCAAAGGTCTCTTCCATTACAAATAGCTATCAACCACTGATGAATGGATTTGCAAAGGAAAGGAAACCGAATTTGATGGCCCGTTTGTTAAATGAAATCAATGACAACCAGCAGGTTGCTGTTGGGACACATGATTGGAATTCGGTCATCCACTTCTTTTGCAAGGCACACCTAATGAATGATGCACATAAAGCTTTTAAGAAAATGACAGCCTTGGGATATCATCCTAATACACATACATTTCATTCTTTGATACATGGATATTATACTTCAGGAGGCATGTATCATGAGATATCAATGCTGTGGGCAGATATGAGAAGGATGGCAGCTGCATTTCCAGAGAGTGGAGTTAATCCCATAAATTTTGACCAGGAGCTGCTTGACACTGTACTGTACAATTTTGTTAGAGGGGCTTATTTTGCAAGAGCTCTTGAGGTGATTTCTATGATGGAACAGAAGAAAATGTTTATTGACAAATTTAAATACAGACAGGTATACTTAAAATATCATAGAAACCTTTATAAAAATAAAAAAGCTTGTAAAGCAGAAACTGAAGCACAATTAACAAGAAGAGAACATGTAATGGCTTTTAAAAGATGGGCAGGTTTAGATTGAACTGTCTTTGTTATTTATTTTTTTGAAATCTTGCATTATCGCAAGCCTGGTGACTACTACATAAATATGATTGTGTCGAGAATGTGCATTTCTACAGTCCGGGTGGGGGGAGAAATGTCCATCGGTACCAAAAAAAAATTTAAAAAAAAGAAAAAATAAAAAAGAAAAAATGAAAAAAATAAAAAAATAAGAATGCATGCATCAGCATGTTGTAACATAGTGGAGCCTGGGTGGGGGGAAGTGTCTGTTTGTCCCATAAAAATAAAAAAATAAAAATACACGAGTAGTGGGAAGAATGTGTGTCTTAGTTTAGTGGTGAAAGATTTGCAAATTTGATTCCTCTCTGCTCTTTGTAGAACCAGAGTTAGATGAGTCTATACTGGTTGATACAAAAGAGAGAATATTTTATTTCTAGGAAGAAATGTTTCTTCTTTTATGCACAGCCGTATCCAGTTACCTTACTCTGGCAATACTAATGCATAGTTGGATCTGGATCTTTCTCATTAACTACATTTCCCAAGCACTGAGAGCTTACGTGTTACCTAAGCATGCTAGACTATCTAAGGATATTTAAATTCAGTTTTTCTGTCAAAATAGTTGGATTCAGTGTCTGCAGGTGTTCTATGCCCTTGGGATTTGGACATAACTAATTAGGCTTTTCTAGCTGGCCACAAACCCCATTTTAAGGGACTTCATCTTTAGGCGTACCTGTTTTCACCAGTACTATTTTCATAATGAAATGGAAATTGTCTATATAGGGGGCACAGGTCTGGACTCTGAATGCATGTGGTCTTGGTCCGGAAAGGTGCAGCATTAGTTACTAGTGTCTGCCATGTAAAGACTGCATCATTTTGTATGATTATTACCAGTAATTGAACCACTTTTCAGAAAAATATGTTGATATGGAGTCTATTGCTTTTTTGCAGTTTTCTAGAAAATGTATATTTATTTTGTATTTAAGTTGTATCATGCAAAAAGTTTGCATGGATCAGAGTCAACATCTTTTCCTTTGGAAGATGATCAAATTTTGTCCCAGATTCAGCATGCTCCAATATGTAATTACAAAGACCTTTTATAATGACTAAATTCCAAACATTAAAGTCATAGAAACAAAAATGGTATTGCAGGAACTGCCCTGTACTCTCAGTTTGTGAGTAGGAGAGAAAGATATCGCCAATACTTTCACACTTGTGTGGAGAAATTTCTGAGTTTTGGCTCCAGGTTTGAAGTCTTCAGACTTCTTACAAGAATATTAGAATTGGTCTGGTTGAAGTTGAAAATAATTTATAAGCAACATTGGAGAGTGAGTTACAGATTGATTCTTAGCTTTGAAGGTAGAAGATTAACATCTAGGTTCTGAAGTGTTTGTTTTGTTTTCATATTTTTCAATCTGATTGCATCGAGGTGCTCTACAGCTCAGTATGGGGGAAATGTTGTAACGTTTGTGATGTAACGTTACAAAAATAATTAAAAAAATTCATGTCGGCTCATAAAATAAAAAATTATGGAAAGTATTTAAAAAAAATCCATATTGGCTCATAAAATAAAATATTATGAAAAGTAATTAAAAATAGATGTTCATTTATAAAATAAAAACTTAAAACTTAAACCCGGATCTATCAATCAAGAGAGATCAAATTTCTTGAGTTTAAATTAAAAAAAAAAAAATACACCTCAAGAAATTGGATCCCTCTCGGTGCTTGATAAATATGGGTTTAAGATAGATCTATACTAGTTTACTAGTTTTCTGTTTTGTTTTTCATTGAGATTTCTGTTTTGTCTGCCTATAATTTTTGTGAATCCAAATATATTTTTTTTAATATTATATTTTGGTTGAAATTTTTGATCTAAGTAGAATTTTCAATCTGCATCTTTGTCTTGAATTACATGTAGTTAGACTCACTCAGCTAATCAAAATCTTCATTTAGAGCAGTTTCTCAAACTGTATCATTCATTCGGTATGAGAAAGAATGGGAGGCAATTTTGAGAAGAACTATTGACTCTGAGACACATAGCAGGCCATTGATTTTGGTCCAGTAAAACTTTCCTCCAGGATTTTTCTGATCCTCTGCAAAATGTAGACATTCTATTATCTTTATATGGAATACGTGTAAATTTCTTAAATTTTGTGTAAAGTTCAGCAAGCTTTTATTGGAGAGGTAAAATGAAAAATTGGTTCTTTTTCATTTTACAAATGTGTAACAGAGACTCTGTTTGAGATGACAAAACTTATAAATCCTTGTCTCATGAGCCATAAACATGAAGCTGCATGGGATACAATTGTTTATTAACTAGAATAAACTAAGTGCACTAATCATAATTAAGCGCATTTGAGCCAGAGGAGTTTTGGGATGGGTGACCTCCCAAGAAGTCTTGGTTACCGGGTGCAAGCCCCAAAAGTGATGATTGATGCTATGTGATTCATTTCACTAGTGTCAATCCCACTTCTTCACCCCAGTGAGCATCACTTGATTCAATGAGTGCTAAGTGGACTATTCAAAATCATTAGAAGTTGGTCTGTTGCAACTATGCTCATAGGATATGGGTTATAGCTTAATGACTTACAATATGCAGATAATCCAAAAAATAATGATATATCGTATGTTGGATTGAGAAAAACCCCTATACTTAAATAAAAGGAGTCAAGGGAGCTCTAAATGAAGAGGTCATAAGGCACAATGCTTGCTAAGGTTTTGCAATGGGGTAGCAAGTTAAGTGGGCTTGATTGTGGAGAAAACTCCATAGTTAAGTGTGCTTGAGCCAGAGGAGTCTTGGAATGGGTGACCTCCTGGGAAGTTCTGGTTACCGGGTGCAAGCCCTGTAAGTGGCGATTGATACTAAGCGATTCATTTCACTATTCTCAATCCCACACTTTCACCCCGTGAGCATCACCTTATACAATGAGTGCCAAGTGGACAATTCAAAACCATGAAAAATTGGTCAGTTACGACTATACTCATAGGATATGGGTCATAGCTTAATGACTTCACTATGCAGATAATCCCAAAATAATGATATTTAATATATACAATTTCAACATCAAGTATTCACTATTCACTTAGTATGTTCCTCAGTGGCAATCTAGCCAAATCTGGTCCAATATCTCTGTTAGAACATTAAATGACCTCATCGAAAATTTTGAAATTTCTTGAAAAAAAAAATGAGATCATCTAACTTTATGAATGCAAAGAGGGTTGGTATAATTGTCGGGCGGGATAGTTTTTAGGTTTAAAAATTTCAAGTTAACAGTCTTGCCATAGGTCTAAGAGCTAAGTATAATTAAACAATAAACCACGAATCCAGGTGTCGAGCAAGATTTGCAAAGCTTCCAGACCCTACACTGCCAAGCCACATGTCGGAGTTTCAGTCATATGCTGAAGTGGCAAATCGAGTGTTGAGTTCTGTATCAAATGGTCAAACCAACTCTGCCAAGGTTCCAAACTCTACATCCAAGTTCATATGCCCACACTGCTAGTCCATACCCGTCCACACATTGGAGGATAGGCACCAGGAGATATGCTTGAGAGCTATTGAATAGGTGCTAAGTTTATGCCCCAGATCTAACGGCATGATATGAATACCAGCTCAACGACAGAACGATAACACTGGGCTCACAGGTGGCAGGGTCTATCAACAGACATGATGACATATCGAGGTAGCAAATCAAGTCGAAATTGAAGGTTCTTGGAGAATCAATGTAGCAATAGGGCGCCTATATTTTACAAGAAATGAAACAATGCATGCATTGTGGTGTTAAGCTCATAAAGCATTCTTATCCTCAAGGCTATTTTTACTAAACGGATCCTTCATTCCAGGCAAAAATTGAGCATTTGAGGTACATAAAGACACCAGTCGAAGATGTAATTAGAGGATCTTTTAGCAGGGAAAAGACTGTGTTTCTTATGTAAAAGCCCGAGGGGATAGTTTTTGTAAACATCTGAGTTGAATGAAACTCTTTTCGATTCATTCCTCATTATAGTAGAGCCCTGTTTTCCTCTCATTTTTATGTATTGAACTCTCTCATATTCTCGCTTTTGTTCTTTATCTTTTCTTATTGCAATTTTCAGGTTAAATTTGTATATCTTGAAGATGAATAGAAAGCGGTTTGTTCTACATCTGGTTTTATTCATTCCTATTTTGCATGGAATATTTAAGCAAGATAGGGAGTTTCAGATTAAAGGATTTTGATCCTTGTCAACCCCTTTCTCTGTACTCTGTATATATATATATATATATATATTCCAAGAAAAAAAGATCAGTAACTTTATTCCAAAATTTGTTAAAAGTTACATCTGTTACGAAGCCAGGCTCCATCATAGAGTTCCATTACATTTGGGGAGTAGGCTCACCCATCAGAAAATTACTGAAAGAAAGTAGGGAGTAAAACTCGCTCAACATAAAAACTGAAATTTACATGTATCAATGTGACCTTTGACTCTGTCCATATCAATTATCCATCATCAGATTTTTTGATAGAACTTTTGATCTTTAAAAAAGGGTTTGGATCTCCCTGGTGGAGATTTCTTCATTGTGATCTGTGTGATTTAGTGCAGTGAGATCAGAGAGTTTCATTGCATTTGGGGAGTAGTCTCACCCATCAGAAGTTACTGGAAGAAAGTGGTGAGTAACAGCATAAAAACTGAAATTTACATGTATCAATGAGACCTTTGACTCTGTCCATATCAATTATCCTGATCCATCATCTGATTTTCTGAGAGAATGTTTGATCTTTAGAAAAGGGTTTGTGTTACCTGTAGTGGATCTCCCTGGTGGAGATTTCTCCATTGTGATTTGTGTGCTTTAGTGCAATGAGCCCATCTTGGAGGGTGCATGCCTTTTTCCTAAATGAGTCGGCCACTGCGTTGAATTCTCTGTGAGTGTGCTAAAAAGTGCACCTGTTGAAGCGGAGAATGTGTTTTCTTATCCTCGAAAGCAGGTGCTCCAATCGACTGTTTTTGCATGTGTTGTTCCTAGTTATCCATTCAATTGCCATATTGGAGTCAAAGAGGATGTGTAGTTCTCTATACTTTCCTTCCAAAGCGATGAATAGCGCTGTATCAATGCTTAACAATTCAGCATAGTTGTTTGTATTATGTCCAGCTCCTCTCTGAAAAGAGATTGTCTGATCCTTTAGCATAAAGATCCCACCAGCGCTGCATGGACCTGGATTGCCTTGAGAAGCCCCATGGAAGAAACAGTGGGAGGACGATCCATCAAAGGACGGAGGATGCCTCACTCTAATGGCTGTGTTTTTTATTTTGAGATTGTCGCTTATAGCATATTTGAATCTAGAGAAAGTTGTAGTTGGGTGAGCAACCGTATTGTTGAAGATACATTCGTTGTGTGTGATCCAAATGCTCCAATTGGCGATGAGGGGGATAGAAAGCATAACAGGATGGAGGCATTCCATGTGCCAATTGTTCCATGCATCAGATAAAGTGCTTTTTCATTCTGGTAGGGAGAGATCTCCCATGGACCAAATGACACTCCACACTTCTTTTGTAAAGTGGCAGTTTACCAACAGGTGTGATATGGATTCACCGTGAGACATGCATAATAAGCAGATGTTAGGCCAAATTTGCCCTTTTTTTTGCAAATTTTCCTAGGTAAGTATTTTACCATTTAGTGCCAGCCAGAAAAAACACTTGGATTTTGGTGGGGCGTTTATATTCCATAATGTGGACCACCACCTCGGTGGGATCTCCTCATTTTCCAAAGTCGTCAGCTCCTTGTAGCCTAATCTGACCTGATATGTGCCCGCCAAGGGTTTTTTTGTCCAGATGAATGCATCTTCCTCGTTAGCAAGATATATGGATACCCAACGAAGGCCCTGTGTATATCTGTCCCTTTGTTCAGCTTGTGAATCTGATAGGCCGAGGTGAGAAGAACTGTGCCATCCTGATCTCCATGGATCATCTGAGATTTCTTTGTAAACATCTGCTAGAAAACAAAGCTGTAGAGAGCTTAGAAATGTTGCCAGTTCGGTCGGTATGAGATCCTCGGGGGAAGACCAAGTATTGGATCTACACCTAGGATGATTGATCTCCCATTTCCTGGATCCCATGCTAAATCCTGCCCTATGATATGATAGCTCTTGGTGATAGCTCTCCATATGAGGGATCCATCGCCTGAGGGAGAAGAGTTTGAGTGTATCCACGATAGAATAGAGTGGGGAGCAATGCATTTCTGATGTATGCATTGTTGCCATAGGCCTTTACGTGGATCATACACTAGAGACTTTTTGCTGCAAGTGCTTGTGAAAATAAGTGAAGGTTTTTTATGCCCCAGCCTCCACATCCTTTTGGCTTGCAGAGCAACTATCATCAACATAGGGGAATGCTGGCTTCTTTCTTGTTCCTAGACTAGAGAAATTCAGGGCATAGTTTCCTGATTTTGTTTTACACAACTTTTGGGATGCATGCTAATGACATCCAGTAAACTGGAATGGCTTCAATTACACTCTTGATTAGGGTTAGTTGCCCAGCCACTGATAGCCATCTATGAGATGAAGACCCAATCCTTTTGCTTCTTTTTTGGATCAGCCATTGCTAGTCTTGAATCTTGTAGTCATTAGCCGTGGGAGAGGAAAATAACTTGAGGACTCAATCCGGACATTTTGCTTCCGAAATGGATGCTTTCCCAAATATGAGAATGTCGTCCACAAACAAGATCTGGGAGATACTACAATTCTTACCCCAGTAAGATTGCCATTGCTGCTTTTAGAGTTGATGTATCTGCTAAGGGCGTTTGCTACTATAACGAATAATAGAGGGGAAAGCGAGCAACCCTGGCGTAAGCCATGGGAGGGGCTGGAGAAAGATGAGGTGGAGCCATTAATGAGGATTGCAGAGTATATGCTCTGGTAGCAGTCTTCAACCCAATTTATGAAAGCATGTGGAAACCCAACCTAAGTGAGGACTAAGCAGAGATAAAGCCAATTTACCTTATCAAAGGCCTTGGTTAGGTCGATTTTAGGCATAATGGATGGTTGGGACTTGGATTTTATGGAGTGGAGGGCTTCTTGTGCCACATCGATGGCTTCGTGAATATTTCGTTGATTTGAAAAGCCAAATTGCTCAAAAGTGATGTTGGATGAGAGAATTGGCTTTATGCAGCATGCTATCACTTTTGCTATAAGCTTGTAGCAGCAATTGCATAAAGAGATGGGTCGGTATTGATCAAACCTATTGGCAGAATCACATTTTGGAATGTTTGCTATAAAAGTTGAATTGAAGGGGAGATGTATCTTACCCAATGTTCTAGATTCTTCAATAATTGTTATCAAACCTTTTGCCATAAGGTCCCAAAAATGTATAAAAAACTCTGAGGTCCATCCATCTAGCCTTGGTGATTTGCTTGGTTGGAGGGAGAGCAGAGCTTTGCCCACTTCATCTTTGGTGATTGGCTTTTGGATGTCCTCAAGCATTGTCTGGGATAGCCTTCCATTGGAGAAGGTTGATTGAGCCATGATATCTAGTATGTTTTCTAGAGGAGGTTCTATGAAGAGGGCTTTATAGTGTTGAATGGTTGCCTTAGAAATTGATGGGAAGTCTTGAAAGTCCTGTTTGTTCATTTTTAACAATCCAAATAGTGTTGATAACTCTCCTTTCATTTCATTGTCGTTGGAAGAAAACTATATTGTTGTCCCCTTCAGAGAGCCACATAGCCGTTCTCTTCATTCTCCACTTTGCCTCAGTCCAAGCCAAGAGCCTGGCCTTTTCCCTTTCCAAAGTTTTTATTTCATCCATGGTTTCCTTGTCTACTTGTGGATTGGCTAGGGAAGCTATCTTGTCATGTAGGGATGATTCAATAACAAAGAGGTATTTGCCGTCATTCTTGAACATCTTCAAAGCCCATAATTTTGTCAGGCCTTTGATTTTTATGAGATTATGTTGGAAAGACATCATGGCTGGGGTATTGAGGGAGGCAAGGTAGGGAGACCAGTTGTTGGAGACCATGGATGTGAAGTCGTCGTATTTGAACCAATGTGGATTAAATTTGAACGGTGTCGGAGGCTCTGAATTCTTGACAGAATTCCAGGGTGACAGGGAAATGGTCAGAGTGCCCCAATTTGATGGTATCAGATTTGTAGGCGGGTAGAGTAAGGAGCAAGGATTCTTTTACCAAACAATGGTTGAGGTGCTTGGCGATGTGCATGTTATTAGACCTCTTATTAGACCAAGTAGGGCCAACATCCAGGGATTCGATATTGACCAGGAGGTGTTGGTTAAAGAGATGACCAAAAAAAGAGGAGAGAGGGTCCATACGGGTCGAGGTGCCCCAAATTTATTTGCTGTGTATGGTGAGGTTTAGATTGCCTCCAATGATGAGGTTTGGGTGGGAGATGAGGGGAGAAGTAAAGAGGGATTCCCATAAAACTTTTTGATTGTGGGAAGGAGCGTAAATATTGAGCAAATCTAAAGAGCAATGGAGGGAAGAAGAAAATACAAAGGCGAAGATATAGTGCGAGGAGCTTACCGAAGTGTGCAAGATAATAGAGTGATAGAGCCAATCCGCCAAAGTTCCCTTCGGCATCCCACAAAAGTGAAAGTCCAGTCGGGGTAGGGCTTCTTGAATTTTTTTGTGAAATGTCAGATGTGCACATGGTCTCTTGTATGAACAGAATGGAAGGTTTTTGTTTGTTGGTAAGTCGATTCTAGGCCCTTCGCTTTGAGGCAAACCCTATGCCTCTTGAATTGTGTGAGAAAATAATCATTTGTTGACCCCTTCTTGGGCCACTTTGCCAAGGGCTTGTTGAATTGTTGACTGAGTACCTACAGTTACCTCTCGCTTCGTGTTGTTGATGGCATGATTGAGATGTGATCTTCTCCCTCTAGTGGTTGAGGTAATGTTTGACTATATCATACTTAAACCCCTGGATTGTTTTTCCAACTTAGAGTGAGATTTGGTTTGATATTGGCGCCTAGTGAATGAGGAGGAGATGTCACTTGTAGAAGACTCATTCTTGTGGCTTGTTTGAGGTATGAACTCATTAGAGTCTGAGAGGGTGGTTTTTAGGGAATTGGTGGACGAGGAGGGCGAGGAGACATGAGGTGTGCTTGCCTTCTTTTTTCTAGGGTGTATAGGGTTTGTTGGGGATTGCAGAAGTTGTGGGTGGGTTAGAATCCCGTCTTTGAGATCCTTTACCGTGCTAGTAGCTGGGCATTTACCTTTGCCATCTCTTCGTCATTTTTTGTGCTCGTCTTCTTTAGCCCTTCAATCTCATCCTCAGTATCCTGTAATTTCCTCTCCTCTTTTTGGTCCAGCTTGAGGAACTCGACTCCAAAGTCAGATGGGTTCATCAATGATTGTGTGCCACCGATTTCATTTGTAGCCTTTGAGAAAGGGAAATTGATCCGTAGGTGGCCATGAGATTTGCAATTGTTGCAATGGAATGGAACGTTCTTATAGTCCAATGGTTGTGTATAGTGTTTTTCTCTTGCCTCTAACATGATAACATCAGGGAGACCTTGGGATATATCCATCTCTACACATATCGATGCCACAAATGTCTTCGTCTTCTGCTCTGTTTTAGGAGCGATCCTCAGAAACTTCCCTACAGTATCTCCTATATTCTTAAAATTGGGGTTTACCCAGAATTCCAGTGGGAGACATGGCATTTTTATCCATAAGTGTGTGTATCCTCTCTCTGATAGGGTCAAAACCCGCATGCCATTGGAATAAGGTAAGCGCGACGTTCCCCTAGAACCACGGGTCTTCCATAGTGATTTTCGGTCGATCTTCTGCTGTGTTGAAGACAAAGGTGATATAGCCTCAAGTGCCCGTGTGGGTGAGAGGCGAGGATCCGAGGATGTGCTCCCATGTGTGATGTGTCCCCTATTTTAGGTCTCCAGTAAAATAGAGAGCGTGGAACCTTCCAATTAGGGTATGTTTTGTGTATAAAACCACATTTTCTTTGAAAAGAGCAGTGTCAATTACTGCCTTCATGAGTTTTGAGGCTTCTTGATACACTTGGGTCTGCATCAGTGCCGTCTTTTCTGTGGAGTAGGGTTTTGGGGGTCCATGGAGGGAGGAGGCACATGTGGTTTGGGTTTGTGGAGCGTTGGGACAGAGGCTGGTGGAGGGACTGAAGATGAGGTGGGATGTACACATCGGATTGGTGATAAAGAGTCAGGGAAGAGGATGGATCCGGGAGATTGATTAATCTGGGTGGTCGGAAGTACAAGAGATCGGGAAGGTGAGAAAACCATGATGGGTTTGCTTCTATCTGCATCATTTTTTGGGGATGTGTCAGATTGTGGAGAAGGAAATGCAGAAAAGGTTGCAGGGAAGGTAACCTTAGAAACCCTAGATATGCCTGAGATCGCCTTCATTTTTTGGAGCTCCATTTCTTGATCAATTGCCAAATTATATATATATTCAGTATACCTGTAGGTTGCTTTTGCAAATGTCTTGTTACTGGATTCCTTGATTGTGCTTAGTTAATGGCATTATATATTTGCTGGATTCATTTGTTCATGCCCAACAAATCACCTTTCCTCATCTCAGGGTTTATTGTGACTTCCTTACTCACCATTAGGTCCCATATTTATTGTTTTCCTTAAAATTTCCTCCACCTTTCATTATAAGATTTTGTACTCTGCTATTTGAGACTCCAATGCCCAATGGAAAGGCTTTTGGTCTGAGGTTTACTGTCTTTAACTCCAGTTGGCTGTCATTATCTTCAACCTTTTATCCTGTTCCGTACTCACTATAAATCTGGCTTTTATCATTTTGCTGCTTAGTCAGTGGGCAGCCAGCTTTTATTGATCATCGAGGGTTACCCCCTCTGGCCCAAGAGCCAGCATGAGGCCTAGAGCGGGTTTTGAGATGCCTTGGCATAGTTCCTAGCAGCTAGGGACATATTGAGCTCATTATAAATCTCGAGCGTACTCATTATAAATATGCCTTTATCATTTCGCTGAAATGTTACAAGTTGCTGATTAGTCAGTGGGCAGCCAGCTTTTATTGATCATTGAGGGTTACCCCTCTGGCCCAAGAGCCAGCTTGAGGCCTAAAGCAGGTTCTGAGATGCCTTGGCATAGTTCCTAGCAGCTAGGGACATCTCGAGGAACAACATCTTTCTTTCAAAAATATAATATAGCGCTGGGACATTCAACAACTTATTATCTCATGGTAATGGGTGAGCTGAGTCGTCAAACAAGAATCTCATGAGGATAATAAAGAAGACCCTATCTCAGAATAAGGAGTCCTGGGATTCACGTCTTAAATATGCACTTTTGGTTGATAGGATAAGTTCCAAGAAATCCACAGGTATGTCACCTTTTCAACCGGTATATGATGCTGATGTTATTCTTCCAATACAGCTTGGACTCCCAGTCATGGAATTATTACAGGATATCGAGGAGGAGCCAAATGATCTGCAGAGAAGGATGAATCAGTTAATTGAATTGCAGCAGACTAGGGAACATGTGAATGACAAGTGCCAGTCATATCAGGACAAATTGAAAACTATCTTTGACAGAGAAGCTAAGGACAGGAACTTTGTACCTGGTGATTTAGTGTTGAAATGGGATGTGAAGAAACAAGATCATGGAAAGCATGGGAAATTTGATAACTTATGGCTGGACCTTTCCAAATTGCAGTAGCACAAGACAATAATACTTTCCTTCTGAAAAATTTGGATGATTAGATTCTAGGAGGGCCCATGAATGGGCAGTTTCTGAAAAGCTTTATCCAGTATTGAGACCCTAGGGGTTTCCTGACTCTGTACATATTTATTTTTGCAAATTTCAGTTTTCAGCTCGATTAGTTTATTAGTTAAAGTTTTGAAGCTTTTTGGAGTTTTAGTGTGGACTGTGCAGACTTTCTTCAGAAAAAGCAAATGTTTTGATGGGCAAATGACTCCATGGCCTAATGGAGAAGGCACCTGGTTGACATAGTTCTTAGTGTCTCGCAGGGAAACACTATTCCCCCTCGAGCCATTGTTAGAACTTTAAATTACCCAGTATACAGTTTTAGAGCAGTTAAAATAGAGGTTGTTGATGGCGCGAAAAAGAAGCAGAAATGACTCTGTTACAGCAGCGTCTTCTCTAATTATCATCTCAGCATTTGCTGCATTCTTATTGGGTGCACTGTCAAAGACTATGGCAACAGTCCTGACATATTCTGCAATAAGATGTAAGGTTATGATTCAAGCTGCTGAATCAGATAAAGACGACAAACTGATTATGAATGGTTAGATCACAAGATATGGTTGTTGTTACCAAAGATGAATAATAAATATGAAGATGATACAACCCAGAGCAGCTCTTATAAGCAAACTCAGGATGATAGGGATGATGGTGCTAGTTGGTACACTGTTGATTCTCATGGAATGCGTATACATGATTAAAGGCGACAGGTCGAGGAATATTCTCTGGGCCAGATTAATGCATACGGTGATCATGACATTGCACATGGGAAAAGTGCTATTCATGCAGATGAAAGATTGAATCAATGAAACAGTGGAACTCTTTTGATTTCTCATGCTGCTTTTAGTTTGTTGCACAGCTTGCCAGGGCTTTGCTTGGGTTTCGAGAATCCAAAATGCTGTTGGATGCATCAAATTTGAGTAATTATAGACAATGTGTACAGAAATATGTTCTTGGTAGGACTGATTTGGACATTTTCGAGGAAAAATAATTCATGAGAGGTTGACAATATTATCTGCTGGAATCTATCTATGAAGGCATAGCGGAAGCAGAGTTATGCACTCCAATAGATAAATCAAAATACAGTGGTTGTAGGGTTGAGGATCAAATACAGAGCTTCAAAGAGTGTGAAGATGATTTAGGGGAATGGATATTTAATACTGTCAAGAAACAGAAAAAGGAGTATCCTTTGTCTGGTTTGTCTGTTTCTCACAATGATGGATCTAGATACTTAAAACACCTTGATAGTGTTAAGGATCCTGTAGACCATTTTTTCTTAAACCAAACTGGTCAGGTTACCAGTCAGCATCAATGGACAAAAAAAGTACAACAAGAGTTGACCATCCTAGAAAAGAATTTGGCAGACACAATTTATGTTAGAGTCTCCGAGGACCGGATGGATTTACTTGGGGCTGTAATTATTGGAGCAGCTGGCATGCCATATCAAGATAAGCTACTTAGACACATGATAAATGCTTTGCGAGTTATTTGGAAAAACGAGGGCACTTTAGATTTTTACAAAGGGTTACATGCGCTTGCTTTCACATTTTTTAAAGCCAGCAAGTTTCGAAAGACCGCCCTTCAAAATCATAGTTCAAGAGCTAATTCAGACGCCCGAGTCAAGTGTGTAGTCATCAATCCAAGACGGGCGCTAAAGGCCAGAAAATTACCTCTTTTTGGGGCTTATGTATTAAAAATTTAGACTCTATATCTTACTTCATATGTCTGCGCTGCCGGCTCCTTAATCCAATGAACGCCATACATTGTGGCCTGTGGATTTGCGCATTCTTCATTTAATTAGCATGCACAGGAATATATATACCACTTTTCCATGACTTCCCAATGACAAGGACTCCACATCGCCTCCAACTCGACCATAGGCAGTTATGGCCACTACGTGCCTTTCGGAGGTCTTGGAGGCATCGAGATCTATTTTTAGCATGGGTTTTCCAAATTAGTCGGGGCAGTAGTTATCCTGGCGGCAAAGAGATACAAGTGTAAAGGAAAAATAAAAATCAATACTGAAAGGGGCGATTTGGGAGCGGGAGTGCAACGGTCCTCACAGAAAGAAGATCGATGGCCGAATGACTCAGGAAGGAAAATAAAATAGCTGAATTTAGTCTGTAATCTGTGAAGATTCATAATTTCACTTGTATCAGTCTGTACAAGGTCAGTTTTTGTCTTATTCTTGTTATTCATAAACTTTTCTTATCTATGTATCTGAAGATTTTGATCATTTCAGTGAAGTTGCAAACAACAATTCGGTACTCCTATCACTGTTATAAATTTATTAAGGTGTCTGTCTGAAGTTTCAGATTTCTTGTTCAATACTGCGAGTATTAGCATTGCCTGTTTCTTCTATAAAAGCCTTGATAGTTATTGAACAGCCACATAAAGTTTATTAACTGTTCATACTTCAGAATTTACAGCCCAGTCTTTTTCAGATACATTCTGTTCACTGTTAAATTCCATTGGCTTAGCAGTTTTTCTTCCTAGACAAGTTTACAGGATTCATTCATGTAGAATATCTTGCCCTTGCCTATATTGTGTTTATCCCTTCTATCTAACCTTTTTCAAATATAAATTATCTGATACACTGAGATAATTCCTTGAGGGTTATGATTATAATCAGTATTCCTTTCTGGTTATCCTGGATTTTGTTGTTAAAACTTCATTTGAGCGAGAAAGTTACAAACTCTGTTCTCCTGACAGAATACAAACTCGGAATTTTGCCTATATTGTGTTTATCCCTTCTATCTAACCTTTTTCAAATATAAATTATCTGATACACTGAGATAATTCCTTGAGGGTTTTGATTACAATCAGTATTCCTTTCTGGTTATCCTGGATTTTGTTGTTCAAACTTCATTTGAGCGAGAAAGTTACAAACTCTGTTCTCCGGACAGAAATCCAAAATCTTTATCATAGTTATTTGAGTTTTGAAGTTGAGTATGGATGCTTTGGCATAGTTCCCTATCCAGGAACATCTCAAGGAACAACATTCTCCTTAGAAGCACTTTCCTGTAAATGGTTCAATCAAAGTCTCTTTTTATTTTTTGAAAATAAAAACTAATAAACCCTTCTCTCACAAGCCATAAACTCGAGGCTGCATGGATACAATTGCCATTTAAGTGGAATAAACCAATACGTACAATTTCAACATCAAGCTGTGACTATCTTAGTATGTTTTTTAGTGGTAATCTGGCCAAATTTAGTCCAATGTCTCCTTAGAAGCTCTTTCCTATAGATAGTTCCATCAAAATCTCTTCTTTATGCTTTCCAGGTTGATTTTTTGATACACATCCAGTATTATCTTACACTCCCGTGAGGATTTGTTTTGAACTTTTGAACAACACCAACATCAGTTTTTTGGAGACCCAAATCACTCGCTAATACTATTGTTGCCAGATTCATAGCTTTTCTTCAACCTCTAATTCTCATTTCTCTGATAATCTTTTGTGCAAATGCTTCCTTGAACTTGAACTCCCATTTCTAACTTCTAAACTCACATTCCAAAAAATTGGGTTTACATCAATAGATCCCTAATGAAAGTTCTTAGACTCACAAACCAAAATTCCTCCAGGTTTTGAAATAAAGACAAAAATAGAAGTACAGTGAGTGATATATCTTGGACTGGGATGAATTAATGACGACAACGTGATTTGCAACTGGCTGTCTAAATGTTCTTCCTCAATATATGCGGGCATATCTCCAAGCAGCTGGTCCATATCTGCCATTATTAGCCTTCTGAACTTTAGAATATCATCCTGGACCCTGAAGGCCTCTTGACACACTATTTCCCCTCTTGAGACCCTTACCTCCCTCCCTTTTATTCACGGAGTTACTGACCACATTTCCAAGATCTTGGCCAAAAAGAATATTAAAATCCTCTTCAAACTCCAGAAGACTCTGAGATAACTATTCAGAAATGTTAAGGATAAATCTGACCCCATGCTTGGCCCAAGAGTTTATCAAATTCCCTGGTTTTGTGGTAATCTTACATAGGTCAAACTGGAAGATTATTGCAAACTCGACTCAAGGAACACATAGTTGACACGGTCCACAATCACACAATGGAGTCAGCCATTGTGGAACACTCTCATAATTCTAAACATTCCATCTGCCTTGATAAAACCAAAATCTTCACATCTGACCCCATTATTCATCTTGGATTATCAGAGAAGTCCTTGAAATTGAGAAACACCCCAACAATTTCA
Source organism: Larix kaempferi (assembly GCA_027924585.1). Classification (NCBI taxonomy): domain Eukaryota; kingdom Viridiplantae; phylum Streptophyta; class Pinopsida; order Pinales; family Pinaceae; genus Larix; species Larix kaempferi. The sequence continues at coordinate 12,639,739 of BSBM01000493.1, read as the reverse complement.
ATTGAGAAGACGGCTATAAACTCATCCATTCCTGTAAACCCATCATCTACAGGTTAAATTAGAATCTGCTTTCTCTCCTTGTTCAACTTTTCTGTCTTGTGTTTGTCTTCTTTGTCTAATCTGAACTTCTTACCCACCCTTCACTCTTGCGTTCTCCTTCCCCCAACATATTTCTCCTTTTTAATTCCTTCCCTCCTCACTTCAACCCTCATTTTCAATTCGTTTTCCTTTATCCTCCCCTTAACCCCACCTTTTTCACTTTAACTATTAATTCCTTATTCTTTATAATTTAATTATTAAATCCTATTTTATATTTTAAAATTATTACTCCACTTTGCACCCAACTCACTATCAATGTATATTTTATCCATCTATTTATTCTTCTTGGCGGTTCACTCTCTTTATCTTACAGCTTCTTCATTTTGGTTCCCTTGATGATGGGTGGAGTGTCCACTCAAAACGTTGGGAGGTTTCAAAACTCCAACACAGTTGATCTCCAAAAGCTCTAACAATTATGGTAAACTGTGGAAATCTTCATACTAAAAACATTATTTCCTACCCTGTTTTAGCTGCTGGAGCATATCTTTCTGTGCCTTTTTCTTTTCTATAATTTTCTTTCACATGATCTCATGGACATCTCCGTTTTTGCAGCAATTCTCTTCTCAGATCAGTTAAGACTCGTACCCATACTTGCAATCTTAAAGAAGGAACCAGAGTTCCACAATTCAGTTAGCATTCAGAAGAAAAAGATTTCAGCGCTTGTGTGGTATTAGGATTAGATTTTCCAGTGAATGGATCGCTTAGCACATACATGGATATCAAATTCATCTTTCTTGGGGAACAAGTTAAGAGAGTAATGGATGTGCTTTCTTGGAGGGGAAGATAGGGCCTCTAAACAGGCTAAATTTGGCTTGTGCATTGGTTGGTAAAGCGTTGCTATTTTTTGGCTGGTCATGATTCTATTTTCAGAGAAAAAGCCTGAGGTATAGTTTAAAAAAAACAGCCTGGAGATGGACTGTTAGGTGTTGATCCATTTTAGGACAATAAGTTAAAAGACAAATCTCTAATTCTGATCCGTATCAGTGCTGACTTGAGACTGATGTTAGGGATGTTGAGATAAGTTTGGAAGCTGTTATAGATGGAACATTAAGGCTTCAGATCAGAACATTTATTAAGGCTCAAATTAATGCATCAAAAAATATATGTATACTGCTGGGGATGAAGAGAGGATAGCGCTCTGTATGATCCCGGGTTAGCAATTTTAGAAAGTCCAACTTACACGTGCAGGAAGGCTCCAAGGCTAGCAACTCATTGCACCCAGGAAAGTTTTAAGCAAATAAATCTTAAAATTTTGATATACGTTGTGTGCAAAATCACGAGGTGGTATGGTTTCCATGCATCATAAGCCTGCACCTGCTCTTTATTCCAAACAAAAGAAAAAATAAGCTTTGCAAAAGCCCCAGGGTCTTTTTGGCCAATTGCCTGCCATTTTGGGGGTTGTAGATCATGAGATGGCCATTCACACAAGAAAACTCTTTTTCACATCCCAACTGAACCATGTTTGGGCTTTGGGATACATTTTTCTCACTTTCACTTACATTTAGGAGCATAGATATAGGGAATAATTGTCTATGCATTTCCTGTTTGTTCTTCTTTCTTCATACTCTGTAAAAGTTTAGGGTTAAACATGCAAGGAACTCTCAAGAAGACCAATGGAAACTTCTTCACTCCAATTCCTAAGCGAAAGGAAGACACCCAACTTTGGTTTTTGTTTGGAACTCTTTCGTTAATGGCTCTTATTTTTGTGGGGAGAGCTTCCTAAGTGTGCTCGTCTCATTTTATTCGTTTCTCTAAAAAAATGAAGCTAAGTCTCGTTGAACCTATAGATTTTGTCTGCTACATAGCTTTGGGGCAATCTACGTAGAATTTGGGTTAGATGCAGGTTTAACTTTTGTGTCAGATATGACGACATTCGATTCCTTTGAGAGGCATGGCCTTCGTGTAAACCCCATTACATGGTCCTTCTGTCCATATGACTAACTTGCAAGGCCATTTGAGGCCAGACAATATTATTTCATATGGATACCTTTTCCTAGATTAGAAAAGCACCATCGTTGGTAGATGACCCTCAGCCCATCTTTCCATACTCATATGTGACTGTACTGCATACAGTCACTAGATCCTTAGTTCTTTCCAATGATATTGGGAACGGGAAGAAATGAAGAATAGATGAAGATACGACCTCCATAAGATATGGGCAAACTCTTCTAAGAATAATTCAAATCAAGGTCCAACCGACTCCAACATCAAAATCTTTGAGACTGTTGTGTTAGTTGAGTTGCCAAGGGTCTTTCATTGTAGAGATGGAGAGAAAATGGTCATCGATTTAGTGAGTTTTTAAAGTTAATAGGGTCTGGAAAAATTAGCACACTATGTTGCTTAGGTAGGCAGGGGAGGGAAGAATAATGCATCATGGCCGTGGCTTCTGCAGTAATGACCACAGCTAAATTGATATGATAATTATGATCTCTTAATCAACTTCAATTTTATTTACTGGTAATCATGGTGGTTGATGAGGCAGACAACACTGACACTAACATCGGATGATACCATTATTTTCCAAACATATACATGCTTTTTGGTCAATGATAAGAGCTGTTCAAATCACTTGGTGCATGGTTATCAATAATTCTTGTAAGCTGGGTCACTGCTCAAGTTAGTTTAGTTTTTCTGTACGTATGACATTACTATAGCTGAAACGTGGGATATTTTAAGACGATCAAGTATGCCATCAAACTGGGAAGAAAAAATTATATTATAAAACCTTTTCATTGAATGATGCTGACTTGTAAATTTATGGTGGCTTTGGTGAAGCATGTAAATGGATCTGAAAGAGATAATAGCATAACACCAGCCATCTACTTAACCGTCTTTGTTGGAAATGACATTTCATTTCCCTTCTCTGCATGGATGACTTCACTGCTTTTGCATAGATTGTCCCCAACCATTCATCATTGTTTGAAATTCTCATATACTGTTACTGCTCAAACTAGTAGTCTTTTCAAAGCAGATTAAGTATGCCCTATGTTAGTGACAAGAAGCATCTGAGATGGGATAGACCCAATGCCACCACAACCTAACCTATCGACACTTAGGGTAACTCCTAAACCCAGGGGGAATTCCCAAATCAATATAAGGTACTTGCAATCACCAACAAACCACAAATACCTTCCACAAAACCTTAATAGCTATGATCAGTGCCTTACCAGAGTCAAACAATCTAGAACAAGACACAATAATCACATATGGATTTATTTATCACAAGTCATAGATAATATCATGCCTTTCAAGGCAGTCTCTTATCTCTTAAGACTCACACTTCCCAAGGCAGCCACTCCAAAAGTGTGCCCTCAAGGGAAGGAGGACAATTAGATTGGGGTGAAGTTGTAGGATGAGCCAAAAATAACATACACCCTCTATATCACCAATTACAAGGGTTTCATGCTTCCCAATGCACTTCCTCAAAAGAGGACACCCTCTAGGGTTTGTGGCTAAAACCTTAGGGCGAAATTATAGGGTGGACAAGAAAACAAACTCATGGCTATTTTTTCAGTTTTGAATTTATTTAGATTTCTAGGGTTTTTCCAGCGACATTATATATTTTTAGTGTTTTTTCAATATAAAAAGGTGCATGTGAAATAACATGCATGTGAATTGATAAAAGAGAGATAGATTTGTTGAAAAGATAAGGCTTATGATTCTTGTCTCAATCCTTAGGGCATTGAGAAATTAATACCAACATCCCTCTCTTAAAATGGCTTTCAATACTTGCAGTTAGGGCATCAACTAGCAACCACAAGAGTTAGGAAGAAGAGCCTAATTAGGGCAAGCGAAGAAGTCCGAGGTACAATTAACAATGGAGAGTTCTTTTGATAGGAATACAGGGTTGACAAAATGCTAGCAATAAATCCTAACTTAGTCCAAAGCACTTCAAGAATGACATTAAACCAGGGTTAGGAGATAAACTTACCAACATTAACCAAGAAATGAGTAAGGAGATGCACCTTAAGTTGCCCTTGAGCACGAGTTATCACAATTATTCTTAGCATCAACCATAACATGTGTAAAATTAAGCCCTAGAAACACCTTCATTCACCCTTCAAGCAATAAATACCATCCAAAGAGGTGCGCATAACATCAAGAGCTCCAATAGAGTAGAAGAAAGAGAAAAGATCTCATAATGAATCCATGTCTTATGATTTTACAACGAGGTTAGGATGTTTGATTTATATTAGACTATCCTTAACCTTTTACAATATTGAGTCTACAAGTTAATGACAAAATATAAAAAATTCGGTTAGTGCACCCACAAACTTGGGGACTAAACCACACAATGACATAAAATAACAATAAAAATGTGAAATTGGGCTCCACCAAGTGTAAGGTGAGCCAAAAGGAGGACGCCATACCCCGGCTAACTCCAACATATGCTTGTCCCTCAATGTCCTCCTTTCAAGGAATGTAGGTTCTCTTCTTCAAGGATGACATCATGGGTCTAGCGACCAAGAGGAGCGGTTTTGTGCTAAAATAATAAGTCCAAGTAAGCGAACGAGGTTGGCTAATTAGTTTGTGACAACCCTTTACAAAATGCAATAACCTTCAGGCCATGTGTCCCAATGGGTTTATCCCCAGAAGCCTTGGACATCAACCCATGGGCATAAAGCCTTGCATGACAGGGGACATCCACCACGTCAAAGGGGCAATCAGCCATGCCACTAAGCCAGTGCTCATGGAAATAAAAGCAAGAGGGCCTGCCATGACCCAATCCAGGGTATTTAACCCTCCAAAATTCGTACATGACACACTAAAGCTTCTAACTTGAACTTTACATAAAAAATTTAACCCCTCGCTTTGGTAAACCTAACTGGGAACGTTGCAGATGCATTAAGGCGTAACACTCAACAACCCGAAGTATATAATTAGGATATTTAAAGTTAGATGCAATTTCATAACATTTAGTTGTAGGCTTTGAGACGGGGGTGTTTCTAACAATATGGTTTTGTGCGGGTAGTATCATTCTTTTTATTCTTTTTTGTATTTTCTTAAGGATTCTTGTCCTTCCTCATGTGAGTAGTGACCACTGCAATTTTTTCTACATGCCCCTGTAGCACACCATGTGCGTTGGCAAGCATTTTTTATTTGGATAAGAAGACTAGTTTTTGGCATCTTGAAAATGTGGCATGGTGATAACTTGGATTCTTCTTCATATGTTCACCTATTGACATTTGCTAGAAATATTAATGCCCTTCATTTATATGCATCTAATGTATAATTGTTGATTGACACATGTTCTTCAACTCCTAGGATATGAGGCTTTCAATGTCATATGAATTGCATATATGAAACAATGTTATTAGACATTGTCAAGTTTGACCAAGTCGATTTGAGTTGATTGTTGACTTGTTCAGAGGTCGAGTCAAGGTTTGACTTAGCCTAACTTCCCTGTCCTAACTTCCCTGTGTCAAACACGACGTAGTCAAGTTCACGTCTATTGACATGGATGCTTGCCCATGGGGTCAATTAAGAAAAACCAAAAATGGAAAAGAATCCTGATCCCGATATGGTTTTAATGTTACTTTTAAACTTTTAATGCCAATTTTTAAGATCAATGTGTCATTCACTAAATTTTAACATTAAAAAATAACAAATCCTATTCTAGATGGCTTGGTGATGAAATCAAAACCATTTGAGCCTCACATGTAGAAAGCAAAATTTGGGCATATTTTTTGTTAAAATAGATTTGTAATATATTTCAACAAATATGCAAAAACATAGCCGTATAAACACCTAAGTCTATTTAGTATTATCAGATTGTATGCATTGATAAACCTTGCAAACCTTAGAGGACGACTTCAATTGTATGGACTCGAAATTTTTTAACTTGTCGAAGGTGGATGGCACAGGTGTTGGAGCTTGAAGAACAATCTCTCAAGAGGGGAGTGCCATAGATGGAGAGGCTGATCCAAAGGACATTCTTGAGAATTTAGTCTATGTTGACGCTCTTGATGATGACTCATGACATGGTATATACTCATTAAGAGATCATTTTAAGTCATGATTGATGACATAATATGCACTCTTTAAATTATAGTCTGATGATTTTTGGACTTTGGAGGTTGTATAGAGTCTCTGTGTTCACGTATTTTTTTTTCTAAGTAAAACCTTATAGGGAAACCTAAGCGGTGCTTTCCCACATTTATGGATGGTATCCCTAGTAAACTCATCGACATAGTCTAGTGTGCCTCACCCAAGGGGATTTGAATTGGGCACCTATTGGCACAGAACTAGCCAAATGATCAACGACATTGAGAACAATTGGTTGAGCTAACCCCTTACCCTCACAATATCTATGTATTATGTTTAAGATCTTTAAATTTATGCATCTTAGAAGCAAATAGTGAGTACCAAGGGAGTACGATGTATCCTAGTCAACTCATTAGGAAGAAAGGAGTTGTCAGTTTTGAGATGTTGGGATTTGTGGGAACAAAGTGATATTTTCTAAATCTATAGTGATTTGAAATATGTAAAAAATTATGCATGTTATTTTCAAATGGTGCCAATATATCCAATACTCATTCATATTGTTATTGCATAAGATAACCAGAAGGGAAATTAATAGCTACGAATATTAGTCATTGTAGGGTTGGCCAATTATAAATGTCAAAAGTAGGGTTGGCAAGTGATAAATGTCAAAATACATTGACAAGGATATGGCTTGGGCTCTTAAATGAAGCTTTTTTTTTAATGTCTTTTATTATGTCATCAGTATATTAGACTATATGATCATCAACTTCATATGATAGAGATAATGAGTATGCATATAAGCTAATAACTAGTCGTATTTGTTGATGCATAAATGGCAAATTAAGTTTTCTTTTGGACTTTTTGGACATTATACTCTTTGCCGATTTGGTTGTATCTTTTATATTAATGAAAATATATATGTTTTTAAAAAAAATAAAAAATAATTATTACACAACAAATGTGTATCCTTATTAGATTGTGACTGAATTAAATATTATATAACAAATATATAATACTTCACATCAATACTATGAATTAATACTACACTACAAATATATACTACAAATTATATCTTATTATATCGTACTACAAATTAAATATTATATAACAACTATATAATACTAGACATAATCACTACTTTATAACTACAAATTAAATATAAGGGTGGCTAAGTGCAAGGGGGATTCAAAGAGGATCAAGTTATTGGTAGTGATAAGGAACCTTTCTATAGTAATCAAATTAGTATTTAATTCTAACTCCTCTTTGGATAGAAAGACCAGTCATCTTATATCAAGAATCAAACATGAAGCTCTAGATTTCGAGGACATTTCCTTTCTCCATGTCCTCTCAGTCCTCAATCAACAAGTTAATCACTAGGCCAATCAAGCTTCTCAACTAAACAAAGGTGTTAAAAAGGAAAAATGGGCACTTTCATTTCACTCCATCCCCTAAGTTCATATTACGTGTCAATGGATAGTAACATTCCACCTTTCATGCAAAATTCAACAATCATGAGGACACATCCTCGAAGGAATGATTACACAAGGATGAATGTGTTAAAAAAAATATAAAAAACATAAGCAAGCAACAATAACAAGAACACAAGATTTACGTGGAAACCCTACTATACACAAGTAAACCACGTGGAAACGACAACATTAATCTTTTATTATTATTTGATGAAAAACTTATCTTCTATCTCTCTCTTGTGTTAAATGTTGAGGGTCACTCCCCTTTTAAACAATACATACGAGGGTTCCAAAATGAACCGAAATACATTAGAAGGTCTAGATTTTTTTTTCTTTGGGGATCCAACCCTGCATCATCCTTTCCCACACAAGCCAGGCACATACGAGCAACACATGGGCCTAGTCGAGAGCTCTATAAGAAGGATATTGGAGATCTATATATTGGATTCATCTTGTAACATTCTCCCACTTGAAGTCAATATATAGGAAGTTCCTTGCCAATGTTTTCCACCCGAGTGTCATTGCCCAGTGCTGCCTTCATCACATTTTTAGCAAGCCTAGAGATATTTTGCACCATTCAAACATATTTGTCTTGACCGACTTTGTAAGCAGATCTGTAGTATTTTCGTTAGTATCTATTTTCTCCAACAAGATCCTACCTTCTTCCACCACTTTCCTTATGAAATGGTACTTAATATCAATATGCTTCGTGCGATCATGAAATGTTGGATTCTTCACTAAGTGAACATCACTTCTATCACATTGCAAATTGATCTTTCCTAGCATCATCTTGATATCATCCATCAATTGCTCTAGCCATATTGCCTCTTTACTAGCCTTAGTCGATGCCACCTATTCTGCTTCTGTGGTTCATAAAGCCACCACTGGATGCAACTTAGATGTCCATCTTACAACTCCACCAACAAGAGTAAAAGTATATCCTGTAGTAAACTTTTGTCCATCTCTGTCTCCACCAAAATTAGAATATGCAAAACCTTTAAATTGTAAATCTACAAATTTGTAGCAAATAACAACGTTTGAAGTGCCCCTTAAATATATGAGTATCCACTTCACAACATTCCAATGCCCCTTACCTAGATTTTCCATGAACCGACTAACAAATCCCACTGCTTGAGCAATATCTAGTCTGGTGCTCACTATGGTGAACATGAGGCTCCCTAGTGTTGATGAATACGGTACAAGAGACACACTTGTCTTCTCTACTTCTATGCTAGGACACTGTTTGGAAGACAACTTGAAGTGTGCAAGGAGTGGGATGCTAATTGGTTTTGCATTCTACATATTGAAGCGCTACAACATCTTTTCTATATATGACTTTTGACTTAACCAGATCTTCCTATTTGTTCCGTCCCTATGTATCTCCATCCCTAGAATTTGATTTGCTTCTCCTAAATCCTTCATTTCCAATGTCCTATCCAAATGACCCTTTAGATAAATGATTTTCTTCACGGCGGGGCTTGCAAGCAACATATCATCACCATATAATAACAATATAATAAAACTTCCCTCATCAAGCCTCTTATAATATGCACAATGGTTAGCTTCACTTCTACTGAAGCCTTTGCTCTTCATGAAGGTGTCAAATTTTATGTACCACATACTTGGTGCCTATTTAAATCCATACAAAGATTTCTTAATTATGCAAACCAAATGCTCTTTGCCTCTTTCTTTATAGCCCTCAAGTTAATCCATATAAATTTCTTCACCAAGATCACCACACAGGAGCGCAAATTTTACATTTAGTTGTTCCAACTCTAAATCTTTTGTTGCTACAAGTGCAAGTAAAACCCTTACAGTGGTAAGCTTCACAACTGGAGAGAAATTAAAATCTATACTTGACTTCTGCACACAGTCTTTTGCTACAAAGTGAGCTTTATAACATTCCAACAACCCATCATTGTTTTTCTTTACTTTATACACCCATTTATTTTCAACAACTTTTTCTTCATGGTGGGAGATCCACAAGTTTCCATGTATCACTCTTGTGTAATGCTCTCATTTCTTCATCCATGGATTTCCTCCATTTATTTGCATTCTTAGATTCTCTAGCTTCCTAAAATGAATTAGGTTCACCACCATCAGTTAACAAAGCAAAAGAAGACTAAAAATCATAAGAATACCTTTTAGACATATCTTGGGACATGTAGATCTTTTGAGTTTTGGCTGTTGAGCTTGATGTTTTTCATGTTGATCAAAATCTTCATTTTCATCTTCACTCATTTCTACTCCAGAAGCTTCATTTTCATCTTCACTCATTTCTACCTCATTCATTTGCATGGATTTTTCATTGAAAATAACATCTTCACTAACATTACCTTGTGGCTAGAGTAGGATCCCACAATATATACCCCTTTAATGTATTATCATAACTGAGAAAAACACATTTCCTTGACTTTGGGTCAAGCTTGGACCTCTTTTCTTTAGACACATGGGTAGATGCATTACAACAAAAAATATGCAAATGAGAATAATTAACTGGCTTACCACACCAAACCTTCTATACAATCTTTTCATCCTATGTAGTTGTAGGTGATATGTTAATTATATACGCAGTTCTATTAACAACCTCTTCCCATAATCCATTACCCAACCTATATGCGTCGAACATGCTTTTTGCATGTTCCATGATTGTACGATTCATCCGCTCAACCACACCATTTTGTTGTGGTGTGTATTCAATAATATTTTGGTGCTCAATTTCTTCATGCGTACATAATTTATCAAATTCCTTGGAGCAATATTCTCCCCCATTATCATATATGAGACAAAAAATAGACTTTCCCAAACTTTTCTCTACCTGTTCCTTGAACTCTTTAAATTTCTCAAAGGATTTTGTCTTATTTTTCATAAAATACACCCACACACTTCTAGAATAATCATCTATCAAAATAAGAAAATATCTACCATCATTTATGGACAAAGTGGGGATTGATCCAAATATATTAGAATGAATAAGTTTCAAAAGATAAGAGCTTTCAGGTGAGCTTGCAGTAAACCAAAATCTCTTATGTTTATACCAAAAATACAGTGCTCACACAAGTCTAAATCACAAGACTCAATCCCAAAAAACATATCTCGATCATGCAGAATTTTCAAACCTTTTTCACTCATATGTCCAAGTAGTTGATGCCACAACATCATTGCATCTAGAACATTCCTCGAGTCTTCTGTTGCTACATGATTTGTCACAATATTGCCGCATAAACAATACTGAGTCCCATAGAAACAAATTCGAATTCTAAGGAAGAGTAACTCCCAAGAAGTTTCATGAAGATGCATCTAGCTAAAAATAGCCATTGAGGGCACGCGTGTGGAATTGTAACTCTCAAAAGGAATCTTATGACAACTTATGAAAAGAATTAGGTCCTGTGACAACTTATGATAACTTATGACACCATATGACATGTTGCAGGTCCTATTTAAGGAGGGCGCTAGAGGTGAAGGTGGGCCCACATGAAGGTGTAACTTCCCCCAAAATTGACTATGCATAGCTAATTCAAATTTCCAAGTGAGGTAAAGTACTATTGGGTCAAATAACATTAGTAAAGGATTTAAATGTGTTCTAAGGACCCATTCTCTCATGAAAATAACATTTATTAATATTTTATGAGAGAATTCTAGAATGAGGGGGAAGTGCTCAATGGAGTCTATAAAAATGATGTAGGCCTCTTGAGAAAGGGATTTTGGACATTTTTATTTTGAATAGGAGAGATCTTGTGGTTTTTATAGCTTGGGAGATGAGCCCCTTTCTATCTTGGGAGATGTTCCCTTTGCAATTGTAACTAGTTTTGGTGGTGAAAGACTCCACCCTAGCTAGTAGAGAGGAGGAGATCATCCAGATCTCTTCACTGTGCTTTATGGAAATTGATTAAGAGGAGAAATCACTTTATCTTTCTATACATAGATTTATTTCAAGTGTTTATGTTCATCTACAGTAGCAGAGTTGAATTCATGGTGGTGTGTTCGAGTTCCAGTTGAAGCAGTGTGTAGTTTGTGGTGTTTCGGGACAATAGTAATTTGTGGTGGTTTCTGCTTGAGGAGGGCGCACCTGTGGCCATATAAAATTCATGAGGGATTTTATAATGGCTGTAAATCATTGATATTTTATAGAGGGCGCACTCATGGTTTCATATCTAAATATTTGGGTTGAAATCTACTAAAGGAGGGCGCAACAGTGGAAACAAACTATTCATCCATAGCAACATTCATCTCCCTCTCTTCCATGGATATGTAACAACCATCTATTCTCTCTTTGAAGAAGATATTTATCTATATTTGTAGATTCCATAGCAACCATTAATGTAATCTCTATAAATGTCCATCTCTTAATGAAAATCATAGTATTTTTTCCTCATACATTGCTCAATATTCAAGCACTGGTTTCACTATGTATAGACCTGTAATTCCATGAGTGGATCTGCCAATGTATGGTTGTGTAAACTTGGTGTATGGGTATGAAACATTCATATGAGCCCCTGATATATGTTAGTAATCTATTTTTCTTGAATTAAGTGTATTTGGAATCTTTTAGTGTCCATGTTGGAGTTTTACAGTTGTGTATGTTTATAATATTGCATTGGGATTTTGGGGGATCGAAGTTAGTTTTTGGCTCAACCATTTATAAGTGTTTTTGGGTTCTGAAACCTATTCCATGTGTTGGGAGTGTCGTTTCCAGTAGGAAGCACTTTTATTTCACTGAAAAAGGTTTTCGTATACCCAAGTTATGATCATTTTACCGATCAGTCAACTTGTACAATTATGCTAACGCACCCTCAATTATAAATGTCTGTGTAAAGTGTTAAAAGCTTCCATAAAGTTCTCTGGAGTTTGTTAGTGGTTAGATTGTGTTGGGTATGTGTTATATTCTTTGAATATGTATGGGAGGGGATTTTCCTGTCAGCGGCGCGCCTGACGATCCCTCCGACACCTTGGGTTGTTTTCGGCTATTTTTGGGGAATTTTCTAAAAATATGTAATTTAATCCCGATTAAGGGATTGGGGTCTATTTTATAATCTAGGTTAACGGATTAGGGTATTGTATGCTGCGAAATACCTATATTTTATTGTGAGTGATTCATAATGAGAATGAGAAAATAAGAGACGTGGCTCTAAGTTTTGCTGGTTTTTCCTGGTTAAGGGTTTCCAAGGTAAATCTCTGTGTATTATGTGTGAATGCTGTGGTGTAATCTTTATTTTGCTTAAAAGAATCTATATGCTTTGCATCTTTACACAGGTTTAAAACTTATATATTGGGTGTTTTTGGGAGTGTTAGTGTCAATTTGAAGCTATTTGGGAAAGAGTTGAGTGTATTAGGAGGTGTTTTGAAAGAGTTGGAAACCCAGTGTTTGGTGTGGTTAGATTTGAACTAGTGCTCCTAGTTTCTAATGTAGTGGTTCTCTGGGGTTGTGTTGGAGTTGAAAGCTCTGATATTTGGATCATACACATTATAGAGGTGTATATCATATTTGAGTGAAGATATTACATTGGTTTGAAAGTATACATTGCGGGGAGCACCATACTCACTCATATTCCAGTAAATAAATAAAATCGTTGTATTGGAGAATTTGTGGAAAAAAATTAACCTCTATGGAAAAGTGGAGTTAATGTGCTTAAATTTATGATTGGGTACACTACAATGGTATTAGAGCATGCTCCTCGAAAGCTGTGGGAACTATAGACTTTTTTTTAAGAAGGATTGCAGACATGAAGTTGGAACTAGATGCATGGGAGCTTGAGGAGAGCTTAGCATGGGAAGAGTCATTTTCTGAGGATGGTTTCGATTCTTTGGTGGATGACAATGAAAGAGCTAAAACAAGTGATGGAGGTTTGCATGATCCACATGAGTGGGATGATTTATTATCTGGTTTCGATTCTTTGGTGGATAACAATGAAAGATCTAAAACAAGTGATGGAGGTTTGCATGATCCACATGAGGGGAATGATTTCTTATATGACATCATATACTGTGTGGAAAGTGAAGAGGAATTTCCTTCAAGAGTTAGACTTGTAGAGGGAAAAATGTTACCCAATTTTCGTCCTATCTCGTCCATAGACGAGGATAAACTTGAATGGGGAAGGCTAAGGAAGAACCATGAGAAGTTACTAAAGGAACCAAACAAGTTACAACAAGATCTAGAGCATAATTTGCAGCAGTGTAAAGCCTTGCTACCAGAATGATCGACATCAACAATTATGGCGAGGATGTTTGGTACCTCTACAAAGAGAGAAACCAAAGGTTCTTATGATAAGATTGGATTAGGAAACAACGAATCTACTAGCATTGTTCAGAATTCAAATGACCATGAGGAGGAAAATGGATCCATGCCCACAAACTCTCTTCAGCCATACAAGAGTTTGGATTAAAAGGAATCAATTATTTCAACCGCGAGTCTACAAGTTGATCACAAAGTGGAGGAACATGCCACCATGGATGGACCACATGGGAATGTTGAAATTGTAACACCAAGGTATGTTAACAATTGTGATTTTTGTAGCAATCATACTTCCTTGCAATTACATGATATAGCAACCATATCATGTATGAATGATATTATTGTAGAGTCTTCTAATGTTGGCATTCTATATTTGGAAGTTGAAGATGAATTATGTGTTGTGGATTCATGCCACAAGCAATCTGATTTTTTCTTTACGACATTATAATATGTGAACATGACACAAGTTTTGGGCATAGAGTGTCTATAAGGAAACAAATTCTAAAATTTAGTGGAGGAATTCCCCCATTAGCCACATTTTTTAGTAGGGCAGTTGAAGGCAAGCAAAGAAGAAATTCAGAAAGCCATGAAAATTTTTGATGACACAAATACCTTGGTGATAGATTTTTGTTAGAGATATTTAGGTATAGTTGATAGTTTGAAAGTAGAATCTTCCCTTGCTTATTTTGAAGCAATTCAGAAGGCAGTGGCAGCCATGAAGGAAAACTACCTACACTTTCTTTCTGATAGAGATAATCTTCTTAGGCTTGCTGAGATGTACCATAGTGCACTACAGGAAGAAGAAGAGGAAGTGGATAGGCTCACCCATGAGCTTGAGTTCACCCATGATTCCTTGAAGATCACAAAAAATGCTTCAAGGACCAGATATGGATGTTGAACAACTTTGCAGGAAATTGGAAAGATTACACCCTTCCTGCTACACTTTAGACAACCAGTTGTACATGGATACTTGCATTCATGGATCGATGGAGGAGCATCATGTGAGAGTTGAACATGAGGAGAATCCTTATTTGCAGGTACTTGAGGAGAGGGTTGACATGGACAATGTTGACCAAGTACTTGTTTTGTATTAGGAGGATCATGAGTTGCCTCTATGGGAGAGAGACTTAGTCATGGAGGAGACAGATGTGTACACTTTTTATGGACCATCCAACATAGGAGTATGTGCATACATGGATTGGGTGGATATATCCATAACAAAGATGGAGACACAAGGGAGTTCAAGTTCAACTTGCATCAATAGAGGGATGTTTGGAACACCAGTTCCTTTCCAATATTGTGAGCAACAATAGAAGCATCTATGGTTGTTTTCTGATGCATTCATCATTCATGGCAGGACATGGGAGTTTCACCTGAGTCGGTTGGATCGGGAAAGTAACAATGATGTGAGATAGAGTACCAACGTGCATAGCGCACATGAGGAGATTCATGTTGTTAAATTTCATACATTCATAGCATAATAATATAAATGCATAACCAAGATCACTAGAAGCAAGACAAAGCAAAAAACAACAACACAAAGTTTACCCTGGGAAACCCAATTGGGAAAAACCCAACAACCTTCGCATAGAGATGATAATCCTGAGATCATAGTACAAATAAGAACAGAGAAAACGTGGAAATGCCTTCCACAAATAGAAACCCCAAAACAGTTAAAACAACTACCTCCTCCAGCTTGTGCGAAATATGCTCTCTCCCAAGTGATGCACAATTGCTAAGTGTGAGAATGTGATAATGAGGTGCACTAGCCTCTTATTTATACAAGTGCAAAAACCAGAAAATCCCTAACTGGGCCGACTTCACCTGGGGGCAATTTAATAATTCAAATTTAATATTTTTCTTTTGTTTATTTGCACCCCAAGGTTTACATTGACTCTTTCATGTGATTACATAAATAATTACATCCAGTTCCACTAGTACATATGGGCGTATTGTTCCACGTAATATTTCCACATTTTCAACATTCGTGGATTATTGAAATGAATTTTTATGTTTTTTTTCAAAAAAAAATTACACGGCGGAAAAACCGTGGCAATATCGACGATGGTTAATTTGCGATGAACTTTCGTCCCTATAGCGACGAAATTTCTATGTTGCAATTTTCGTTGCAACAGAGACAAAGGTTGAGCTATATATACTACATACTCTAATCATTATTTACGCATTTGGTATAGTTGCGACACATTGATCGCGGATTTTGAACTTGCGAGGTGATTGTTTGAGCTTGGATATTCTACATAGCTCTGATTTTGAACTTGCAAGGTTAGTGTTTTATATTCTTTTGTCTAGATTTTTATAAGGGTTAGAATTTAATATTGTTTAGTAATGAGGCTTAGGTGTTAAATGATACATCTATTAGGGTTAGGCTATTTTTTTTCTTCCATTTATTAAATGTATCGATGAATGTATTTATAAATTTTATAATAATTGTAGAGAAATATGATATAATAGATCAGAATTAGGTCACCCATACATATAACAAGATTATTCTCTTGTTTTGAATTATAAGGTTATGGAAATACTTAACACAAGAAGATGGTACATTGGAAGTATATATTATCATCATTGCGATTTAAGAAAACACACAATGTCTATTAAGTAACCTCCAAGCTACAATTGGTTTAATTAATCTATACCAAAAAATAAATGTCTTTATTTGATGTATCTTAATACATGACAGCTGGGACATTGTTTAAGTTATTTTAGTGGCCTAACATCACTTTTTTTTAACAAAAATGGATAAGACTTTTATAAAAAGGTTGGAGTTAATCAGAGTCAATTTTTTTTACAACTTTTAGTTATGATTGTGATTGCCTTGTATTCTTCAACAATTGAACTGTGAGCTTCAACTGTGTCACATGGTTCCGTCGCCCTTTTTATTTGTTTTCTCTTGTATGTTTGTCCAATAATATAAGCCATACAATTAGATACAAAGCACAAGTGTTTCTTAAATCCATTCTTTTTTCCAACCAATATGATATCCAAAACTAGTGAGAGTCTTACTCAACGATCATCTGGTAAATTCATATATATAAGGTAAGCATGCATCAAGGACAACTTTCATTTGGAACATTAATTTGGGCCACCTAGTACTGTTCCAATGCCCAAACTATCAAGGTCTCCTTTTGAGTAAATCAAAGGCCATTGCACAACACTTGTTGGCATCAATGAAAACTTTAGTCTTCATGTTTTTCTTTATAAATATAGAAATTGGTTTATAATATAATGTATTCAGAAATATACTTATAATATCTAATGTAATTGACAAGTACGTTACTGTTTGGTATGGTGTAGGTAAGACAATTACTTGTACCACTACGCGGGTTTGTCACTATGAATAAAATGCAAGGAAGCTTGCTCAGTTTAGAGCTGCATTAGAGGCGAGAGGAGACGGAAAATGTTATTGTACTTGCTTTGATTGCAGGGGCTTGCAAAAAAAAAACTTTTAATAACAACAGTTGAAAGACATTGTAGGGAGAAGGAGCACACCGAAGGGGGTTATGAATATCGTCCCCTGGTAAGAGGTTGTTATTCAATTTTTAATATATTCACTGTAATAGTCATCATGTCATGAATTTAAGTAAAATGTCTTATTTTTTTACTATATGTTCTATACCCACTAATGTTTCTATGTTGTTTGTAAATTTATAGACAATGCCCCAAAAATGTCGCACTCCAGAGAGTTATTTGCCAAGTACTAGCATAAATACTCATTTACAGCCTGATGAACTTCTACATCATAATATTGAAGATGATCAAGTTATTACTGATGATATGGATGTAGATAACATTAGTGATACAAATCAAGAAGATGATATACATACATTGATCCAAGACACATTTTCTACAATGGATGAGGACAACCAGGATGATAGTCATGATGTTGATCCTCTACTCGAGAAGTCACGTCAACCTCTTTATGAAGGCTCAAAAACAAATCTTCTATCTGCTATATTGTTGTTAGTGAACTTGAAGGTTTTGAATGGTTTATCAAACACTTGTCTGACACAGATACTAAGGTATGTAATTTGTTAATTATTTTTGTCTGCATGTTCACATCTATTGAAAGGGTTGACTTTTTTCCTATATTATTGCTATTGTTATCTAATTTGTAAAGTTTGGATGCGATATTGATGATTAATATTGTTTAAATTGACTTATTCTTTTGAATTTTGTAGATTGTTAGGTGAATTTCTATTACCAACTTCAAATATTTTACCACGCACATATCGAGAGATATATGTCATTATGAAAGAATTTGGAATGGAGTATCAAGCTATTGATGCATGTCCTAATGATCATATCATATATTATGGACAATATGCATTAGAAAATGAATGCCCACAATGTCAAACAAGTAGGTATCGAATCGATAAAGTGACAAAAAGGTGCCTCAAAAAGTTCTTCGTTATATTCCAATAATTCCACATTTCCAGCGGTTGTTCAGGTGTCAAAGTATAGCACAGTTTATGGATTTTCATGCAAAGAACAGAAGTCACGACGATGTTCTTCGAATGCCTACATATGGTTCTGCATTGAGGTACATCGATGAAAAGTGGCCAATTTTTAAAGAAGAACCTCGTAATGTTAAAACTTTGTTGGCGGCTGATGGTGTCAATCCATTTGGAGATCTTCGTTCTACCTAATCAGTGTGGCCTGTTTTTGTTATAAACAATAACCTTCCTCCTTGGATGTCGATCAAGAGAGAGCACACAATGTTGGCAATGATTGTTCCAGGTATTTAATTAATATGTAAGTTTTTACTTGAAAGTCTGATCACTAAATATTTCATTGATTTGTTTCGTGCCTGATAATTATGTCTTTTATATATAACGACATATAGGCGCTAAATATAATTAATCATGTATGTTGACCAATTTGGCAAGTACCAGGTTAAATATATGAACGTATATATTGAGCCTCTTATCGATGAGTTGTTGAAGTTATGGCTTGGCGTCACTATGTATGACATCTCTAGACCAATAAGGAGAAAACGATTTCAATTCCATGGAATACTTGCATGGACAATTCATGATGCTCCTGGGTTAACACATTTTTGTGGTATATTGTTACTTTCTTTTGTTCCTTAATATTTTATATATCTGTTGAAAATATCATGCATTATTTTAAATGGTAATTCTAATTTGCTACACCAATTCATATATCTTGTAGGTCTTCAAACAAAGGGTAAATTTGCATTTCCAGTTTGCGGTCCCAGGATAAAATCTCGTCGTTCAAGGAGTTTAGCAAAGGAAGTGTTCGATGAGTATATTCACTTTCTGCCTAAGAACCATAGTTATAGAACTACATACAAAGAAAAATTCAATGGTAAAGAAGAGAATGGAAAAAAGCCATGAAGAATGACACCTCACCTATGGAAGTTCGAATATAATAGAAATCGTCAAGGTATGCCAATTTTTTTTTTTACTGAATTATGTTCAGTGCGATATGTTATACATATATTGATTAATTAGTGTTAATTTGATTTTGTTGATGTTTCATGAATGCCGTTAAGGCACGAATGGGATTCTACGAGGAATGAAAATTTACCTGATTCAATTAAGTAGGTTGCCATACTATGAGCACCTGCAAATAGTTCATTTGTTTGATACAATGCATATCGGGAAGAACATAACATAAATGTTATGGCGAATATTAGATGGAAGGACTGACAAAGAAAAAATTGGAAAGATTTGTAGTGACATCCAAGAAGCTAATCACGCATTGCAAAGTGTGATCGTTAATTCTAATGGCGATGGCCGTCAACAAAATATTAGTCTTCCTTGTTGCTTGACGGAGCAACAGAGAAATATTGTAAAAGAGGTCATAAAAAAATCAGGTTTCCGACGGGTTTTTTGTCAAACACAGAGAATATCTTAACGAAAAAAGGTGATTTTGCTGGGGTTAAAACACATGATTGGCATACATTCATTAAGGTAATTATGAGTCTATAATATATTTCATTATTGGTATGCACCATTTTATTAATTTTATTCTCGTATTTTGAAATAAATATTAATAATTATGTGTTTTTTGATACAGTATGTTCTACCTTTATCTCTCCCAGACGACTTTGACAACAACATAAAACATATTATTTATGTTCTTGGAAAATACATGAGGAAAGTAATGTTTTACATGGAAAATGTACTTGGTCTGTGATTTGTAGCGGAAATTATTGACATATTATGTTTTTCCCACAAATATTATATACGCCTTGATATTATTTTATTGCATCATTTGTAGGTGGCTTTCATCAATAGAAATCCATAAAGAAGATATAAGGCATTGGAAGAGAGAAATTCCTCGACTAATGTGTGAAATGCAACAGTATCTACCTCCAGCATTTTTCAATGCACAAGAACACTACCTCATACACCAAGTTGAGGAGATTGAATTATGTGGACTAGTACACACAAGGTCGATGTGGATGGTGGAGAGACAGTTGAAGTCATTGAAGGATTTTGTTAGACAAAGAGCACGTCTCGAGGGTTCTATGGTTGAAGGATATATGGTATATCAATGCATGGTGTATATTAGTGAATATCTACCTAAATTAGCAGAAAATATGAATGTGCCTCGCATTTGGCATCTCGACTCCATCAACAAATTTGAAGGGGAGGTCCTATTGGGGAGAGGTACATCGAGGACTGTGAAAGGTAATTATTATATGTTGTTGAATTAATATATTACACATGTATTTGTTCCAATTTTATATTATCATACTGTTTTTTAACTTTTTGAATTAATTATGCATATTCAACTATATTAAACTATGTGCTTTTAATGATATCTAATTAATGATATTGAATTGTTATTTTTTTCGGTGGTTGGTCGAGTTTGGGATGCTTTACATTTATACATTGCAAACAACCTTGATTGGATGGAGCATTGGATAGAAGATTGTGAAGAATTCTTCGGTAGGTTATCATGGGAAGGGGTCAATAACATGATTAAAATAACTCATTATATTCAACATCAATTTCCTGAACTTACGTCACAAAGGGAAGTTGATTTAGCCTATGGTTTAAAATATAAAAGGCAAGTAAATTGTTTACCCACATTTTTTCTAGTTACTTCGATCCATATTTCCAATTAAATTTCGTTTGTTTAAGTTTTCAATTATATTTACTAAGTCCTATATGACGTTTATTAATTCACAATGTATTTTTAACCTGTTGTCAATGTTGCAGTTGAAACATCGCAAGGCTATGTGGTGTAATGGTCGTAAATTTCGTATCAAAAAGTTGGATGATAACATGAAAACCTCGGATTGTGGGATAACTGCAGTGTTTCAGGTCACCAATGTTTCCTCTAGAGGTGATAGACATCCAGAAGAAACTGAGAATAGGTACTATGGGCATTTGGAGGACATTATTGAGTGTGATTTTAATTCCTTTAAAATAGTTTTGTTTGAGGTGAAGTGGTACAGGCTATGGATGCTGTTAACACCCAAAAAGTGCTCACTACCTCATCTACCCCATTACACGACTCATTTGTCCATATTTCCTACCATATTTGCCTCCAAAACCTTAAAAACCCATAAAAAAGTCTCCAAAAGGCCAAAAACCATTAAAAAAGCCTCTAAAAGGCCAAAACCCCTCTTTTTTCCTCAAAAAGTAAATTCCTCCAAAAATAGCAAAAACCCTCTAAAAAGGGAATAAAAAATACAAAAAAAAGGAAAAAGAGGGAAAAAATGAAGCAAAAACCCTATACAACTGACCTAAACCATATGGTGCCCAAAACTATGGGTCAGCACTCCACCACTAAAAACCTATAAATAGGTGATGGAGGCTCCCCATTTTTCATCCACAATCATCCCTATCCTTACGCTGCTGAAAATTCCCTTGAAACCCTAGCTCTCCACTTGGAGCTAATTCTTGAGAACCCTTTTGGCCCCATTTCCAAAACATTTTTGGAAGAAGGAGAAGGAACAACACTGGAGCTTTGAAGCAACCCTCTTGGACTGCTGCAAAGGCTCCACCAACCTCTACATCTGAGGTAATTTTTAATACAAAAAGAGAGATCTTCACCATATTTTCATGTTTTGTTATTTATGTTAATGCTTATGCTAGGTTAAATTTCATACTATTTTACTGCTTTTATTTACTGTTTATTGAATTGCTACTAAGGAGGCCCTTCTCCTTAGTAGGTGCTTATTTGCACAAGCTAGGGTGAAAACCCTAGATACAGTTTTGGCGACTCCCCTAGTGTTCCTTTGAATTTCTAGTTATAGTTTTAAACGTTTTTAATTTTCTGCAATATTTTTTTGTTTTTTCCTTTCGGCTGTCCCTTTCAGCTGCCATAGATTGCGTCTTTCAGACTGTTACCTGTGATCCGACCACGACTCTCAGACTGTTTCCGACGATATACCGATGGTTTTCAGTCTGTTACCTACGATCTGACTGCGACTCTCAGCCTGTTTCGTGCCGCTGTTCACCCCTTTTTCCCGCGGTCCGCCTGCGGCTTTCAACCATTTTCCTGCTATCCGCTTGCGAATTTCGGCCTTCTTCCCACGGCCTTCCTACGTCTTTCAGCCATATTCCTGCAATCTGCTCGCGACTGGTCAACTTGTTTCCCGCGGTCCGACCATGCAGATTTGCCACAGACCCACGGTCTGTTTTCTGCACTTTTTCCCTGTTTGAACCCAGTACTTTGCTGCAATATTTTCTGCACCTGCACAACCATTTGTCCTACAGCCTTACTTCCATACAACCTGTTTTCTACAATATTATTTCTATTCCATTTACAGAATTTTTTAAATTTCAGCATTTTAATTGAAAAGAGAAAATTTTGCATTTCAAAGTTTAATTTCTGCATTGTCATTTTTAGTTAGAAAGTTGCCCACCCCGTGGCACTTTTACTTGGGTTCATCGTCTCACACGCACACACTCTGTCACCTAATTCAAGTGTGCCCTAAAATACTACTTAACACAACCAACATTCTAACCCCACTTGGGGAACACATAAGAATCTTGTAGTTAGGTATGATTGGGGGGATAGGCATCCAAATAACACCCCTCGGTTGCTTACACTTGAGACATAGTTGTTGTCCATTAGGGAACCAAAATTCCCTAGTACTTTTTGGCACGATCACAACTAGTTTATCAGAGGGCCTCTCCCTTAGGAGGGTTGAAGTAGCCAGACTGGTTCCGGAGGCCTGAGTGGAATACCGCACTCCATTCAGTAACCGAAGGATACCTTTCGTAGTTCTCGGTGTATCACCCATATGGGGATACAACGACGATAGAACCAAACTGCAGATTCATCTTTTCTGGACGTGTCATGAATGGGGTATCTTAGTTGCCTTTCTTCTAGGATTGACTACCCGGTGTCCCTCCCGATAGGGGGATATATTTAGCCACTTGGCTCTACTATCCATATTGTCTGACTTGGATTTCATCATCTTGCAGAGGATATGTCTGGTTGAGTCAGAATACTATTTAGCTGGGTGTTTGCATGCTCCCTTACCTCCTTTTGGTCTAGCCAGTCCACTATTTTTATTTTCTAGGAAACCTGCTGCTTGTTGGTATTCTGACCATTTCTGTTGATACTCCGCTTATTGTAGCACAACTGTTACAGTAAGTGTTTTGAGTTGGTTGTTGGCCTGAGTGCCATATTTTTTGTGCTCTCCTTCTGCACACTTGGTTGCATTAGGGTTTTTGAGCTGTTTTTTACTCAACACAACCCTCAGATACTTAACACCATCTGTCACCATTGAGTCCCTGAGACATTCTCGGTGCCTCCGGGGTGAGCCCCCGCAGCACGGTTCACTTGAGATCACCCATCATAGACATAGATCTTCATCACTTGATACCACTCATCATAGATCTCGAGCTTTGTCGCTTGACTCCACTCGTCAATGGCATAGAACTCCGTCACCCGATCTAGACGCCCCTTATTTTACCTCTGATTTTGAGGCAGAGTCCGAGAACCCCACTTACATTGCACCAACCAGCCCCATGGCTGGCATGACTTCCAACCCTTTCTTTGTAGGGACCATTGGTGGAGCATCCACTACCACACCAGCTACCACACCCGCTTTGGGTATGCCCTCGATGGGGCCCACATCTACCATTCCGATCACTGTACCCATTCCAGTAGCTAGCATACCCATCCCAACTCCATCAGTGACTCACACTATGCTTGGAGGTGCAGGACTGTCCCATACCACTTTCGTTCCTCCACCTGGTGGCAACATCCCAAACTCGACCCCTCCACTCGGGGGCATTGGCCTCAACATGGTCACAACCACTAGTATGTCACATCCTTCTACTAGTTTTTCATTCATGGTTAGTATCAACATTCCTGACCTGGCTAGACTGACTAACGATCCCATCAGACACGACCCTGCGTGGCCTCACATGCCCACCAAGCTCCCCTCCGACATTCCTAAGTTTGAGGGCAAGGCAGGTGAGGACCCCCAGAACCATATTATGTCCTTCCATCTATGGTGTTCCTCCAACTCCATAGTGGATGACTCTGTCCGCCTCCGTCTGTTACAGTGCACCCTCATTGGCTTTGCAGCTAAGTGGTACATCGAGCAGCCCCATGGGACCCATGCCACCTTTACTTCCCTTGCCTTGACTTTCCTGCAGTTCTTTCAGTTACCTATCTGCTATGATGTGGGAGTTGAGATCGTACTGTCTTGTAGACAGAACACGGCTACCCACATCACCGACCACATTCATGAGTGGCATCGATGCCGCAGCCTCTGCAAAATCAAGTTAGACGACCGTATCTTCTTAGATTGGTTTCTGAAATCTCTCCTTCCTGTCATTGCCAAGGATGTGGCATCCGAACGACCCCAGTCCGAAGAAGAAGCCATCCTCAAAGCCCAGCAATTTGACCTTATTTACGCCCAATCTGGTTACCTATATTCCATCGTCCCTGATGCCCCCCGTGACGATTCCTCCCGACATGATGCGTCGGGGGCATCCCATGCTGCAGATGGCATCATTGGCCATATAGCCTCACATAACCAACCCTTTTCCATAGCACGTCCTAACGCTGGCCCCTTTCGCGGGCTACATCCCAGTTCATAGCAACCAATTCGTATGCTCCCATGGCACATCATCACCATTCCCACAGACCCTCATGTCCACCTTAGTGCTTTGGTCATGCATCCCCCGCTTACGCCCCCCCGGTCGCACCTCGACCATATTACCACCCACAGGTTGCACCAGCTCCTGTATCCTCTCAAGCCCAACCTGCTTATTACCCACCACATGCAACCCCTGCAGCAAACCCACAACCCGTTCCGCAGACATATCAGCAACCCCCACAAGGTTCAGCACCTGCGCCGCCTCCACCTACTTATTATCCACCGCAGCCTGCTCCCGCACCTGCACAACCCCATAACCCACCTGCTACCCAAGGGAAAGTGTATGCCCAACAGAATCCGTAGCAGAACCAAAATAACCAGCGCCAACAGGGCCAACAAAATCGCAGCAAAGGCCGTAACCGTGGGAACAACCCCCCTCCAGACCAAGGCGGTCAACCTCCCAATCCCCCAAACAACATTAATGCGGCACCTACCAACCAAAACCCTGACCGGCTGCCCAAACAAGCCAAAAATATTAATTTGCAAACAAACCATCCTTGTTCTATTTGTGGGGTCTATGGCCACTACACACATGCTTGCCCACATTTGGAGCAAGCTCAGCAACTCTGAATAGATGATTCCCACCGCCAAGGGCACGCGGCTCCTCAGGCGCCACCCAACCCCCCACCACCTCAGAATCAACCCTTGTTGCTACAAAACCCTTTACCGACCCAAGGCGTAGTGAACACTCAGCCGTTGGCTCCCCCTCAAGGAAACACGCCACCACAACAGCAAATCACTTATGCTGCTCCTGATGAACCCATGTTAGACTCAGGTACCCATCACTTGTTAATGATGTCATCTGTCGATGTCAAACTTCAAACTCGTTGGAACCAATATGGCTCCACCCCTGAAGCCCCTCTCGCCGACAAAAACAATAACGCTCATCCCACTGATCAGTTGTTACTTATACCTCCGGCTCCACTAGATGGCGCCTCCAAAGCACCTCGCTTCCCACTTCGTCACATCAACAATAATCCCAATGCTCGCGCTGCATCTAATTACAACATTGTAGATGATTTCGCCCAGTCCCCCGCAGCCATGTCTGCGTTAGAGGTCTGAAAAAACTATCCTTCACAGTGCAAGACTTTGCTCTCCGCCATTGGTGCTATTGACCCAAATGATTCATGATTGATGGCCTTTGATTTAGACCAATCCGAACCACGCTTGATTTCCACTTTAGCGTTCCAAGTTTTTGTATCCGTTCGGAATCTTTTCATCCATCGGTGCATTATCGATGAAGGTGCCTCTACATGCGTTATGTCCACATTCGTTTGGCAGAAGTTGGGATCCCCTACTCTCTAGCAGTCCACCACTGCATTGCGAGCCTACGACGGCCATTCGGCTCAACCCCAAGGTCTCTTAGCTAATGTCCCCATCCAGTTGGTTGGTAAAACAGTGCTCATTGACATAGAGGTCATCAACTCCCAACTTGATTATAACCTCTTACTTGGCCTCAGCTACATGTATGCCATGCGGGCGGTTGCCTCATCTGTTTTTCGTACCATGATGTTCCCCCATGACGGACACGTGGTCAAGGTCGATCAACTCACCTATTACGATCCCAATGCCCCCGCTGCACCCGAAAATGTTCTCCCCATGGTTGAACAACCTATTTATGGTGCAACTACCTCGTTGGTTTCCTCCGTGGGACCCGGAGTTTACTCAGATACATCGATGACCTCAACATTCCAATCCATTCCACCCTTGTCACCAGCGACCGAAATATCTGACCTATGTACCATTTCTCACAATGCACAAACACCCAACAATCAACCGCCCTTGTTACCCAAACCACCATTGGTACCTAGTCATATTGGTGTTACACCCATCCACACAATCCCCTTCCTATTCCCTCCCTCGGGAGTAGTAAGCACCCTAGTTATGGCTACTCTCAGCCTTCCCGAGTTAACCTTAGGACTACCCGTGTGGTATATTTCGCCTCCCGTTCCCCCACCGACACCAAATGTCATCCTACAGCTGGTGCAACCCATCGCCACTACTAGTCAACCACCCCCCGGTGTCCCTACTCCTTCCTCATCCACTAATCCACCCCCCATTGTCAAGAACACTGGGAGCAGAGGCCCACAACCATACACTGATGTACCCCCGCCCAAAACAGTTAAAAACCCCCCCGTGTTTAGTGCTCCTCCTAAATGCTCGTTGTGTGATGAGTTAGGCCATCCTACCCATCAATGTCCACAATTACCTATTACCTGCATTACAAGAGCACATGCAAATGCTTGACGATGACCCCAACATCCTGGTTGTCCAACTCGATCTAGCCCCTAAGCCTCGTGATAAATCACTACGTACCAACCACCCTTGTGCAATATGCGGTATTTACGGCCATTACTCACATCACTGTCCTGATCTCCCAGATTACAGAGCAGCTCTCTACGAGATGAATAATTTGGACCTTGAGACGGCACCCCCCACAATTGAGGAGATCCACCCCCCAGTATCCCCCTCATCTAGAGAGATTAATACCATTTATATGATCTCTTCTAGTACCACTCCCTCGTCAACCGATTTGACAACTCAAAGTTTCCACAATGATGAGGAGATTCTATAGGCCCTTACTGCCCCTGATTACCCCTAGGAAGACATGCACCATCATTCCTACTTCCTCCCAGAAGATTCCTCCTCCACCACAGCCACCCAATTTGCGGTTGAGTCCAGAGATTTCCTCCCCACCAAAGTCGACTGGTTTAAGGATCCCATTCCCGCTCCTGATGCCTTTGAGGAAGGTAACATGGCCAACATCTCACCCTTCATCCACATCGATATCTCTGACCCACCTGGTGCTTTTGAAATCATTACATTAGGAGCCTCCTGCAGTGAGTATGAGATCAGAGAGTACAAAAAACTTTTCCAAGAGTTCCGCGATGTCTTTGCTTGGTCCTACACCGAAATGCCTGGTCTTGACCTCGCTATCATAGAACACCACATTGACACCGCTGAGTTAGGGGGCATAATAGATTACCTTGACCCTAGGATAGGGGGCATGATAAACCATTTTGAACCTTCCCCATCACATCTATCTCAGCGTTTCAATGATCCCATTGTTCAAACCAACACATATGTGATCCATAATCACAAACCCCATGCGCATAGCATGGGGGCAGGTCATTAACCCTGCTCACTTTTTCACATGCGTGATATCAACCATTGTTTAGGTCACATGTCACTTGTATATATGATTTGATTTGATACGCCTAGTATTCTGCCCCCGTGGGTCATCATTTCTCCCCACCCTTGCATCCTTTTCTTGGTGGGCTTACCTTTATTTGTAGCCATTTTTTAACCTAGTTATTTCCTTTGACCATTCCGGAGTCCTTATGACCTCCGTTTTTTGCACCATTTGCACCGTCGGATTCATTTTTTCGAGCCCGTGATGATGCTTGAGATCATTTCTCGCTCTCACCCCTAGATTTTATGGGTATTTTTTCCAAAATGCCCCTTGTCGCCTCGGTTTGTGTGCCACCTCGACTGTTCTCCGTTTTTGACACTTTTTATATCATCGGATTCAGTTTTCCGAGATCGTGATGATGCTTGAGATCATTTCTCACTCTCACCAGGTAAAATTTCAACATTGTGTCCCGACACCTTGCTGCTTCAGTTTGCGCACCACATCGGACGCCATTGGATTGTTCCACTTTTTTACATGAGCCATTCACTCCATTCATACTGCAATTACTTCGTTATTTTGCCACCATTCATCATCCCGCAAGGAGTCCCACTAGTGTTCCCCCCTACCCTCGTTCTTGGTTCCCATCGATGTTCCTTGATTGAGCACTTCCTCTCTTCCTGGTCATTCCTTTTGTTCGGTATAATTTTATCCCTTTTTCGGGCCGGACAAGTCCTCTACGAAAAAGGCACTTAGGGAGTTTCTGTTAAGCTCTTTTCTGACTCCTAAAAGAATGAAAAGATCGCCGAGCAATCTTGCTTCCTTTCATGCTTGTTAAAGTACCTGAAAGGGCGTCTATCTGGTATAAGTTTAACCATTTTCCGGACATGTTAGACTAATTATGAAACATGAATACTCTAGTCACACCGGCTAGAAGAGTTCTTCATTGCATCCTTTTATGCTTCTTTGGGCCTTGAAGACTAACACACGAAAAAGCAACCCCCTGGAGTCTTCTTATCGCTTTCAGACTCTATAAAATTGAAAGAAACCACGAGCATGAACTGTCCTGGGATCGTACAAATCCACACGACAGTACCATTCCATTATTTCAGAGTCTTCTTTAACGCTTTCAGACTCCTTAAAATTGAAAGCAATCACGAGCATGAACTATCCCGGGCTTGTATAAATCCACACGACAGTACTTTTTTGAACACACTTCTTCTAGTTCCTTAACCCATGAAGAAGTCCCCCCAGTGCCTCTTGGCACCATGATCGATCATCTCGGCAGCACCCCCAATCAGGTCGCCTTTGCTCAGAATATTCTGCAGTCTCCTGCCATCTTACATCAGCTTGAGTATCACTCATCCCAGTCACTATCCTTGATCCATTACAACTATGATCCCTTTCCCACCAGTCAGTTTCATATGTTGCTCGATCATCCCCCCCATCATACTCTGAACAAAGGAAGTTTGAGTCCACCCACTCTACTTGCCCAGTTACCCCCACCCCCACAGTATGTTAGTCCTACCATCAGTACTCTCACACTTCGGTTCTCCACCTCATACTCCTATTAAGGAAACATCATTGCCTTGCTAGTTGTAGGTCTCCCTCTATCGACGACAACCCATCTCTTCCAGAGGATAGACCCAGAGGTCCCTGCACCTTGGACTCATCACCATCTGTGGTGAGTGCCTACGGACCATTTTGAGAGGAGTCATCAGTGCCTCTCCGAGTGGTTGTTTCTCACATGCTCGACTTCAACACCTTGATCGCATCATTGAGAATCGCGCAGGGTATATATCCCTTCAGTTATTGGTCGAAGACCCCGGATTTCCCTCAACTCTAGCACATTGGTGAGTAACTTTGGAATTCCCAGTTATATGTTCCCGTGGATGTCTGGGTTGCGTTGGAAATTTTATTCGGAAGCCATCCAGTTATATGCTTCCTTGAGTACCCAGTTTAGTTCCCGTTCAGTGTACCATTGAGGGTATGAATCCCCGTCACTATGATCCAGCAGTTCATCAGTTCCTCTGGTACCACACTTAGCACCACTATTGATGTTTCAATGTATCAGTTCTTCAGCTCAGACATGGTCATCCCAACAGTATGTCCTAGATTTGTGTCCCCTCTGGACCCTTATGATGTACACAGTGGTTCTCCATGTATCCTTCCGGTCCCCATTATTGGGCCTTATTGTTATTTTATATATATATCTTGATACGAGCATGGGACTGCCAGCCTCGTCCATATATTGAGATTCTTCCTCATTTGAGGCCATGTAAATTTTAGGTCCCCATTTTTTGGACCCCCTTGTTATTGTTCTATATCTTGATACGAGCATGGGAATGCCCGCCTCGTCCATATGTTCAGATTATTCCTCATTTATTATTGAGGTCATGTACTTTCAGTTTTTGTAGTTTGTTCGGGACCGTTGTTCTGGGCTCTAGTTCGTTTATTCTCCTCTCCACATCCCAGGAAAACCATAAAAGACCTATGATGTCTATCGACCATATGATGAGCTCCTGCCCTCACACATTAGGGGGCAATCTGTTAACACCCAAAAAGTGCTCACTACCTCATCTACCCCATTACATGACTCATTTGTCCACATTTCCTACCATATTTGCCTCCAAAACCTTAAAAACCCATTAAAAAGCCTCCAAAAGGCCAAAAAACCATTAAAAAAGCCTCCAAAAGGCTAAAAACCCCCTTTTCCCCCAAAATAAAGTAAATTCCTCCAAAAATAGCAAAAACCCTCTAAAAAG
This sequence comes from Larix kaempferi, assembly GCA_027924585.1. NCBI lineage: Eukaryota > Viridiplantae > Streptophyta > Pinopsida > Pinales > Pinaceae > Larix > Larix kaempferi. Next base: position 12,608,934 of record BSBM01000493.1, on the reverse strand, counting down.
GGAATAAAAAATACAAAAAAGAGGAAAAAGAGGGAAAAAAGGAAGCAAAAACCCTATACAGCTGACCTAAACCATATGGTGCCCAAAACCATGGGTCAGCACTCCACCACTAAAAACCTATAAATAGGTGATGGAGGCTCCCCATTTTTCATCCACAATCATCCCTATCCTTACGCTGCTGAAAATTCCCTTGAAACCCTAGCTCTCCACTTGGAGCTAATTCTTAAGAACCCTTTTGGCCCCATTTCCAAAACATTTTTGGAAGAAGGAGAAGGAATAACACTGGATCTTGGAAGCAACCCTCTTGGACTGCTGCAAAGGATCCACCAACCTCTACATCTGAGGTAATTTTTAATACAAAAAGAGAGATCTTCACCATATTTTCATGTTTTGTTATTTATGTTAATGCTCATGCTAGGTTAAATTTCATACTGTTTTACTGCTTTTATTTACTGTTTATTGAACTGCTACTAAGGAGGCCCTTCTCCTTAGTAGGTGCTTATTTGCACAAGCTAGGGTGAAAACCCTAACTACAGATGCATGAACGTGATCCTGAAAGAACTGTTATTGAGCATGCTAATGGATTTACCATGGTTAATACAAGGGCATTTGAACCAGGTACAGAGCCTTATGTTCTTCCAAGTCAATGTGAGCAAGTATTTTACTCCGAGGTACCGAGTAAAGAAGGTTGGTCATACGTTGTTCGATACAATCCAAGAGGAAGACCAGTAAAGTATAATCATGTACTAGATGATGAAGATAATCACGAAGAAGAAGAAGAAGATGATGATTCAGATCAGGATGCAGTCGATGTGCTAGATGAAGAAGATGAAGAGGTTGATCATGCAAATGTAGCAGACGATGATCTCATTGACAATATGGATGACTATATTAGCGAAGATGAATTTGATGATGATGACGATGTGAATGATCCTTTCATCAATATCTATTCAGAACCAGATCCTGATACATATGTTGAGTTGGATGAAGAAGAAGATGAATGATATTTAATTGTTGAAAAGTAGAGGTACGTAATGTTTATATGTTAAAGTAAATGCACTCACCATATATTCATTTTGTTGATTAACTTGGTTATATTTGAAAATTAGTTTTCTAATCTTATGTTCTACATGTGCAGTAGCGTGGGTGTTCCTGAAGGTTGTAGTGGTAATGGTTTGAATCGAACATGTGTTGATTGAGCAAGATACAAAATGAAGTTATAAGATTTATGTGTTAATTTCTGGGTTATTTCAATTACTAATTAGTGGATTTGTATAATGTAAAGAAAAGTATATTTTTTTCATAATTTTGTATAATGTATAGAATAATTAATGTACCCAATGAGGCCAACGTTGAAATTTTTTCAATGGGTGGTTGTATGGACTGCAGTTTTGCTTGGTTATAGTAGACACATGTAGTGACGGTATGGAAGGGTTTCTAGACTCAAACATGAATCACACAAACCATTCGAAAATCAAACAATCAACCTATAGAATAATTAATGTACCGAACAAGGCCAACGTTGAATTTTTTTCAATGGGTGGTTGTATGGATTGGAGTTTGGAATGGTTAGAATAGACAAATGTAGTGACGGTATGGGAGGGTTTCTAGACTCAAACATGTCGCACACAAACAATTCGGCAATCAAACAATCAACCTATAGAAGAGTGAATGTACCGAACGGGGCCAACGTTGAATTTTTTTCAATGGGTGGTTTTATGGATTGGAGTTTGGCATGGTTAGACTAGACACATGTAGTGATGGTATGGGAGGGTTTGTAGATTCAAACATGACTCACACAAACAATTCGACAATCAAACAATCAACCTATAGAATAATTGATGTACTGAATGGGGCCAACGTTGAATTTTTTTCAATGGGTGGTTGTATGGATTGGAGTTTGGCATGGTTAGACTATCCACATGTAGTGACAGTATGGGAGGGTTTCTAGACTCAAACATGACTCACACAAACAATTCGACAATCAAACAATCAACCTATAGAATAATTAATGTACCGAACAGGGCTAATGTTGAATTTTTTTCAATGGGTGGTTGTATGGACTGGAGTTTGGCATGGTTAGACTAGACACATGTAGTGATGGTATGGGAGGGTTTCTAGACTCAAACATGAATCACACAAACAATTGGACAATCAAACAATCAACCTATATAATAATTAATGTACCGAACGGGGCCAACGTTGAATTTTTTTCAATGGGTGGTTGTATGGACTGGATTTTGGCATGGTTAGACTAGACACATGTAGTGACAGTATGGGAGGGTTTCTAGACTCAAACATGACTCACACAAACAATTCGACAATCAAACAATCAACATATAGAATAATTAATGTACCGAACGGGGCCAACGTTGATTTTTTTTCAATGGGTGGCTGTATGGACTGGAGTTTGGCATGGTTAGACTAGACACATGTAGTGATGGTATGGGAGGGTTTGTAGACTCAAGCATGAATCATACAAACAATACGACAATCAAACAATCAACCTATAGAATAATTAATGTACCGAACGGGGCCAACGTTGAATTTTTTTCAATGGGTGGTTGTATGGAATGGAGTTTGGCATGGTTAGACTAGACACATGTAGTGACGGTATGGGAGGTTTTATAGACTCAAACATGTCTCACACAAACAATTCGACAATCAAACAATCAACCTATAGAATAATTAATGTACCAAACGGGGCCAAATTAATGTATAGTGACAATTTGAAGAAGTTGTGAGGATGACCAAATTATCGATATTGCTCCAACATACATGACAAAGATGTTTGGAATTTAGGTTCTTGATGTGTTTTTTACTAATATATTCATTGTTAATGACCCTCTGAGCCATCTATGTTGAGAAAGTAACTTTTCGAATGACATTTCGTTGTGTTCCTTTTAAATTTATGCCGAGAGTAACTTTTGTTATAGTTCGACTTTTGACTTGAGTTCTATCACTAATCTCTAAAACTAGCCTACGAATTTTGCTTATCACATAATATCTAAATTTGGTAGATTTAAGCTTGTAAATTAATCCTAGGTATTTAAGAGTGGTGTTTTCCAACTCATTAAGAGAAACTTGGCTAACAAGGTTGTTTTTTGAAGAGAAATCAGGATTTCTATCACATAACACATATAATTTTCTCTATAACTTTTACATTTTTTTCCTATTCATTTCCATGGCTCATCAAATTATCTTTAGTAGCTTGGGAAAATGAAATGTCAAAGGGTGTTCAAGCCAAAAATCCCAAAGATGTCTCAAATGGGGATTTATTGTTAGAGCTATAAATGACCTAATTATATTCATGATTAATGTAGGGGAGACTCCCATCCCGAGTCTAAGGATGCGTGATGTTGAAACATATCAAAGTTCTAGGTCCAATAGATGATCTCATATCATTGCTAATTATAATAAACAATAACTTTGAAGGATTGCTATGAGATTTCAGGTTGAATGCTAATATATGCTCACCACTATCCAACCCTAAAATTACGATTCATTCATAATCATGTTTGAGTTACCACTATTTGGATACAAGTGACAAAAAAAATCTTTTCAATATTTTTCATGGATTTATACACAAAGGCTATAACCACAACTCTTGAGAAATTGAAACTTTTCATTGGTTTATACATGGTTGCATTTGTTTGAATGTTTATATTTTCAATCTATGTGGTGGATTGGGTTTCTATGTGTTGACCACTTTTGATGGAAGATATTTCCGTCCACACAGAGTCTTACCATCGTTTGACGTTGAACTTGCGGGTAAGCTAGTAGCTGTAGAGGTTGAAGTTCTGGATGCTCCATTTGACTATAATTTGCTGTTAGGTAGGAGCTGGACATACGCAATGCAAGTAGTGCCATCGTCCATTTTATGGGTTATAACGTTCCCTCACGAAAACAAGATCGTCACAGTCGATCAAATTTTATTTTCTGGGTAGAACAACTAGACTTCGTCGGATTCAACAATTCCGATGGTTGATCAGTCTCACCCAGCGAGTGAGAGTTTAGGAGTACGGATTTATGGGTCATTAATGGGAACTTTTGACCTACCTTATCCTGTTCATTTTATTGGTTCTGAAGAGTGTTCATCATCTGATATTTTCACGGTCGGTTCAACGACCAACCCATGGATTCTCCCTACCGAATAAGAACCAATTGTGCCCCTATCTGTTGTAGAGGTGGCCTACTTAGATTCACAACATGATGCAACAAAACATATCGTGACTCCGTTGGTCTCTGTTGAGTCAGGTATGGACTATGCACCTGCATGGTCGTTGGACTCCACCCACTCTTTTGACTTTCTAGACATTGTTTTGCCTTCCGATGAGGCTATTTTGGAAGCAATGGTTGGCCTGGATCATCCTTGGGAACACATGCACCACAGTTCTTATTTTATTCCCGATCTGGATATGATAGAGAGGGGTGATTTCTCTATGAGACCCAGTGGGAATGTTGATTTGTCTGCTATCCCTTCTACTTCGAAAGCTGTTTATGTCGAAGGGAATATGGAAAATATATCGAGAACTATTTCGATCAACATTTCCATCAAACCTGGGGTCGTGGAAAATATTTTCATTGGAGCAGACTGTTCTCCTGAGGAGATCATTTTGTATACCAATCTCTTTAAAGAATTTCACGATGTTTTTGCCTGGTCTTATGAGGAGATTCCAGGCATCAACCCTGCCATTGTTGAGCATATCATCACAACGTACCCTAACGCTAAACCTATGAGACAGAAGCTCCATCCAATTAACCCTCAAAAAGCGGCTACCATTAAGGTGGAAGTCGAGAAATTGCCCAAAGTCGGATTCATCTATACGATCGCTATGACAGAATGGGTTTCAAATCCTATTCCAGTTGACAAAAAACAAGGAACCATTAGAGTCTGTACTGACTTCCGGGACCTAAATAAAGCTTGTCCTAAAGATAACTAACTAACGTCGTTTATTGATCAGATCATAGATGCGTGTGTGAGCCATGAAATGTTTTCTTTCATGGATGGTTTTTCAGGATACAATCAGATACAAATCAAACCTGAAGACCAACACAAGGAAACTTTCATTTGTCATTGGGGGACCTTTTCCTATCGGAAGATGCCATTTGGATTGAAGAATGCTGGAGCTACTTTTTAGTGGGCAATGAACTTTTCTTTTCACGACATCAAGCACGTATTTGAACCCTATCTGGATGATCTCCCAACGCGATCTCGTAAGAGACGGGACCATCATGATCATTTGAGACTTGTGTTTGAGCGATGCAGATACTAGAAGATTCGATTGAATCCCAACAAATGTGTTTTCTGCATCGAGTTTGGATGATTACTGGGTTTCATAGTATCCAGTTGTGGCATAATGGTTGATCCATTAAAAGTTGAGGTGATTGTAAATCTGCCTCCTCCTCAAATCCTGAGACAACTTCAAGTCTGCAGGGCATGTCTAACTTCTTACGACGCTTCATCATAAACTATGCCAAAATTACCAAAGGTTTCACGAGACTGCTTAAACAAGACACCTACTTTTTGTGGGATGAGGCTGCTCAAGCATCATTTGAGGCCTTGAAAAAGGTGTTAAAATTTGAGCATTAATTCACAATACTCTTGGATCTTTACTGAGAGAATAACATATACAGTATATCAATGCATAAAAATCACAATAAGCATGACAAGCATCACAAGAATCAAAAGCATGAGAGACAAGAGACATAGAGTTTCCGTGGGGAAAATCCTAAGGTGAAAAACCCCACAACTTCCTCAGAGATAGAGAGAGCAATGGCTCAACCAAAGTACAACCAAAATACACTTGAGATAGTCTCCTAGAGCAGATGATCCTCCTCCTCACTAGTGCGCCACTTTCTGAGTGAGAGAAGTGTGTCTTTCCGAATGATCCAAATAGAGATCTCATGATCTCTATTTATACTTAACCTGTTTTCCCAGTGACCTTATGGGGCCATCTATCTAGATACATCCACAATATAATATATATTTTAGGGCCGACCCCACACATGGTGGTCTAATAACCCATCGGCAAGTACACACACTTGCGACACTTGTCAATCCACATGACGACACTTCCTTATAGAGGAATAACACATCTCTTATAAGGGTACAATAAATATATATAAAATACACAGATGAAATACATTCTGAAGTTACATATACATCAACACTCCCTCTTAACTAGGAAGGTATTTCTCGACACAGTTATGCTAGACAAGTCTTCTTCTCAGGATCATCGTCATCATCATCGTCACTGCTGCTGCTGTTTCAACCAATCTCTGAATCTACTCTTCATAGGAAGTTCTACAGATCCAGGCCTTTTTCATACTGGATGTAGGCCCACCACCTGCAGGTCTTCATCATCTGTGCGAATGGTCTGAGAGAGGTGGCCTCTCAGGACTAATTTTATGTGTGGATGAAATACCGAAAAGAGTATCCCAGGAACATTTATGTGCCTAAGCACGACCGGCAAGATCTCCCAGGACTGATTACATGCATCTCCTCCACAATACCTTTAAAGAGCATCCTAGGAACATTTATGTGCCGCAGCACGACCGGCAAGATCTCTAAAGAGCATCCCAGGAACATTTATGTGCCGCAGCACGACCAACAAGATCTCTAAAGAGCATCCCAGGACTTATTACGAGCATACAGCTCAACCTCTCGGATCTCCAGGACTGATTACATGTGGATAGACAAAACCTTTAAAGAGAATCCCAGGAACATTTATGTGCCGCAACACGATCGACAAGATCTCTAAAGAGCATCCCAGGACTAATTACGAGCACACAGCTCAACCTCTCGGATCTCCAGGACTGATTACATGTCTCCGTAGTAATACCTCATCCCAGGACTGATTACGAGCACACATCTCAACCTATCGGATATCTGAGGACTGATTACATACTACATAACAATACCGGAAAGAGTACCCCAGGAACATTTATGTGCCGCAACACGACTGGAAAGATCTCCCAGGACTGATTACATGCTATTTGCACAAATTGCCACATATCATATCTGACCTCCAAGTATCAACTTGATACTCATGATCCAACGGATCATCATTGCACGAGGCATCATCCTGATGCCCATGATCATACTGATCATCATCGCTTGTACCATCCTGGTACATATCATCTGGAGCAACATCCTGAAGCTCATCATCATGATCAACCTGATCATACAATGCATCCACCTAATGCACACCAAGTATCTACCTGATACATATCATCATACATTATCCACTTGATCATACAGTGTATCCACCTGATACAAATACAAATACATGATACATATCAACATACATGATCTTCCTGATCATACAATGTATCCACCTGATACAGATACATGGTCCAAGCATCCAACATGATGCATATACAAATACATACAAATGATCCAACCGATCATATCCAGCATCCAACATGATGAGTACATACATATAAATGATCGAACTGATCATATCCAGCATCAACACGATGCCTACATACATACAAATATAAATGATCCAACTGATCATATCCAGCATCAACACGATGCGTACATACATACAAATATAAATGATCCAACTGATCATATCCAGCATCCAACATGATGCATATACAGAGTAGTAACTGGAGCATCATACTGATACTCATCATCCAACGCTTACATCCACATCCATGTGAAGGATCCTCCTTCCAACATGCTTGGAATGGCTTCAACAAATGTGTCCATCACTTCTTCCTCGAAGTGTCATCGATCTGAAGAACACCAAGCCTCTCCCCGAAGTACTCGAACTTCACCCTGGCTAGTGGCTTCGTCAGCACATATGCAATCTGCTCGTCCGTCGCAATATACAGGAGCTTCACGGATCCTCTCTGCACCATATCCCTGATATAGTGATATTTGATCTCTATGTGTTTCGACCTGTCATGAAACACTGGGTTCTCAGACAACTTCACACAACTCTGGTTATCGCAGAATATACCAGTAGCATCCAATGGGAGATCAAATAACTCAAACAGTAGCTTTCGTAGCCATACTGCCTCACAACTAGCTGAATAGGATGCAACATACTTTGCCTCAGCTGTACTCAGTGATACGCAGGACTGCTTCCTGCTGAACCAAGAGATCACACTTGATCCCATACTGAAGTAGCACCCATATGTGCTCTTCCTATTTGTAGCACTGCCAGCCCAATCTGAATCAACATAACCCTATAGGTTAAACTTTTGATTTGCTTCATACTTGAGCCCATAATCCACTGTACCCTTCAGGTGCCTCAGAACATGCTTTACAACAACTAGATGAACACTCCTCGGATCCGTCAGGAACTTGCTCAATGTGTTCACTGCAAAGCAAATATCTGGTCTCGTGTTCGTCAGGTACATCAAGGACCCAATCATCTGACGATACATAGAGACATCAACGGCTCAGATGAAGCATCACATAGAAGCTTTAGATTCGATGCCATGGGTGTGGCCATGGCCTTGCAATCCATCATCCCAAATCTCTTCAGAATATCTACTGTGTACTTCCCTTGACCAAGGAAGATCCCACCTGAATTCTGCCACACCTCCATACTAGGAAATAATGCATCATTCCCAAATATTTCATATCGAACTCAGCAGCAAGCTTCCTCTTAGTATTTGCAATCAATCTGTCATCTACTAGTACAAATAAGTCATCCACATATAGGATTAGAATCACAGGATTCCCTTCCTCAACCTTGTAGTAGATGTTGGAACCCGCTTTACTCTTGGTAATGCCCAAGCTAGATAGGAACCTGTCCATCCTACCATACCAAGTTCTGGGAGCTTGCTTCAAGCCATACAAGGCTTTCTTCAATCTGCACACATATGACTCCCTGTTGTGTATTTCAAAACCGAGTGGCTGCTCCACGTATACTTCCTGTTCAACTACACCATTCAAGAAAGCAGTCTTGACATCCATCTGGTGTATTTTCCATTTCATTGCTGCAGCCAGGGCAAGTACTGTTCTGATGGAAGTATACCTGGCTACAGGTGCAAAAGTTTCTTCATAATCTATTCCCTCTTTTTGAGAGAAGCCACGAGCTACAAATCTTGCTTTGTATTTCTCTACACTGCCATCTGCAGCATGCTTGATTTTGTAGATCCATTTGGAAGTCACAACAGACTTCTCTTTAGGTCTTTGGACAACATCCCAAACATCATTCTTCATTATTGATTGGTATTCCTCAACCATGGCATCCTTCCATTCTTTCTTTTCCACTGCTTCTTCATAACTGGAAGGTTCTTTGTTCATAATGTCACAGAGTAAAGCAACATAGTTGGTATGTGATCTGGTTCTCTTCTTTGCTCTGTGTTCTTCTTCTGGAATGCCAAATCTTTCTGCATATTGAATGAGCTCTCTAGCCCATGTAGGTTTCCTCTTGTGAGAGTTATCCTCACGGGGTGGATCTACAGGTTCTTGCGGATCTTCAAACTCACAAACAACTTCTAGAATTGCTTCAGTCATGGTAGTGTCTTGAAATCTAGTTTCCTTAGGTTCTTTATAAACTTCGATAGGTGCCTTCCTTGATTTGATGAATGTTGAGTTTTCATCAAATGTTACATCCCTACTGACATCAATCTTCTTGAACCCTGGAAAGTATATTCTGTAAGCCTTCGAGCTTTCCTTGTACCCCACAAAGATACCCTTCTTTCCTGAAGGATCTAGTTTGGTCCTCTTTTCCTTTGGGACATGAGTGTATACTGGACAACCAAATATTCTGAGATGGCTGACTTCAGGTTTCTTACCAGAAAATACGTCTTCTGGTGTCTTGTTGTCCAATATCTTGTGGGGTGTTCTGTTATGCACATATACAGCTGTTCTAGCTGCTTCTGCCCATAGATGCATAGGTAGATCCTGGTCATGCAGCATTGCCCTTGCTGCTTCCATGATTATTCTGTTCTTCCTTTCTGCAACTCCATTCTGTTGTGGATTATAAGGAGTAGTCAACTCCCTCTTAATCCCTGAATCACTGCAAAGATCCTTGAAGTCACCTGAGGTGAATTCTCCACCATTGTCGGATCTGAATGTTTTGATCTTTTTGTTAGTTTGATTCTCCATCAAGGTTTTGAATTCCTTGAACTTATCAAAGACCTCATCTTTGTTTTTCAAGAAGTATACCCAAGTCTTCTTGGAGAAGTCATCAATAAATGAGACATAGTAAACATACCCACTTAGAGAACTGGATGACATAGGACCACATACATCTGAGTGGATGATTTCCAGGATATCTTTTGCCTTGCTTTCACTGCTTGGGAAAGCCTTCTTAATATTCTTACCGTTTGCACATCCTTTGCAAACACCTTCATGTTTGGTCTTGATTTCAGGAAGACCCTCTACAACCTTGCTTGCAATTGGAAGTGCCCTATAGTGCATATGAGCAAGTCTTCTATTCCAAAGTTCACTTGGCTCCATGGATTCATGCACCATGGTAGGTTCAAGTTGTCCTTTTAATTTATACAAACCTCCCTCTTGCTCTCCAATCAAAACTGCATCATCTATGGTTTTTCCCTTTGGCCACATTAGGACTTGGCCATCCACAAATGCAACCCTCATACCTTTTGTATCCAATGCAGAGATGGAGAGTAAGTTCTTCTTGAGCCCAGGTACATAAAGGACTTCTTTCATATTCAAAGATTTTCCAAAATCTAGGTTGTAGGAAGCTTCACCACTTCCTTTGATGGGATATTGATAATCATCCCCAAGTTTCACTTTATTGGGTGATTCATGTTCAGACAGATTTACAAAGGATTCATTAAACCCAGTCATGTGTTTGGAAGCCCCACTGTCAATTAACCAATCATTACAACCATGGGAGATAGTACCCGTGAGAGCAGAGATTAGAACATACTCTTCTTCACTTGATGAGTCATCATTACTATCATCACTTTCTGCCCTAGCCTTCTTCTTTGGAGGTTCGTCATCTTCGGCAGCATGAGCATGGTACCTTCTTTTGTTACCCTTCTTCTTCTTGCTGGAGTTGTTGTTGTTGTGTTTGTCCCTTTTGTTTTTGGGACATTCTGAAGCAAAGTGACCCTTCTCATTACAAGTGAAACACCTTAGATCTTTCTTCTCTTTGTGAAAATGATGAGAAGATTTATTCTTGTGATGGGATGGCTCCCTCTTGAACTTGCCCTTCTTAGTGTGAGCTGTGAGAGCTTGATCTTCATTTCCCATATTCTCTTCTCTTGCCACAAGCCTTGCTTCTTCTTGAGAACATTCCTCCCATAATCTGCTGAAGGAGATTAACTTCTTTTTGGCACAGATCCCCTAGATAAAAGAGTCCCATGACCTAGGTAGGCCATTCAAAGTAGTCATAACAATTTCACCATTCTCCACCATTTCATCTGCAGCTTCAAGTTGTTCCTTGATCTAAGAGACCTTGGAGAAATAGGATTGAATGGTTTCTCCATTCGACATCTTGACCCCTTTAAATTGATTCCGCAGGGTCATCTTCCGATTTATGTTCTTTCCTTCAAATAGCTTGGTCAAAGAGTCAAACATAGCCTTGGGTGTCTTTAGAAAAGACACATGGGGTATGAGATGGTATTTGATAGAATCAACAATGATTCTCTTTGCCTTGACCAAGTTCTTCTTATGCAATACCTTAGCCTTTTCATCCTCTGGGATAGGGATGTCTTCTTTTATATATGAGTCCAACTCATTCTCTTCCAGGATTAACCCAATCCTATACTTCCAAGCTCGGAAGTTATCAGCCCCTTCAAGCTTATCCTAAAGCTTGGTGTGGTGAGACATCTTAAAGAGTACTTCAAATGGAAATAGAAAAGATTTAGGTCTTATCACTTGAAATGCTGAAAACTGGATCTGGTCCCAGATTAGGGTTTGTCGAAAAAACCCTAAAAATTTAAAATGTGAATTTCAAATTTCTGAAAGGATAGAAAGATGCGACTTGATGAGCTGATCAACCTGGTGTATTCAGAATTTGAGATCAACAAAGCTTTACCCTTCAGATTTGCCTTTTTGTCCTCCCGGGTTCACTAGGGAGAGACCTGAATTAGGGTTTGAGTTTCCCGGAGATCTACCCAGCCAAAAATATCGATCCAAAGCTCTAAACTTCGATTTTTGCAAGGAGCTTCCAGCCATGTCTTCAGATTTCAGAAATTCCTATTTTTGAGGAAACCCTAAGTTTTAGGGCCAAATCTAAAAAATGCTTAGAATTGAATTCTGATTGGATGGATAGATTATCCTTGATGAGTAGAGTCAATCTACTATACTGCTTTTCCAAAAACTGTGGAGAGAAACCCAATAAACAAGAAACTCAAGTTTTCGTCACTGCAAAATGTCTTCTTCTCAGGTTAGCTCTGATACCATGTTAAAATTTGAGCATTAATTCACAATACTCTTGGATCTTTATTGAGAGAATAACATATACAGTATATCAATGCATAACAATCACAATAAGCATGACAAGCATCACAAGAATCAAAAGCATGAGAGACAAGAGACACAGAGTTTCCGTGGGGAAAACCCTAAGGTGAAAAACTCCACAACTTCCTCAGAGATAGAGAGAGCAATGGCTCAACCAAAGTACAACCAAAATACACTTGAGATAGTCTCCTAGAGTAGATGATCCTCCTCCTCACTCGTGCGCCACTTTCTGAGTGAGAGAAGTGTGTCTTTCCGAATGATCCCAATAGAGATCTCCTGATCTCTATTTATACTTAACCTGTTTTCCCAGTGACCTTATGGGGCCGACTTGTCTATCTAGATACATCCACAATATAATATATATTTTAGGGCCGACCCCACACATGGTGGTTTAATAACCCATCATCAAGTACACACACTTGCGACACTTGTCAATCCACATGATGACACTTCCTTATAGAGGAATAACACATCTCTTATAAGGGTACAATAAATATATATAAAATACACAGATGAAATACATTCCGAAGTTACATATACATCAACAAAAGGCATTATTATCAGACCCCTTGTTAAGCCTGCCAGATTATACAAAGTATTTCCTCCTATATCTGGATGCATCAGTATACACAATTGGCATAGTACTTGTTCAGGAGGATGACACGCTCCAAGAGCATGTCATTTATTATCTGTCGTGCGCATTTATAGCTCTTGAGATTACGTATTCCTATGTGGAGAAGTTGGCGTTAGCTGCTATCCATGCGGTATAGAGGCTACGTCACTACATCTTATTGCAAACAACCACTGTGATTGCGGAAGTCAATCCTTTTCAATATGTTCTCACTCGACGTATTATCGGTGGGAAATTCAAAAAATGTATTATAATCTTGCAGGAATTCGACTTGGTTTTTCAGTCCACGAAGTCGAAGAAGTCATTGGTTTTCGCCAAACTGATTTTTGAATTTCCGAGTGACATTGTACATGTTGAGGAAGAGTCATCATTCTTGGATGAACATATCTTTCTTATTGCATCCTCTGACCCATGGTACGGGGATATTTTGATATATCTCCAAACTTTGATGCGTCCCACCACTTTCTCTAGGGTTGAACGACGCAAACTTAAGAGTCATGAGAAAAACTATCTCATCATTTCAAACACTTTGTACAGACGTGGGATAGATTCCATCTTACATTGTTGTTTGACCTTGGAGGAAGCAGAATGAGTATTGAATGATGCTCACAGTGGAGCTTGTTGGGGTCATCTTTTTGGGGTGGAAACAACCCAGAAAATACTGTGTGGCGGTTATTTTTGGCCCACAATCTTTAAAGATTGTGTGGAAGCTATGAAACACTGTAGTCCATGTCAATTTTTCACCAGGAAAATGAGAGCACACCCAGCTCCTATTCATCCTGTGATCACAACAGGTCCCTTCACTAAGTGGGGGATTGATTTTATGAATTGCAATCTAGTTTCGGCTGGAGGCCATCATCATATCATTGTTGTCGTCGACTACTTCACCAAGTGGGCCGTGGAAATTCCTATTGTTAAAGCATATGGAGAAACAACTGCTTATTTTGTATTCAACCAGATCATTGCAAGATTTGGTATACCCAAAGAGATCGTGACTGATCACGGTCATCATTTTCAGAACAACATGATGACCGATCTATACACCATGTTAGGTTTTCGTCAGGAACATTCGTCTTCATTCTATCCACAGGTGAATGGTCAGGTCTAAGCGGTTAATAAAACTTTGAAAACAATTTTACAAAGGGCCATTAATGCCAGTCGAACCAACTCGCACATCATGCTGTACCCTTCTCTTTGGGCATATCAAGCGAATGTAAAGACTGCTGCCAAGTTCTCTCCCTTTCAACTTGTGCATGGGATAGAAGCAGTTGTTCCGATTGAGTGCAAGATCCCTTCATTGAAGTTGGTTGTCCAACTACTACCCGACACTTCAGTCTTGGAAGAAATTTTGCTGCATTTAGAACATATTGATGAGTAGCGCCGCGATGTGCTCACAACAAACGAGGTTCATAAGAATCGAGTCAAGGGCCAATACGATAAGTCTGTTAGACCTAGGGTTTTTCTCGAAGGAGACCTTGTTTTTCTCTATGACCAAGACAAGGAACCTTTAGGGACTGGCAATTTTAAGTCCATGTGGCTCAGTCCTTATATAACTTCTAAGGTTCTGAGGAAGGGTGCATACGAGTTAACAGATTATGAAGGTAATAAGATTCCAAAGCCTAGAAATGAGCTTTACTTGAAGAAGTACTATGCTTAGGATTTTGTGCTTTTTCATGTATTATAGTTGTACATTTTGTAGAGTTAGATTTACTTGTAGTTGTTGTTACGTCTTATGTGTCTACTGCTTTGTGTTTCAGATGTCGAATGAACACTTTATAGGGTTCGCTGATGGCGCTAGCCTCCACACCCGTCAGTTGGCCACAGTTGCTTGGGTTATTTACTTACCGACTGACCAACTGGTTTCTTCAGGAGGGGCTTGTTTGGGTCCCACAATGAATAATGTAGCTGAATACAACGCAGTCATAGAGTTACTCCGAGATGCTCTATTTCATGGCATTTCACATTTGGAGGTAAGGCTTGACTCGCAGCTAGTTGTGTTTCAGTTAATGGGTGTTTATCAGGTTAGATATCCTGTGTTGCTACGTCAGTTTTTGTGAGTTAGGTTATTTGAGAGACAATTTGATTACATCACATATCAACATATTCCAAGAAATTTAAATGAATTAGATGATTCATATGCAAACTACGTTTTATATTGGCATCTACATCATACACATCCATAATAATAAATTCATACATAAAGACAAGAACACATATGTAAATAACACCGATACTGTATATAAGCCGTATCAAAAAATAATATGAGTTTGAGTCATAAGTCTGTCACACTGTCATAATATAAAAGGGCTCGACGGCCTAAACAAATATACATATATATGGCCTTCTCTCTATGGATAAGAAGGGGCCTCTGTTTCCTCTGCCATCTCTTCCGCAGCCTCTCTGTAGCAGATGACCAGCCTAGCTACTTTTCTAAGGAACCTAATCCATGCCGAGGGCACACCTACAACATCCTCCTGCATAGCGAGCGACATCCGCTCGATATTGTAAGTAGGTATGTCGTGAGTCAATTGACTTATCTTCCCCTTGATATTTTCCAGCATGGCATCAACTGCACCAACTATGACTGGGAGGACGAAGGTACGAGGATGTCCCTCAGGATGCATTGGCCCTACATCTGCAAAAGACAGTTTATCTCTCAAGATCATCATAAAAACCATATATATAAAATGAAAAAATTAAATAATTTTTCAAAAACAAACTTACCCATCTCTCCCTAGGCTTATCCTGGAGGAAGAGCTAGCTCAGGATCGTTGTGGAAGTCTATGCATGCATATGGGAACTGCTCAAGAGCTGGTACCTTCCGGTCCCACCATGCCCAGAAATCATCCTCACTATAGAAAAATAAGCTCTCGACACCACCCTAGCGCAGGAAGATCTCTCCCCACCGAGCCATCAGTGGCTCACGGGGGTTAAGTGGGGGAAAATCCATCCCCAGACTAATGGCAGGCACCCTTTCAAAGAAAAAGGTGCAAAGCATGCTTCCGTACCCAAAGTTCTTCATCCTCCCGGTCTTACACCCGAAAAGTTGAAGCTTCATGTTTTCCAATAGACTTGAACACCAGTCAAACACCTTTCCCCGCAAGCATTCAGTACCCACATGCATGTAGTTTCTCGAAGCAAGATGTTGTGTAGTGCTCCCACCCATCTGGTTGAGAACACTGACAATGACTTTTAAAGGGAATCTAGCAATAGTCGAAATAAGTACTTGTTTGCTGGTCTTTTCCGTACCTCGCAGGAAGTAGGTATTGATGTAGTCTTGCACGGATAGGGCACCAACATTCCGAGAGGAACCTTTCAAATTCACCACATCTCCTCTCCGAGAGAGACCCGTGATGAAGTATATATCTTCAACTATGAGTTCCAATATCTCCCCTTGGAGATGGAACACTAATGCATTGGCATCCCAGTATTGTACAATCCTTTCGAGCAACCAGATTTGTGCCAGCATGTTGACCGTTCTACAGAATTTTAACAAATGAGAACTTCGCAATGCATGGAGGGTCAATGGATCGTCTAGAGCTCGTCGATCCATCTCTTCATGTTCCCTTTCATGCCATACAAGTACCATCCTTCCATAGAAACAATCTAACGTTGGTCATTTTTGTTTTTTCCCTAGGTTCTGCGGTGTGCGCTACTGTCTATCACAGACAGTAGCGTCCTGAACGTGACTGTTCTGCATGAAGAATAGCGCACTTTTGTCGAGTGCGCTAGTCCTTTCCAAACCACCAATGCACACGCAGAGTCACATATAAAACCCCATTAAAAATGATTTTGACCATCAAATTTGAAAAAAATTATATGTAAATGCAAGTGTAGGCTGAGATAACTTGGTGAAAGCATAAGTTGATTCGATGACCTGGTTCGATCACAACGAGCAAAGGTATTTTGAGGTTTGCTCCACACTTTCCCCTAAATCTCCAATTTGTGATATTTGATTTTTAGAAATGGAACTATTTATATAAATTGCTTTTAAATTTTTACCCACTTTTCTAAAAAGGGTATAGTTTCATTTTGTTTTTAAATATTATTTTAATTTCACTATTGTTTTCAAAATTTTGGTGGATTGAATAACTTATATATTTCAAATTATCACTATATTGTAAAGCATCGATCTATTAAAGACTTGTTTTCTTCAGCGACAGATCAATATAGGTACCATATTGTTTCAATATTTTGTCATTTAGAAAATTTTTCCCGGTTACTAACTTGGTTGTCTAGATTTTATCATCTGGCAGGTCATGAACCTACGATCCCTAAATCTGTGTAAATCATTTTAACCCCTTGTTTGAATTTTCAAAAACAAACAAGATTATCGAGCATACTTATTCTCTTCAGACTCGTTAAAGGAACTTAAGGAACATCCACTTAAGTATAAGTTTACCCCTTTTCCAAAATTTTGTGGATTAGCTACGAAAAAGGTATACTCTAGTCATCCGTGACTAGAAGAGTTCTTCTCTCATCATTTTACACTTTTCCGGGGGAGTAGACTAACTATACAAAAAATACTTTTGGAGCCTTCTTTAGGGTTTTCAGGCTCTCGAAACATGAAAACACCAACGAGCATTCACCTACTCGGGCTCGATGTGAAATCCACGAGAGGGTATATAGAGGATGGTTTAAGTTTTTCTGACTCTTTAAACAAGAAAACACCGGCGAGCACATACTAACTCGGGCTCGATACTAAAATCCATGAGTAAGTGTATGGAGGAGTGTTTAAGTTTTTCAGACTCCGTCAACAAGAAAACACCAACGAGCATAAATCGATCCAGGATCGATATTAAAATCCATGGATCAGTGTTATAGAGTATTCGTCTATCTCTTCTTTGAACTCTGTAAAAAATGAAGAAGGTCCTGAGTCTTCCTCCCATGGGTTTATTAAACTTTTTACATGGTTGGACGTATTGAGTTTTCTTTCTTGGACTCATTAAAACAACAAGAAATACATTCTTTTACCAAAAAGAATAATGGAAGAGAAGGGTATCCACATCTTTTCAGTTTCAAAGGCAGTTAAGTTAGTCATGTCCTTGAATACAACACCTATTTGAGTCCATCATTCAGTTGGGTTTCACTTTTTGACCTTTTGGTGACCTTGATCTCAGAGTTTCTTACTCCTCCGGTTGGTTATTCTTCCAATCATATGGAGAATCTGCTAATGTCTCCTACATGGCAGGTTTATAACACATCCCCCTCATGTTTAAAAGCTACCTAAGTCACTTTGTGTCGTGCTCACTGTTCAAGGATACAGCCTGTGTCGGCCATTCTGCAGTTTACTGTTGGGTGTGTTATATCTCTTCACATGGTGGCTGCGCGTACACCACGATCCCCTGTGCGGCCATTCTACAATTTACTGTTGGGTTGCTTTTTGCTTTTTTGTGATTTCGGCCCATTGTATTCTATCTAATCTCGGTAAAGGGATTAGGGTTGTAACCTAATTTTGGGTAAACGAATTAGGGTTTTAGATGCTGCAAAATACCATATATTGTATTGTAAATGGTTGAGTAAACATATAATGAAAGGAGTTGTGCGACTCTAAGTTTTGCTGGTTTTTTCTCTGTTAAGGGTTTCCAAGTGAAAATCTCTGTGTTATGCGTGTGCTATTGTGTATTTTATGTTAATGCTTCAGAATCTGTATGAGTTTTTACTACACTGTTAAGGTTTAAAACTTACATTTACCTTGACTTCATGTGTCGGCCATCCTGGTGTCAGTTTGTTTCATTTTGTATTTGTCCTACTCCAAATCAGCTCAAAATTTTGAGTGTTCCTCGTGTTGGATGATGGAGGATGCATTAAGGCCTCCCTTCTAGCAGACTTCTTCCCATCGACTTCAATTCATTATGCTCTGGGAATGAAGTTTAGAGTTTCGGTTAGTACCTTGGGGATTGCAGTCATCAATGGCAATTTCCCTTGCCGTTGAATAATGGGAATACATCAATATCTCTTATTCGACAAGTTCCTCTGGTGTTTGACTTCAAGTCCATTTATTCACACTTGTTGGAACGTACTAGGTACCTTGGGCCCCATTATCATTATTGATGGAATCCCTTGCGTTTGTTAACGGTATACATCAATGACCGGTAATCAAATAGTACCCCCCATGTTCAACTTAAGCTAATTTATTCACATGGATGGGGTTCGTACCTTGGGATGTTTTGGATGAAGACCTTGGGGCTCTAATAGCATCATTATGTTCATGTTATCACCCAAATTGTGCAAGACTAAGCCACACTCATTTTGGCTCCTCATGAGACATAGATCTAGTTTGTTGTTATGGCTATGATCTCTTATTTTTGACATGGATCCACGCTTTTATTTCAGTGGCCATGCTATATATACATCTCCCAATTATGTATTGGGGATTATGTTGTATCACACCGAACATCTATATGATGTCAAGATTGTAATTGCTCGCTGACCTTGATTCTTGTTTCAGGTACTTTTGTGACTTTGTCCTATGGTTTCTCACTCCTCCTCTGACTTGGAATTATAATGTATTTCGGCCATCGTTTCTCTCTGACCTCACACATTAGGGGGCATCTGTTATAGGTCAAATCTGCACTTCTCTGTCTGTGATCACATTGCTCCGTCGATCACACAAAAGGACACTATGGATGGAAGAGCTAGATTGACCTTGGATAAGTTATTGCTGAGATCACACTCTCTAGCTGAAAAACATATTTTTTTCTACAGTATTTACTATGTGTGCGCTACTCTTGTCACAGTGATATAGCGTTCTAAATGCTGGTCTGCTTAAGGACAATCCGTGCACAACCTCCAAAATGTTGCAAACGCTGGTTGTTAACTACAAGAGTTGCATACTGTGCTCTAGTCTACCTAAAGACAACCCACGCACATCTTAAGATGAAATGGAAAGATATATTAAGATTACGAATTGAGATTAGTTGAGGGTGGTTCTGTAACTCCCTCAACCTCCCAATTCAAACACCTCTTGAATCCAACTGCCAACCTTGTGCCATAAATACAAGAGGAGGCCATGGGAGAAGGGGAGAAGAAAGAAGAAGCTGTTGTTACGCTGGAGGAATTCTTAAGTCATTGTGAGGAGCAGGAGCCCAGGATTCGGTTGCAGAAGTGTCTAGACAGATCAGGTATATCTGTACTTATCTACATTTGTTTGACAATAAAAGGTGGAAATACCCTTCTCGTCCCAATGAAATGTGTATTTTGTTAAATGTATGATTGTAGTTGATGTTAAATTGATTTCAATTTGTCATATTTATTACAGTCAAGATATGTCGAGGAAGGTTAACTTGTTTTGCAGGTTCATCATTGTGAAAGAGTGGGCGAAAGCTAGGACCAACCATCATTAAAAAGGTACAACTTTTGTAACCCTAATCCCTTTCCATTTGTAATAATCAATGCAAAACATGAATGTATTTACTTGTTGCCCCATGTAAGTTGATAGTGTCATTTCCCCCACTATAGGTTATTATCCTGCACAACACCATTCACACACACAAAAAAATCCTGGTTATGGTTGTCACCCGCGTAGGAGCAAAAATCATGGAGGAAGAACTTGTAGCCCTCAAAACCAAAATCCAAGATCTGGATGAAAAATTCCTCATCCTCCATCTTCAACATTCAACCATAAACAATAAACAACAACCATAATCTTCTACAGCCACTGGGTTCTCTTCTTCCAACAATTTTTGTGGGTTGAAGCTTGATTTTCCTTGCTTCAATGGTAATGATCCGACTGGATGGCTACACTGGGAAAAACAATATTTCAGTCTGCATAATAATTTTGATGTCAAAAAAGTTCCACTTGCATCCTTTCATTTGGAACATGAATCCCTTCAATGGTACCGTTGGTACATGAAGGCTCATGACGAGCCAAAATGGACAGAGTTTTTCCAACTCCTTTTGCAACGATTTGTTCCTAGCGCTTTTGATGACTTCAGAGGAGCACTTACTAAACTTTGCCAAATTGGCAATGTAAGAGAGCATTAGAAAACATTTGAGAAATTGGGCAATCACACAGAAGGATTGTTTGATGAATTCTACAGAATTTGTTTTATCAGTGGTCTCAAGGATGCAATCCGATCGGAGGTTAAAATGTTCTATCCCAACACATTGATGGAAGTCCTTGGGTTGGATAAGTTGGCAGAGAACAAGATCACAACCCAACATTGCTCCAAATCTACTTTTGTTCCATTCATAAATATGATTTCAAAATGACCTCCCATCACGCCAGCTCCTCGACCAACTCCTATCAAGCATTTGTCTGAAGAAGAGATGTGGGCACGTAGAGAAAAAGGGATTTGTTATAATTGTGATGAGAAATTCACTCGGGGACATATATGTGTTGAGAAAAATATCTATCTCTTGGATGTGGATTCTCTGCCTGCCTATGAACTTGGTGAAGAAGCTCCAGATATATTAGATGATTTGTTCGACATTCAGCAATTGCCTGTTGATCCTCGTCCCAGGATGACCACCAAAATATATCTCTCCATGCTTTAGCTGGAGTCACCAACCCACAAACAATGCGGGTCAGGGGTTACTTCAAGAAGGTCCCTCTTACAATACTCATTGATTCTGTTAGCACTCATAATTTCATTGACCCTTGAATCGCCAAACAAGCTGATTGTTTTGTTCATCATTGCTCCAACTTTGAAGTCATGATTTCCAATGGGGGAACCTTACCTTGCAAGGGGAAGTGTCACAATGTACGTATGTCTATGAGATATTATAACTTGCACTTTGACATGTTTTCCTTGGACTTAGGCAGATGTGATGTGGTTTTGGATGCTCAATGGTTACACACACTTGGCCCCATCTTATGGGATTTTGCTGAAATTTGGATGAAGTTTTCAGTTAATGGGAAAAAACACACATTGACGGGCAGCCAACCAAAGCCTCTCCGTATCATTAGTTCATATCACATGGAAAATATGCTTAAGAAGAATTCACATGGTGTCATTACTCAGCTCCATTCCATTTAGATGCACTGGTGGACTCTAGGAATGGATACCTAATTAGGGTAGCTAGACCAGGAGCCTACTTTAATTATCGACCAGGGAACGTAAAAACTTCAGAGGTGCTAGCACTGTATGTTCTCTATAGGATAGTCTTTGTCGTTATGGGGGTGTTGGTAAATATATTAAAGCTTTCTCTAATCAAAAGTGAGCTGGAAAAGGATTGTGAATCTATGAATGAAAAATTCCTATGCTTCCTATGCTAAGAAGTTAAATGCTGAAAACTGTAAATCTATGCGAAGAATTTAAATGCTTAAAACTGTAAATTTAGTCTAGAAACAAAAAATACTGAAAGCTGAGATTTTAATCTAAGAGTTGAATACTAAAAATCAAGTGCTGAATATTGAAAGTCTAATCTAAAATACTTAAATACTGAAAACCAAATCTAGAATGTAAATATCAAATGTTGAGAATTAACCACTCTTATCTATTTGAATTAAATACTGAAAGTGTTGATCATTAATTAAACCAAAGAACTGAAAATAATTAAATTCTATGATCTAACTCTGATAAGGGAAATATGCATGAGCTTCCAGATCTGAATCATTGTTTTAGAATTAATATAAGAATGATGGAAAATAGAGGTCGAAATATGCCTGCGCAGAATGCATCTATATGACTACGGAATGTGTTCTACCAAACTACAGAATGAGCTTTAACCAACTATAGAAAATGTGCTGAACCAAAATGATCGCTTAACCTAAAATAAAACCATGTCATTCAAACATTACCAAAGTATTTCGTATGCGATAAGGATTAAATTGATTCATAGTATATATGAAAAATACCTGAAATGGAAAGAAGCTCCTGACCTACGTGTTGGAGGGGCCCTCCCCAACCCATATTCAGGAGTGTGGAAAACTTATAAACGCAAGCGTGAAAATAAATTCAGTCTTCTTATTAAAATAGTAACTTCATGGTTCAGTAAAAGTCTTAACAAAAACTGTTTGCAGAGTACAAAAATGCATAAACAATTGATTCTACAAAATATCAGCGGGGCCCCCTCTCTACCCGAGAGGTCCATATATATATGTCTCTAATTCTAACCTAGCCTATGATCATAAATGCTAATCCTCTTAATCAGGGATTCTCCTAGAACTTAGGGATATAAGAGCGTTGAGCCCCTCTATTATTTGCAGTCCTTGAGCTTTGACTCTCGTTGATACCTCAAGACCTTCATGCCCTATTTATTCCTGCTCATTCACATGGTTAGCACATAGAAAAATGCTTTTAACATAAAAAGAATAATCTCTAAACATCCTTATTAAATAATCAAAGTAAATACATTTTCCCACAAAATAGGTGTATTTCCTTCATCATGTCTTGTGCTTTACTGTGGCAAAAAGGCTATAGGATACCTTTAATTTGGGCTCATCATGCACCCATCAACGGTCTCCACTACTACTTTGGATCTACAACAAATTTTGGATAGATATGTAGGTGTATTTACTGAACTAGTGGTATTTCCACCTTCAAGATCCCTTTCTGGTAAGAATTTAACCGCCTCTACATATGAGAAAGAAATTATGGCTATTTTTCATGCAGTACAGAAGTGGCGGTCATACCTATTAGGGAATTATTTCTGCATCAAGACTGATCACTAGAGTCTGAAATATTTTATGGAACAATAGGTCTCCTCCTCAACACAACATAAATGGGTTAGAAAAATAATGGGTTATGACTATCAGATCACTTACAAGAAGGGTAAGTACAATATGGTGGCAGATTTTCTTTCTCACATATTTGATGACCAAGTTTCTCTTTCAACTATTTATATGCCTATTCCAAATTGGTTGCAATCTGTTCAACATGGCTATGTCAATGAGTCCTCATTATCTCAAATCATCCAATGGTTGGCCAACAACCCTTCTGTTGTACTGCATTACTCTTGGGATGGTGCTTCCTTGAGATACAAGGGTCATATGGTGCTTCCCCAGAGTAGAGATATTCAACAGGTTGTCTTCTATGAACTCCATGCTTCTCCATTGGCAGGGCACTTTAGGTTCCTCAAAATGTATGAGCGGGTACAATGTAACTTATTTTAGCAGGGAATGGAAAGGACAGTTCAACAGATGGTGGATGAATGTGATACTTTCTATCTCAATAAGGGTGAAACAACATTCCTTCTAGGATTGCTCAAAACCTTTCCCATCCCTACACGGATTTGGATAGATATTTCTATGGATTTCATTGAAGGGATCCCTAAATATGGAGGGAAGACAATGATTTTGGTTGTGGTTGATCACCTCTACAAATATAGTCATTTTTGTGCCCTTAGACATCCCTATACAACCTCCTCAGTCGCACAAATTGTCCTGGACCAGATCTTCCGTCTTCATGGAGTCCATTCTTCCATTGTCTCAGATTGTCTTGCAACTTTCACTAGTCATTTTTGGAAAGAACTGTTTCGCCACATTGGCACCAACAAACAGATGGTAAGACTGAAATTACCCACAAACAGATGGTAAGACTGAAATTACCAATAAATGTTTGGAAACTTATGTTTTTTGCTTCACTTTCGAACAACAACATCAGTGGGAAAAGTGGCTTGTTAGCGTAGATAACTGATCTAGAGGTTTCCAATGTAGACCCAGGTACTTTGCGGTTCAAGGAATCAACAAAACCCCTATTCATTGGCCCTTTCAGCAACAGATTATGAACAACTTGAGATCTCACCCGAGGCAAATCTAAGGGGGTGGTTGCGGAATCAGGTTTCCACAACCTGGTGATGTGGGTGTCAAACAAACTGACGAACAACACAACAAAGGGTTTCACTGTGAACAAGGAATTGCGTGAAGTATCCTAATTCGTGGTCGATACTTCAGCAAGCTGGAACACTTGCATAACCAGTGCATCAACGGGTTGCGCGGTATCGGGATATTACAACAACAGGACAACGCAAAGGAAAAATACGCTTCCTCTTTAACTCAACCGAACTTGCAAATCTTACTTAGACGATTGTTTCTATTCATCAATCACTTAGATTATTATCTTTAGTTCATATGCGAAATAGACGAAACATGCAACTCTGCACACTTTCAGTGTTGACTATGAGATTATTCAACAGATTAATGCATTCAAAGGCTTATAGATGCTGAACAATTAACATTCATCCCTACATATGTCACATAACATCTTATTCCCATCATTCATGCAGCGAATACAGATAAAAGCAAACAAATAAACGATAACTGTGGTGCCAATCATATACAGTAAGCAAATAGGCAAATGCAAAATACATAACATTCGCACTACACAAGATTTAACGTGGTTCACCCCCCGGATGGAGGATACGTTGACAAGAATTGTTGTTATATTGGTCTTTTAGGGAAGGGTGCAACAGTTCTTAGTCTGCGCACTCAGCTGTAGACTCTCTTCTCTCTCAGCAGGTCGCTGCGCACAAAGCTACAGAGCCTTTACAATGGATTCAAGCCCTTAAGATTTAACAATCTTCACCACCTTACAAAATGATAGTTCAACAACAACCAACACCGAAGAGTAACCCTTCCCCATACAAAATATGCCTTATTTATAGATCATGCCCGTATGTCATGTCTTTTCAATTCGTAGGAAAAAACCCTTAGGTTTACAAAACTGTCACGGTTTCCCCAAAACTTGACTTCTAGCTTCTGGTAGCGAATCTTCCATCATGGCTATAGTCCACGCATGATTTACGTCACCATCGTCCTTCCTGTCGCACGCCTTCCAACATGTCACTTTCACCGAGCCATTCTTCCTCTAATGGTCTTAGGCGACTGGTTCATGTAGTAGTTCTTTTCACGTGTGACTAGTCGCTTTCCTTCTGATTTGCTCATACCCGCCGCTTGGTACTCATCAAGCATCTTTACCAAAATTATACCTCCGATGTTCTAGCCGAAATATGTGCCACCTTCCATCCAACACTCTGCTTTTCCAGAACTCCTCCTCGCAACATTGTACTTCTGTAGCGTTGATCTCCGTAGATATTTTGACGCTGCGCTGCGCTCAATTTCGTAGCTTCCCAAAACTCTAACTTATCCAAAAAGTCTTCATCCGAAATGCGCTTAGCTCCGCAGTTCCAAAACTTGTATTGCACAAAAATGACCCCCTTGGGCCAGGCCCAACAGGCCCCTAACATTGACATCTGGCTCGTCCCCGAGCCACCTTGAACTTCTAGTTCTCCCAGCTATTCTTCATCCCGCGGAGTGAGCTTCGCAGCAAACTCATTGTATGTGACAATCAATTTTTCAATTGCTTCCTTGGTGTCCTGCTCAACTTTCCTGATAGTGTCCAACATATCAGGTGTGATTTCATTGTTGGCCTGTCCTTCCACCTGTTCCTTCCCTTCGTGTAACTCCTTTAACTTCTCCTCAATCTTTTTCGAGATTGAGTGGGCTTCTTCCAACAATGGTTGTGACTTATCTGTCACTTCGTTCTCTCTTTCCCTTAATGCCTGAACTTCTTTCTTCAAGCTCTGGACTTCCTTGTATCTTTGCATCTTTTCTCTTACCTTCAACTGTTTAACTTCCTCCTCCAACACTTCCAGTGCTGTTTACCCATCCTTCAAAGTGCTCTTGACTTGCAGCATCTCCGGGTCTTCTTCAAGGGAAGTGAATCCCTTCGATGCTTCTTCTAACAAGCTTTGGCACTTAGCCACCTCAGTGGCTATACTTTTTGCTGCAGCCTTTACTTCCTTTGCGCACAACTGTTGCTCATTTGGCGGAGTCTGCAAGTTAATCTGTGCCTCCAAGGTAGCAACCTTAGCTTCGTGCATGATCTCCATATCCCGCATCTCCTTTTTAAGATCGTTAACCAGTTCTTCGATCTTAATAATAGTATCCGCGGGGTCGGTCTATACTTCAAATTATGATATATCATCTGCGACTGCAGTGATCATGCACTCTAGTGTTTTTCGACGATCATGCTCATCCTGCAGCTCTATAGCTCTCCGTGAGCTAGATTCCTCCAATTGCTTGTTAGCTGCTTGCAGCTCGGCTTGTCCTTTCAGTGCGTCGGTAGTTCTCTCATGCATTTCTTCGACAACCTGCAAATGAAAATAATGTATACCAGGCATTGGTATATTCGCAAGATCGAGCTCCACACGCTCGACATCCTTCGTGTCCAACATTATTTATTCTGGTAATGGCATCCTTACAGTTAATGGTTCCAAATGGACAATACAGAACTTCAGAGGCACGGTTATAGGTAGTTGTGGCGTCTTCTGCTGTGAAGTTCCTCCTGTCTTCCCTTCAGACTCTGAGTCCTGCGGCAAGGGTAGTCTTTTCTGTACTTCTTCAATTTGCTGTGTAATCCCCTGCAACATGGTCAGATTCTGTTCCAAACTTTCTTGAATTTCCTTGTCCTTTTTCTCCTTATCAATCAGCAGATATTCCATCTGCTCCATGACCTTTGCGGTGATCATTACGAAATCATCATCATGAAACACTATTTCCAATTGGTCTTTACTGGCTTTCTGCTTCTTCTTTGCTCCCTTTCGCTGTGTAGGGATCTCAGCTTCCTTCCTTTTTCCTGCCTCTTTTTCTTCTATAATGGGACATGGAATAGGGTGGTCATCGCCATAGTCGCTTTGGATGTCCACAACCTCGACTCGAAATTCAGCTAGCCATTCCTTCATGATATTATCAATATCATCTTCATACATATGGTACCTTCCCGGGAACCATTAAATGTTCTTCGTCTGCGCTTTGGCTGAAATGGAAATGCATTTCTTTGCAGCATAAAAATCAACAGTGCGAATATACTTACTCATTACCTACTTCATTATGTGCGGCGTAAGCATGATGGCCTCGCGTAGCTGGTCATAATAGGTGTAGAAAACCTCAGCTGTCGCGTGCTGTCTCTATGAGTTGAAATTTACCCAAATGTTTTCATAGCGGGCTCCTCTGCAGTCATTGTTGTCAATGATTACCCCAAGGTAATCCTTCAGCTCCTTCCACCCGTAGAATGTGATCAACACTATTAACCATGTAAAATGGAAATATCCGCCATTAACCTGTGTTTCATTTAGTTCCTCCAGGAATTCATTCAGTAGGTATTGACACCAGTTGAATTGTTCGCCCTCCGCAGCTGCGGCGCCAAGTAGTACTGCGCCCGCAGATACCTCCAAAGGTCTGCATTTTTTGAGAATCTTGCTTGCTAATAGTTGTGTGAAAAACTTCATTTCTTTATCCTCTATATAATCCATCTGAAAGCCTCTCTTTCCTTTGACGACAGTATGTGTTTTCTTCATCTCTGCGGCTACCTCTTTATCTTTGCTTTTCCCTTGGAAAACCTGCTTCGGATCTTCACCCCTTTTTTTCAAGCCAGTGATTCGGTGGATAATGTAAATTGTCAGGTCGACGTTACAGTCAAGCCACAAACATCCTTGGTCGATGCGGGCCATCAGAGTTCGCACCATCACATTCAGCTCCGACGTCCTGTCAAAATGTGGGAGTCTGAGCAGATTGAGCGGTCTCGACTGGGCTACTACGAATAACCAGATTTCCGCGACCAAGGTGAGGTTGCCATTTACATCCTTCTTCAAGCACATGTATTGGTCGGGCTAGAACTGTGGGAACCTCGGATCTTTCGGCTCCTTCTACATCTGAAGCAGATCATAATCTTCCCATTTACAGTTTGGAATCTTACCCAATAAATTTTTGTCCTCCTCGACATGCATTGATATCGATGAGAGTGGTATCTCGTATTTGGCACTCTTCAGTAGTTTAATGACCGGTGCGTCCAGTCCACGCGGTGAAATATAGTCCGGGGTCATTGTCAATGTTATCTTCGCAGGATCAACCATCAACCCCTACTTGCATACAATGTGTCCCAACAGAATTCCATAGGGAACACAAAAGACGCATTTCTTCAGATTTAATGAGATTTGATGATGTCGACATCTTTCCAGCATCATTCTGAGGTTTGCGGCATGGTTCTTCAGTAAACCAAAAATAGTCCAATTGTCAATACATGATTCTAGGAACTTATGTATAAAATCTTTAAAAGTTGCAACCACAATTCTAGAAGAGATGGCGGGTGCATTCTTCAGACCAAACGGCATGATTGTGTACTAGAATGACCCCCATTTTGTGTCAAAAGTGGTCTTATGCCTATTTGTTGGATCTATTCTAATTTGATGGTATCCGGAAAATCCATCAGTGAACGAGTATGCCTCATTTCCTCCAACATTATCAAGCATTTCGTCTGTGAAAGGGTTAGGAAACGGGTCATGCATCGAAGCATCGTTCAGCTTTCTCAGATCTACATAGATCCTGATCTCACCCTTGGTCTTCTTGTCTTGGATAACCATGGGGCTTATCCATTCGAACTCTTCAACCAGCTCAATGATTCCTACATCGATCATCTTGTCGAGTTATAACTTAACTCGTTCTTTATACCGTGGGTTCAATCGATATGGCCTTTGCTTAACAGGCTTCACGCCTGGCTTAAGAGGTATTTTCATAACTGTTAAGTCTCCCAGAATGCCTTTCATCTCTGTAAATATGGTTAGAAATAATTCTTGATATTCATGTAGTATGTCTGTGACCTCCGCGACGGTGTCTTCATCCCAATAGTCTCCGATAGCTGGGAACTTCGACTCTTCACTTGTGCCAATGTTCACCTTTCTTGTGTTCACTGGGACACTCATATTGGGAATTTACAAAGGAGGTCCTTCTACCTCGCACGCTCCTTCTGACTCAGGTATGTTTATGTTGCGTGAGTCCTCCTGATCACTTTCCTCGTTATCTTCAAACTCTTCTGCAAGGTTATAACATTTAATAGCATGCTCTATCTATTCTTTCCAGTCTGGCTGTAGGCTCACAGGTACATTGTTATCTCCAAAGAATTCTGCTAATGTCATATTTTTAGCTTGGTATTCCGGTTTGAAAATTCTTTCCTTAATAATTTGCAGAGCATCATGTATGCTTGGATGTTCGTCTTCAAAACTGGAATCCTTCTGGAAGTTCGCAGTAAGGACAGACCAGTCCATTGTGCCTTTGCGCAACTCCGTATCCAGGTACCACTTTTTTGGAATCGACTCTTCCAGCGTGTGCACAAACAGATGTACCCATTCTGTCTGTGGTCTCTCTACCCAAGCTCTTGCACAGGTTTCAATGTGATCCCTTGGATTTGTCTGGCCATTATATTTTGCAAAGGTTAGTGCAACGTTTCCTGCAAATCTGATCTGCAATCTGATTCTGCACTGGTCCCATGTTGTCAGAGTCTTCTTATGCGCAACCCACCATCTAGCAGGTGTCTCACGTAGAGCCATATCTAACGCTGATAAGCGGTATTCATCTGCAATATATTCTTGAATGAATGCATAAATGTCAGTTGAACCATCATAGGTTGGAATCTGACTTACCTCTTTTCCGATCCAGCACAGCAACTTTGTGATTTGCGCACATCGTTTGGAATTTAGTTCATGCATTCGGTTCTGCCAGTTCTCCAGTCTTGCATCAGAGTCTGAGATGCAAGAGCTATCACAGCACCAATTGAGTGTGCCATCCGCAGTTGGACTAGTATAATCAACAGCATTCATTGTCATTTTGTACATTCGGTCTAAGTCTTGAACCTTGGATTCCTCTTGAATCGGTTCGATGCATCGTTCACCCTGCGAAGGGTCCAATGGTGCGATGACCCTTATATCATTGCCTTCAAATATCATTTTCATGGTCTTGAAGTTTATTATGGTGGAGTTAGTCATGGCCCAATCGATACCCAGCAACGCTGGATAAGGATGGCTATCATCCATGATTTCAATCACCTCGAAGTCTGCACGACTTTGCACTCCATCAATGTCAACAATGGTGTTAGGTAACCTTCCAAAAGGTATAAATTTATCTTGATTAGCCATTCTCAACTGTATAGCTGACCATTGCAACTTTGGTCTCCCCATCTGCTACCATGTCTGCTTGGTTAAGACATTCACTTCTGATCCGAGATCAAGAATGATCTCGTCCATGTCATAGTTTCCAATCTGTGCACTGAGCCTCATTTCCCTTCCTGTTCTCTTGTGGCTCCTAATGTTATGTACTACACCATCGATAGTCTCCGGCTCACTGTGTTGTTCGTACTGACTTAATAGCTTTTCTAACTCCGCGAGAGCATCTGGGCTCTTCAATAGCTTCATGCAGCTCTGTAGGAACTGCACAACAGAAGTGCCTGTTTCTGTTGCAGCACATGTCTGATCAAATGCCGCCGGCACATCCTATATCTGCGGTACTTCACTGCACAATGGGATTCTTGGTGAGGTAGGTGGTGGTTTCTTGAACATGTCTCGTGCCTCTTCAAATACTTCCTTATTTTTCTGCAAGTTCAAAGTGTGCTTTCCCAACAGCTTTTCTGATCCATACTGGTTCACCAGTTGTCTGCTTAGTATCAAAATTCCCAGAAGTTGAAGCTTCTGCTCCTCTATCTCTTCCTGTGGTGGCACAACTTCGCGTCACCACATTTATACTTAGATCTGCAGTCCTTCTATCTGCTGCGATCAATAGAATGTTCGGGTTCTGCGGTTCTTTCTTTCTCTTCTTCATTTATGCAGCTAATACTGGACAGAGTTCAATGACATGGTCAAATGATTTGCAATAGCTACAAGTGGTGCATTCATTGGTACAATCTTTGGATATGTGACCTGGATGGCCATAGTTATAACAGATTACCTGGTCTCGGCCCCTAACTTGTGCTAGGCCGACATTCCTTCCTCTCTCGCGGTATCCCCCTCCACGACCTCTATATCCACCCTGATCATACTGGGAATTCTCTTGTTTTGGCTAATTTTCTTCTTGGACTCTGTACATTCCAGCACCTCTCATAAGCTCCATGTCTCGTTTCCTTTCATTTATGAGCTCATATGCACGACAGTTGGATTCATCATGTCCAACTGACTTACATAAATTGCAAAATAAGTTTTTAGGTGTTCTTACGTATTTCTATATCAGGTAATAGTCTTCAGGCTGGTGTCCTCTGGTTCTACAGATTTCACAATATGGTGCCTGATTCTGATTCATTGGGCTTGGTGCTCCACTATTAAGATAATCTTGAAATAAGGGGCAATTTTCTCTGGTGTGGCCCTCTCCTTTGCACCCTGTACACAAAACCTCATGCCTCTGTTCTTTTCCATTCTTCATACCCTGAAACTCTAAAGTCAAGGTAGTCATCTCATTCTGGAGCTGCGACATTCCAGAACTAGTCTCACCGATCGGTGAAGCCTCCAAGTTCATCGCAATCTCTAAGGTCTCTGCCTAGGATACAACCTTATGTTGCATCAATGGTAGTCTAATGTGGGGCAACAGCGCAGCAATGAACCACTCCTGGTGCTGTTGCAGAGCTATATCAAAGTTCACTTGGTCCAACAATGTATTGAATTTCTGGTCAAATTCCCAGACTGTTTCAGTAGGTTTCTGCTTGATTTCTTTTAACTCTATTATGCACTGTGACTCTGATATTGGCTTCTTGAATTCTGCTAAGAGGGTGGCCTTAATTTATGCTAGGGTTCTCGATTGTGCCTAAGAATATTTCATGAACCAATGCAAGGCTCTATCTCTGAAAGTGGTGATGAGTTGCGCTCGCTTCACAACGTCATCCTAGACTTGCTTTACACTTCATATGGCTTCTCATAGAAACCAATGCTGATCAGGGTCTTCTAGACCCATTCCTTTGAATATCGGCAGTTTTATATCGTTGTCTGTTATTCTTCTTCCAGGTGGTGGAGGGTTTCGCGCAGGGCTCTGGGCTGCAAAAATAAATGCGGTACCCGGGGTGGAGATAAGGATACTAATCTGTGTAGTATTCCAAGGCTGGATATTCTTAGACGAAATAGGCTGAGTCAGAATAGTCTAGTCACCCACTGCTGCGGTGATACCAGTATTGACGTTTTACGGTGTGGGCTGTGCGATTTTCACAGCTGGCGGGTTCTGAGGTGTAATAAGCTGGTATGTGGCTGATAACGGTGCGGTCTGGCTATTAAGTTCACATGGAATTTCGGTATCTACACGGAGTCCAGGTCCTTTAGGATTCTTTTCTTTATTAAACTTATATCTCTTTCAACTTCTAAGATTATGGGTTTCTTCGTCAGACTCACTATATATACTTTCTACCATGACAAATTCAAAAATATTACTGCATTCTTAAAACACCTTTCTCAGCTAAAAGCATTTTAATGTATAGACTAAGATTGTTTAGGTACTTACCTTTGAATCCTTTGAAAACATACGCTTCAACTTGGATGTAGGATTTCAAAGTGTCTACAGCTAACTCAACCACAAATCCTTCAAGTATGCTATCAACCCAGAAGTCGACTGCTCGCGACAGTGGGTTGTCTATTGCTTTGAGTTGCTCAATGAGCTCTGGAGTCCACTCTGTAGGTACTCCTCCTTGAAAACAATTTTTCCTCTCTATGAGTCACGATATCCACGCGTGCAGATCGTTTCCAAATGTAGCCCAGAAAATATTGTGAATATCTCTCCACAAATATTTGTTTAACCACTCTACGTCCGATAGACGCGGATGTCTATTCTCTTTCTTTGTGAAATCTCTTTATGTTTTATCGTACCAGTCCTAGACCTCTTTCTTTTTGGAATGCCAATTGTTTGAACCCAATGGGAACTGACATTATTCGTCACACATTACTTTCCAAAGACACTATCGCATCACTGAGTCTTAACGTGACAACGAAACCATTTGTTGGCGTAGATAACTGATCTAGAGGTTTCCAATGTAGACGCAGGTACTTCGCGGTTCAAGGAACCAACAAAACCCCTATTCATCGGCCCTTTCGGCAACAGACTGTGAACAACCTGAGGTCTCACCCGAGGTGAAGCTAGGGGGGTGGTTGCGAAATCATGTTTCCACAACCTGGTGATGCGGGTGTCAAACAAACTGATGAGCAGTGTGGAAAAGGCTTGCGCTGTGAACAACGAACTTCTCGAAGTCCCCTTCTTTGTAGTCGATACTTTGGCAAGCTGGAACTTGCATAACCAGTGCATCAACAGACTGCGCGGTATCAGGAGATTATAACAACAAGACAATGAAATGGACAAATACGCTTCCTCTTTAACTCAACCGAACTTTCAAATCTTACTTAGACGATTCTTTGTATTCATCAATCACTTAGATTATTATCTTTAGTGCATATGCGAAATAGACGAAACATGCAACTCTGCACACTTTTGGTGTTGACTATGCGATTATTCAATAGATTAATGCATTCAAAGGCTTATATATGTTGAACAATTAACATTCATCCCTACATATGTCACTTAACATCTTATTCCCATCATTCATGCGGCGAATACATATAAAAGCAAACATATAAATGATAACTGTGGTGCCAAGCATATATAGTAAGCAAATAAGCAAATGCAAAATACATAACAGTCGCACTACATAAGATTTAACGTGGTTCACCCCATATATGGAGGCTATGTCCACAAGAACTGTTGTTATATTGGTCTTTTAGGGAGGGGTATAATAGTTCTTAGTCCGCGCACTTAGCTGCAGACTCTCTTCTCTCTCAGCAGGTCTCTGCGCACACAGTTGCAGAGCCTTTACAATGGCTTCAAGCCCTTAAGATTTAACAATCTTCAACACCTTACAAAATGAGAGTTCCACAACAACCAACACCAAATAGTAACCCTTCCCCATACAAAATATGCCTTATTTATAGATCATGCCCGTAGGTCATGTCTTTACAATTCGTAGGAAAAAACCCTTAGGTTTACAAAACTGTCACGGTTTCCCCAAAACCTGAATTCTGGATTCTGGTAGCGAATCTTCCATCGTGGATGTCGTCCATGCATGCTTTATGTTGCTATCGGCCTTCATGTCGTACACCTGCCAACAGGTCATTTTCACCGAGCCATTCTTCCTCTAATGGTCTTAGGCGATTGGTTCGTGTAGTGGTTCTTTTCACGTGTGACCAGTCGCTTTCCTTCCGATTTGCTCCTACCCGCTGCTTGGTACTCATCGAGCATCTTTACCAAATTTAGACCTCCAATGGTCTAGCCGGAATATGTGCCGCCTTCCTTCCAACACTCTGCTTTGCCGGACCTCCTCCTCGCAGTACTGTACTTCCGCAGCACTGAACTCCACAACGCTGATCTCCGCAAATCTTCCGACGCTGCGATGTGCTCAACTTCGCAGCTTCCCAAAAATATAACTTATCCAAAAAGTCTTCATCCGAACTACTCTTAGCTCCGCAGTTCCAAAACTTGTCTTGCAAAAAAATGACCCCCTTGGGCCAGGCCCAACATGGCTCCCTCTCACTGAATAGTAGTACAATACCTCATACCACACTGCATCTAAAATGAATCCATATGAAGCAGTCTATGGTCAGGCACCACCAGTTCTTCTTCCATACACCCACAATAGTTCACCAGTTCAGGAAGTTGACATGGTTCTTCGAAACCATGATCATATTCTTTGCATTTTGCAGGACAATATTCGATAAGCCAATCAACACCATTCTAAGCACACTTTTCAAGCAGGTGATATGGTTTTTCTTCATCTATAACCTTCCATGCAATCCTCCATGAAAATGAAAGGGAGTCATAAGATCGCTCCAAAGTTCTATGGGCCATACAAGGTTCTTTAGAAGATTGTTTCTGTTGCTTACAAATTGGAACTTCCTCCTTCTTCCCGCATTCATTCAGTATTTCATGTCTCTTGTCTGAAGAAAGTTATTGGCACCAATATCAGAGGAAAAACTATTTTACCAGAACTAGATAATGAAGTATCCATCCTTTTGGAGCCGGAGGCCATCCTCAATAGGCGTACTCGTCAGCTTCGTTCTTGATCTATCATAGAGGTATTAATTTAGTGGCACAAAACATAACCAAAGGATGCTACATGGGAACCACTCCTTCAAATTCAACATCAATTTCCACATCTAAAGCTTTGAGGACAAATATTTTTCAAAGGGGGAGGGGATGTTAGGAACCCGTGTCAACCCTTCTCTTTACTTTGTTAGTATATTGTTGTTGGACACATATGCTTTGTAAGTCGTCCCGTAGTATTATATGTTCCATGGTATTGATCCATATTTTGTATTAGACATAGTATTATGTGTTCCATGGTATTGATCCATAGTATTGAACGCATATGCTTTGTAAGTCGTCCCGTAGTATGATATGTTCCGTGGTATTGATCCATAGTATTGGCACATAGAATTAGTATATAAGTATGTGTTGAGGCCAATGAAGGCATCCACGATTTATTTGTATTGAGCTTGAGCAAAGGAGGTTTCCCCCTCGAAGTGGCCTGTGATCAATAAATATCTTTCGTGTTCTGCTATTTCTGATATATCGTGAATTTTAATCATTTAATTGTTGGAGGTTCCTCACACGTTCAGGTTGGTCCCTAAAAATTAGGGGGTTGGTTCCTTCTTCCAGTCAGTGTTGGAGAATCTTGGAAGTTGTTGTTTCCTATGAATGTAATCTTGTTATTATATAATAAAATCATTCTATGGCTTTCTCTCGTTTGGGATTCCACACTAAATATCTTGTGCATTGTGTATGGTTTATGTGATGATGAATGCCATTGTTAATGGTCAATGTTTACATGATATAATTAATATTTGAAATGGAAAAAGTGCTCAATATTTATTCACCCCCCTCTCAGTATTTTCAACAAATGAATCCATCAAATCTTTCGACCCCAACTTTGTAAAACTATATAACAAGATTCTTGATGCTATTCGACATTCCTAACAAGGTTTCCTTGTCCAATAATATGATTGTGATCCTAATCCTTACCGAGATCGATTGGAGAGAGGAATGTCAATTTTCTTGGTTTTGCTTTGAAAACATGTATCAATTTTGAAGAGCAGAGACAAAGGATAGGGTTTCCTATGGATCAATCTAGTTCTATGACTAACATGTTTGTTGTGCTTCAAATGATACAATAAATGCAAAATCAGGTCATTTCATTAAAGCACGGGATTAAGAATAAGTCTTAATCAACTTTCACTTATCCTTCCCACCTTCTAACTCAACTTAAGACAAAGCAATATTCTGAGTCTTTTGCATGTCATTGGTGCAAAATTTATACAATCAGGCCCATGACCCTTTGACTTGAAAAACTTTCCTTAAAGAGTGAGAAAAACGAGTAAACAAGGGTATGTTTTCTGTAGCTGAGGAACCTATTGATGAAATTTGTTCTTCCACTACCATGCCTCATTCTCAATTTAGACCCAATGCTTTTCCTGATCCTAATATTTCAACCAATAAGGAGAATTCGATTGATAAATTCATTCCCCCTTCTACCTATGAGTTGAGACCTCTTCCGCCAATCAATAAGGCCAATCATTCTAGCATCTCATTCAAATAAGCACATACATTTCCTAGTAGTTGTGATCCTTATGATGTAGCCAATTATTTAGAGGATTTGAAGGCTAGCATCAATGCTGTTTATTTCTATAGAGAGATTGAGCAATATCAAAATATGAATAGTGCTCTCACTTCCACTTTCCTATTCATACCTAATCCTAAGATGACCATCAAATATATTCATGAGGCCTTCTCTTTCAATGATGACATATTTTGATCTAATTCCAAGCACTATCCTCAAATCTCTATTAATCAAGAAGATGTCATTGCACCTTACCTTGAAGTTCCATATTTTTCTAATCCATAAAATAATTTCTTAATTGACGACATCTATAATTTGCAATGCAATATCGTTGAATATCTATGTCATCCAAAAGGGGAAAACAATTCTTATAAGGAGGTGAGTCATAATACTGAATTTTTAAACCACGATCATGTTGTCATTGATGTAGCGGGGGTTTTCACCCCTACACGTGCAAAAGGGAACCTACTAAGGGCAAGGAACCCTTAGTAGCAAGTTAAAGGGAAGTGATAAAAACTTATCTAAACATAAAAACAGTAAACAATCTGATCTAACATGTGTATGAGATAAAAAATGACTTAAAGCAACAAACAAAAAATTTTCAAAGCAATATAACAAAGAATCTTTAACTTTTTTTTGTGTTATGGGCAAGCTAGGGCTTGCAAAGAATTTACCTTGGAAACGAGGATGGTGAAGCTTTGACGGTAGTACAGTGTGCTTCGGATCTCCTTTGGTTCCGTACTCTCCTCCTCAATGCTTCGGTGGTGGCTAAAGGTTCTATCTTATGGGAGGCCAAAGCTCAAAGATGGATGGCTAAGGCTCGACAAAAAATTTAGCAGCATAAGGGTAGAGTGATTGAGGGATATGAAATGACGGGCCTCCATCCCCTTTTATAGATTTTAGGTTAGGGTTTTAGGTTTTTTGCCCTCTTTTTCCTTTTTTGATTTTCTTTTTGAGTTATTTCCCAATTATTTTGATTTTTGGGAAACTTTGACCCTCTTTTGGGGTGTTGGTATGTTTTTTGGGGGTATTGGAGGCTAGGTTGGTAGGAAATTTGGTCAACAGAAGTGTATGTCTATGGGGATGAGCTGGTGAGTACTTTTTGGTGTTAACATATTGCCCCCTGATGTGTGAGGGTAGGAGCTCATCGTATGGCCGATAGACATCATAAGTGCTGTGATTTTCTAGGGTGAGGAGCATTGTGATGGAGGAGAGCAGGAACTGGTTGGAGACTAGAACACGACGTCTATATGGACTGCAAAAAAATAAAAATACATGTCTCACTAAGGAGTATCTCAACATATGGATGAGGCGGGCATACCCATGCTCGTGTCAAGATATAAAAATAATAATGAGGCCCAAAAAAAGGGGACCTGAACAATACATGGAGAAATGATGTGTACATCATCCGTGTCTAGCGGGGACACAAATTTGTGACATACCCATGGTCTGACCATGCCTGATATGAAAAACTGGGGTATGGATATAATGGAATCCATAGTATTTCCGAACGCAGCCCGGATATCCATGGGAACATACAACTGGGTGTTTCGAATTGACTCACCAATATGCTAGAGTCGGGGGACATCCGGGGTCTTCAACTAATAACGGAAGGGATCAATACCATGCACGAATATCCACGGTGCGATTAAGGTGTTGAAGTCTAGCACGTGAGAAAAAACCATCCGGAGAGGAAATGAGGACTCCTCTCGGGATGGTCCCTAGGTACTCACCACTGGTGGTGATGAGTCCAAGGCACAAGAACCTGTGGGTCTATCCTCTAGAATAGAGTGGTTTGTGTCGACAGAGGGAGACCAACAACTACTAAGGCAATGATGTTTCCTTAATAGGAGCGTGAGGTGTACAACCAGAAGGTGATAGTACTAAAAGTGGGACTGACATGCTGGGGGTGTTTAACAAATGAGGTCGTAGAGTGGGGGGGGGACTCAAACTTCCTTTGTTCAGAGTATGATGCCATGGATGACTTGGCAGCAGATGAAACTAAAATTCAGGGACAAGGATCATAGATTAAGGGGATAGGAGTTGTGACTGCAATGGGAGAGGCTCAGGGGGACAAACAGATGAAGGATATTGGGAAAACTCTCAAGGTGACATATCACAGAATACTCTGAACAAAGGCGACCATATGGGGGAAGATGCCATGATAGTATGACGGGGTATGATCTGTTGTGCCGCCAAGCTAAGACATAGTTGGGGCCTTCTTCATGTTTTAAGGAGCTCCAAGAAGGGATAGAAGTGTGCTAAAAAAATGGTATTGTCATGTGGATTTGTACGAGCCCAGGACAGTTCATGCTCGTGAGTGATTTCACTTTTAAGGAGTCTGAAAGTGATAAGAAGACTTTGAAGTGTTGGAGAGGTACCGTCTTGTGGATTTCTACCAGCCCAGGACGATGATTGCTCGTGGTTTCTTTCACTTTTAGAGAGTCTGAAAGCATTACGAAGACTCCAAGGGGGTGCTTTTTCGTGGGTTAGTATCCAAAGCCCAAAAAGGCGTAAAAGGATGCAATGAAGAACTCTTCTCGCTGGTGTGACTAGAGTATTCCTTTTTTGTAATTAGTCTACATGGTCCAGAAAAGGGGTAAACTTATACCAGGTATACGCCCTTTCAAATAATTTTAGCGAGCATGAAAGAAAGCAAGATTGTTCGGTGATATTTTCATTGTTTTAGGACTTAGAAAAGAGCTTAACAGAAACTCCATAAGTGCCTTTTTCGTAAAGGAATTGCTCAGCTCGAAAAAGGGATAAAATTATACCGAACAAAAGTAATGGTCAATCAAGGAGGAAGCATTCAGGAAAGGGATGGGTATGGGAATCATAAACAGTGTTGGGGGGGAATGTTGTTGGGGCCTCCTTGTGGGTTGGTGAATGGTGGAAAAATAATGCAATAACTCTAGTATGGGGGGATCAGCGGGCTCATGAATGGGTCGTGAGGCAAAAATTAGCAAAAAACGATGGGCGACCGATGTGGCACGCAAATTGATGCCACAACGTGGATGGAGAAAATGTAAAAAAGGGTTTTTGGTGAGAGCAAGGAATGATCTCAAGCATTATCACGAGTGCGGAAAAATGTATCCGGAGATATAAAGAATGTCCAAAATGGACAACGACCGATGTGGCATGCAAATCGAGGCATCGAGGGCACTAAAAAATGCCTAAAGAATTTTTGGGAGAAAATGATGAATGGTCTCAACCATCATCAATCTCTCATCGAATTGAATCCAAAGGTGTCAACAGTTCAAAAAATGGAGCTCAGCACGCAAATCGAGGCAATGGAGGGCAGGCAAAAAACCTAATTTTTTTCAGAAAAAATGAAAAATGGATTCAGATATTCTCAAGTTCTCGTCGAACTAGAATCAAGGGCATCAACGGTTCGAAAAATGGACATCGGATGATCCCATTATGGCAAAAGAAGAATGATCCTGTTATTGACAGGTACAGGGTTGGAAACCTAGGTGGTGTAAGCGATGGGATAGATGAATCTGGATTTCTGCAGCTTCTCAATTTCAACTTTGACTACGAGGAGTTTAGACGGGTGAATGGGTCTTTGCTTCTGGCGGACAGGTGGTACATCAGGCCATGTTTCAATGTGGTGTTCAACAATGGTGGGGTACAGTCCGGGCATCTCAGTATAAGATCAGGCAAAGACATCACGAAACTCCTAAAAAAGATTCTTGGATTCCTCAATTTCATATTCCGTACAAGCGACACCTAATGCGATGAGGTCAGGTGTACGAGGTGTAATGGAAATATCAACCTGTATGGTAGGTGATATATTGGCCATGTTTCCTTCCTCAAAGGCATCAGGGGCGGGAATAGGGTTCTTAAACCAGTCGACCTTCTCTGGTAGAAAGTCCTTTGTTTCGATTGAAAAATGCCATAGATGTGGAGGCCTCCTTAGGAATAAAATAAGATCAATGATGCATGTCATCCCAAGGGTAATCGGGTGAAGTAAGTGTTTCGAGTATCTCCTCGTTGCTGTGAAAGTATTGTGTGGCCAAATTGGTTGGGGAGAGGTAGTGTGCAGGGGATCACATGTGTCCTCCTGATGTGGAGATCATGTAGATGGTGTTAATCTCTTCCGAGGAGGGAGGTTTAGGAGGGTGAATTGATTCAATGGTCGTGACAGACATTTCTAAATTGGATGGGACAATTTGTGGAGAACCAATCTATATTTCGGAAGGTCCGGGCAATGGTGTGAGTAGTGACCATATATTCCACATATAGCACAGGCGTGGTTAGTACGCAATGCCTTGTTGCATTGATGGGATGGGAGATTAAGTTCGACCATTGGAATGTTGGGGTCGTCGTCCAAAGTCTTCATGTGTTGTTGAAGATTGGGTAACTGTGGGCAGTTGTGGGTGGCGTGGCCTATATCGTCACACATGGAGCACTTAGGGGGTGCTCGTGGTGGCGGTTGAGGTACCGCTAGTTGTCTTTCTGGTGGGGTAATATAGTTTTGCGGGCCTCTACCCCGAGTGTTTTTAGGTGTTGGAGGGCGGGGTTTGTTGCAGATGTGGATGTCGTGCTAGAAGGGGGACAGTTGGTCATGTTCATAACTCCAGGGGATGGGCGGTTGGAAGTGTTAATAGGTTGGAATGGTTGAAGGACCACTTGTGGTGTTGGTGGAGGAGTAGGGGAGGGTAAATACCACACGGGTAGACCTAGGGTTAACCCGGGGAGGTTCAAAGTGGCCATCATAGGGGTACTTATCACTCCAGAAGGTGGGAATAAAAATGGGATCGTATGGATCGGTGTTGCCCCAACGTGACTCGGTATCGATGGTGGTTGCGGTAGTAAAGGAAGTTGCGGGTTGGGCTCTATGTGGCTGGATGAAATTGTGTAGAGATCCGATACCTCTGTTGTCAGTGGCGGAATGGATTGAAAAGTGGATGTCATGGGAGTTTCATAGTATATTCCCGGTCCGATCGAAGATGGTTGTAGAGTGGGTGTAGTCGGAGCGGGTTGTTCAACCATAGGGAGATCATTTTTCGGGGCGGCCGTAGCATTAGGGTCATAGTATGTAAGTTGCTCAACCTTGACTATCTGGCCCTCATGGGGGAACATCATAATGAAGAAAACTAACAAAGCAACTGCCTTCATGTCATACATATAGCTACGTCCGAGGAGGAGGTTGTAGTCAAGTTGTGCATTGATAACTTCGATGTCAATGAGTATGGTTTTCCCAGCTAGCTGGACTGGGACATTAGCCAAGAGGCCCTGTGGTTGCGCGGAACGACCATTGTAAGCTCGCAGGGCGGTTGTGGATGGTTGTAATGTAGGAGAGCCATGTTTTTTCCAAACAAATGTAGACACAACACAGGTGGAGGCACCTTCATCAATGATACATCGATGAATAACGAGATTTCAGACAGAAACCAAAACTTGAAATGCTAATGTAGATGGCATATGGGGCTCGGACTGGTCTAGATCGAAAGCCATCAATCGTGAGTCAGAAGGATCTATGGCCCCAATAGCGGATAATAAGGTCTTGCGTTGTGAAGGACAATTCTTCAACACCTCAAGAGTTGACATGGCAACATGGGATTGGGCAAGATCATCCAAAATATTATAGTTAGGGGCGGCGCGAGCATTAGGGTTATTGTTGATGCGCTGTAGGGGAAAACGAGGGGCTTTAGGGGCCCCATCGCTGTGTGGTGAGGGTATAAGTAGTGATTGATCTGTGGGTAGAGAATTATCAGTTGTATTTGTGGGGATAGTTTCGGGGGGAGGGCCATATTGGTTTCAATGGGTTTGGAGATTGACGTCAGTCGATGACATCATCAGGAGATGATGAGTGCCCGAATCCATCGGTTGGTTTGTATGTGCAGCGTATGTGATATGCTGTGGTGGCTGTGCAGGTCTCAGAGGGGGAACTAATGGTTGGGAATTTACCACTCCTTGTGTGGCCAAGGGATTTTGCAACACCATGGGAGGTGGATGGGGATTGGGTTGTGCAGGAGGAGCAACTTGTCCTTGGCATTGGGCATCATCTGTCCAAAGTTGACGGGCATGCTCCAAATGCGGACAATTGTGTGTGTAGTGGCCGTAGACCCCACATATGGAACAAGGATGATTTGTTCATATATTGGGATTCTTTCCCTGACGAGTTGGTCTGTCGGGGTTTTGGTTAGGTGGGGCGGCATTGTTGTTATTGGGGGGGTTTGGTTGTTGACCGTCTTGGTCTTGGGGTTGATTATTCCTACGGTTACGTCCTGTGCCTATGTTCTGGTGGCCTTGCTGGTTGCGTTGAGCAGACTGGTTTGGCTATGGGTGTTGTTGGGCATAAATTTTCCCTTGGGGGTTAAGAGGATTTTGTGGCTGAGCAGGTGGTGGGGGTGCCTGCTGAGGGTAGTAACCGCGATGTGCTTGAGCCGGTGCTGGTGGGGTCGAAGGTGGATGATAAATTGGAGGAGCTTGTGGTTGCACAAGTGGGGCTTGTAGAGGGTAGTAATCCAACTGAACTTGGGGGTGTGAATGTGTAGGCGGAGCCGGGTGGTGATAAAAAGTGGACTGTCCTGCAGGAGGATTATACGGTGGGGGTGCATGGCCATAGCACTATATGTTGATGTATATGTAACTTCGGAATGTATTTCACATATATGTATATTGTATTCCTATAGAGATGGTATTATTCCTCTATAAGGAAGTGTCGTCATTTATATTGTAAGTGTCGTAACTTATACTTGATGGGTTATTAGACCACCTTGTTTGGGGTCGGCCCTGTATAAGTCATGTGGGTCAAAGGGTTATTAGACCACCCTATTGGGGGTCGGCCCACTCAGCATTATGTTATGTGGTTAAGTTAGAGCCGACATGAGTTAGGTAAAAAGGCAAGTCAAGTCAAGTATAAATAGAGTGCGGGAGGCACTCTATTTGCTCACTCACTTCTCACACATGCTCTCAAGGAGGAGAGGCGCACTTATGGAGGAGGAGGATTGCTGCTAGGTTATGGCTATCTCTATTGGTTGGTTGTATCATTGCTCTATCTATCTTTGAGGAAGTTATTGGGGTTTTTCACCTTTATGGTTTTCCCCAAGTAAATCTTTGTGTCTCTTGTGTGCTTGCATTATTGTCTCCATGATTGATATGCTGTAGATATGCTGTACATGTTGTTCTCTCAGTTAAGATCCTAGATCAGATTGAAGTAAATTCTGAAAATTTAACATGGTATCAGAGCTAGCCTGAAAGAAGGCATGATATGGCATGTATGACACTTGTTGCACTAACGATGCTAGGGCTTGATATAGCAAAAACCAGTCATCGTAGAACTTTCGCTATAAATCCGTTTTGGCGAAG
The DNA here is from genome assembly GCA_027924585.1 of Larix kaempferi. Taxonomy (NCBI): domain Eukaryota; kingdom Viridiplantae; phylum Streptophyta; class Pinopsida; order Pinales; family Pinaceae; genus Larix; species Larix kaempferi. The sequence continues at coordinate 12,564,236 of BSBM01000493.1, read as the reverse complement.
TTTTCGGATCTGAAATTGTTACAGGACGAAGCTAAAATCTCCAGGTATCTTGTGTCCAAAGGAAAACCTCTAATTCGTTGTACTTTGTGATTTATGATCTGTACAATATAGGGTTTCTGCCTCTTCCAGATCTGAGTCAAAATCAGGTGACCTTGGGAAAAAGGTCATATCTTGGGCTAGGAAGCTCCAAATGCAATTTCGTAAAAAGTGACAGGTATTACACAGTCTGTACTATCTCAGAAAACTTTTTCAGAGGCCGAAGTTGAACCAGTGACACGTGTCACTCCGTACAAGTGCGCTCTCCTGTATTATCCCATAAACAGGTCACGTTACGACATTTGGAATAACTCTCTGTCAGAGAGTCCAATTGAGGTCAGACCTGTCAGGATGGAAAGGTAACAGGCCGAGATATCTCAGAAAACTTTTTCAGAGGTCGAAGTTAAAACAGTGACACGTGTCACGCCGTACAAGTTCGCTCTCCTGTTTTATCCCAAAACAGGTCACGTTACGACATTTGGCATAACTCTCTCTCAGAGAATCCAATTGAGGTCAGACCTGTCAGGATGGAAAGATAACAGGTCAGGCTATCTCAGGAAACTTTTTCAGACCCTGTGGATCAAAAATTTCAGAGTTACACCAGAAACAATCAGGTACATATTTCTGTCAAAACAAAATTATTTTTTGGTACCTTCATTCATGGCTTCCGGAATTTAGGGCTTTGGAGAAAGTTGGAATTTTTGTAATCGGAGACCACGGCTGGATGCTACTCATCAAAATAGAAATTTAGAGACCAATATCAGAATTTTTGGTTGGGCAGAAGGCTGGGCTTGATTAGACCCTAGTTCGGGACTTTGATCAGAAAAGTGGAAAATTAGGGCTTCTGTAAAAATGGGAATTTTTGAAATCTGTGACCACGGCTGGAAGCTCCTCAGAAAAATAGAAGCTTAGAGCTTTGGATCAAACATTTTGATTGGGAAGAAGAGTGGGCTTCATCAAACCCCAGTTCAGGGTCACGTCCAGTGAATCCAGAAGTTTCAAAGGCAAAATTGAGAAGTGAAACTTTGTAGTTTTCAAATTCTGAATATACCAGTTTGATCAGTTCATCAAGGCGCATATTCCTATCCTTTCGAAAGTTTGAAATTCAAAGTTTGAATTTTTGGGGTTTCTCTGACAAACCCATATCCAGCTCCAGGTCCAGTTCTTGCAAATCAAGTGGATTGGGTTAATCCTAGAAGAAGATGGATTGGTCACCTGCATAAGTGAAGAAGTTCCTGTTTCAGAGGGAGATGAGGCTAAGGCCTTATATAAGAAGATTACAAGCGATCTCGACAGGTATGACTCATCGAGGTATGTTTCGATATTTGTCCATGATTAAGTTTGTCTTCATGGTATTACGGTTAGTACAATTTTGATTTTTGATTTGTCGTATCACCTTAAACAAAATTATGAATGCATAATAGAAGATATTCATTGGTTAGGGTGTTGACACTTATGATTGTACTAATGCATTATGATGTTGTATGAGGTTTATGTTGTCTACTAACATGAAAGGTACACCAAGAAAGACAAATCATGTTCTGGTCCAAGAACATATGGTCATGATAACATGAGGACAAAGATTCATCCATTGTCATAGATCTCATAGAAGATCCATTTACGAGGTATGTATAACTTGGTTTTGTAATGGATAACATATGAGACATGCAGGTTACTAGCACAAGTCACTGAAGAGAAACAAAAGACATTATGCGGGTATGTTAGACATAAACTAGCTAGCATGCTAATCCAGGTATGTTTTTCCTATATCAAGCTAGAATCCTACCTTGGGTTAGGATTTTATACTATTGTTGATAATGATTATTCATGAAGTCATAGGTTTGAATAATCACGGTTGTATGCATATTATGTTTCTTACCATAATTGATGATATGACTAACCAGAAGAATCATGATGGTATAGGTTTGAATAATCACAGGTTTTATGCATTTTATATCTCTTATCTTGATTGATGATTCAACTAACTTGAAGAGTCACAGGCTTGAGTAATTACAGGTTTAGACATGTTATGTTTCTTATGATTTGACTAACCATAAGAATCCTTGAATGCTAATGCTTATTATTTCTGTTTGAAATGATCATGACTATACATGCTTGAGATTATTGTGTTTTTAATAGTATATTAATGAATGTATGATTTTATATGAGATCACAAGGATAACACAATCATGATACTAATAAGCATGCATAGGAACCAAGGATGAATATGAGTTCAAGAACAGGTAATCCAGGAAACAAAGATCAAGAGGGAGCACACTCCAATTGTTCCTGCAAAGAAAGCAAAGGAGCACACTTCAGTAGCTTCTGCAAGGAGCATATATTCAGAGGGAGTTGAACATCTTTCTACAAAGGTGTAGAAGAAGCTACTTCAGATTATGACTCCAGTATCTCCCGCAAAGAAGCAAAGACTCAGAGGGAGTCCACCCAACGAACAAACAAAGATAAGTATTTTAATTATCATTTCTTGCATATTTGTTTGTTTAAGTAAAATTGTTCAATGATGAATATGCTCATGTTCCTAGACTTAGGATATGTCTTGTGCATATTAGAATAGTTGCATTAATGAACAGTATACTACTAATACACATGGGTAAGTGGCCTATGGCACTGTACAACATTCCATTGCTACTTATCTAGAATGAAACCTCTTTGCTGACATGTTGGGAGGTGTGCACACTCTTAACAATGTTCTGGTAGAGATTGGAAGGCATCTAGAAAGTTACGGGATATGGATAAATGTTGTATTGAAGCATTGGCTAAGATAATTGCATGACTGTATGACATATTTCTTTATGTGTAAGAATTTCTTCTGAAAACTATGAGATGTTTTCTAATCATGCAATTTAACTTGTTGTGTAGGAAAGATCGTATGCCATCTCCTACAAAAGAAGAACTACAACATTTGTTCAGCAACAAATTATCTATTGAAGATATTGAAGTTCCCAGGATACGGGAAGAATGCCATGATCCGTCGATCATGAAGAACGATGTTTGGGATGCGGGTCCCAAGATGTGAAAGGAAGTTTGTTATGACTTCCAAATGGAACTATCAGATCAAGCCTGTTGCAGATGGAAGCATTGAGATGAAATAGAAGATGCACCAGATGGTTCTGAGACACATGATAGGAAATCATATATGTGCAAGATAGATTGATTACCGACACGCAGCGGAAGCTTACTACCGAGTTCGAGATGAAGAACTTGGGGATGATGCACTATTTGTTTTTGACATGGAGGTGTGGCAGAGTGCAGATAGAATCTTCCTTGGACAAGGGAAGTATGCAGTAAGAGATCCTGAAGAGGTTCAGGATGATGGACTGCAAGGCTATGGCCACACCTATGGCATTGAATCTAAAGCTTCTATGTGATGCTTCATCTGAGCCGGTTGATGTCTCCATGTACCATCAGATGATTGGGTCCTTGATGTACCTGACGAACAAAAGACCAGACATTTGCTTTGCTGTGAACACATTGAGCCAGTTCCTGATGGATCCGAGGAGTGTTCACCTGGTTGCTGTAAAGCATGTTCTGAGGTACCTGAAGGGTACAGTGGATTATGGGCTCAGGTATGAGGCGAATCAAAAGTTTAACCTGCAGGGTTATGTTGATTCAGATTGGGCTGGCAGTGCTGCAGATAGGAAGAGCACATCTGGGTGTTGCTTCAGTATGGGATCAGGTGTGATCTCTTGGTTTAGCAGGAAGCAGTCCTACGTAGCACTGAGTACAGCTGAGGCAGAGTATGTTGCAGCCTGTTCAGCTAGTTGTGAGGCAGTATGGCTACGGAAGCTACTGTCTGAGTTATTTGATCTCCCGTTGGAGGCTATTGGTATCTTCTGTGATAACCAGAGTTGTGTGAAGCTGTCCGAGAACCCAGTGTTTCATGACAGGTCGAAACACATAGAGATCAAATATCACTATATCAGGGATATGGTGCAGAGAGGAGCTGTGAAGCTCCTGTATGTTGCGACGGACGAGCAGATTGCAGATGTGCTGACGAAGCCACTAGCCAGGGTGAAGTTCGAGTATTTCAGAGAGAGGCTTGGCGTTCTTCAGATCGAGGACACTTCGAGGAAGAAGTGATGGACACATTTGCTGAAGCCATTCCAAGCATGTTGGAAGGAGGATCCTTCACATGGCTGTGGATGTAAGCGTTGGATGATGAGCATCAGGATGATGTTCTAGTTTCTGCTTGGATATGATCAGTTGGATCATTTTATGTATGTATGTACGAATCATGTGGATGCTGGATATGATCAGTTGGATCATTTTATGTATGTATGTACGCATCATGTGGATGCTGGATATGATCAGTTGGATCATTTTGTGTATGTATTTTTGTATATGCATCATGTTGGATGCGTGGACCATGTATCTGTATATGTATCAGGTGGATACATTGTATGATCAGGTAGATCATGTATGATGATATGTATCATGTATTTGTATCAGGTGGATACATTGATGATCAGGAGGATCATGTATGATGATATGTATCAGGTAGATACTTGGTATGCATCAGGTAGATGCATTGATGATCAGGAGGATCATGTATGATGATATGTATCATGTATTTGTATCAGGTGGATACATTGATGATAAGGAGGATCATGTATGATACTTGGTATGCATCAGGAAGATGCATTGATGATCAGGTGGATCATGCAGCAGGATGTTGCAGTGATGATCAGGATGATCATAGATGACGAGATTCAGGATGTTGCTCCAGATGACATGCAGCAGGATGTTGCAGTGATGATCAGGATGATCATAGATGACGAGCTTCAGGATGTTGCTCCAGATGACATGCAGCAGGACGTTGCAGTGATGATGATCAGGATGATCATGTATACATCAGGATGATGTATGGTGAGTATCAGGTTGATACTCTGTGGCCGTGGATAAGGTTGTGCAGATGAGCATGTAATTCGGTGCCCTGGGAGATTTGCAGATGGTCTTTCGAGGTTTTTCCTATGGCATGTAATTCGGTGCCCTGGGACATCTGGAAAATGCTCTTTTGAGGTTTTGCTCTGGGAGGACATGTAATTCGGTGCCCTGGGAGATCTGCAGATAGTCTTTCGAGGTTTTTCCTATGGCATGTAATTCGGTTCCCTGGGATATCTGGCAGATGCTCTTTCGAGGTTTTGTCCTATGGCATGTAATTCGGTGCCCTGGGAGATCTGCAGATAGTCTTTCGAGGTTTTTCCTATGGCATGTAATTCGGTTCCCTGGGATATCTGGCAGATGCTCTTGCGAGGTTTTGCCATGACCACATGTAATTCGGTGCCCTGGGAGATCTACAGATAGTCTTTCGAGGTTTTGCCTATGGCATGTAATTCGGTTCCCTGGGATATCTGGCAGATGCTCTTGCGAGGTTTTGTGGTGAGGTCACATGTAATTCGGTGCCCTGGGAGATCCTATAGGTAGAGCTGTGTGCTCGTAACAGCCTGGAATGCTCTTTCGAGGTTTTGTGACGCACGTAATAAGTCCTGAGGATTCCACAGTATGGCCAGTGATGATGAAGACCTGCAGGTGGTGGGCCTACATCCAGTATGAAAAAGGACTGGCTCTGTAGAACTTCCTATGACGAGTAGATTCAGAGATTGATTGAGATAGCAGCAGCAGTGACGATGATGATGACTCGATGACGATTATCTAGTGACGATGATCCAGAGAAGATGACTTGTGCTAGAAGAATTGTGCTGAGAAATACCTTCCTAGTTAAGAGGGAGTGTTGATGTATATGTAACTTCGGAATGTATTTCACATATATGTATATTGTATTCCTATAGAGATGGTATTATTCCTCTATAAGGAAGTGTCGTCATTTATATTGTAAGTGTCGTAACTTATACTTGATGGGTTATTAGACCACCTTGTTTGGGGTCGGCCCTGTATAAGTCATGTGGGTCAAAGGGTTATTAGACCACCCTATTGGGGGTCGGCCATGTGGGTCAAAGGGTTATTAGACCACCCTATTGGGGGTCGGCCCACTCAGCATTATGTTATGTGGTTAAGTTAGAGCCGACATGAGTTAGGTAAAAAGGCAAGTCAAGTCAAGTATAAATAGAGTGCGGGAGGCACTCTATTTGCTCACTCACTTCTCACACATGCTCTCAAGGAGGAGAGGCGCACTTATGGAGGAGGAGGATTGCTGCTAGGTTATGGCTATCTCTATTGGTTGGTTGTATCATTGCTCTATCTATCTCTGAGGAAGTTATTGGGGTTTTTCACCTTTATGGTTTTCCCCAAGTAAATCTTTGTGTCTCTTGTGTGCTTGCATTATTGTCTCCATGATTGATATGCTGTAGATATGCTGTACATGTTGTTCTCTCAGTTAAGATCCTAGATCAGATTGAAGTAAATTCTGAAAATTTAACACTGTAGTGGGCATGATGGTCCATGAGTATGAGGAGGTCTAATGACCGGGACGTATGATGTAGTCGCTCCAGAATGGGATGTGGCACGCGAAAGGTCGAGGCCACTAGTAGCAGGCATAACCGTGTACGGTTGGGCACGTGATGCCACATGCCCTATGATGCCATCAGCAACATGGGATGCTGCCGGCGCATCGCTCCGGGAGGAGTTGGCGCGAGGAGCGTAAGGTAAAATGGAGTATAGATAGCTATACTGGGCATAGATAAGGTCGAACTGTTGGGCTTTGAGGATAGCTTCTTCCTCATACTGGGGTCGCTCGGATGCCACATCCTTAGCGATGGTTGGTATGAGAGATTTTCGGAACCAATCTAAAAAGATACGGTCATCCAACTTGATCTTACATAAAGTACATCGTTTACGCCACTCATGGATGTGGTCCATGATGTTGGTGGCGGTATTTTGTTTGCAAGATAAGAGGATCTCCACACTAGCATCGTAACGAATGGGTAGCTGGAAGAATTGCAGGAAAGTGGAGGCAAGGGATGTAAATGTAAGGTGAGTCCCATGAGGTTGGTCTATATACGACTTAGCTGCCGCTCCAATGAGGGTTCATTGTAGTAATAAAAGGAAAATAGAGTCATCCACGATGGAGTTAGAGGAACACCATAAGTGGAAATACATGATATGATTTTGGGGGTCTTCTCCTCCCTTTCCCTCGAATTCGGGTATGTCCGACGGGAGTTTGGTGGGCATAGGAGGGCATGGAGGATCATGTCTTATAGGATCGTTAGTCAATCTAGCCAAGTTAGGAAGGTTAATACTGGCCATGAATGGAAAACTAGAAGGAAGATGTGGCAGGGGAAGTGTGTTCGTTGTGGCGGCGATGGTGTGGCCACTGCCCCCAATGTGTGGGGAAACAATATGTGCCATGGCGAAAATGGTGGGACCACTACCTCCAATGTGTGGGGAAATAGTATGGGCCATAGAGGTGATGGTGGGGCCACTTCCCCCAATGTGTGGGGCAATGGTATGTTCCATGGAGGAAATGGTGGGGATGCTGCCCCCCATGTGTGGGGAAATGGTATGGGCCATAGTAGCGCTGCCCCCAAGTATGTTACTAGTCACCGCTGGATTTGTATTAGTGACCAAAGCACTACCCACAGGGATGGATGTAGTGGCAGGAATGTTAGGCATAGGGCCTATAGATGGCATGACAGGGATGGATGTTGATGTGGTAGCTGGATGAGTGGTGGACTCTCCGCCAACCATCCCACCGAAAAAGGAATTGGATGTCATACCAGCCAAGGGGCTAGATGGAGCAGTGTATGTGTTGTATTCTAGTTCAGAATCGGATGTGGTATAAGGGGTGCCTGGATTAGATGATGAGGCTCTACGTCTATGGCGAGGAGAGCCAAATATACCGTGCTGTGGGGGTTGGCCCCATTGGCACCAGGACTATCTCTGGGACTCAATGGTGAAGATGAGGGTAATCTGGGTAAGATGTGGTGAGTGAAAGGTTAAAAAATCCTAGTGCAACCATGTGTGCACAAGGAGAGCGTAAAAAATAGGGCACTCAGGCCAACAACGATGCTCAAAACGCTTGTTGCAATAACTATTCTACAACAAACAGAGTGGCAAAAAATGGTCAGAATACCAACAGACAGGGCTCCTAATAAATGAAAAAAGGTAGACTCACTAGACTTAGGGGAGGTAAGAGAGCATGAAAATTCCTAACTAAAAAGTATGCTGGCTCCAACTAGATGTATCCTCTGCAGGGTGATGAAATCCTAGTCAATACGAAGAGACGAACCAAGTGGATAAGGATGTCCCCCTAGTGGGAGGGACACCAGGTACATAAAATCCTAGAAGAATGGCTACTAAGATACCCCATTCATGACACATGCAAAAAGGTGAATCTGTGGCTCCAGTCCTATCACCGTGTGGCCCTAAAAGGAACACCACACGTGGACAACAAGTAGGTAGCCTTCGCTGAATGAATGGATTACGGTATTCCACTCAGGCCTTTGGAACCAACCTCGCCACTTCGACCCTCCTAAGGGAGAGGCCTTTCTGATAAATTGGTCATAACCGTGCCAAAAAGTACTAGGGCATTTTGGTACCCTAGATGAAAACAACTGTGTCTCGAGTGTAACTAATAGAGGGTGTTATTTGGCTACCTATCCCCCCTGTCCTACCTAACTACAAATTTGTTCTGTGTTCCCCAAGTGGGGTTAGAGATTGGTTGAGTTAAGTAGTTTTTTTTTTTTTAAGGCTCACTTGAGTTAGGTGACAGAGTGTGTGCAATGATGATATTGGAAGCTATCTAGCAAGCAAAAAAGATGACATTTAGGTGCTAGAAATATGAAAAAATGATGGAATCAAAGTGCTTAAGAAAACCTGGATTTTTTAATTTTATTTTTAAAAACAACCAAAATAGTTAAAATCTAGAAATTAGAATGCGGCTATGGGGCCACTTTGAGCGGTGTGCAGCGTGAGTTTCGAGCCACTCTGTGCAGTGTGCATTGCACATTTCGGGCCAGTTTGTGCGGTGTGCAGCGCAGAATTAGCGCGCCGGGTAGTGCGGTGTGCAGTGGAGGTCTCGGGATGTATAGGGCGGTGCAATGTGGATAATGTGGTGCACAGTGCAGAGTGCAGCGCGGGTTTCTGTCCGGGTAGTGCGGTGCATAGTGCTGAAGGTAGTGCAGTAGCTACGGTGTGCAGCATAGAATGGGGGAAGGCGCACAATGGGTGGTTGCAGTGCGCAGGGTAGGGGGCAAGCTGCGGTTTGCAGCGCGTAGGGGGGGGGTTGGGGGGGAGAGCTACGGTTTGCAGTGCGCAGGGAGCGGGGTAAGCTGCGGTTTGCAGCGTGCATGGCAGGGGGTGTAGTGCACGGTGTGGTAGGGTTCCTGCGGTCGGGGCAGTAGAAGTGGGAGGGTGGCGAGCGACAGGGTATCGAGTGGCGCTGCTCGTGTGCAGAGCCGGGGCCGCAGGAAGGCTTGTGTGGACCGTGTGTAGAGGGTAGTGAGGTGCGGTTTGAAACCGCGTAAAAGTGATGAGATGGTGCGGTGTGCAGTGCGCATAGGGGACTGGTAGCCACGGTGTGAACCTCGCCACGATGCAGAGAAACTATGCTACGGACCGGAGAAAAGGGCTAGAGAGCCGAGCTGCAGACCACGTAAAACGGGTGAATAACCGCAGTGTGGACCGCAGTTGTGGGTAAAAAAGATGCAGTTTTATGCATGAAAAATGTTGCAAACATGTTGCAGTCGTACATAAAAACACGCAGGCCTATGACTAAACAAATAAAACCAAAAAAGATAACTTTTTAAACAAAATAAAATAAAAACTAAACTATCAGAGAAAGGTTCAGACAACAGAGTCGCCAATCTGTAGCGGGGGTTTTCACCCCTGCTCATGCAAAAGGGAACCTACTAAGGGTAAGGAACCCTTAGTAGCAGGTTAAAGGGAAGTGATCAAAACCTATCTAAACATAAAAACAGTAAACAATTTGATCTAACATGTGCATTAGATAAAAAATGACTTGAAGCAACAAACAACAAATTTTCAAAGCAATACAACAAAGAATCTTTAACTTTTTTTTGTATTATGGGAAAGCTAGGGCTTGAAAAGAATTTACCTCGGAAACGAGGTTGGTGAAGCTCTGATGGTAGTACAGTGTGCTCCGGAGCTCCTTTGGTTCTGTACTCTCCTCCTCAATGCTTCGGTGGTGGCTAAAGCTTTTATCTTATGGGAGGCCAAAGCTCAAATATGGATGGCTAAGGCTCGACACAAAATTTAGCAGCATAAGGGTAGAGTGATTGAGGGATATGAAATGAGGGGCCTCCATCCCCTTTTATATATTTTAGGTTAGGGTTTTAGCGTTTTTTAGGGTTTTTGCCCTCTTTTTCCTATTTTGATTTTCTTTTTGAGTTATTTCCCAATTATTTTGATTTTTGGGAAACTTTGACCCTCTTTTGGGGTGTTGGTATGTTTTTTGGGGGTATTGGAGGCTAGGTTGGTAGGAAATTTGGTCAACAAAAGTGTATGTCTACAGGGATGAGCCGGTGGGTACTTTTTGGTTTTAACAAATGATATTTTCAGGATTCTCTCATTGTTCCACCAGTTAATGAGAAAGATGCTCAATCCCTTCTAGTTTTGTGTGAAAACCTTATTTTTTGTGATCCTACAGTTTGATTGTGAATCTTATGATTTTTAGGGAATTCCTCTTTAGATCCTTGATGATTATTCCAATAACTTAATTCATGATGCTTGTTCCCTTGATAAAGAATTTGAATTTATGTATCTCCCCAATGAAAATAATCATATCATTATTGAAAGCAAATCCTTCTCCTAGGTTAGCTTGCAATATGTCTATGATGAATGCTTTGATTTTTCCATTGATAAAAATAATCATGATGAAATCAATGCATCCTCTATTATTGTTAATTGCAAAGAGGAAGCTAAATGCATTTTTCCATAGTTAATCAATGATGAACAATTTGTTGTTAAGAAATATAATAATGGTAAATGAATCTATTTTGATTTAAACAATATCGATTCAATTAATTTCGGTCATCTCAAATGATTTATTCCAATTAAATTTGACATGGTTAATTTCGTAGACAAGGAAACTCCCAGGTTTACTCTGAAGGATTACGTTTGGGATTCATGGGCTAGGAATTTTTTATTATTATGATAGTTCTAACTCATTTTATTTGCATCTCCTTGTATTTTATTCAAATGTTTACTAACATTTGTTTTTTGAGTATGCTTATCAAGTCTATTTTTGTTTTAGGTGTTCATGGTAGAAATCTATGTAATAAGCATGCAAGCAATAGTTGTAGTATCATTCACAATGTATTTGTATATAATAAATCACATATTGCACGATTCATATTCTTCTCCTTTTGTACAAGTAGGAATAGGTTCCATTTATTCGTAGGTCATTTTGATTCAATGCTCATGCACTTAATTTTGTTCACCACCTTAGTTTAGATGTCTTTATTTTCTTAGTTTAGCAATTTCATTTACTTATATAGTTTCATCATTTACTTTTCGTAGTTGTCCAAATACTTTCCTTTGGAATTTGACGTCTTTAAATGCAATTCGCCATTATATTCTTTCACCATTTTTTTCATTAAACTCCGGCATGATGATGATCCGTTTTTTTAATACAAGAAAGAACATGATGTGGAGAAAGTGGAGCTATTGGGATATTCCTAGAGATCATACTGGGGTATATTGAACTACTATTTTCTTACTGTTTTGGTTTCCCAGCACTTCTTTCATCCTTCTGCTTCACCCATTGTGGAATGCTAACGTCACTCATTTCACTCCCTACACTTTATAGGGATGAAAATGAGTACACGTACCTACTTCATGGTTATGTCTTTGTCTAGTTGGTCAATCGTTATCAATTCATCATGTGTCATTCTGTTTCATTTCATTTTGTTTATGAAGATGCTCAACATCAACATGATTCCACAGTGTTAGAACATAATGCCAGAGGTGAACCTATTGAAATTCATCACCATGTCATTGTGTCCCCTCTTTAATGTTCAGTGCAATATCCTCATCCTATCCATGCTTGATTTTCTCATTTACATCATCTTCTGGTCTCCATGAATCTCATGGGAAGAGTTTTCACATGCGTCATTGTAGTGCAAAAAATTCAATTTATGACAAAGCAAATCAATTTTTATTGTATAGATGGGCGTGTCATGGAGCCTTCATCATTGTGTCCATCTCATAGCACTCGTCACATCCATACTTCATTTTCCAAATTCTACATCTATTTAACCTTATTGGCACTCAAGTGAATTTTTACCATGAGCGATTCTTTTGCATATTGTCGAGCAATTTCCCATCAAAATATGTCATCAATTGATTCACAAGTTGCACTTGTTTCCATCCATTCACCTCACGTAAGCATAGAAATTAAAAAATATTCCCCAATATCATTAAATCTCTTTTCCCTATTTCTATTACCCCCACCATATATCATTCCTTGCTAACCAAAGTTATAAACCCCTAGATTAAAATATCGAATGGAAAAATACCCATTTTCCAAAATGTACCTATTTTCTTTTATCTCCCTTTTACATTAAACACCCTTTCACTATCCCACTACCCCATATCGTTATTATATTTCCCTTCCCCATTTTTCCATTGTCTTGTTTTAATTAAAACGAAAATATAATGGATATAGGGTAACTATCTTCACTGTTTCTTTTTTCCAATGGTAATGGGGAGGCGAGAGGTATAAACTGTGCTTAGGGTTTTTTTTAGGGTTAGGTGATGATGATAGGGTTTTGTGGTTGCAGAGATGACATGAAATCAACATGGGACAGTCAACAGTGGGGTCGAACTACACCCACCATAATACTAGAAAGAGAGTTTAGGAGGATATAGATACCGACTCCTCTGTTGGCGTAGGATAAGAAGGGACGAGCGGTCCCAAGGGGCCTAATTCAAGTACCAAATATAATAGGAAGATAGATAAATGCATGTCCAAAATGACTGCAATCACATGCTTGAAAAACAAATCCGAGGGCTTGAGAGCCCACATTCAATATATGAAGGACCACACCTGGATAGGTAAATTTGTTGGGATTTTCCCATCTGAAAAAGCACTGACCTAGTGGATTATTGGGATGTGGAAACCCAAAGGGCGCTATGATATGTTATTGGGTGTGAAGGGATTTTTCATGGTAATTTTCTTCAATTTGGAATATTGGAAGAGGATCATGGATGGAGGACCTTATTTATTCAAATCGACTTGGTTATTCCTCAGAGATTGGAAGGAGCGGTTAAATATGGATAAGGAAGACCTTACTGTGGCCCCGATCTAGATTCATCTTTATTCCTTGTCGACTGAGTACTATAGAGAGGAAATTTTGGAGGATGTGGGAAATTCTGGAGGATCCTTTGTGAAAGAAATAGAATAGAGGAAATCCATGAAATATATGTTATATGGAAGGATATGTGTGTATATGTACTTATCCAAGAAACTCCCAGAGGCCATTAATATTTCATGGGAACATGTGGAATGGATCCAACCCTTGGAATATGAAAATGTTCCCTTTAGGTGCAGAAGGTGCCACATACATGGAAATCTCCTTAGGGGATCCCCTTGAAAAAAACCTTGATTCCTGAGAAGAATATGGAGGTGCAAGATGACAAAGGGTTCAAAAAGGTAAATAGAAGCAAAAGACATGCAAGCCGGGGAATGGGTTCGAAGATCTTCAAAAACCCACAAACAGTGAACATATTTGAGGTCCTAAATCAAGTGGAAGGAAATTTGCAGAAGTACGAGAAAGAATTTGAGAGAGTTCAAGTGGAAAAGGATGGGAGTGGCAAGGAAGCTAGATCGGAAATTTTGAAATATCGGGAAGATATAGAGGACAAAAATATGGAGGTTGAATGCTTAGAGGATCTCGATATAGTAGAGCTAGATTTCGATGAGATAGAGAAGGCATGCACCGATTTGGATATGGTTTATATACCATCTCATTAAGTCTTCCTTGCAAGAGAAGTGATTCTTAAGACTTCTACTTATAAACATCTAGGGTTGATCTCAAAATCCTTAAAGGATAATGAAGGTAAAACACCTATTTCATGAAATTTGGACTTATTAGGAAAAGTTTGGACTAAAAAAAATCTTAATTTAAAATTTGAAAGTGTTAATATCAACCTTTCTAAAGTGCAAAATTAGGTTCTAAAAGTGGCAATATTGGCTTTGAAAAATGTTTTTTTTTTTTCTTTTCGAATAATGTCTTTTTTCACTACTTATGAACCCTAAAATTGCAGTTTTTTATTATGAAACTATGAATTTCAATTCAAAAAGTGTGAATTTCAAAGAAAAAAATGGAAATTTTTATTTGAAAAGTGCAATTTTCATTTTGAAATGTGCAATCTTTTAAGGTTAAAAGTGCAATTTCTATAATGTTTAGTCCTTGTTTGAATAGTGAGTTTATCAGTTCTTGTTTCTTTTTGATACAGTATCAAGAATATCTAGGATTTTAGGTTTCCATGGTTTGCAGTGTTTGAAAAGGTATTCAGATGATCCACGGTTGTCATTTTCGTTGTCGACATTTCGAATCCCAAGCTGGATTCATCATCAGGACATAATATGTTGTAAAAAGTTGCTCACCTGCGTATAAATAGTTAGGGATGCCTTCTCATCTTTACATCTTTTCGTCTTCTAAATCTTTTCATCTTTTCGTCTTCTTCATCTTTTCATCTTCTTCATCTTTTCATCTTCAACAACGATGTTTCATCTTCAGCACCAAAGTACTAAAAATTCATTCATAAATGTAAACCATTCATGCTTGAGACCCTAATTCTAGAAAGATCATCCTTAATTAATTAATTAATAATAATCAAACAAAATTAATAATAATCATTAAAATAAAGATTATTAAAAGACCTTTACTAGTGAAATAATACAACCATATAATAATAAAGGTCTAAAATACGAATAAAAATAAATTCAAAATAAAATGTCTCATTGATCGTTAATTAATAATTGATTATTAATAAAAGGTATCACTTCTAGAAAGATATGACAAGTGTAAATAATCATCAAATTATCCTTAATAATTAAAATATTAACACATTTAAAAGATAATCAAGAAAAAATATTATTAAAATCATTAAAAAGTATAATCTAAGGATAATCAAACGACCTTTACAATAGGAAAAATATAAAACTATATAGTATTAATTATTTCTCTAAAGGTTTCAAAATCAACATGTCTCATTAATAATCAATTATTAATAATAATGGTCCTTATATAAACAATGAATAATTGATGAATGACAAGTGTAAATAATCATCAAAATTATCCTTAATAATTAAAAATTAACAAATTTAAAAATAATCAAGAAAATTTTTATTATTAAAAATCATTAAAAAGTATAATCCAAGGACTGTTCGTGTGGTAGGAGCTATATAGGGGAGACAGGTCAATCTTTTCAAACTAGATTGAAAGAGCATGGAGCGGACATAAGAAGAGAGAGGAAAAACACCTCCGCACTCGCAGAGCATTCCCTAAAAACAAAACACCAGGTCTGCCTAGAAAACACGGAGTTGCTCGTGGTGGAGGACCACTACTACAAACGAAGGGTGAGAGAGGCCTTGGAAATCATAAAGCACCCGAACAACCTAAATAGAGACGGGGGACTTGAAATAAGCGAGAGATGGCTACCTCTGGTAAACAAGGAAGGTAATGGATAAAATCAGGTATGTTTCTATAACTATCACATTCTTTGGTCAGTATCACTAGCCTCCGACTCGTCTTTTCCATTTCATCTATGAGTTTTCTTTTTGGTATAAGGACTATCATTAATTTTTCATTCATTGTTTATATAAGGACCATTAATAATTATTAACTATTAATAATTGATTATTAATGAGACATGTTGATTTTGAGACCTTTAGAGAAATAAATACTATATAGCTTTATTTTTCCTATTGTAAAGGTCATTTAATAAATACTATATAGCTTTATGTCTTGTATATTGCTGGTCATCTATATTGAGGAAGCTTTGCTGGGTTTTATACCCCATGAGGGTTTCCCAGGATAAATCTGTGTCTCTTGTGTTTATGCTGTGCTTGTTGTTTCTTCAGTGATCCTGCATATGCTATTATTGTGAAATGGAATGTAATGCTGCTATTTTCTGTCATAGCATATTAAATATTAACATGGTATCAGAGCTAACCTGAAGGAAGGCAATGTATGGCACTTACGACACTTGCTTCACTTGCGACAATTTGAAGGTTTGGGTTTTACATAGCAAAAACCAGTCATCATGGAACTTTAGCTATAAATCCATTTATGAAAAGGTTCAGGATGTGAAAATTTTACAGGTCGTAGATAACATCCCCAGGTACCTTGTGTCCAAAGGGCACCCTTAGATTCGTTGTACTTTGTGATTTATGATCAGTACAAGTTTGGGTTTCGGCTTCTTCCAGATCTCAGTCAAAATCAGGTGACCTTGGGAAAAAGGTCATAACTTGGGATAGGAAGCTCCAAATGAAATTTCGTAAAAAGTAACAGGTAGTACACAGACTGTACTATATCAAGAAACTTTTTCAGAGGCCGAAGTTGAACCATTGACACGTGGCACGTAGTACAAGTTTGCTCTCCTGTTTTATCCCATAAACAGGTCACGTTGCGACACTTGGAATAACTCTCTCTCAGAAAATTCAATTGAGGTTAGACCTATTGGGATGGAAAGATGACAGGTTAGGCTATCACAGAAAAATTTTTCAGACCCTGTGGAGCGAAACGTTCAGAGTTACAGCAGAAACCATCAAGTACATATTTATGTCAAAACATAATTATTTTTGGAGCACCTCCATTCATGGCTTCCAGAATTTAGGGTTTCGGAGAAAGTTAGAATTTTGGGAATCGGAATCCACGGCTGAATGCTACTCAGGAAAATCGAAATTTAGAGTCCAAGATTAAATTTTTTGGTTGGGTAGAAGACTAGGCTTGATCAAACCCCAGTTCGGGATTTTGATCGGAAAGATGGAAAATTAGGGCTTCAGCAAAAGTTGGAATTTTTGAAGTCTGTAACCATGGCTGGAATCTCCTCAGAAAAATAAGAGTTTAGAGCCTTGGATCGAACCTTTTGATTGGGCAAATGGGTGGGCTTCATCAAACCCTAGTTCAGGATCCTGTCCAGAAGATCTAGAAGTTTCGAACGCAAATTTTGAGGGGTCAAATTTTGGAAATTTCAAAATTGAAGTATGCTAGTTTGATCAGCTCAGGAAGACACATCCTTCCATCCATTCAAAAGTGTGAAAGTTAAAGATTGAATTTTTAGGGTTTCTCTAGCAAACTCTAATGAAGCTCCAGATCAAGTTTCAGGGGGAGTTGAGGCTAAAACCTTACATAAGAAGACTACAAATAAGTCTGGACAGGTATGACTTAAGGAGGTTCAGGTATGTCTTGAAATTTGATTCCTGATTAAGTTCATAATGTGTTTGTCTTCATATTATTTATTAGTACAATCTTGATTAATGTTAGAATTGTCTTATCACCCTAGTAACAGTATGAATGCATGTGAATGATCGAAGACATTCATTGATTGTACTAATGCATTATGGTGTTGTATGAGGTTGATGTTGTCTGCTAACAAGATACAGGTACATCAAAAAAGACAAATCAAGTTCCTTAAACATGACAACATGAAGACAAAGACTCATCCATAATCTTTGTTCTACTTACAAGGTATGTATTACTTTGTTATATTATGCTTAATCTATGAGATATGCAGGTTCTAGCATAGGATATCTAAATCATTGAAGAGAACAAAGAAGATGTTGTTTAGGTATGTTAGACATAACTAAGCAGGTATACTAATCCAGGTATGTTTTCCTATGTCAAGTTAGAATCTTACCTTGTGTTAGGATACCTTATATAAGTATACTTGGTATGATTGGTTATGCTTATTCATAAAGTTAGTAATCAAGGGTTTATGCATATTATGTCTCTTACCTTGATGATTTAACTAACCAGAAGAGTACTATGATCAAACAAGAATATACATGAGTAAAAGAAGACTTCCTTGAAACCCTGAATACTGATGATCATGACTATACATATTCAAGATTATTTAGAATTATAATGTTTTTGATAATATTTCTGTCACGTCCCCTCCCATCATACCAGCATGATCGAGAGGACGTGGTGCTAAAACCGGGCAATTAGCCCCCTTTTTCTTCTAACTCAGCATTCACACAGTATAAAAATTCATATGGAAATGTAAAATTATAAGAAAACACAACGGAATTAAATTCATTAGCACATCCATAATACATTCAAGATATTCATCAAATAACAATTGCAAGATTAACACAGGAGAATACTTATCTTGACAAAGTAGTCCCAAGCAACTGGCTATGCAACTGCAACGTTCCACCCAACCATAGGCCAGTTGTGCTTATCAACCTCTTGATACAACTGCCACCCCTGAGCTGGGCATGATCTCTACAAGGAACCAGGGAACAACAGACTCACGCATAGCCAAGCATACACCAAGATGAGCCAAGCCAATCTGCAATTGGGTTTATTAGGCTGCTAGGACATGGAAGGGAAGAATTGCTAAGCTAGTATGCTCAACCACAGAGCTATGGATACCCCTCCCAGATCTATTCAGCTTGGCACTCACAATGCCTACACACTCAACACAAGGAAGTATTCTCTTCATTTCCACACAGTCCCTCAAGCCCTACCTTCCTTTCTAGTGCTCTCAGGGTGTGCATAGAAAAGTAGCCAAAGCCCTCTTGATATTCTTGAGAGGTTACTCCCTCTACTAGGTTTATCAAGCCAATTCTGTCCACTACCAGTCCAAGGTTCTTGCTCACAGGTTCAAAACAAACAAGGATGCACATAACAACAAAACTACACTTGCTGAGCGTGAGAAAAACGTTTCAACGGTGGGATGCATGAGGTGGGGTTTCCTGAGCTTCAGAAAAATGTGGGTAGATCCAAAACGTATTGGCAACTAGGAAAATTCGACTAGGAGAGCAAACCCATTCCAGAAAAATGCCCCCAGGGCAAAAACGACCTCTCCCTCAGTCCCAAATCGCGTCCCTCCTTCCCCAGCTGCTGCACACTACCAAAAATGAGTTCCTGGGCATGGAAAATGCAGGGTTATGGTGAAAAACGTGAGGATAAATTCCAGTGAGCTCAGTCTGCGTGAGAGATGAAAGACTAATTGTTCAGAATGGATTTTGGGCACCATTTCGTGGGTGTTTTCTTGCCCAAGGAGACAAAACACGATTTCCCAAGTTGATGGATTGCCCATACCCAAAATTGGCTGCCATACCTCTTCATTCCCAAGGCATTAACTGCCTCAACCAATTCTTGGAAGAATTAAATGATTGGGTCCATAACCCAAAATGGGTAGTTGGTGGTTTATGGGTTTTCTCATTGACACATGGATTAACACCATTGGCTCAAGGGTTTGAATAATTTTACTCCCTATTCCTTGTAGAATCATGCCCCCATCTCTTTGTTGCATTGCATAGCTAGTTGTGGGTATTTTTCATTAAAATTCGTATTTACATGATGTCTTATTTACATCGTGCCCACCTAGCACAAGAACCATAGACATCTATTTCTTTAATTGTCGATACATAAAACGCTAAATCAATGGTGGGGCCTTGGCCTTGAGATCCTCACCATGATTAAGTAACAATATTTACATCATTTACGATTTAATACAAAGGGGGTCAAAATGGCGACGTGACAATTGAGAATATACTAATGAATGTATGCTTGTGTATGAGATCATGAGGATGACACTAATGCACACTTGAGCATGCACAGTGGTACATAATGAATAGAAGTTCAAAAGACATATAGAAGATCAAGTGGGAGGCAACCACACAAACATAAAAGATAAGTATTTAAGTTGTTATTTGAAATAGTAAATGATATTGTCTGTAATAGGTTGTATGCATATTTGTATTCCTATAATATATCATGTTGAGTGTAAACATTCATAGAGCATTGAAACAGTATACTACTAATATGCATATGATTGGTAAGTTGGACAAACATTCCATTGTTGCTTGTCTAGAATGAAACCTCTTTGCTGACATGTTGAGAGCTGTGCACACTCTTGATAGTATGTTCTGGTAGAGATGGAAGACATCTAGATAGCCACTGTATGCATACAAGATATGGAAAAGTGTTGTGCCAAAGTATTGGTCAAGATAGTTGCATAACTATGTAAATGATATATGTATGCATAATAGGTTATCATGATTTCATGATTATGAAGCATTACTAATCATGTACTTAATTTTTGATTTGTAGGAAAGATCATGAAGAATGATGAACACTGAACAAGTGATGGATGTTCAACAAGAAGGTTTACAAATCAAACAAAATATAGAAGGCTCGTGGCTAGAAGATTCTCTTAGAAAGAATAAGAGAATCATGAAGGGATGTTTGCTCCAAGTGGCTAGATAAGACCATTCTCTTAATGGTGTAATTAAAGAAGAAGTGTGAATTATGTTCTGTATGGGTACCCAGGATCGATAGTCAATTGATGAGCTTAATGATCATCATGGGCGATGTGGATCACAACCTTTGCTACAACGTTGAGTATGGTTTCCATACACAGATGAACTGGATGCAAGAAGGAACTCACCTTAGAGTTCGAATGATGTTGAGGCTTATATCAGTAGACCCATCTGATGAGAGATGGCACAAATAGATGGCCGCAGAAATGAAAATGAAAGGTCTCATATTGATGCATTACTTCCTAGGTATGGAAGTATGGCAAGGATCAGAAGGAATCTTTCTCAACCAGGGAAATTATGCCGAGAAATATTAAAAGGACTTGAGGTGTTGGAATGGCCACTCTTATGGATTCCAACTTGAAGCTGTTAGGGGATGACTCATCAGAGTTAGTGGATATAACTCTATACAGTCAAATTATTGGGTCATTGATGTATCTAACATATACTAGGTTAGATATATGCTTTGCTGAGAACACCTTGAGTCAGTATCTAGTGGAAACTAGATGTGTTCACCTGATATTTTCTAAGCATGTGATGAGGCACCTAAAGGATACAATAGACTTTGATCTATGCTATCTTGGAGATCATGACTTCAGATGGCTACTCAGATGTTGATTGGGCAGAAAGTGTATCAGACAGGAAGAATACATCGAGAGGATGTTATTGTCTGGGATCAGCCATGATCTCGTGGTTTAGCAGGAAACAATCTAGTGTGGCTCTTAGCACAAGCGGAATATATGGCTGCTTGCTCTGCTAGTTGTGAAGAAGTTTGGCTTCAGGATTGTTTGACTTAGAGATAGAACCAACTGTGAACATATGTGATAAATAGAGTTGTATGAAGATGACAAAGAATATAGTGTTCCATGATAAGTCAAAGAACATAGGGATCTAATAAGATATGATGCAGAAGGAACTATAAAGTTTGAATATGTAACAGGTTACCGAAGTACTAACCAAACCTCTACCTCAAGTGAACAAGTTACCAACATACTAACCAAACCTCTACCTCAAGAAAAGTTTGAGTATCTCCGAGACAAGCTTGGAAGGACCCTCCTCGAAAGGGGGAGTGATGTGGTCATTGATGATGAGATTGCCTCATCGACAGCAAGGTCAATGATGTGGATACTTGTTTACCACACTTGGATACTTAGATCATTTAGACTTAGGACTCTTATACTTAGAATATTTTTTACTTGCTTTTACTTTGATGATTGATGTATCAATGATGATACATGTTTTGTCGATGTATCGATGAGGATACATGTTTTGTTGATGTATCGATGAGGATACATGTGTTGTTGATGTATCGATGAGGATACATGTTTTGTTGATGTATCGATGAGGATACATGTTTTGTTGATGTATTGATGAGGATACATGTGTTGTTGATGTATCGATGAGGATACATGTTTTGTTGATGTATCGATGAGGATACATGTTTTGTTAATGTATCGATGAGGATACATGTTTTGATGATATCTGTATTGATAAGGATACAGGTGGGGATTGTATCATCCTCGGACTTCGGTCCCTTGAATTGATCCGTAGACGTATGGTCTCCGAGAATGAAGTCCTTAGTGGATAGGTGGGGATTGTATCATCCTCGGACTTCGGTCCCTTGAATTGATCCGTAGACGTATGGTCTCCGAGAATGAAGTCCTTAGTGGACAGGTGGGGATTGTATCATCCTCGGACTTCGGTACCTTGAATTGATCCGTAGACGTATGGTCTCTGAGAATGAAGTCCTTAGTGGACAGGTAGGGGATTGTATCATCCTCGGACTTCGGTCCCTTGAATTGATCCGTAGACATATGGTCTCCGAGAATGAAGTCCTTAGTGGATAGGTGGGGATTGTATCATCCTCGGACTTTGGTCCCTTGAATTGATCCGTAGACATATGGTCTCCAAGAATGAATTCCTTAGTGGATAGGTGGGGATTGTATCATCCTCGGACTTCGGTCCCTTGAATTGATCCATAGAGGTATGGTCTCTGAGAATGAAGTCCTTAGTGGACAGGTGGGGATTGTATCATCCTAGGACTTTGGTCCCTTGAATTGATCCGTAGACGTATGGTCTTCGAGAATGAAGTCCTTAATGGACAGGTGGGGATTGTATCATCCCCGAACATCAGTCCCTTGAATTGATCCGTAGACGTATGGTATCCATGAATGAAGTCCTTAGTGGACTAATGGGGATTGCATCATCCCGGAACCACTAGTTCAAAATGTACATGATGGGGATTGCATCATCCCAGAACCACTAGTTCAAAGTGTACGTGATGGGGATTGCATCATCCTGGAACCACTAGTTCAAAATGTACTTGATGGGGATTGTATCATCCCCGGACTTCAGTCCCTGAATTGATCCGTAGATAGATGTCTCCGAGAAGTGGTCCCTAGTGGACGAGAGGGGATTGTATCATCCCTGGACTTTAGTCCCTGAATTGATCCGTAGACATATGTCTCCGAGAAAGTGGTCCTTAGATTTTGTCTAAGTTGACGAGTGGACTGTATCGTCCCTAGACATGTTATGGTGTCTTAAATGAATCATGTGTTTTGTAGAGTATGCTGTTATTGAGGATACTTGTATTGATGTGGATACTTGTATTGATATTGATGATGTGTATACTTGTATTGGTGTGGATACTTGTATTGATGATGTGTATACTTGTATTGGTGTGGATACTTGTATTGATGATGTGTATACTTGTATTGGTGTGGATACTTGTATTGGTGATGTGTATACTTGTATTGGTGTGGATACTTGTATTGATGATTTGTATACTTGTATTGGTGTGGATACTTGTATTGATGATATACTTGTATTGGTATGGATACTTGTATTGATGATGTGTATACTTGTATTAGTGTGGATACTTGTATTGACCATGCTGCTGATCGTGATGGTCTAGATGACGATGATGTTGACCGTGATGATCTAGATGACGATGCTACTGATCATGATGATACATATGACGATGCTGCTGATCGTGATGGTCTAGATGACGATGATGTTGATCGCGATGATCTAGATGACGATGCTGCCGATCGTGATGATACAGATGACGATACTGTTGATCGTGATGATCTAGATGATGATGCTGCAGATCGTGATGATCATATGATGACGATGCTGATAATCGTGTGACGACGATGATGATGATCGTGAGGATCCAGATGATGATATTGTTGTAGTTGTTCAAGTGCTACAGAAGATAAAGACTCATTACTGAAGATGTTGATGTTCCAGTATTGAAGATGTTCCAGTAACTGCTTGAGTTACTGATGATGTTGAGAAAGCTTCCAATGATTTATAGATGTATCATATATGACGTTGATGACTCCTTGCTCGTGCAGATGCTATTATAATATCCTTCTCGTTAAGGGGGAGTGTTGAGATATTGTTACTTCAAAGAATATTATATTTGTACTTTATTATTTCGGAGATGATTCATTCCTCCGCGAAGATCTTATTGTATATCCGGAGATGTTTATTCCTCCGTCGGAATGTGGTAACTTGGGTTATTAGACTTCCCTAGTGGGGGTCGGCCCTGTATGTGTTATGTGGGTCAAAGGGTTATTAGACCACCCTAGAGGGGTCGGCCTAGTCTGTTGTAGTGGGGTATTTAACCCATTGGTTAAATACGGGCCTACATGATTTGTGTAAAAGACAAGTCGGAGTAGTGTATAAATAGAGGAGGTGTATTCCTCATTTTACACACACTCACTCACTTGAGAGTAGTGCACTTGTGGAGGAGAGGTCTGCTATGGTGGAGGAGGAGATCATGTCTTTGGTTTGCATCTTTGTATATTGCTGGTCATCTATATTGAGGAAGCTTTGCTGGGTTTTCTACCCCATGAGGGTTTCCCAGGATAAATCTGTGTCTCTTGTGTTTATGCTGTGCTTGTTGTTTATTTAGTGATCCTGCATATGCTATTATTGTGAAATGGAATGTAATGCTGCTATTTTCTGTCATAGCATATTAAATATTAACATGGTTCTCCAGTCCTCCCCTTCCACCATGCTTGGCTCTGCCAACTTGTCGACATTGCAGTCTGACATAATGTCAAACTTACCGTGACTCCTCGACAACTTGTCTCCTACCAACTTTCTCTTTCTCGACTCATTCACTTCGACAAGTCAAGCTGCTTCTTGCACCAGCGGTCATCAGCACTCCCTCTGGTCAGATGCCCTTCGTCGATAAACTTTGACTGATCTTCATAGCCCCCGATGCTCCTGCATCAGACTCCCCAAGTGAAAAATAACTCGACTACTCCGTCAGTCTCCTCAACTCTTCTTTGGAAATCCATGGTTCCTCCTGCAACTCATCATCTTTCCATCACACCAAGTATTCCTTCCTTTGTGAACTGCGCGTACGCCCGACTTCGCGTTCCTCTATCAATTCTGTGATCTCTTCCTTGTGTCGATATGGAATTTGCGCTGCCCAGTCGATGTTTGACACTTCTGCGCTTCCGCTGCTTGAACCTTCTTCAAATTTGTACAGATCTGAGACATTGAACATTGGTGAGATGCTTAATTGATTCGGCAGCTCCAACACATAAGCGTTGTTCAAAATTTTCTTCAGAATCTTACATGGCCCTATCTTCTTCAGCTTCAGCTTGTTATATGTTCCTGTCGGAAATGTCTCCTTCTGTAAATGTGCATAAACTAAGTCTCCCTCGCTAAATGACTGTAGTCTCTTCATCCTATCAGCTCTCAACTTGTATGCCGCGTTACTATTTTCTATGTGCTTTTGCACATGTTCATGCACTCCATACATATGCTCTGCGAACAATTCTGCATCCATGCTTTTCCTGACTTCTGTCAGCAACTCGACCAAATCCACCACTCCATGTGGGCTTCTTCCTTGAACAATCTGGAATGGGCTCAACCCTGTCGATCGATTCACAGAATTGTTGTATGTGAACTCTGCTTGTGCCAATATGTTCTCCCACTGCTTGGGTCTGTCGGCCGTCAAACATCTCAGAAGGTTTCCCAAACTTTTGTTCACCACCTTGGGCTATCCGTCTGTTTTCGGATGATATGCCGATCTAAACTGCAACTTCGTGTCCAGTTTCTTCCATAGGGTTCTCCAGAAATGTCCCATAAACTTGGTATCTCTGTCCGATGTGATAATCTTCGGCAACCCATGTAATCTGACTACTTCCTTGAAAAATAGTATAGCAATTCCTGTGGCGTCACTTGTCTTCCAACATGGAATAAAGTGTGCCATTTTCAAAAATCTGTCGACTACGACGAATATTGAGTCGCTCCCTTGCTGCGTCTTCGGTAATCCTATCACAAAATCCATGCTTAGGTGCTCCCATGGGGTCTTTGGTACTGTTAATGGCGTATACAACCCCGTGTTCTGAATTCTCCCTTTTTCCAACTGGAAAACTCTACATTGTTGAACCCACCTTCCGACATCTGTCACCATCCCTGGCCAATAATGCTT
Source organism: Larix kaempferi (assembly GCA_027924585.1). Taxonomy (NCBI): domain Eukaryota; kingdom Viridiplantae; phylum Streptophyta; class Pinopsida; order Pinales; family Pinaceae; genus Larix; species Larix kaempferi. Next base: position 12,538,305 of record BSBM01000493.1, on the reverse strand, counting down.
TTCTGCGACTAATGCCTTAGTCTTGTCGATGCCAAAATGACCTACTAACCCGCCGCTATGCAACTCTCGGATTAGGTTCTCCCGCATTGATCCTCTAGGAATACACAACTGTCGTCCCCTGAACAGATAGCCTTCTTGGATAAAATAATCCAGATATGGAGTTCTGTCGACACTCCATGGTTCGCGACAAGCCTCCCATGCTTTCGCAAAATCCTTGTCAGGAGTGTACTCTGTCTTCACCGACTCTATTCCTGTTTCCTGAACTGTCGCAGTGTTCAGCAATGCAACTCTTCTACTCAACGCGTCGACAACCTTATTTGACTTGCCCGACCTATGTCGCAACATGAATGTATATCCCTGTAGGAATTTGGCCCATTTCATGTGCTGTTGATTTAATTTTGATTGAGTATTCAGATACCTCAGTGTTTGATGGTCTCTATATAACACAAATTCCTTGGGAAACAAGTAATGCCTCCATTTTCTCAATGCTTGGACAATATCATAGAATTCCTAGTCATAGAACGAATACTTCCGCTTCGCATCATCCAACTTTTCGCTAAAGAATGCAATTTGTTAGCCCTCCTAGCTCAACACTGCGCCAATTTCTACTCCACTCGCATCACAATCGACCTGGAAAACTTTGTCAAAATCTGGGAGCGCTAACACTGGGCTCTCAGTGATCTTTTCCTTCAACTTCTCAAAATATTTTTGGGCTAATTCCGTCCACTTGAACTCGCCCTTTTTCATGCACTCTATCAATGGTGCACAAATCCGACTGAATCCCTTGATGAACTTCCTGTAGAAAGTGGCAAGTCCATGGAAACTCCTCACTCCCGTCGCGCTTGTTGGTTCAGGCCAATCCAATATCGCCTTCACCTTTTCTGGGTCCATCACCAACCCTTTTCCCGAGATTACAAATCCCAAGTAAACCAGTTCTTCCTTCATGAAGAAGCACTTCTGCAGATTGATCATCAACTTCTCGTCCTGCAGTTTCTTCAATACCTGTCGAATGTGCCCCAAGTGTTCTATCTTGGTTCGACTGAAAATCAGAATGTTGTCTAAGTAGACTACAACAAAATTTACCAAGAATGGCTTCAGTACTTCATTCATAAATCGCATGAATGTACTGGGTGCATTAGTCAATCCGAAAGGCATGAATAACCACTCATACAACCCTTCTTTCATCTTGAATGTTGTCTTCCATTCATCTCCTTCTCTAACCCGAATCTGGTGATAACCGCTCTTCAGGTCTATCTTCGTGAAGTATGTTGCTCCACTCAGGGAATCCATCAAGTTGTCCATTCTTGGCAATGGAAACCGATACTTGATCGTGATCTTGTTTATCGCTCTGGAGTCTATACACATCCTCCATTCTCCACCTTTCTTCGGTGCTAATACTGCTGGTACCACGCACGGACTCAGTCTCTCTCTAATCAACCCTTTGTCCAACAACTCCTGGACCTATCGATTGAGTTCTTGACCTTCTGTTGGACTCATCCGATGCGGTGCCTTGTTTGGTAGACTCGAACCTGGAATCAAGTCGAACTGATGGGATATTCTCCTTGTCGGCGGCAATCTCGTTGGCTGGTCATCGACTACTATAGTGCGAAACTCCTTCAGCATATTCTCAACTTCGACCGAAATATTCTCCATTGTCGCACTCTCGACACATGGTTCTTTTGGAATGATCGCAAAACATCCCGACTGCCTTTCCTCTTCTGTAAGGAATTCTTTCGCTAAACACATCAGCACGCGTTTCTCCCAAAAGTTGCTCTTGGCATTTTTACCGTTGACTCTCTCCTCCAGCCTCGGCTTAAGAGTCCTCTGCACGCCATTCTTCCACACCGTGACTGTGTTGGCTCGACCGTCATAGATCATTTTTTGATCATATTGCCATGGTCTCCCTAACAACAGATGGCACACATCCATTGGAATTACATCGCGCAGTACGCTGTCCTCTAACTTCCCAACCTTGAAGTTAATCAGGCATTGCCTAGTCACCTTCACATGGTGTCCTTTCTGCAACCACGAGATCTTGTAAGGGTGTGGGTGTTCTTGACACTTCAACCCGATCTTGTCAATGACCTCTGTTGACACAATATTCTCAGTGCTTCCACCATCAATTATGGTCTTGCAACGCCATTTGCTGATTAGTACCTTCATTTGAAAGATCTCCTTTCCCTGTGCCGGCTCTTGCTCATCGTGTTTATCTTCTTGAACCAATGTTCATTGAACCGCTAGACTTCGGTTTCTCCTTTTTCCATTTCCATTGTTGTCGGATGCCGATTCTTCCCTCTTGTCGACTTGCTCATCTCTTCAACGTCTGGGTTTCGACTCCTCTACAACATGGAGGTTCTTTGGGCATTCATATGCCTTGTGTCCCGCGCCATGACACTTATATCAGATTATGGCTGGTATGTCAGCTCCTTTTTTGTTGGATGGACCACTTCGACCATACGGACCTCGACCACGAGTTCCTAGACCATCGCGTCAGTTCTCTTGCGCATTCTCCCTTGTCGATGTCCCTTCCGCATGTTGACTATCTTCGATAGTTTCCTTCCTGTAGTTGCTACTTTGGCCTTTCACGGAAATAGTCTTCGCACCCCGACCAGTCATCCTACCTTTGGTCGCTGCATATTTTCTCAACAGTTTCTCTTCTGCTTTCAGAGCTAACTGGTAGTCTTCACCCATTGCTCTGAATCTTGACATGCTCAATTCATCCCAAATGACATATTTTAAGCCGTTAACATACATAGCGATAGTTTCTTCTCCTTCGTCGGTCTGACCCAATCTTATCGACAATCTGTAGAACTCTTCCGTGTACTCCTTCACGGTCATCTCATTTTGCCGAAAGTTCTGCAACTTCCTGAACAAGAAAATCACATAGTCATTCGGCAATAACTTCCCTTTCGACTTGGCGACCATCCTGTCCCAAGACTTGATTTTCTCCTTGCCTTTCTTGACTCTGTCAGCCTATACATTGTCCCACCACAATGAGGCATGACCCTTCAACCTTAGACATGTAGTCTTAACCCATTTGGGGTCCTCGATCTGCTCCACGTCGAAGTATTTTTCCATCTCCCTGAACCAGTCGATCAAATCTTTTGGATCTAGACTCTCTGAGTAGGTACGAACATCTATCTTTGCTCGACCTCTCATCTCTGTCAGAAGCTTGATTAGTTTCTCCTCTGGTTCTTCTCCTGCGGCTTCCCGAGCTTCCACTTCTTCGACTTCCTAGTTGCTGTGGTCTAGCACGTCAGGAATACAACCACGCCTTTGGATTTCTTTGATCGATGCGACTTTATTTGTCAAATTTTGCATTGTTCGGACGCAGTCGTCAAACATCTCACGATCAACTGTGACAGCTTCTGCGCCACGCGCTCTTCCTCCTCCGACATTAACGCCTCTGTGAGCCATTTTAAACCTCTACTAAAACTCCCACTCGTCCAATCGCAACCAGACTTCAACTAGTCGTGCACAACTCTACCCAACTGCAGCTTGAGCTGTCCAACGCACTTGCAAGCTCAATATCACCGGACATATCTTCCACTGTGTAGGACTCACTGCCTGCTCTGGTATAACTATCCATTGGCTCTCAGGATACTATGGCTCTGATACCAACTGACGCAAGACACCTCAGTGAATAAGGTTCTTGCTTAACAATACACATGACACAACCACAATGTTCACACAGACAAGATGCAAAGAACATGCCAGAAGCTGGCTTATATTACTTCTACCAATCGTTTACAATGTGGGATTACTGTAAATACAAACAACTAACTAATCGTCGGCCTTAGTCGTTACAATAAAGAATTAATTGCGGTGTGCTCTCTCAGTGTGTCGACCTCACCCTCTCTTGGTTCACTGTTGAACTCTGAGCTATGGCTCTATCTTCCTTTGCAACTGCTTGACTCTCCAAAACGCCAAGTCCCCCAACCGATCCAAACTTCTCGGTCTTTTACCCTGATGCTGCTGTTCCCGAGACCACTGCGATCCCTGAGACATGCATCCTCTGTCAGCCGATACTTCCACGAACCTACAGACTTGCAACTGTCAGCGCCCCTACCGTGATGCACAGTCTCCACCTATCGTGACGTCTGTCATGTCTTCAACCACCTGCAATAACTGCCATTAACTTCCTTAGCAACCCCGAACGGCTACCAAGTACAGTTTCCTGGACTTCCCACTCTTCCAACCCTGCTACAGTAGTCGGTCACATCACCTCGACCATTCTGTCAGTTTACTCTACGCTCTGCGGTTCGCCAGTCCCCCCTTCCACCATGCTTGGCTCCATCAAACTTGTCAACATCGTGGTCTGACAACATGTCGACCTTACCGTGACTCCTCGGCAACTTGTCTCCTACCAACCTTCTCTTTCTCAACTCATTGACTTCGACAAGTCAATCTGCTTCTCGCATCAGCGGTCATCGGCACTCCCTCTGGTCGGCTCCCCTCTGTCGATCAACTTCGACTGATCTTCCTAGGCCCTGATGCTCCTGCATCATTTTCTGGACTCGAGCTAGGGGATTGGGTGGAAAAATATTTTCCTGGATTCAAGTGGGGGGGCTTGAGGGAAAAAGGTTTTCCTGGACTTAAGTGAGGGGGATTGAGGGGAAAATGGTTGTCCTGGACTTAAGCGAGGAGGCTTGAGGGGTAACAGAGTTTATGGACTTAAGTGAGAGGGCTTGAGGGGAAAAATGTTTTCTCGGACTCAAGCGATGAGGCTTAAGGGGAAACCGAGTTCCTGGACTCAAGCGAGGAGGATTGAGGGGAAAAATAGAGTTCCTGGACATAAGCAAGGGGGATTGAGGGGAAATAGAGTTGTCTTGGACTCAAGTGAAATGGCTTGAGGGGAAGAGGAATTTTCTGAAATTCAAGTGAGAGGGCTTGAATGGAAAATCTTGAGATCACCTGCTGATACATTCGACGATGCTATGATTGGTATGATTATACCACAGGTACACAAATGAAAATTTTGCGAAAAAAATATGTTTATTTAAATTCATGTATATGTGAATTAATGAATAGCTAAGTTGAAATGAAAATACTGTAATGTATTTTGTATTGTTGAGATACTCAAGTGTGTCATAGAGTGGTTACTCAAATGAAATGCTATTGTTAAATGTAAAAGATTGAAGTACATGTAATGTTTTGTTCTAACATTGTACTTGTTATACTGATAGCATTATGCATGTATATTGTTTTCTGACACATTGGATGTGATATGGTTACTTTGTGTGATACTTGTTGTTGTTGCATGATAAAATGAAAGCACTTAGCGGTGCTAATTATCTTTGTGTTTCGGCGAATACAGTTTCAGGCTGAATTTGAGCAACTTTAATATCACATTGCAAAAAATTAATATGTGTATATTGAAAACTAACATGCAGAAATGTCAGCAAGACCATGCAAGTTAAATAAACATGCACAATAAGACGGTAAATGATTGCGAATGGGAGCATGTGGCTCCAAAGTTTATGTTTTATATTATGCGACTAACATGTGAACCAGGTGGGACTGGTACCAACATTGAAAAGAAATTGCAATTTCCCAAGATAGGGGGCATAACAATGCACGAGATAAGCATTGTAGGTATAAAAATCATGTCTTTATGATGTTTTTGTTATAAATTTTGTATCATTAACATATATTGGCAAGAAAATTGGATGGCATGCAATAGAAATGCAGGAAAGAAAGATGCACAAGGGAAATAGTGCAAAAAGAGACTCAACATCGAGGACTGTGTTATTCCAAGAGGGAGAGTTTTGTCATGTCTCCATCTCGGGTAAAAGCTTTTAATTATTTAATTTTTTCTATCTGCATGACAACACTAATTAGAAGCCTAAACTATTTTCCCGCAATACAACCAAGAGTGAAAAAGGGCATGGTGAACCACAAGGGGGAGAGTAACTAAGTCTTAAGGTCGCAAGCGCCGTCGTAAGTTTTTTCTTGGTTTAACTCTTTATTTTGAGTTATGTTGCTTTCTGTTTGATTTATTTTGTTAGTGAGTATGCCTAAAAGATTATCTTTTGGTTTGTTGGATTTTTAATTAAAGCGTTATAACCATTGATTTTGATTACATAGGTACTTTCATTGATTTTGATTACATAGGTGGTTACACTTACATGTGTTTTATATGAGCATATGAGAATGCAAATATATTTAAGTGCTTATGCTTTTACATAATTAACTGGCAATGCACACTTTGTATGTGTTCATACTCTCACAAAAATACACCAACTTTATTTCATGGCTTTATATTCTATATAGGACTCTATGTTACACATGCATTAAGTAATTTTATGTAGAAGCATGAAGCAATACATGAATATAAATTATGAGAGTTAATCTCTCTCTCTATATAGATTAAATACATATAAATTATTTATATGTATAAATATATTTTTATCCAAAATATGCAAGAACATGTATATAAATAGTTTAATATTATGTTGTTTTTTGGGAATTATATATTTTTAAATGTAATTACAAATGCTATATATAGATGCATATAATGTTTGTTATATATATAGTATTCAAATAAAGGTATATGTGTATATATATATATATATATATATATATATATATATAGTTTTTACGGTTAGCTAATTGATTATGTTTCCATATATAGAATTTATAGATATTTTATATCTATATATATAATATTCAAATAAAGGTATATATATATATATAGTTTTTACGGTTAGCTAATTGATTAGGATTCCATATATGGAATTTATAGCTAATTGATTAGGATTCCATATATGGAATTTATAGATATTTTATACTTATGGTGTGGTTATGTATGGTTTACGTGATGCTTTTATTTTATAGAGATGAGAAAAGTTTGGGGCAGTTTTTTTTACCTATGCTAGCATAACATGTGACCATATGGGAAAACGCCCATATCTATCTCATATTAAACAATTGTATATATGAGTTTTGAATTAGTTTATATGGGGAATATATATATGTATATATATTTGGAGTTTTTTTGACCTAGCGTGGGCAGAGAGAGAGGAGGCCTTCACACGCCGGTGTCGGGGAAAGATGATGACTCCAGGAGGGCGGCGCAGAGGCACCATTGTTTTTGGGCACTCATGGCTGCGTGAAGATCCCTCCTGGAGGTCATGCCCTGCGTTTGGTTTATCCCTACCTTTCGTTTTTATACATCTTGTTGGCAGAGCCTGAATGCTCTATTAATTTCATGAAATGGTTCTTTTAATGTTATTTTACCTCTGCGTGAGCTTTGTTTATTTCGAATGCCTTCCTGGTTGTATTGCGGTGCATGCGTTGGAATACCCTGCACGAGGTTGTCTTTTATCTTTTCGTTTCCTATTAGAAACTCTACTTACACTTTTATCTAGAGCAGAGAGGCGAGTAGATGCGACGGCCTCTGTATGGCGCAGGCATCTCTAGATCAGAGTAAATGTTTTGAGTTATTCTGTGGATTGTGATAGATTTGGGGAAATATATCCCAGTCTGCCTCACGATTTGTTTATTATCTCTTTTGGCGTGTAAATGCTCTGGCTCCTAGAATATGTTTTAAAACGTTTTACAACCCTGCGTTTTCCCCTTAGAAGTGAAACGCATTCGTAATGAGCAAATGCGTGAGGGCTGGAAGAGCCACAACGAATTGTCTTTCTTTGTTTGTGTATTGCTGGAGTGTTGTCTACACATCTAAGTGCCTTCGTTTCTGCATTGGTATATTTATAGAAACACTTCGTTGACTTATATCTGAGCGTAGCGAGGGGAAAGGAAGGCTATGAGAGCCCGATCCCATTACTGGTCCTGTTGCTTCTTAAACGATGGATTCTCCGTGCATTACTTATGCTATGTTTGTTAATTTATAGCTTTCTGTATTTTTTTTAGTGTGTGCCGAAGGTGAGAGCTAAGCTCTGTTGGCGGGCTCTGTTTCTCTTGCGGCCACTGAATGTGTATGCTTATATGCATCCCCGTTGTATGCTTATACACATAATATTTATGTAGTCAACCGAGCATGGGTCGGTTTTATTTATATCGGGAAGAACCGTTGGATTATAAAAATATGCTTTGGATGGGGAAGCGATAGCTTCACCCATCGGAATCCCCAGTTTGTAGGGACTCTTCGACTCTTCATGCACAGAAGGAGATGCCATGATGCCTCGTTTTCATGTTAACGGTGTCACTTGCAGGTTCCTTTTTTATTTTGTTTATATTTTAAGTACATTTTATAAATTGGTTAATTCTTATGCAATCGTCATGTTTTATATATTGCATAAAATGAATTACGATATATATATATATATATATCGCATAAAGTGTTATGTTATATATATATACTATAAAATGGTTATGACATATGCATTTCATAAAGTGTCATGTTGTATATATGGTATAAAATGAATCATGACATATACATTGCATAAAGTTTCTATGTTGTATATATGGTATAAAATGAATCATGATACATATATTGCATAAAGTATTACGTTCTATAAATTGTATAAAGGGTTATGGATCCATAATTTTGTTTGTACACTCCCTTTATGGTGTATAGATTTTAAACATAGTGAGGCTTTATAGATATACATGTATGGTATAAAGTGGTTAATTCCTATGTAATTTATACCATTTTATATAAACTATATAGAATGGTCAGGTTGTAAATGTTGTATGCATTGTTGATTTCAAATGAATATTGTATGGAATCATCGCTGAATTACATGTCGCATGCATTCATTACTCAATCGAATGTGGTATGTATTTGGGAGGCTGATCGAATCTTGTATGTACTCGTACATCTTAAATGAATGTGGTATGTGTTCATAACTTGAGATGAACTTTGACGTATTTATGATCTTGGTGTTCCTTTATGTCTTTAATTTACATGTTGCATGCATAGTTTGCATGCCGAGTGCCTTAGGAAGGTTGAAATTACACATTTATGTTGTTTGGGTTACGTGACGCCTTTTAGTCGCATGTCGAATGCGTGGGAAACGTTACATACTATATTTATGATCCTTGGCATTGCGTGGTCACATGACGGATGTGTGTCTTATGTTTCATTTGCATGCTATGATGCTTGTTTACTCTTGATATCTGTTGATTGCATGATGGATGATTTGAGTGCATGTCGAAATGCTGGAGTAGCTTGTCGAATGCACTAGTTATGTTACTTATGGTTTGACTGCTGTGAACGGCTGTCGGGTAACACATGCTTATGCCATGGGGCTAAGACAACCAAGTCTGGAGTACAGACTTGGGACCGCCGAGAACAACATCACAACTACACACGAGGTTAGGACACAAGAAGTGTCTATGTAGGGGTACTACCTTTAGAATTTTAGGAGGACTGCATTCACCTCTAGAGTTGTGTGTGTTTGGTTCTAGGGAGACGAGACTTAGATACTCCCTATCCCGTTGTGAATTATCATGCCCAGCTCGGGGGTGGCCTTTGGACGGACTAAGTATATGCCGTCAAATAGCCTACGGTTGGGTGGAGCGTTGCATTGCCCACATTATTCCCCTTATTACATGATTATGTTTTTTGATTTAATTTATGTACCTTGATTAATGAAAAGATATCTACAATTTTGTAATATGTTTTATGGAACTAATGTATGCTAGAAGTATGAATGATGGATACAGGAAAAAGACGACAGAAGGAATATGCCTTCCTCAGTGTTACCAAGGGGGTAAGAAAAGTATGTTTGTAAAGTTGTCATACGCATTGATTTATGTATTGGCTCGTTTGATGATGTCCTTATTTGTATTCTACATGAATGTAAGTAAAGGTTAAGTTTACTTATTCATATACTCATGTATAATTGATGGTTGGATGGCCATGAGAAAGAGGCTACCTTTGATTCAAAAGAGATTTCAATATGATGCTAACCCTACGGAAGTTTAGTGTCATACACATGCTTAGATATTTACCATTCTCTGTCATTGATGTGAGAACATAGATTAGACATTACATTTAATGGGCAAGAATGTGATTGTAAATGCATAAAAGGACAACTAAGATTCATGTGCATTGGAATAAATGTGTAAAATATTATGTGGACTATGAATGAAATCTTACCTTAGATCAATTTGCATTGATAATTATCTATGAAGGGTATCTGTGAAAAGAACATGTCTGTATACACTTTGTGATTGATGTAAAAGAGAATATCCATTATAACCTAGCCTAAAGTTATTTTTGCACCTTTCGACATAGTCCATGGTTGACTTAGTATTCATTTGGTGTAAGAGAAAGACGTGACATGTTCTCATATTATTATGCATGTGCTTAAATGTGTCGTCATTGACTTATGGTGATATTTATATCACATTTACATCTAATGGTTAAGTTGAATTTTCTGTTAATGAAACTACGACTCCATGATGTTTAATATAATTTCGTTTTGCATATTCATGTGTTCGGAAAGGTTTCCATTGTGCATTAATGATGTGTCGGCAAGCTTTCTAAAGGTCGATTGAGTATGTAGCTCCTTGAAGGAGTATCTTTGCATGTAACAGAATCTAACACAGGGATGTATATTTGTATACTATTGCATTTAATATTATACTTACCAAGTATGTACGAGTATCGAAATGATTCATTACTCTACGAGTAGTCGCACCATGATGTATCTTTTGCTAATGGATTTAATGCATTGCATGTCATTATATGAAAAGATAGGTGCATATCTCGGTTGATAATTATATGAGACTTATGATACATAGACATGCTTCTGATGTTAAAAGACTCTAGTTAAGAGTGCTATGTTAAAGATAACATCGAGTTATGGGGCTAACTTATTATGTAGAAGGAATGTTATTCTATGTTGCACCAATTTTGTTATCGTGTGGTATTTCTTACCCAAGCTTGTACACGAAGTGGAAAGTGGTTTTCTGCTGAGCATCTGCTTTATAATGTTATAAAGAGAAACTTGGTTTGCATGCATTTATGCTTGGAAAGAATTTTCCATATTACAGTAAAGCTATGTATCTAGTTGTCTATATGTTATTCACCTTGGTAGGTTAAATGGATGATTGTATGGATATTGATAGTATGTGGATTTAAAAAAAAAAAAAGTTCTCTCCATTTCCTTTTAAAAGTGACTAGGATTTTGGGATGTTACATGATATCTACATTCCCCACCCCAAAATAGAACCCCTAGAGGAAGTAGTGGATACAGTTTCTCCTCAATATCTACTTTCAACATGCCAAAATTGAACATCGAGGAAAGAGTGATCGCCTCTTGCTATGAGAAAATTTCCACTTGCCAACAAACTGTTTAAAGCAAAGTTCCTATCAAATTTGTGATTATGATACCAATATATAATTTCCTCACCCCTTAAAAAGAACCCATTGAGGAAGGAGCGTAAACTCTTTCTCCCCAGCATATACTTTCATTAGCCCACAATAGAACACCATGAGGAAAGAGCGGCCTCTCTTTCTTTGAGAAAATTTCCACTTTCCAGCAAACTGTTTCAAGCAAATTTCTTACAAAAATTATGTTTAATGTGACTATATATACATTCCCCACTCCTAAAAAAGTACGTCTGGGGAAAGGAGTGAACGCTCTTTCTCCTCACAGTATTCTTTCAACACCCCAAAATAGAACAAGTTGAAGAAACGATGGTTGCTATTTCTTTAAGAATATTTCCACTTGCCAACAAAATGTTCGAAAGCAATGTTCTTATGAAATTTGTGTTTAGAGTGTCGATATCTACTTTCCCCACTCCTAAAAAAATTCCTAGAGGAAGGACCAGATGCCCTTTTATCCTCGACATCTACTTCCAATACCCCAAAATAGAACAACCCGATGAAAGAATGACCTCTCCTTCTCTAACAAAATTTCTTATTGCCAGCAAACTGTTTGAAGAAAAATTTCTATAAATTTTGTTGTTAAAATGTTGATATCTACTTTCCTAGGGTGACACGTGGAACGCTCATATGGTGACACGTGACGTATTTGATTTTGAAAATTAGTTTAAATATTATATAAACCAACATAGATCCATCTTAAACCCGGATCTATTAAGCACCGAGAGGGATCCAATTCCTTGAGGTGTAATTTTTTTTTTATCTTAATTTTTTTAATTATCTTTTTATTTTATTTTTGATAAGGTATGAGCCGACATGGAAACGTTACATTACGTAATGTGACTAACGTGACAAATGCGACAAACATGACAAAAGCGACAAATGTGACAACATATCCCCCATACTGGGTTGTAAGCACCTCGCTACTCTTGGTGCAACAAATATTAAGGATATTAATGGTACCATTTCAATATAAACATATGGCTTTAAGTTATATAATTTTTTGGAATAGGTATAAGGGATCAAATTTGAAGTGCTGAACTTAATTTCAGGTTGAAGGGTATATATTCATACCACCCTTATAGGATGAAAGGCTTTAAAAAAAGTACACTTCAATTGACAATAATAAATTAACTCAACGTTTCATTAAAAAAATTGCTAAATAAAATATTACTAGATATGAGTCATACATTACATATTTCCTGGCATAGTCTAAAATTAAGTGAAGTCTATCATGTTTGCATAGAAAATGGGTCTGAATAGCTACTTCTTTCCCAAGCATAGAGCTGTATTATTGATGACTGAGAAGTATTTAAACATCTCATAGGCGACTATCTATCCTCAATGCCATGCCACCCTGCTTAATAAGGAACACCTAACAAACTGTTCAACTAAAATTGATCCTATGGACAACTATATATCCATTGCTAATAAAACTACAACTCCATTCAGATAACCCCTACTCTACTTCAGAATTTTTTCAAGAATGTGGGAAACACAGTGGCATATAAGAGCATAACTTTAAGAAAATTACTTTCCGATGTATTTTGTGGGATTGTGCTATCATCTAGTAGGCTAAGCATCTCTACTATCAATTGATTTGATTGGCTAGCACTGGTGTCGAACAATTTATGAACTGAGCTTTTATTTGCATATACCACCAGTTTGTATTGTGATGTAGTTTTCATTTCTAAAGGAAAAAGATGCAGAAATATCTTCCTATGATATGCATTATTATATGCATTCAGTTATCCATTATTCCATGGCTATATTACTTGCCTATTTCCGGGAACCGATAATGATAATAAGACGTGGAAAAAATAAATACAACACACACACATAATGTTTTCAAAGAAAAACTTGATTCATATTGTTGGAATATTTAAAACCCACCTCTATGTCATTTAATAACTTGGTAGCATTAGTTAATCATTTTATGATTAATTCCTAAGTATTTTATGATTAATTCCTTTGGTTGATGACTCGACCTTCCATGTAATCACTTCTAGAAGGATTGGTTCATTGTTAAGTAGATAGGATAAGTTTTATTTTGTAATAAGTGGCAATTTGCCATTATTCTCCTTGAACCCTGCGAGGAATTCTTCAAGGATAGATTTTTGCTGATGGGATTTATCTTATTAGATATTCAGATCCAATCTATTCGGATCTGACAGGTTTTGCTGAGTATTATATAAATAATTAAATCGTAACAGAAGAGTGTGTGAGAATGAGTGCATAGACGTGTATGCAGAGGGAGTGGATAGAGAGTATGGAATGAGGAGTGAAGAGATTATGGAGAAAATGAAATTCTGATCAATTGAATGAAGAATAGAGATCCAGACTCTAAACACGTTTAATTTTCTTCATGTCTCATTCTAATTCTGTGTTTAGTGTGAATTCACTCCACATAACTCTGTGTATAGCTCTGCGGTTTCATGTCACTGTAACCTTTGAATTGCAGGAGAAATTGATCCTTTTAGTGATCAATTCAACGAATATCACAGAGGATTAATTAAGTGTGCTCTCTACAGGTCTAACGATACTCAGAGATTTCGCTGACTTGACAAGTAAGTCTATTAACACATGTGATGATGAAAAAATTTCAATTATGAAGTAGAATTCAACCTGGACTTGAAATTCGCTGGACTACGTAGGCAACAGATCAACTCTGTTTAGTTGCTGATTGAATCGGGAAAGGAGTTTGACTGGACCTGTTACTCCTACCTGGCATCACAAATAACCTATGTTGTGCATTTACAAAAAATAAAATAAATAAAACTTAAATTTACAAAAGACAGAACAATATCATTATATACTTAACATCCACAATCAGCTTTCCTAAATTATTTTAAGCGCTCCGAAAAAGATAAAGCAGTTTTCCTGTTAGTCTTGATTTCATTTTTAAATATTGGGTGCAACCCTTCTCGAGGCAATCCCTTTACTTTGGTCAATAAGCTCTTGAATTCTTTTAGATATCAAATCGAAATTTGATTGTGCAAAATCTACATATATTGACTCCCCTTTTTCCATTTCTTCATTGATCTCAGTCAATACATTCTCCCTATCACTTGCAATCTCCTCTATTGGAGACAGTCGAATAGGTTTTGATAGAAATAGATGCATATCAAACAGATATGGATTGGATTGTCTTCTGATGTGGACAATGAATAGGTCTTGCTAATTAGTCCAGTACGAGAAGCCTTATGAACACAAATATTAGGTTTTGGAGGAAAAACATAATTCACTACATTATCCAGCAGAGGAATGTCGATCCCCCTAGCAGCAACATTAGTTACAAGAAGTAACATTGTCTTTCTAGCTATGAAATTTGCGTCACTCCATGTTTTCTCCGTTTCATTATGCAATTGTCACGGACATTGCCTCTTGCGGCTCTTGTTTACCTTTGCATCTATAATGGACAGTAGATATCAATATATATAAGTTTTATCATAATATCAAAATTTTGAAATAGGTGCACTCATGTATGAATACTGCCGACGTATAACTTTGGACTTAAATATTTCTTAATTATTACTTTAAAAAATTAATATTTGATCTTAGAATAAGATAAAGATTATATAATTATGTTTGGTGAGGTGATTTTGTTTTTCCAATATTATGAACTAAAAACAATAATTTCAGTCATGATTTAATATAGAAATGAAATGATTGAGTATATGGTGATTTTAATTTTTTTAGTTTATAATGATATGAATTTTTTAATATATTTTTTTTAATTTTGTAAATTATTTTTATTTTTGGTACTTATGAGCTAACATAAATTTTTTTTTTCAATGAGATATTTTATCTTTTTTTTTTGGGGTGGAGAAAATAAATTATTTTAAATGGACTTTCAACGTTAAAAATATATTTTACTAAAATTATATTTTAACAAGAGTCAAAATGAATGGCATGTTGGCACGGGGTTAGACCGCATGAAGTGCGGAAGCCGACAACAATGCAAAGGACAATCTGCGGAAGGAAGGACCATTCGAGGAGAACAAGGAGCCGGTGGAAGCGCAAGATTGATTTAGTTAGTTAGAATGGGTCATTTGGACCATTTTTTAACCACTTTAGTTTTCTATAAATAGGACTATGATTGTAAGCCTAAGGGCATCCTCAAATGATATCATAAGTGATCGATAGATGTGCATATGAACTCTGTAATGTTTTGCTGTGTTTTCGACAATTGTGCATGGATCCACGATAACGCATTTTGAACTGTTTCTACGAAGGTTGTATCGCAGGTTTTTGATGAGTTAATGCATGAAGATGTTCGGCTATGTTTATATCTTGTATCTCTATTCATGCTAAATGATGAATGCAAATGCTAGTTGCGACATGTTTAAAGCTTTGTGGTTTGGTAAATTATGTTGACGCGAATGTTAGTTTTACCATGATAATGTGAATGTTGATTATACATTGAACATGTGAAGGATGAATGAATGTATGAACTGTTAAGTATGATGCGAAGACACAATCTCTGGTTTCTGTAGCTGTAGAGTGAGAATTGATGCATGTCCTCCCCCCATTATGGAAATCTGGTTCCTGCAACCCCCTTAATCATCTCAGGTGAGACAACACTCGCTCTGCGAGTGTTGATAGAAAGGGAAAACCTTTTTGGGCCAGTGTTTAAGGGTGTTTAGTTGGTATTTGTAGACAATAGTGCAAAGTGAACCCCTGTCGATAGTCGCTCTGCCAACATGTCCCCCACATTTCCACCTTATTTTGGTGGCCTTCTTTGGAAAGCCATGTAAGTAAGATTAACCTTTGATTACACACATCTTTTAGGGTTTGATTTCAAGGTGAGGGCTTGTGTAGCATGAAGGGGATAAATTCACCAGGTAATATTGAAATTTATAATAATCGTAAAGTGAACTCGCAAAAAATGTTATTATTAAAAATTATAGTAATGTTAACAAATACAAGCTTAAGAGTCATGTACAATCTAAGCAAGTTCTGTGATAAAATAGTTGAACAAAGTCAAATGACATTAAGTGAAATCTATATAAAAGCTTAGAATAAGAATTTTTAAAATAGATATGATACCTTATTAATTAAAATAATAATAATTTTAAGTTACATTATTCTATAAACTTGGGTTCCAACAACTTGAAATTTTCATGCAGTTTTCATAATTTTTTTCATTCTACTATGGTACTTAAGTAAATAAGTCATCTAAAAGTGTGATGATTTCGCCTGTCTGGCCAAAACTTGGTTGGAATCTAGCGATGTAAAAACTAAAAATCTTGTGATTTATGTCGATTAAATAATTTTTCTGAGCATCTAGATGAATTTAGAACCTTGAAAAACCCCAGAGCACCCAAAATTATGCAGTATTAATACTGCTATTTAAGATTCTAAAAATTCTATCTGGATTTTGGCAAATTCGTGTCTGAAAATAAAATTTTCTCTGGGCGAAATTGTAGTAGTTTTAGACAACTCGCTTAAGTAAATGGACTGAGCACTCTACATGGCACCCTAAATTGACTTAATTAAATGGATTGAGCACTCTACATGGCACCGTAACTTGGCAAAGTTTGAGATATATGAAGCCAAAAGGGATTTATTATTCAACAAAAAAAAACCTGTGAGGACCTACCATCTTTTTCCTTTTTAGTTTAGGGTACAATGAATGATATATCCCATGACTGAATATACAACCAATTTGTTATCCCATGATCAAATATGCAATCAATTTGTTAAAGAGGTTCCGGAAAAGAAAATAGAACTCAAACATAGAAATATTAGAATATTCTCAGAAAAACAATACAGACACCACTTAATATGTTTTTTAAAGTTATAATACGATATCACTATGTATTACAATGGAGTGAATAACTTCAGAACTTGGAATTAACTACATTTATCATCTCTCATGCTTGTTAGAACTACATTGATATGCATTTTATGCAATATAGCTTTTGGGCCTGAAGAGTCTTCATTGAATATATCATTTTTTCTTTCGTTGTGTCTATAGAAGCTAAGTGCTCTCTGGTTTAGGATGGGATATGCGCTTGTTACCTTTGTTTTTATGTTTACCTACATTTAAAAATCCATTTCTATATATAAACATTACATAATCATATAAATTAGAAGACAATATATATAAACATTACATAACCATATAAATTACAGGACAATATAAGTGTATTCTAGTTCAATATTTGAATGATGCATTCAGAGGTAGTAAATATACTTTCTTTCTTCCAACGCACAGGAAAAAAAAAACAAAGAGTTGCAGAGGAATGTTAAATTACCTTTCAAAAATTTCTTACAGTACTAAATTGGCCTTTAGATTCTAGAATTTTTCATTTAGTATGACATAGATTGGTCACTTAAGATATTTCTGCGATAACATTTGTAAATTTATATTAAACCTTGAGTCTCGTTCTCATGGATATCCAAAAGTTATCAACCATGGATTTTTGGTAGATCATTTACTTAGGAAAATTACAACTGTTACCCGTTACCCAGAACTTATCATTCACACTAGCATATTTATCTATTAGAGATACAGGAAGCAACACTCTTATTTATTTGTTCAGAACCCGCTTTGGACCAAATATCTAGTCTTGGATTTGGGTCTTGGTGATTTCAGTTTTGTGGGCGGAGGGGCCCCAACACCATAAAAATTTCATCCTTCTCAATATTTAATAAATCTAAGTTTAAGATGAATCAAATCTAGTTACATCCTTAATCGAACACAAACAAGCTAAAATCAATTAAAATAGCTAAAGTCCTAAAATAACAGCTCTGGTTGGGACAAAGACAATTTCTTCACAACTATCTCAGTGTGAATTTCCTATTTTTATTATGAGTGGGAGAATTTCAGTTCTCAAAAGTAACTCTTTGTTATTGCACCCAAGTTCACTGGGTGGCTTGAGAGGTTGGCATAGGCCAGTTAGGAATTGCTAATCATTACAATTCACTACAAAAAATTTCAAATTTTAATCATGAAAATTCACCACAAACTTTTAGTCAGTCCCATCGATCCAAACACTCTCCTTTTGATCTCAGCCTTAAGTGGGTGAATATTGTCCCTACAAGCGTTGTTCTCTGTCTAGTGTGCAAAAAATCACTAAACCCAAGACTGATCTTACTGATCTTACTAGGTGGAATTAATCCTAAAATAGTATGAAATGATTGAATGACCACATTTACTATGTAATTTTGTTGTTGTTGTTGTGAGTGTAGGTGTTGAGATTTTTTCTGATTATTTTGGTGGGATAATCCTTGGGGATAGATATGCAATGTATATCTGGTAAGTATACGTTGATGCCTTGAAAATTGTAGCACCAATCAGCAAGGGATTCTCCCTAGTAAGAAAGCCCAATTAGATCGCTCACCATTTGGTGTGGGGAATCTGTCTGGTTAACGGCCCGACTACCGTGTAAGATTTAAAGATTTGTTTTCTTTTCACTGGTTGCGGCTCAATCCACCGTTTATGTATTTTAATTTTAAAGATGATATGCAAGCCCTGTAATCTAAATGTATGTAATTAAACAAATATGATCTAAAACTGTTTAAGCAAATTTAATCCATCCTTGCAAGGAGCAAAACTGAAAGATGAGTAACACGCTGAAAATACGACCAAAAATCTTACAGATAGCTTTTCCAATTAATAGATGCATTTACAGCAGAAAGTGAAAGATTATCAAAGATAGCTTTAACAGAGATAAACATTCCATTACTCATATAACACAGAAATTTTGCACAGGAAATGAAAGCATTCATAACACATAAATAATTCAGATTTATTTAAGAACGATTTCACAGTAAATGTATGAACAACGCATAAATAATTCGGCAAACATTCAAGACATTTCCCAAGCAAAACGTAGTGCAGGCTTTCCCAGGCAAAATGGAGCTTTCTTTATTGATGTAGCAGAGTAATTCACGTACAAAAATCAGTCTGTCCTTTCACCTTCCCAAAAGTCTATTGCTTCTCTTCTATTCCTATATTTATAAATTTACAAAATTTTGTCTCTTCTTAAAAACTAACCCTAGGGAAACCCAAAAGTTTGTCTTCTAGTGCCTAAAGAGAAAAAAGTAATTTCCAGCTGTTTTACAAAACATTTATACAATAAAAGTAACTCCAGCTGTCTTTTCCCAATATTATAATAAAAAAAATTAAACTCTGGATGGTCCTGCCACTTCAGCAGGTCTTTCTATTCCTGCTGACCCGTCCACTTTAGCAGGCCCGCTTGCTTCAGTCGGTTTGCCCACTTCCTTAATATATCTATCCCATTGGATGATTTCTCGCAAAATGGTTTTCCCCACGCATAAAGTATCATTTTCAACGATATTTCATGCTTACGCCAATCTGATTTAACGCTTACTACTCCTACTACAGCCGCCTGAGTGACATCCTCTAGGAAAGAGGCGTGGATAGAGGTCTTCCCAACGAACCGGTTGAGGTCCTTTGAGGTTAGAACATCTATCTTTTTCAGATATTTTGATTTTGTATTTAGGTCACCCTGGTGTTATAGCGCATTTTTCCACCTTGTGAGCATCAACAGTTATTGGTCTTCAGTATTCATTGTTTGACTTAGAGCATGATCTTCCTGCCAGGAACCTAGTTTTCCTCATTTTTGTTGTTGTACGCTAGCTGTTCTACATTAGCCTGCATACACGCGAGATGTTCCACATTAGCCCGCGTCTTCCAAGTTAAATGGTAAAAACACTAGAAAATTACCCTTTTTGCTCCCAAAAAGCGGTCTTAGGGTGACCTTTGGCCCTCCATTTGCCCCGAAATGACTTGACTTGTCTTTTCACCTACCTTGAGAAGACTATATATTGAGCTCTTATGGCATATGGAAGGGAGGAGAAAGAGAGAGCAAGATTACTCTAGTTTATTTTTGCCGTGACTTGAGTCTACACTCATTAATCCTTGTTGTTGTGAACTTCTTATGTTCACCTCCCAAACTCCTTTGATAGTTTGATTTTTCCATAGCTATGGAGGATTGAAGTGGTGGAGGCACAAGTGGAGGGACCTAGTTCTTGGTTCGAATTGGTTGCTGCAAGAGGTCGTATCACATTGTACTTCTTGTTATTCCTTAATAGAAATACTCATATTCTCGTCTAATTTATGTTGTAAATGTTATTTATCTTTCATTGGGTTACATTTGCTTATGATATAATGGACCATTGCTATTGATGATGTTAATGTCTTTCATATATATTATGCGCTTGTTGTATATTGGTGGTTGAGACTAACTTGCAGATTTAAGTGCATCAATTCGAAAGCTTCAACGGGGATCTACATCGAACGTCCGATTTGAGGTTGGTTAAATTCTTCATTATCCTCGCATTGTCAATTATATAGCATTGTAGTGGGAATTGGGTAGTATTCTACAGTCATCTGTCTGTTGTGGTTCACCCCATGCCATAGGAAGTATTATCCGTAACAGAAATGACGACTCCGTTGGGGAAGTACCTTTGTTTTGGGGATTTTTAGGCATTAGTCCTTTTTTAAAGTTGTTGTTTGTCGAATCTCTGTGTCACTGATTGGCCGTTGGGATACACTATAGAAAACTTACTTTTTTCTGGGTTGTTGGACTCTTTTTGGTTCATTTTTCCTTCCCTGTACGCGAGTGAGCCTAGTTTTGCACGCGTCTACCCACCTCTGTTTGCACTGTTGCCTGCATCTACCCACTGGTTTTCTCTATACAGTCGCGTACAACTCTGGATTTGGTTGATTTATGACCCTTGGTTGTTGCTGGGTTGGTTTTGAATGTTCCTGAGTGCTCTTTGGCCTTTTTCCTGACTGTTCTAAGCCTTGTTCATGACCAGAACTATTTTTTCTCTTGGTTTGAGCCTTGGTTGGTTTCTTATCCATTTTTTTATTTCCTAGCTCATTACCTCAGCTGAGTCTTACTGTTTGGGAACTGCTGGGTTGTCTTAGTGATCGCCTTGGCATTTCAGTGACTGAATAGTTAGATTTTGCTTTCATTTTTCATTCCTTTATATTGAAAAATACAAAAGCATAGTTTTGCATTTTCCTTTTGCTTATAAGTTAAAATACAAAAAAAATTTACTTTCATGTACTGCATTTTGCATTTGAGTGCTTGTGATTTCATCTAGGTTCTGCTAGTGCATTGGAAATTATAAAAGAGTTACATTTTTATTTCAGAATCGTTGGATTGCTTGTCATTTTTAGTGGCATTGTTTTCTTTGGATTAGATGAGTCTAGTGTTTGATGATTATGCATACCATTGAGTCCTACACACCATCAATTTCACGTCCATATCCTTGAGTAATCACAGCCATTAAAATTAACGCTTAATTTAAAATTGATTAGTGATGATTTTTTTTCTTTTATAGGGTGCACCAACTAGTCTAGGTTTAGAGTCTTGGAATAGATCATTGTGAGTTAACAATCCAATACTACTAGACGAAACATTATGTGTCTAACCAGGGAGTGGTAAAATCCATGGTATACATCGATGTTCTCAGGAAGCTCTACTTAAGCCAAAGTTAAGCACGAGGTCACGAGAGGTTGGTTGAAGAGATAGCCCTCTGATACTAGCTAAACGTGGGAGATATATCCAGGATTTGTTCGTATCTGGGGATACCGGAGGTTCATCCTCTTGTATTTCGGGCTTAGTTACCCTACCCATACGACGGATCTCACTTGCGACTGTCCCCCTGAGCATTGGTTATATTGTGGTGACCTTAGTTTCCTTACCTAGGCATCGCAGAGGGCATTTGTAGTGGTTATACTGCGTTTGTCCTGAGTCAGATAGAGGTCGGAAAACACAGTTGCTTGTTGTATAGGGACTTGACCCTGTGCACGCAGTGAAGTCTGGGGGCATTTATAACTGATTATGTTAACTTACGGTTATAGTGTGGGAGTCCTAATCCTCTCCTAGGCAGAGACATACCACCTGTAGTGTCGAGAAGTTCATTTATCCTCTCTGTTTGTGTGCATTTGGCTGTAGATTTCTTTAGGCGTGTGCTTTGTGATTTTCTTTTTTTCATAGATAGTTTGGCCATTAGGGGACGTTTTGGTCTATTTGAGACATCGTGGCGCGAGGTCCATCTCTCTGCTAGTCTTGTCGTTTGGATGGTTTACCAATCGACGAGGTTACATGTTGTATTCAGAGGGGACGCCGGAAGGCTCCTTCCGATTCCTCTGATTCTTTTGAGGTATTTCAAGATGATCATATGACTGTGCATTTCGACATGGGAGAAATTCCTACATCCCCGCCAGGCATAGTTGAATACCTCCCTCCTACTCCTAGAGAGGAATGGGGAGGTGATCCATTATCCGAGGGCCACACTTTTGATGGGACGTTCGTACTCGGGTCTCGTTATGGGATGTCAGATTTGCACGACAACACCGGTCCCACAACCAACACTACACCATTCTCTTTTGGTATGCCTGGTTTGAATACACTAGTTACTTCCACTACGTCTGGTAGTCATGCTAGCACTACTCATGGTGTTGGAAACACTACACCAAATGGGGGCACTACCCTCACTGGGGGCACTACACTTACACGTTCCACATCTCAAATTGGAACTGGACCTACTTCATGCATTACAAATGTTGGAGGAAGGCCACCTCCAAGGACTACCCCACCTGGTGGGACTACTACTCACAAAACAATTCACAATCCGCAACATAATACACATGCCTCTACATATCAACCCATGACCACGTTTGCTAATGTAAAAAATCCTCCTTATACAGGAAGTGGACATATACCGTATACTTTTACGACCATTCTTGCTACTAATAACACTTATATGGGGAGTGGACATATACCTTACAATTATGTTCATACTTCGACTTCACCTGATACTAGAAATGCTAATGTAGGGGGTGGGAACATACCTTATAAATACGGTTCATACAACATGGTTCCCACTACAAACACTATGTATATGCCTCATACTTATGGTGGAAACCCTTACTACAATACAGTCAGCTCTGGCCTTCAGTATAATCCACCTCACTACGGTGCCCATAATACTCATATACCTACTTACCCTTACATGGGTCTAGGTGGGGGAGGTTATCAGCCTTATGGCCATGGTCATGGTCCAAACTATCCTTCGGGTCCGTATAATCAACCTTTTATGGGAGCTTACAATCCTGCTTTTCAGCCACAACTCCCGTTCCTTGCTCGATTGAATCTTCCAGATCTATCGAAGCTCACGAATGATTTGGTGTGTCACGATCCTACATGGCCTCCAGTCCCTACTAAAATCCCTTCGGACATTCCCAAGTTTGAGGGGAAGGGTGGTGAGGATCCGGGTGATCATGTTACGAATTTTCACCTATGGTGCTCATCAAACTCTTTAAATCACGACTCTATTCGTTTGAGACTGTTTCAACGCACCCTCATGGGGGCAGCCGCGAAATGGTACGTTGAGTTACCTGGGGGTACCTACATAGGCCTTAACGAGATAGCTTTGGTTTTCTTAAACCACTTTCAGCTGCCAGTTCGCTATGACGTTGGCACTGAACTTTTGTCTACCTTCCGCCAGAATAAGGCCACACATATATCTGACCATGTTCAAGAGTGGCGTCGACAGAAGAGGTTAGTGAAATCCAACATTCCTCGAGAGTTTCTGTTGGAATGGTTCCTTAAGTCTTTGCTCCCTTATATTTCAAAGGATATTTCTATGTCTGGTATCACGACTGAGGAACAAGCCATCTATAAGGTCCAATAGTTAGATTTACTTTATTCTCAGTCTGGCATCTTGGATGACATCATTCCTGATGCACCGCGAACAAGACATGAGCCCAAGACAGTCCCTGGACCACATGCCGATGGAATTGTTGGATCTGCGAGCACTCGACCTGTAGACTTGGTTACTTCTCAAATGCAAAATTTTTCTCTTAACCAAGCTACTCCCCGATAGGTTCACACCGTGTCCATTTCCTCCCAATCGTCTGATGTACATTCTGTGCAATCGATGAACCCATCGGGTAACCAGCATCCTGGTGGTAAGAAGAAGGGGAGAAACAACCGTAAGGGTGGAAACAATTGGAACAATGATAGTAATCGTAATACCCCTTGGAAAGGTAATACCAACCCTCCTCGGGATGGTGGAAATGCTGGTGGGGACCGTAATCCTAGACGTAAGGTGAAGTTTCCTTGTAAGATTTGCTCAGAAGACCATCTTACTCACTTGTGTCCTCACATTGAAGAGGCCTCGAAGCATCTTGCACAGACCCCAGCTGTGTTGAATGATCCCCTTCCTCATCATAAAAATATGGCTTTGAGTACTCTTGCCGCTGGTTATGGGACGAACCATACTTCTACGTCCACCTCTCATGCCAGTGGTCTTGGATGCATAAACATGGTTAAATCAGAGGTTAGTGTTTCCACTCGTCAGCGTGATTATGATGCACCACAACCGAACTTGGGGAATGAGCCTCCTCCTCCTGATACTTCTCTACATATCGAGAAGCCCACTACTATGCCGCAGATACTGAAAGGTTTTCTCAAGCACTTTGCACATAATCCGAATGCCCGAGCCGCCCAAAACTACTCTATTGTAGAATATTTGGGTCAAACTCCATGTGCTATGTCGGCCCTCGAGGTTTTACAGGCATGTCCTTCTCAAATGAATGCTCTTTTGTCTGCCTTAGGAGTTCAGGATCAGGGAAATACAAACGTTATCAAGTTTGACACTACTGATGTTCAACCTCGCTTACCCTATCATGTGGCTTTTCAAGTCCATGTGGAGTGCCTTCGGAATCTCATCAAAAGAATGGTGGTTGATGAAGGTGCTTCTACGTTAGTTATGTCATTATCTCATTGGAAAGCTCTTTGCTCTCCTCCTTTAACCAAGTCTTCGACCATGCTTACTGCATTCGACGGTCGGTATTTTAAGTCGCATGGTATTCTCCCTTCCATTGTTGTCTGCTTGGGTGGGAAATCTGTGCCTATTGAAGTCGAAGTGGTTGATGCGCCCATCGACTACAACCTTTTATTGGGTAGGAATTGGACTTACGCTATGAGAGCGGTCGTGTCTTGCGTATTTTGCATTATTCGCTTTCCTCATGAAGGTAAGATTGTGACGGTCGACCAACTAGATTTTGTTAGTCCATATTCCACAGCATACATAGCATTTGTTGTTCCATAGATCGAAGAGTCTCAGCTGGAAAATGGGAATGTTGGTGTAGGGTTATACTCCGCTTTGATGGGATTTTTGATTTCGTTGCACCAATATATTTTATAGGAACCATTTCTGATAGTGCGACTCCTCAATTAAGTAATGTGCTATTCTGGACCTCGTATTTTGACGATCCGTGGACTTTACCGTCCATGAATTCTGTGTCTAGAGACATTGTGCACATTGAAACGACTATGCCGTTATCTGCGACTGAGCTTGCTTATCATGATATTCAACAAGCCATTGCAGATCCAGATCTCTCTTCTTCTCGGATAGAAGTGGAAGACCCCATTATGCTGCCCGTGTGGGCAGTCAACTCATATTATTCACAAGATTGTCTTGATAGTACTTTACCTTCAGATGAAGATATTGTTGAGGCTATGTGTGGTAGTGAGAGACCTTGGGAGGATATGCATCATCGCTCTTATTTTCTTCCCAATCTCGATCTTGTTGAGTAAGAAGAGTTTAGGACGACTCTTGCCGAAATGGTTGGTCACCCTGTGACTCCTTGGGGTTCGCATGGGATTTACGCGGAGGGGAATATGGATAATATTTCCCCTACCATACCGATCAACATTTCTCGTACACTCGGGAAAATTTAAAACGTTTACGTCGGTGCAGATTGTTCTCTTGAAGAAATTTGTATCTACACTGAGATTTTCAAGGACCTTCGGGAAGCTTTTTCCTGGTCATATGAGGAGATGCCAGGAATAGACCCCAGCATTGTTGAACATGAGATTAGAACATATCCCAATGCTAAGACGGTTCGACAATGCCTTAGAGCTGTGAACCCTAGAAAGGCAGCCGCGATCAAGGCAGAGGTGGAGAAACTGCTTAAGGATGGTTTCATCTTTCCAGTTCCCCTTACCGAATGGATGTCAAACCCCGTTCCCGTGGATAAGAAGCAGGGAACTATCCGTGTATGAATTTATTTCAGAGATTTGAATTGGGTATGTCCTAAGGATAACTTCCCCACTCCATTTATAGATCAGATCTTGGATGCTTGTGCGGGAAGCGAGATTTTTTCATTTATGGATGGCTTTTCAGGCTACAACCAGATACAGATTAAGCCAAAGGACCAACATAAGAATGCTTTTATTTGTACTTGGGGAATGTTTGCATACTGGAAAATTCCCTTCAGCCTTAAAAATTCCGGAGCTAAGTTTCAGCATGCCATGCTTTATGCTTTTCACGATCTTAAACGCATCATGGAGGTTTTCTTAGATGATCTTGTTGGCCATTCTCGCAAGAGAATGGACCACCCCATGCACCTCCATTGGATTCTCGAACGATGTATACGCTACAAGATTCGCTTGAATCCTAATAAGTGCATCTTCGTGGTGAGAACAGGTCGCCTGCTAGGTTTCATAGTTTCCAAAGAGGGTATCAGAGTTGATCCTCTTAAAGTTGAGGCAATACTTCGGTTTCCTCCTCCGCGCAACTTAGTTCAACTTCAGAGCCTCCAAGGGAGAGCTACTTTTCTACGTCGCTTTGTAGTGAATTATGCTAGTCTTACCAAAGGTTTTGCGCGGTTGTTGAATAAAGACAAACCGTTTATCTGGGATGAGCGATCCCAATAGTCTTTCGACGCTCTTAAGAAAGCTTTGTTATCGACCCCTTTGCTTAGTCCACCCGACTTTGCTAGAGACTTTTTCTTTATGTGGTCGCGTCCCATGAGATGATTGGCATGGTATTGGTTCAGGTAGATGATGTGCTCACTGAACATGTTGTTTATTATATTAGTCGAAATTTAGTAGACACTGAGCTAAGATACACTCACGTAGAGAAGTTAGCATTTGCGACTGTTCATGCAGTCCAACGGTTGTGACATTATATCATGCTTAGGAAAATGACGGTTATAGCGCATATCAATCCATTTCAATTCATGCTATCACGACGCCTTATAGGGGGGAAGTACCATAAATGGATTGTTATCCTTCAAGAATTTGAACTCAATTTCGCTTCGGCGAAGTCGGTGAAATCCTTAGTTTTCGCTGAGCTTATGTCATATTTTCCGCGACTTGATGATGAATTTGTCCATGAAGATTCCTTTGTGGATGAACACTTATTCCTTATCTTGTCTGTGGACCCTTGGTATGGAGATATCATTGTATATCTTCAAACTTTGAAGTTCCCTCCGCAGTATCCACGGGATGAACGACGGCGTGTGAAACATCATGCCAAATATTATACCACCGTCGGCAATACTTTGTATCGTCGGGGAAAGGATTCTATCCTTCGTCATTGTTTAACTCACGAAGAAGCGGAGCGTGTCCTTAATGATTTCCATGCTGGGGCATGTGGTGGTCACTTATCTGGGCTTACTACAGCCCAACGTATTATGCGAGCTAGTTACTTTTGGCCTTCAATCTTTAAAGATTGTATTAACACTGTGAAGAGATGTCACCCTTGCCAGGTGTTTTCTCGGAGCATACACTCACATCTAGCGCCCCTTCACCTGGTCATTACCGTCGGTCCCTTCACCAAGTGGGGGGTGGATTTCATGGATTGCAAACCAGCTTTGGATGGGGGGCATCACCATATCATAGTGGCCGTGGATTATTTTTCCAAATGGGCTGAGGCCATGCCTACTATAAAAGCCGACGGTTCTACTACATCCCATTTCGTGTTCAATCAGATTATCGCTCGGTTCGGTATCCTGAAAGAGATTGTCACTGACCATGGCAGTGACTTTCAGAACAAGATGATGGAGGATTTTTCACTCAAGCTTGGGTTTTGTCAAGAACACTCTTCTTCATACTATCCCCAACTGAATGGCCAAGTTGAAGTAGTCAATAAGTCTTTGAAGACCATTCTCCAACGTACCATCCAACAAAGTAAGAGCAATTGTCATATTATGTTATATCCTGCTTTATGGGCATATCGAACTGCAGTTAAGACTGCCACCGGTTTCTCACCATTTGAGCTAGTTCATGGTGTGGAGTCTATACTACCGATTGAATGTGAAATCCCTTCTTTGAAACTAGCCATTGAGATTCTACCCGACACTTCATACGTTGAGCAACGTTTGATCCACCTCGAGCAACTTGATGAGCAGCGTTGAGATGTTGCTGTGGCTATAGATGCCAACAAAATACATGTTAAGGTTCATTATGATAGGTCTGTCTGTCCCAGACAATATGCGGAAGGTGACTTGGTCCTCTTATATGACCAAGCTAAGGAACCCCTGGGGGCAGGCAAGTTTAACCCCATGTGGCACGATCCTTACGTTGTGAGGTGTGTCCTAGAGAAAGGAGATTATGAGTTGGAAGATTATGAAGGGAATGCCTTGAAGGAGCCTAGAAATGGGCTCTACCTCAAGCGATATTATGCTTGAACTTCTAGTTTGAGCTAGTACCTTTGTATACTATTATATAGTTTCTTCTATACACAGTTTAGTTTTCTTTTGGTTTTTAGGTCTGCTGATTCGCTTCCGTTTGGTTCATAGATGTCAGCGGAATCTCCTGTGTTCTTGCGATTCACGGATGGTGCTAGCTATCACACGCAACAACTTGCTTCTACTGCATGGGTCATTTTTTCGCCTGATCATCAGATTGTGTCTTCAGGAGGTGCTTGTCTTGGTCCTACATCTAACAATGTGGCTGAGTATAGTGCCTTTTTCAAGTTACTTCGCGATGCCATTTCACATGGTATTATGTCTTTAGAGGTATGCTTGGATTCACAACTGGTTATGTCTCAGTTGAATGGTCAGTACCACGTGAGAGATCCTACGTTACTACGGAGTTTCTTAAGGGTAAGACTCTTCGAACGTCACTTTGTTTCTATTACTTACATTCACATTCCGAGAAGTTTTAATCATATATATGATGCATATGCTAACTATGTCCTAGATTGGCATTTGTCACATTCATAATGAAGCACAGAAATTGAATACACATTCATACATTTGTACATACACACATAGTAAGATCGGAGAACCATAGTTTATATATAAATAACATGTCCAAAATATGATATCATAATACAAAACTGGAGCCCGTAGCTCTCAAAAATATGCATATCGATACAAAATATAGGGCCCCTGAGATGTCTAATCCCTACGGGGAGGCCTAGCTACCTCGTCAGGATGAGTCTGTGCATAATAATGCACTGCATTGGTGACACGCCGTAGCAGTCACACCCAGGTCCCTGGCACTCCTACCACATGACATTGTATCGCCTCCGGAAGATGCTCAACCTCAGCGAGTGGAACCCTGGCCGTCAGACGAGTCATCTGGACTTGTACTATCTCGAGCGTGCGCTTGGCTACAACACCTACAACCTCTCCACCCCTGCCGTGACGACGATGTCTCGGGAAACCATTTGGTCGCACTAGCCCTTGATCTACGAGCAAACAGTAGCTTATCAATATGTGATACCATAACCAAACATATTTTTTCATTTATAATAAATCAAAAATACAAAAAAAAGAAATATGAAAAAAGAGTAGAAGCTCACCAATGTCTCCAAAAGTAGCCCCTTGTGGGAGAGCCATGTACCTATCTCCACGGAAGTCTATCCCCTCATACGGATAGTCATCTATGACAATGACCTGCCTCAACCGCCAGTGAAAGAACTCATTT
The DNA here is from genome assembly GCA_027924585.1 of Larix kaempferi. Taxonomy (NCBI): domain Eukaryota; kingdom Viridiplantae; phylum Streptophyta; class Pinopsida; order Pinales; family Pinaceae; genus Larix; species Larix kaempferi. Next base: position 12,508,284 of record BSBM01000493.1, on the reverse strand, counting down.
GTGTATGCTGATGCTTGACGGCCACCACCCTGCTGCGTCAATACCTCGGACCATTGGGTCAGAGCTGGGTTACTGAGACTATGAGGAGGGACCTCTACCCTCGGACTGAGCCCTGGTATTCTCTCGAAGAAAAAGATACACAAGATGTTTCCATAACCGAAGTTCTTTGCCTCGCCTTGTTTGCACTCTGTTAGCTGGGTCTTCATGGACCCCAACAACGTAGTGCACCTGTCATATACCATGGGCCTCATACACTGTGCGGCGTAGAACATCACCGAGCGTGAAGCCTGGTGTAATGCTGCATAACCTGTGATCCTGATGAGGGTAGCCACTATGATCTTCATGCTGAGATCCACTATATTACCAATGGGTACTTGGATTCCCACTTTCTGAGTGTCGGGAAGACAAGACCGTTCAATGTAATCAGGAATGGTGATCCCACCTCCGATAGTGCGAGAGCGAAGACTTGCTACCTCCCCTCTACGGGACAACCCAGTAATGAAGTAAATGTCATCCACCTCCAAGGAGAGTGTCTGACCATCCATGTTGAAGTTCTGAGCATCCACGTCCCAGTAATCTATCAAGCGCTGAAGTAGTTGGTTCTGGGCCCTCAAACCCCCAATACTCCAAAACTTGTAAAGCCCACATGCTTGCAAAGCTTGTTGTGCGGGCAGATCTTAGAAGACTTGTTCATCCACCACGTCATGCTCTCTTTCCCTCCATTCCAGTACCATCGTGGAGGAAAACAAATCAAAATTTTAGCTTTTGTATAAAAAAAACCACCCTCACGGCTATACCCGCGGGCTATTTAGCAGACAGGGGCATCTACCCGCGGTCAACGCTAGTGTTGATCGTGTCTAGCCAGCCCTACCCACGACCCGCAAAGCCGTAGCTCGCGTACATCGCCGTGGAGAAATAGGGATTTCCAAAGATAAATTGTGGACCGGTAAAAAATGAAATAAAAGCTATTAAATGAAATAGGGGGTTGATGTGACTGACTTGCTCCAGACGGCTCGACGAATGGATGCCCGTAGCTCCTGCAATCAACGTTTGAATCTCGAGGTGAAAAACTACCCAAAACTCTATTTGTGGTGAATAGTAAAAATGAATTGTAAATTGTAATTTTTTGTTACTATTTATAATTTCTAAAACCCACTTCTCTATAGTTTTCGCCATTTTAAGCTGAGCTAGACTAATATAATGTCTTGGAGTAGTTTTTTTGATAGATTTCTTCGACGAGTCATTTTTTCGACCGTTTCATGCCTATGGGAGGTACGTTTCACACCTGGCATATAGGTTAGATGACATTTTCATTTGCATCTACATTTGACCATTTTCATAAACCCTAGGTGCGACCCCGCTTCTTAACCGACACGGAACCTTCACACTATTATAGAAGTGTCGTTATTTGGCGGTAGGGATTTTCTGACCATGGGTGCCCTAGTTAGAGCCCTTTTATGCCATTTGGCATCCATGCTGCTGTCTCTCTTTAGGATCGGGAGTCCTTTGTAGTTACGCCATGAATTTGCGATAAAGATTCATACTCTACTTTGTCTTATGATGGCCATCTCCCATAAGGACTTGTTGGCAAGCAACACCCTCCGGAGCAATTGAACACTAAAACCCAATTGGCCATTATATAAGTTTTGATGACAGGGAACCATACTACATGTCAAAACCTTGATCGACACTCATCCATTTATATTTTAGGAGTGCCTTCAGAATCTTTGATTCTAAAGGTACTCCCAATAAAATTGATAAATTGATTGGTATAGAGGGATCAACATCAGTCTTTATTTGAATTGAATTTCTAGGCTTAGTTTCACATTTCTGGTTGATTGTTTGTAAAATTCATAATCTTGAATATTAGCAGCTCCTAATTTTACAACATCAATCATTTTTGCAAATTCAAAGTCAAGCAAATTCATTATATTTATAGTCTTGGATTGGTTCACTCAATATATTGATACCTTATATGGCAATTTGTTTTCCAATTCATACGCTTGGTCTCATGAAATTATCCACTTCCAAAAGGTCATTCTCATTATAACAATTATGAGGCCCAAACTCATTTTATATTAATATCACAAGTTCATCATCTTTATATACTCATCCCCATATAGGAACTTTGAATTATGTGATGAGATAAGATCTATAGGATTATAAAATCTTTAATGATGCTTGGAGGTAATATAAATATCATGATCCGATCATAAGTGACTAGAATGTGCTTCAAAGGATGAATTTTGGTTTTGGTTACATTCATTAATTATTGCTCATCATTGCAATGATAACCATGACTTTGATTAAATCAATACCATCTTGTATTATGAAAATTTTGGTATTAATGATATGTGGTGGTGGATGATTATGTAGTAGAAGCCATTAATTTATACTTTGGAGGTTTGGAACTTTGATTATACCTTAGCGTTTTGTTGATATGAGAATGTGTCGGTTAATATTGAGAGCACCATGGGGGTAAAGGTTTGATATGCGCCTAACCAAAATGTTTGCCATCTATTGATTCACATAAGGCAAATGTCACGTCCAACTATCACCCGCTTGTCATTGTTCTGAGAGGCATTATTGCACCATAAGCTCTCTGTGAATTTTGCTAACCTTTGCCAATTCGAATACATCATAATCCTTCATTCCATGACTGCGCATGAGTATTCACAGTACCCTGATGGAATGAAGTCAGTTGGGATTTTGATAAAATTGTGCGGCTAAGGATGAACCTGTTTCGTTTCTCAGTCAGGGTTTTGAAGATATCTAAGCTTTGTGTGATTGTTGATATGGCTCCCGTCTCTAGATTCAAGCTCATTGGTGATGAATACTTAGATGCTTCTCCCGAATGCCGTGAAATGGTGGTAAGGGCAGGATGGTTAGGGTTCTTGCAAAGGTTCTCTGGTTTTAATTTAATGGTCTCTAGGTCATTCGCGACTTCGTTTGATGGTATGAAAGCACATGTTGGATATATTGTGTTGAAATTGTCAAAGGAATTTGTTTCTCGAGCTATAGGTTTTCCAATGGAGGGAGAATGCTGGTATAAGGGTAAGCATTTGAGGAGTGACAACTGGAAGGAGTTTCTGACTCCAGCAAACCAGTGAGTTGAATATAAGTCCAGTTTCTTGTCTCGGCTACTGAAGAAGAAGTGGCGTGCTATGCTCGGGCTTATTATCAGGTATGTCACCTGCGAGGGATGATTGTCTCAGACCCAGTTTTATCATGTTCGCCTCTTAATGGTTTTCAAAGGGAATCCTATGAGTATGCCGTATTACTTCCTCAATAGCTTGCAGAATATGGCCAACACTTATCAGGGTAATGTGGGGGATAAGGAAGGGAGTTTGTTTCATCATGGGATTATTAAGATGCTCGTTTCCTACCGATTGGGAGAACTGGGAGATTCTTGGGAATCGTTTCTTACCCGTAATGATTTTGAGGAAAATGATGAGTGGCCTCGATGGAGGTCCAGAACTAGGCAAAGGCGTATAGGGACAGAACTAGACGATCCTGAATTAGAGGAACTTGGTCCTCAAGACGATCCAGACCACGAGGCACTTCATCCCGGCCAAATCCCAAATGATGATGGCCCTAAGGTCGAGTCTGAGATAAACCCTGTCATACCCTATGATGACCCTCGGCCCAAAACGAGTCAGCCCATGACTGTTCCTCCCTGTTCAATTGACGCCCTGCTTCATCAACATCCAAACGTTAATCTCAAACCGGCTGATCAAGAAGTTAGTAAAGTATTGAGTGATCAGGAAATTTATAGAACCACTCATAGCATGGCTGTCGCCCTCTTTGCAAATAGGAATTTGGTTGCAGGAGATAGCCCTATGGTTGAACTGAGCGATTCTACCGAGTCTTGGCCAAATCGAACCCCAATTGGTCATATGATCCTAGACCTTAAGTATGTATCGGTTTCTGAACATGAGGGCGTGAGTGTTCAACGATCAAACCCAATGCCTAATGTAGATCAAGAATTTAATCAGGAGCCACGTCCAGAGCTGAGAGATGTAGAAGAGCCAAACTTGGAACCAGCACAACAACCTGTGCAAATACCCTTTGCTTAGATCGTATCGTCTTTGGAAATTGATCTAAAAGAAGCTCAAGTTGTCAATGCATTTGCCATGGAAGAGATTGCGAGCTTGAAAGCCGAATTGACTGCCTGGGTTGATAAATGGAATCTCTTAAAGGAAAAGAAGCTTAGGTATAAAGATTATGGTAAGAAACTCCTATCAGAGAATAAAACATTATTCAAACACAATGGAATCGCAAAAATGAGGGCTGTGAGGTTTAAGGCCAAACTGAACGAAGCTAGGAGAGTGGTGCCGGTTCGAGTCCCTGTTGAATCATCTTCAAAACCTTGATGATTTGAAAGATATAATTCATTTTTGGTTTTATGGTTTTGCTTGAATGTACAGGTGATACGAAATTCGGTCATTACAAGTTAGTAGACACATTCAATTTTAACTTAAATACAGAGTGTTTTATAAGGATACCTGCAGAATTAAAATTCTGCAAGTATCCTATTTATTATGCATTTGTATTTATTAGTCGTTTATATTTTCTACGATTTGTTAACTGATTGGTTTGTGAATTCCAGGTGTCATGGAATATATGAACTAGAAGCTGGTCCTGTGCTGCATTTTTGGAGTTCGTTTCACTGAAGATTACCTGTCCAAGATGCTATGAACATACAACCGTTCCCTTCACATTGCTGGCATCACTTTTCCATTTTTGTACATCGACAGTTGATGGGATGATTAATGCAAGGATATCTCATGCCCAAGAATAATGACACTAAATTTTATCCAGTAAGTTATTAGTCATCTGTTGTGTCATTCAAATTCCAGGTGTCACTACGTGGCATGCATTAGAATTAAAAAGAAATGGAGTCAAATGATATTTCTGTTATTGTATATTCGGATAGGGATCCACGAGGTTCCATGAAGATAAGACTGTTAGGGAATTAGGAGTTTGATGTTTTCTATATAAACAATTTCAAAACTTGGAACAGGGGTTCGATTTCTAATACAGGAGAGAGCAGATATTACGCAGCATCATTCTATTTTGTTTACTTAGATTTTCTCTTAACTTCTTCTGAAGAAATCAAGTGTGCCAGAATACTAAAACCATAGCTAAGTTTTAGATATCTATGCTGTGTGGTTTATCTCTCTTTTGTTATTTTGATCTTCATATATAAATATCTTCATATTGTATGTGAAATACTTTACAGGAAATTCAAATGCTTATACTCATTTGAAACATAGGTGATTTATCCTCCTATTGATGTTAAAGAACTTTTTCATGATGTCAATGGTTTATGAATAATCTTTTGTAAATATCTAACTTGCAGGTTGAATTTGTTTTCAATTACAAATTAGCATTGATTATACTTTCATGTTTCAGAATGATACATCTTGTTAGTTAATTTTGACTTTAGTTTGAAATTCATGTACACAATTACCAACAATAGATTTGTTTAATCGATTGTGAGATAATTTAAATTCACTTTTGTAGCTTGGTATTTATTTACTGATCTGTAACTAGTGAATACTTTCATTGTTTTGAACTATTAGTCAAGTAAATCAATCTGTGCTCTTGGCCGAGATAGGAAGCTAACTTTTTAGTTAGATTATTAACAGTTACCTTATCATAGGATAACATTAGGAGCTACTAACTTTGATATTTAGTGTTAGTTAGTCTTTAGGATCAGATAATTATTAGTTTAAATTTTCTAGTTTGTTAGCAGATAACCTTAAACTGAGATACACTCACTTCAAGAGACTCTCTATCTTTGAGAGCACAACACATAGGCAGCAGAGCCTAAAATCCTGTGAGAAACAGTTACTCCAAACGCATATAAGACTGTACTAAGTCAAGTGTGTGGATTGTTTTTCCCTATGTTGGCCTAAGACAGTTCTTCTGGCCAACAAATGGTGCTAGAAGGAGGGCCTGAACTAAAAGCTTAATGGCTGAACAATCACATACTACTCCCACAACCAGTCAAACTACTTCCCTTCTCAGCAATCTTGAACTAGTATCTAGTCCTACCTCTACATCACAAATTGACTCTACAACTACACCTCTTGCGAATACTGTTAGGGCTGCCATACTGTGTAATGCCAGTTTACCACCAGTTACCCCAGAAGACATACAAGAAGCCCTGGAAGAATCAAGAAGTATCTTGAATAGAGGCTATTCTCGCCAGACAGGCATTCCCCCGATCAATTTCGGTATACCTAGAAGACCCTACAATCAAATCCAAATGGGTGACAAACCAAGTGGTGAAGAACCTGTTCATTCCCCAGTAGGATCGCCTGATTACCATCTTAGAGGTTTTTTCAGGGAAGAAATAAACACGAACACTTCAAGACAACTCCCAACTTCTGGTGGTTTTGACGAACCTCCTTCACCCCCTGATTCACCACCTGACAGTCCACATGACCATAACAACCAATCTTCGTCAGATTCGGAATCTGATCAAGAAATGGGTGACGGTGATGGAGGAGATCAAAACAACAAAAAACCCTGGTTACGACGAGGTGCTGTTGCTATACCTGGAGTACAACATAACTTGCCAAAGCACCCTGATAAACTTTTACTGAAATTTGATCCTGTTAACAAAGAGCCTGCAGAAAACCATATCGATAAGTTCATTCTCGCTGTGCAGACCATGAATGTTCAGCACAAGGATGTTGTATGCCACTTGTTTCCTTTAACTTTCGAAGGAAAAGCTACAAGTTGGTACTTCTCCCTGACCCAAGGATCCCTAACAAGCTGGGCTGATTTCAGTCAGGCTTTCATAAACAAATTTGGAGAGGATAAGACACCTGCAGTATTGGCACTTGAACTGGCCAGAATTAGGATGGAAAACAAGGAACGCGTGAAATATTTTAACCAACGATTCCTCACCTTGTTGAACAGAATACCAACAACTTCTCAACCACCAGAGGATATTATAATTGAGAATTTTGCCTCTGCCTTGCCGAAATCTCTTGGCATGTTTGTCAAGCAAGTTGGAAAAACCACTTTGGTTGAAACGTTCGAAGAAGCAATCAAGTTTGAAAAAAAATCCATGACTTTCGAACCAGAAAATAGCGGTAAATTCGACAACCCCATGCGCAAAAGAAGCGAAGCCACACTGAGAACTAATACAAATAAGAAAGATACCTTTGCTTTCGAAATGGAAAAACTACAAAAAGCAGTTAGGTCCTTGACAAATGAAGTGGTTCTTTTAAAAAGAAACAATGGAGAAGGAAACTCGAATCAAGGAAATTTTAAGGCTCCATATTGACCGTATACACCACCCAATGCGCAACAAAATGCTCTCCCTGATGTTTCGACCAATGAGGAAATATTCAATACGATTAGGGCTATTTATGCTTTACCTGAAACCTCATCTGACCATGAGTTAGAAGAACATCAGGAACATGAACAACCTGAACCTGAAGAGGAAAATTTTGAAGATCCCCTCCCATTCAACTGTCATTTTTGGGACAACTCGATAAGTCAAGATGAGTATCATGACAACTCTGTTTTCGTCAATCAACATACTCATAATACTAGGAGTAAAGGTCCTGTTAACTCTCAACCATCACCCACTCCTAGGAATGGTCCGCAGCTTATAAATCAACATTCTGCAATTCAAGATAAAGACCTCCAATATGATATCATAGATGATCTTAAAAAACAAAGAGCAAACATAAGCATGTTTGACTTGTTAAAAATTTATCCTATGCCAGGAGGGTAAATATTTGCAAACCTACCATCTACATCTAATAGCAATAACAGAAGAAATCAGCCTTCCACATCTACAGCTAATAATTCTGATCCCACCACCAGTAAAGGGGTGGCAAGTTTCAATAATGACAATAAGACAGCTGCTGATAGGGATACGCTGATAGGAAAGAATTCCAAGTCCACAACACCCCCTTTCCTACTAACATTTGAAATCTTTAACCGGAATGTCCATAACTGCATGGTCGATTCTCAGGCATCATCAAACGTTATGCCTTATTCGGTATGCAAGAAATTGAATGCTGAGATTGTTCCTTGTGAAACTCAGATCAACCAACTTGACCACTCTAAGGTGAAAATTTTAGGGGAGCTCAAAGGAGTAATGATTAGGATGGCTAATAATCCGCAAATTTTTCAAGTTATTGACATTGTAGTGGAAGACATACCAGATGTGTATGGGTTGTTTCTAAGCCATGACTGGTCTCAAACTTTAAAGGATTATTTCTCGACCGATTGGTCACATCTGTGGCTACCTAAGAATGGGCAGCCAAATCAGATCAGAATTGACAAGGAAAGGTACATGAAGCATACAATGACTTAGATCAATTAACCTAACGAGCCGGTTATGTTTAGTGATTCGATTCTAGGAAACTTTGGTTTTGATTCTGATTTAGGCACTTTTCATGCACATAAATCAACATTTCCTAATTCTGTAAATAAATCTGAAATTTTACATTGTGATTTCCAGGAAGCTCCCTCCAGATTGTTAAATGCTGTAAATAGTGTGAATAATGTAGATAAGCCTTGGCACTTATACTTTGACGGTGCACGATCAAAAGAAGGCGCAGGAGCAGGCTGTATGCTCCTTGACCCTTTAGGAAATAAACACTTGTTGTCTTGCAGACTGGAATTTCTGTGCACAAACAATTCAGCTGAATATGAGGCTCTCATTCAAGGGTTAAAGAAAGCGTTAGATTTAAATGTGAAGGTATTGGTTGCTTTCAGTGACTCTGAAATCATTGTTCATCAAGTTTGCAATTCTATACATTGTCTATCTAACCATCTGTGAAGTTATCAAAAGGATGTATGGAACTTGATTTCAGCATTTGATGCCTTTAATATTAACTCTATTCCTCGCTTTCAGAATACAGAAGCTGATCTTTTGGCGAATGTGGCCTCACGGCTTCTCTCGTCGGAAAATTTCTCTCCCAATATCTTTTCTGTTGAATTATTATTTAGACCATCAATCCCTGATAATATCACTAACTGGCGTGTCTTTAATGATGATTCTCAGATTATTGACTTCTTAACGGGAGAAGATGTTTTTAAAGAAACGACTATCGATGAGATCATGCATGACGAAGATCTGCACAATTTCTCGATAATCCATTCACCTCATTCCGTTGACGAATCATTTAAGTTGGTAAATTCGATCCCTACTTCAGTTCTCAGACTTGAAATTTTTTATGACCTACATGATAAGTTCAAGGGAGTGCCTAACTGCAAAACGAATAGTTCTGGCATGCATTATGAAACCATAAACTTAGGCACAGAAGCAAATCCCCAAAACATAAATATAGGGTCTGATTGCACTCAAACTGAGAAAGAAGCTTTGGTCAAACTGTTTAAAGAGTTTAAGGACGTATTTGCATGGACATATGATGACCTGAAAACTTTTGACACACAGATAATACAACACACAATTCCCATGAAACAAGAAGCCAAGCCATTCCAACAGAAACTTAGAAAAATGCACCCTACTTTAGAACCTGCAGTAAAGAAAGAGCTGAACAAACTGCTGGCTGCTAGAATCATATTTCTAGTACGTCACACTCAGTGGGTAGCAAACCTAGTTCCTGCCAGAAAGAAAAATGGAGACATTAGGTTGTGCGTAGATTTCTGGAACTTAAACCGATCGTCAGAAAAGGATAGCTATCTAGTTCCACCAATGGAACAGATCCTCCAGAAAGTCTCCGGTGCCCAGATGCTGTCTCTATTGGATGGTTTTTCTGGGTACAACCAAGTCCTGGTCTCTCCCGGGGATCAACTGAAGACTACCTTTAGGACCCCTTGGGGAACCTATGCCTATAGGAAGATGCCTTTTGGATTAATAAACGCTGGGGCCACATTCCAATGGGAAATGGATGTTGCTTTTAGAGGTCTGATCAATCAATCTGTGGTTTTCTAATTAGATGAAATTACGGTATATTCAAAAAACAGATATGATCATATCTCCCACCTGCGCAAAGTGCTTGAACGTTGTAGGATGTTTGGAATTTCCTTAAACCCCAAAAAGACGATCTTCGCAGTCACAAAGGGAATTTTGCTAGGATTTGTGGTATCAAAAGAAGGAATTATGATCGACCCTGAAAGGACAGAAGCCATCTCTAAGATTCATTTCCCTAATACCAAGAAAGCTATGCAGTCCTTCATGGGAAAGATAAACTTTGTAAGGCTATTCGTCCTAAGTTTTTTAGAGATAGTTCGCCCACTGCAGAACATGATAAAGAAAGATAGCAACTTCATATGGGGAGAGAAAGAGAGAGAATCATTCATCAGGATAAGAGAAGCTATTGTTGAAGCCCCTGCACTTTTGAGTCCTGATTTTAAGAAAGACTTTATTCTTTATACCTTCACCTCTGACATATCCTATGCTGCTGTCCTTACTCAAAAGAACCAAGAAGACCATGAAGTACCGATTTCATTCATGAGCTTGAATTTGAAAGGAGCCGAACTAAACTACCACGAAGTAGATAAACAAGCTTTCGCTGTGTTCAAAGAAGTGAAGCATTTCAGGCCTTATCTGCTGAAGTAAAAAACAAAAGTCATTGTTCCTTTCTCTGCTATAAGAATCCTGTTGGTACAGAAGGATTTAGGAGAAAAATGGGCACATTGGATGGCTGCTTTACAGGAGTATGATCTAGAGATCAAACCCTCTCAAGTTGTACGAGGGTTGGGATTATGTAAACTGGCAGCTGAATCAGATCATTTTCCTACTAGTCAAGATGACTTACCCTTAGATGATTCATTGCTACAAAAGGAAGTTTATTTTATCCCAGATCCCGCTAATTCCTGGTACACTGACATTCGCGTTTATTTGGAAACAGGAAGTGCTCCAGACCACTTGGAACCAAGGAAAAAGGGAGCTTTTAGATTGAAATCAGCACCATATCAATTAGTGAACAACATACTTTTCAGGAAGAATGCAGATGGTGTCCTGCTCCGCTGCTTAGAAAAGGAAGAGTCTGAGTCAGTCTTGAAACAATTGCATGATGGCCCTACTGGTGGTCACTTCGGTGGCGACACTACTGCTCACAAAGTTTTGAGAGCAGGCTATTTTTGGCCAACCTTATTCAAAGACACTCATTCTTTTGTGAGAAAATGCCAGGATTGTCAGAGGGCATCTGGTAGAATCAAAAGGCCAGCTTTCCCTTTACAGCCAGTGGTTGTGGACATACCCTTTCAACAGTGGGGAATCAACATAGTGGGGCCAGTCAATCCTCCATCTTCTCTCCAACATAAATACATCATAATTGCCACTGATTATTTCACCCGTTGGTCTGAAGCTGCTCCTCTGTGGGTAGTCAACACAAGTCAGGTACTCGATTTTGTTGAGACTCATATAATTACTAGATTTGGACTACTTGAGTCTTTAGTCTTTGACAACGCATCATCAAACAAGAACTTGCTGAAAATTCTTAAAAGGTCAATAGATGAAAGCCACAGGAATTGGCACACTGTTCTTTATCAAGCATTGTGGGCTGATAGAGTTACCCCAAAGTCTTATGTCGGTAATTCCCCATTCTTTCTGGTATATGGCACCGAGGCTATACTCCCTCCAAATCTATTCTTTCCTTCCTTACAACTTGCGCAATCTGTACAAGACACAGAATGCTCTGCTATCGAGAAAAGAATAAACATGTTGTTGAAATTAGAGGAGGAGAGGGTAAACGCAAAACAACATTTCTCAAAGCATCAACAAATTGTTAAATCCTGTTTTGATTGTGGGTCATCCTCGGACAGAGATTTTCAGATAGGTGACCTTGTTTTAAAATGGGATAAAGCACACGAGGACAAAAAGGACCATACGAAATTTCAGAGACTTTGGCTGGGCCCATATACCATAGCAGAAAAGTTAGACCCCAGCACCTTTCGGTTGCAAACTTTACAGGGATAGCCTGATACCTTTCCGGTGAACGGGCAAGTCCTAAAAAAATATTTCCAGTAGTTTTACATCATACAATCCATTCTCATTGTACATTTTCAGTGTAAATACTTTTGTACATAGTCATCTTTTTTTTTAGATTATCAGGATTGTTCAATCTGATGGTCTCACACTTCCTCATATCAGTCATCAATTACACTTATCTAGAAATATCTGGTGATTGGTTACATCAAACAATGTTTCATTATCAAGACTATCCTGATTTTAGTTACTCATTGATAGTTGTCTAATCACAATGAAGTCAATCAACTTCTTAGTGAATTTATTACGACTTCATCATCTTTTATTTCTTGATTGTTGTACATAACACTGATTTGCTTGCAAACAATTTTCTATGGTAATCCTTGTGTTGCTTTCATCAGGTTCTGGTGATTTAATTAATTTTCGATCCAATAATTTTGGCCTGCTAGTGGATCACAGGACTCATTGCTTTATCATATCTCATTATACAGAATTATATTAATCCAGTTGAGTCATAGACTTATCATAACCTGAATTTTTGTAGATACATCATATTTGGGGACTGTAAATATTTCAGATATAAAGCATTTGTACATAATCAACTTCCTTCTCTTTGTAAAATACTTCATCAGCAGACATACCCTGCACTTTTTCTTGAATATGGATTGAACATATGACCTAGCTTGGAGGACTTATTTGTTGAAACTGTGTCGACTGAAATACATATCAGATCGTAATTATTGATTTTGTTTCGAGTATCTGATGCCTATAAGGTGAGTTAATTTCCACAACTAGTTTTAGTGACTGAACCTACTGTCTTTTGTAGCAATCCTTAATTTTTATCTTCAGATTGCTACCCAAAAGGACAATGACTCAGGAAACTTATTTACTAGTTCCAGTAGTGTCTATTAGGCTTGTAGATCAGTTGACCAATGTTTAGTCACTTTTAAGCTATCTCAAGAGGCCAGTGGTTTTCTAACTCAGGTTTTTTTTTGTAAATACTTTGTAAATAACCCATAATAATAGAATTTTAGTTCAAGAATAGGAGGTCTTGTTACAAAGCCGATCTATCATGATCATCAACACTATTGGAGATGATAGCACCATTATCTGGTCACCAAGCCAGGGTGATGATTCTTGTTTGAAAAAATGAGAATCAAGAGGTTTCATCACGAGCCAGCCTGTCTATCTTTAGTAGTTCTCGTGAATGATGGTGTTAATTTCTGGTCACCAAGCCTGAACAGTAGTCTTGAACTAAAATCCTTTAATTTATTTTAAACTTCGAATATGGGAAAAGTTAATCAGAGGACAGAAGGTCTCATGCTGAGCCGGTCTGGTTATGATCATAGGTTCTATTGGATTGACGTTGTCTACATCTGGTCACCAAGCCAGGACAATGATCCTTGGTTTAAAAGCCAAGGGGCAGGAAGTCTCATTACAAGCTGGCCTGATCAGTTTCTGGTAGGATTGGTGAATAATGCTACCATCATTTAGTTACCAAGCTAAGGTAGTATCTCTGATTAATGATTTTCGTGTTTATTCATCTGTATATATAACAACAACAATACAAAAAAATAAAAAATAAAAAAAATGAATGAAAATGAATAAATATCACCTGCTTCCTTTGTTTACATGAGAAGAGAATTATCTGGCATTCTTGAGTAGCTATATCTTTCACTGACATTGGTTAAGCTGTCCCAAGCCTTAAAGATTTCCTTTGGAGCTAAGTCATTCTTTACCCTAATTGTCAAAGGTTGAAGTAGGTAAGGAATACGCAGGTAACAACCAAAGGCTCATTGTTGCTGAATCAGTAAGGCCCACATGTTGGAACTAGTTTGGGTTTGAATCATTCAAATGGGAGTTTGGGACTTCGAGACATCGTTTTTGATTATTTGAGGTATTGAAGTTTTTCCTTTTTGCACAGAGATAACTGGTTTGGTCCCAGCATATCATCATTTGTTGGCAAGCAACACCCTCCAGAGCAATTGAGCACTAAAATCCAATTGGCCATTATATAAGTTTTGATGAAAAGGAACCATACTGCATGTCAAAACCTTGATCGACACTCATCCATTTATATTTTAGGAGTGCCTTCAGAATCTTTGATTCTGAAGGTACTCCCAATAAAATTGATAAATTGATTGGCATAGAGGGATCAACATCAGTCTTGATTTGAATTGAATTTCTGGACTTAGTTTCACATTTCCGGTTGATTATTTGTAAAATTCATAATCCTGAAAATTAGCAGCTCCTAATTTTACAACATCAATCATTTTTGCAAATTCAAAGTCAAGCAAATTCATTATATTTATAGTCTTGGATTGGTTCACTCAATAGATTGATACCTTATATGGCAATTTGTTTTCCAATTCATATGCTTGGTCTAATGAAATTATCCACTTCCAAAAGGTCATTCTCATTATAACAATTATGAGGCCCAAACTCATTTTATATTAATATCACAAGTTCATCATATTTATATACTCATCCCCATATAGGAACTTTGAATTATGTGATGAGATAAGATCTATAGGATTATAAAATCTTTAATGATGCTTGGAGGTAATATAAATATCATGATCCGATCATAAGTGACTAGAATGTCCTTCAAAGGATGATTTTTGGTTTTGGTTACATTCATTAATTATTGCTCATCATTGCAATGATAACCATGACTTTGATTAAATCAATACCATCTTGTATTATGAAAATTTTGGTATTAATGATATGTGGTGGTGGATGATTATGTAGTAGAAGCCATTAATTTATACTTTGGGGGTTTGGAACTTTGATTATACCTTAGCGTTGTGTTGATATGAGAATGTGTCGGTTAATATTGAGAGCACCATGGGGGTAAAGGTTTGATATGCGCCTAACCAAAATGTTTGCCATCTGTTGATTCACATAAGGAAAATGTCACGTCCAACTATCACCCGCTTGTCATTGTTCTGAGAGGCATTATTGCACCATAAGCCCTCTGTGAATTTTGCTAACCTTTGCCAATTCGAATACATCATAATCCTTCATTGCATGACTGTGCATGAGTATTCACAGTACCCTGATGGAATGAAGTTGGTTGGGATTTTGATAAACTTGCGCGGGCTAAGGATGAACCCGTTTCATTTCTCAATTAGGGTTTTGAAGATCTCTAAGCTTTGTGTGATTGTTGCTATGGCTCCCGTCTCTAGATTTGAGCTCATTGGTGATGAATACTTAGACACTGCTCCTGAATGCCGTGAAATTCTGGTAAGGGCAGGATGGTTAGGGTTCCTGCAAAGGTTCTCTGGTTTTAATTTAATGGTCTCCAGGGCAATCGTGACTTCGTTTGATGGTATGAAAGCACAGGTTGGAGATATTGTGTTGGAATTGTTAGAGGAATTTGTTTCTCGAGCTATAGGTTTTCTAATGGAGGGAGAATGCTGGTATAAGGGTAAGCATTTGAGGAGTGAGACTGGAAGGAGTTTCTCACTCCAACAAACCGACGAGTTGAATATAAGTCCGGTTTCTCTTCTCGGTTGCTGAAAAAGAAGTGGCATGCTATGCTCGGGCTTATTATCAGGTATGTCACCTGCGAGGGACGATTGTCTCAGACCCAGTTTTATCATGTTTGCCTCTTAATGGTTTTCAAAGGGCATCTTGTGAATATGCCATATTACTTCCTCAATAGCTTTCAGAAGATGGCCAACACTTATCAGGGTAATGTGGGAGATAAGGAATGTAGTTTGTTTCATCATGGGATTATTAAGATGCTCGTTTCCTACCGATTGGGAGAACTGGGAGATTCTTGTGAATCATTTCTTACCCATAACAATTTTGGGGAAAATGATGAGTGGCCTTGATGGAGGTCCAGAACTAGGTGAAGGCGTATAGGGATGGAACTATACGAGCCTGAGTTAGAGGAACTTGGTCCTCAAGACGATCCAGACCACGAGGCACTTCAGCCCGGCCAAATCCCAAATGATGATGGCCCTAAGGTCGAGTCTGAGATAAAACCTGTCATACCCTATGATGACCCTCGGCCCCAAATGAGTTAGCCCGTGACTATTCCTCCCTGTTCAATTGACACCCTGTTTCATCAACAACGAAACATCAATCACAAACCGGCCGATCAAGAAGTTAGTAAAGTATTGAGTGATCAGGAAATTCGCCGAACCACTCGTAGCATGGCTGCCGCCCTCTTTGAAAATAGGGATTTGGTTGCAGGAGACACCCCTATGGTTGAACTGATCGATTCTACCGAGTCTCGACCAAATCGAACCCCAATTGGTCCTACGATACTATACCTTAAGTATGTATCGGTTTCTGAACATGAGGGCGTGAGTGTTCAACGATCAAACCCAATGCCTAATGTAGATCAAGAAGTTAATCAGGAGCCACGTCCAGGGCTGGGAGATGTAGAAGAGCCAAACCTGGAACCAGCACAACAACTTGTGCAAATACCCTTTGCTCAGATCGTATCATCTTTGGAAATTGATCTAAAAGAAGCTCAAGTTGTCAATGCATCCGCCATGGAAGAGATTGCGAGCTTGGAAGCCGAATTGAGTCCCTGGGTTGATAAATGGAATCTCTTAAAGGAAAATAAGCTCAGGTATAAAGCTTATGGTAAGAACCTCCTGTCAAAGAATAAAAAATTAATCAAACAAAACAAAATTTCAAAAATGAGGGCTGTGAGGTTTAAGGCCAAACTGAACGAAGCTAGGAGAGTGGTGTCGGTTCGAGTCTTTGTTGAATCATCTCCAAAACCTTGATGCTTTGAAAGATAGAATTCATTTTTGGTTTTATGGTTTTGCTTGAATGTACAGGTGATACGAAATTCGGTCATTACAGGTTAGTAGACACATTCAGTTTTAACTTAAATACAGAGTGTTTTATAAGGATACCTGCAGAATTAAAATTCTGCAAGCATCCTATTTATTATGCATTTGTATTTAACATTCGTTTATATTGTCTACGATTTGTTAACTGATTGGTTTGTGAATTCCAGGTGTCATGGAATATATGAACTAGAAGCTGGTCCTGTGCTGCATTTTTGGAGTTTGTTTCGCTGAAGATTACCTGTCTGAGATGCTATGAACATACAACCATTTCCTTCACATCGCTGGCATCACATTTCCATTTTTGTACATCGACAGTTGATGGGATGATTAATGCAAGGATATCTCGTGCCCGAGAATAATGACACTGGATTTTATCTAGTAAGTTATTATTCATCTGTTGTGTCATTCAAATTCCAGGTGTCACTACGTGGCATGCATTAGAATTATAACAGAAATGGAGTGAAATGATATTTCTGTTAATGTATATTCGGATAGGGATCCACGAGGTTCCATGAAGATAGGACTATTAGGGAATTAGGATTTTGATGTTTTCTAGATAAACAATTTCAAAACTTGGAACAGGGGTTCAATTTCTAATACAGGAGAGAGCAGATATTATGCAGCATCATTCTATTATGTTTACTTAGATTTTCTCTGAACTTCTTCTGAAGAAATCAAGTGTGCCAGAATACTAAAACCATAGCTAAGTTTTAGATATATATGCTGTGTGGTTTATCTCTCTTTTGTTATTTTGATCTTCATATATAAACATCTTCATATTGTATGTGAAATACTTTACATGAAATTCGAATGCTTATACTCATTTGAAACACAGGTGATTTATCCTCCTATTGATGTTAAAGAACTTTTTCATGATGTCAATGGTTTATGAATAAGCTTTTGTAAATATTTGACTTGCAGGTTGAATTTGTTTTCAATTGCAAATTAGCATTGATTATAATTTCATGTTTCAGAATGATACATCTTGTTAGTTAATTTTGACTTTAGTTTGAAATTCATGTACACAATTACCTACAATAGATTTGTTTAATTGATTGTGAGATAATTTAAATTCACTTTTATAGCTTTCTATTTCTTTATTGATCTGTAACTAGTGAATACTTTCATTGTTTTGAACTATCAGTCAAGTAAATCAATCTGTGCTCTTCGGCGAGATAGGAATCTATCTTTTTAGTTAGATTATTAACAGTTACCTTATCATAGGATAAAATTAGGAGCTACTAACTTTGATATTTAGTGTTAGTTAGTCTTTAGGATCAGATAATTTTTAGTTTAAATTTTCTAGTTTGTTAGCAGATAACCTTAAAATGAGACACATTTACTTCAAGAGACTCTCTATCTTTGAGAGCACAACACATAGGCATCAGGGCCTAAAATCTTGTGAGAAACAGTTACCCCAAACACATACAAGACTGTACTAAGTCAAGTGTGTGGATTTTTTTTCCCTAAGTTTGCCTAAGACAGTTCTTCTGGCCAACAGGACTCCCCTCAGTTATATCAAGTTGTGATTGCATTGCATCATCCTGCCTGTCGCTTGCGCCTTGTGTCAGCGCCCGCTTATGCAAGTATTATCCTGGTTCCTGAGCACTGTTCCTTGTTGAGCCTCGCAGAGCTTTCATTTTCCTTTCACAGTTTGATGCCTTTTTGACCCTGAGGGAACACCCCCCGAGTGTCCACATCCTGAACATGCTTCCTTGCATTGATCATAGGTATGTTCCACTGCTTGGAACTAGTTTACTTGCTATTTGACACTCGTTCCCTCACTTGTTGTACTATAAGCAATTTTATTCTTTTTCAAGCTTTTCAAATATGAAAAAGACCAAAAAAATCAAAAAAACCAAAAAGCCGGACGAGATTATGGTTACTACTTCTTGTTGGCAGTTGTTGTGTCGCCTTTGAAAAGAGAATTCACTCCACTCCATTCATTATGAGTCGGGACTATAGTAGGACCTTAGGAGCTGTACTCATTTCTCAATTGTCACTCCACTGATTGGTTAAGCTTCCAGTCATTATGGAGGCCCTTGTTGATGCCTCCTGCATCGCACAGTGTCATTATCATCAAGTCATTTGAGTCTATGTTTCCTGAGTCTATCCATCTGCTCATGCTCTTGTTCAAAGGAAGTCCTGCAACCAGAGTCAGCCACTCCTCATATCTCTTGACTATTGCATGTCAGCCATCCTTATTGTGTCAATCCGTTACATCTGAGTTCTTCCAAATATTTCAGCGTAGCTGGTACCTCGTGCTGGTTGATGGGGGATTCCTTAATGCCCTCCTTCCATCGAGTTTCGTTCCGTCGACCCCATCTCATTTATTCCAGAACTTGAGACTTAGAGTTCAGATTAGTACCTTGAGGCTTGCAGTCCTTAGTGGCAGGTTCTCTTGCCATCGACAGTTTTGGGAATATATCAATGTCCCCTGATTGATGGATTCATCCTTGTGTTCTGCTTCAATACATCTATTCTCACTTTGATGATTGTACTCTATTCCTTGATGCCCATTTTCACTATTGGTGGGTTATATCGTGTCTATTAATGGTATGCATTATCGACCAGTAATCAGACGATGTCACATCAGGTTCGACCTCAACTCATTTATTCACTTGATGGGACTTGCACCATAGATTATTTGCGTAGAAGACCCCAGGCGTTAGTGGCATTCAGTATGCTACTTATGATCGTGACTGTACATCTGAGATATCACCTCTCATATTTTAGCAGTTTGTACCTCCAGTTTGCATCAGATGTTTCCTTTCAGCAGGAGACCGTCTCTTACTGTAGATGGTTATGGTTATGATCACTTGTGACATATATTCATCATGTACTGCTTATCCATGGCCATTGTATCAGATTGTTGTACTCTACCGACATTTATCTTGAGATATTATTGTACTATAACGATTGAGTTGTTCCTTCCAGTTGTGTCTCCATCGCTCCACTTCTGATATTTATAATGTATTTCGGCCATCGTAGAACCAATTCTCTGACCTCACACATTAGGGGGCATCTGTTATAATGCATTTTTCCTCCTTGTGAGCATCAACAATTATTGGCCTTCAGTATTCATTGTTTGACTTAGAGCATGATCTTCCTGTTAGGAACCTAGTTTTCCTCATTTTTGTTGTTGTACGCTAGCAGTTCCACATTAGCCTGCGTACACACGAGTTGTTCCACATTAGCCCATGTCTTCCAGTTAAATGGTAAAAACATTAGAAAATTACGCTTTTTACTCCCAAAAAGTGGTCTTAGGGTGACCTTTGGCCCTCCATTTTCCTCAAAACAACTCGACTTGTCTTTTCACCTACCTTGAGAAGACTATATATTGAGCTCTTATGGAATATGGAAGGGAGAAGAAAGAGAGACAAAGATTACTCTAGTGGATTTTTTCCATGACTTGAGTCTACACTCATTAATCCTTGTTGTTGTGAACTTCTTATGTTCACCTCCCAAACTCCTTTGATAGTTTTAGTTTTCCATAGCTATGGAGGATTGAAGTGGTGGACGCACAAGTGGAGGGACCTAGTTCTTTGTTCAGATTGGTTGCCACAAGAGGTCGTATCACATTGTACTTCTTGTTATTCATTAATAGAAATACTCATATTCTCGTCCAATTTGTGTTGTAAATGTTATTTATCTTTCACTGGGTTACATTTTCTTATGATATAATGGACCATTGCTATTGATGATGTTAATGTCTTTCATATATATTATGCGCTTGTTGTATATTGGTGGTTGAGACTAACTTGCAGATTTAAGTGCATCAATTCGAAAGTTTCAACGGAGATCTATATCGAATGTCCAGTTTGAGGTTAGTTACATTCTTCATTATCCTCGCATTGTCAATTATATAGCATTGTATTGGGAACTGGGTAGTATTCTGCAGTCATCTGTTTGTTGTGGTTCACCCCATGCCATAGGAAGTATTCTCCGTAACACTTGGAGGTCTACTAAACGATGCTCCTTTTCAGGAAATTCTTATATCGTCTGAGGTAAAACCATGTGAAATTTCTCATGGGTTTCCCATATTTTAGAGTAGAAAGCGTGACAGTTCTTTACGATTTTCCGGATCTCAAGACTTAGCTTTGCACCACAATCTGTAATGTCCCAAAAATAGTAAAAATTTAAAAAAAAAATCTCCTACTTGTTAGATTGCCTAACATAGACTATGTATTTATAAATTAACTTCAGCACTGGGAAAAGTATCGGTACTTTGATTTCAGCAATAAGATTTTATGAAATTCTTAGCAAGGTAGTCTCATCAGTCATGTTTTCTCTGCGGAAGTAATTGTGGTAGTATGTTTATGGAAAGTTTAACAATGATAGAGTAACACTAAAAGTCTCCTTTTAATTTTAAGGTTTAGATGCAAGTCGAGTTTGTGAATTGTTTTTAAATGTCACCTTCAGGCATGATGGACAAGATGAGGGAAGTTAAAATGCCTTGGAAACTTGGGGTTGATTCATGTACCCCTGGCAGAGTCTCCAAGAGGAAAGGGGTGAGTGTTGAAACCTGTTGACTTACTTAGCGATTTCTCTAATGCATATTTGTTTATCATGTCTTTGCAGGTGCACCATGGTGGTCTTTCCTTGAACAAATTTACCATGTAATTCCCTTCAAGCTCAAACATCCATTATGCACAACATAAATGGGGTAAGGTCTTTCCTTAGAACCAAGTGTTGAGACTACACGACTATACTATAGTGTTTACAAAAATGTTTGGTCCTATCGTGGTTGGTGGTAGTATTAAAGGTGCATATGACTATCACGTGGCCTATGGCCAGCTAGGAAATAAGGGTTTATTAATCGAGGGTTTGCACATATGTTGGTCATTTATTGTGGTTTTCCTTTTGGCCGAGAGGAAACTTAGCTGTGGGGGATGTCTGTGCCTGGCCTGAGCTATGATCATGGCCAAGGAATCATTAGTTTCTCTGCTGCAAATGTAAGATTTCCACCAGGTAATCCTCTCCCTAAACATGCTTTTTACGTTGCTCATGTTTATCTATGAAGCTATTTGAAAAGCCCAGGTTTTTAACTTGTAAATGGGCATGAATTTGTTGGCAGGTGGAACTACGTTGCGTTTTCTCTACGCTTGGATGAAAAGAGGCCATTACCAAATGCGTTTTGTTAAGGGACTGGTAAGTCAAGGATTTCTTCAATCCCTCACGCCTTCCTGTCTCGGTTGTGGGAGAGAGCTATGTTTAAAAAATGTAATGGGGAAGATTCATGATTTCCTTTTGGCTCACTGTTTATTTGAAGTCCCAAATGAGGTCTCCTTTGGCTGAATCGGTGTGTTGGAACAGCTGTTGTAATTTCTAAAATGGTGGAAGAAAACCTTGAGGGTTTCCATACTTACAGCAGGGTTTAATATTTTGGTTCTATGGGGTTTTAATGGCACTCGTACTGTGTAAAATATGAGGTTTCATTTTAGAAGGAAAAATGTCTCCTGCGTTTATTTATGGAACTCGTATGGATACTTGGAGTATGAAATGGACTTTTGCGTTTTAATTTCCGCTCTGTCAGTTTACATCTTAGGTTGAAATATCGTGGCTCATTTGATGGGATCTATGCTGCTAAATGAAATCTTGTCTTAGATTCTGTTCTAGATTCTCTTCTACGAGAGTAGGGTTGGCGATGGGTTTAGATCCCTTGACCTACGTCTCTGTGTTCTAGTCTAAGGAATGTATGCATATTGTAGATTGTTGTTTAAAGTTTTGTTTCCCATATGAATTTGATTGTTGGGTGAAATAAAATGTTACTTGTTGGGATTTGTTTGGAAGATGTACATCAAGGATAGTTCTCGGTTTAACTAGATTCAATGAAACGTTTGGGGCTAACCCAGTCTGTGTTTGGTTAATTTTGATTTTGTTTTTTAGGGGTCTAGTTGATTTAAATAATGGTAGAGGTTTGGTTTTTTTGGAACCATCGAAAGGAAGACCCAATAAATGGTTGAAAGCTTGATCTTGAATTCTACAGAAATGTACATTGTTGTTTTTCAAGAATGCAGTTAAATATAAGGGTCCTTTCTACGTTTGTGTAAATGTCTATCTACGTTTTTTTGTGGTTTTAATTTATGGAGGTAGCAATCGTAGCTAAATGTCAATGCTGTAGTTGATACTGTGGAAGACGTTTTCTGAGGTTTGACCTGAGAACGTTGAAACGAGCACACCCCTATCTATGCTTGTGTGTTTAAATCTGTGTTCCTATGTTTTAAGGAAAAGATGGGAAAGACTACGATACTGTAGTGTAGTGAATGATAAGGCGTTATTTGTATTGACTGACAGAAGTAAATGTGGTGATTACTGTTTAGTTTAAAATCCTAAATCTGTGTTTTCAAGGTTTAAGAGCCTTCGAGGGTTTCCATGCTTGGTTCTTTACTTTTGCTAGTCTTGTTCATTGTTTATAAATTTAAGAAATAAAAAAAGTACAGAGATAGACCCTGTCCTATGATATGATAAGACTATTTTGACCAGAAACGTAATTATTTGAAACAGTATAACCCTAGCTAGAATAATAACTTTGAAAAGAGGAAGGAAATGCACAGTATAAAAGTCATTCAACAATAAAGATTTAGTTTCTAAGTTTTCTGTTGGCATGATGTCTAGCACAGGCTAGCTAGGCTAGACCTGCTAGACCAAATTTCTGAGTTAATAAAATGTTGGTTAAAGGGGGGCTTTGATCCTAAGATAACACCCGAGAGCCCATGCTCAAAGGCCGTTGCTCTATGAGGAAACGAATACTAAACAAGTTAGGAAAACAAAACAATACTATAATATCAAATCTATTCTAATTACTTAGCTTCTATTATAACTCTGAAATGGGAATTTAATATTTCATACCTGGTTTCCTGGGAACTTGATCCTCTTCTGTAGCAGCCTGCACACTCACACAATAGTTAGTGCATAAAATTTTTAGCTTAGCTGAACTATTAGAAAGATTCTTTAGCTGGATAACTTTGGGGCTACCATGTTCCTCCCAACCATGACCCTTAGACCGTTCCTGGTTCTAACTGGATCCCCCCGAGATTGTTCCAACATGCAATAAGAGATAGAGGCCCTAGGTTCACTGCTGGTTCAAATCTAGAAATTTATGTGAGACTGCTTCAGTTCTTGGAGCAACAAAATTCTCTCTGATTACCATAAAAGAATGATAATGAAAAAGATGATGATGATCCTCTTGGAATATTCTCCCCATAATTTTTTTATTTTGCATGCTTGCATGCAGATCTGCATGCCGCATGCATCCAGTCATCATCATGGTGGTCTCCCCAGCACCTAGAGCTTGCTTCTAGATCTTCTTTACCTGCATGCAAAACTACATGCTGCATGCATTTGCATGCCACTGCATGCATCCAGTCATCATCATGGTGAACCTCCCAGCTCCTAGACCTTGGTTCTAGCTCTCCATAGCCTGTCTACAGCCCCGAGGGGGCCTCCCAGCTACCAAAGGCGCCCTTCTCCAGTCGTTTGCATGGCTAGTGTGCCTTTCTCACCTACCACAACCAGTTAGTCGCCTTTCTTACCTACCAGTCAGTTATCTCTCAGTTTTTCCTTGATTTGAGGCTAGATTGACTCCCCCACTGACTGTTTCACTCCGATAGACCTCCAGTGAGACTAGTCTCCCATTCTGACTCCAGTTAGCTCCTCATGCGCCCTCCACTGAGCCTCCTTCATTCAGTTCATGCTTACCTCACTCAGTTAGACTCCTCATGTGCCCTCCACTGAGCCTCCTTCATTCAGTTAGTGCCTACTTCACTCAGTTAGACTCAGTTGACTGATTGTTACCTTTGATGACTGATACATTGACTGGATGATGACTCCACTATCATTCAAGCCACACTCTGAGTTAGGAATTCAAATTCCCTACTTGGCCTATTCGAATCCTATATTATGCACCTTCTTGTTCTATTGTACTCATTCAGTTACATTCTTATTCATTGTATAATACTGAGATTATGTTCTATTCTATTGTGTTTATGAGTGATCATTGAGTGTCTCCTCCTCTTCTTCTTTGCAACATATTTGTGAGTTTGATCGTGAGTTGCTACAACTGTCAGATCATTGCATATTATTACAGATCCCCCACTCTTGGGATATTGTGAAGAACCTGCAATAATTAATTAATGAAAACACACGAGATAGCAAAAAAAACAGAACTCAGAATCACTTTTATATTAATCGCAGGCCACTTCGAGGGGGAAACCTCCTTTGAGAAAGCTCAATACAAATAAATTCACGGTACCTTCATTGGTCTCAACACAAACTTATATACTAATTCTAGGCGCCAATACCATGGGTCAATACCATGTGTCAATACAAAATATGGATCAACAATTACTATGGGACGACTTACAAAGCATATGTGTCCAACAACAATAATACAAACTATGGATCAACAAATACTACGGGACGACTTACAAAGCATATGCGTCCAACAACAATATACTAACAAAGTAAATAGAAGGGTTGACATGGGTTCCTAAGCATAGGACTTTTACTTGTATTTACTAGAAGTGGTCTTTTAAAATAATTCTTACCTAATAATAATAATAATATATCATACTAATATTAATAATACTATTATTAATAAATATTACTACTATGATAATGTGGTAGTCATTCTATGCATAAATTCTATGCACTATATATATATATTTTATAAATAAATAATAACAACATTATTAGTAATACTTTTAATAATACTATTCAACCTTAAGACCTTTATGCAAGTTATTCATACAAGACTACTCTTAGTCATTCCAAACTTTAAATTATGGCAATTATCTTTTATTTAATTAATGTCATCATCATCAACGGTCGGATTATGCGAATCTGGGGTGTCATTGGACATCAGCTGTATATTTGTTCACGTAAATTGTTATATAATTAAATAGAAATAAATTATGAAACAATTGAAAAATGTGATATAAAACAAAATAGACTATGTAAAGAATGAGTTTTACTTACATATCGGAGTAATCCAATGCCCCAAAACTCTGAAGCAGACCCATAGCATATGCTTCCAGATGTTGTACAAGGGTGTGGAATAACATGACTCTATGAAACCCTCTGCGTCTCTAGTGCGATCTGTATCTCTCGTACGGTCTGGAGACCTAGTAAGTGGATCCTCAGTGTGCGATGGTCCATCCCCAGATGAGCCAGCCTTAGAAGTGCCAACCCCTTGGCCTACATTTCCTTCAATAGTACTCCCATGTCGAAGCAATGTATCTGCCAAATGGAATAAGGCCTCCTGTGTATCATCAATAACGGGACCCACAGGAGGATATACCCGAGGGGGGTTTGGTGTGTGTGGAGGGTGTCGCACACGGTTAGGATCAATCCTAGCCCCTTCCCTATCTTGGGGCATCCCATGACCTACACACTAGAACTCTAAAATATCAAAATAGTTCACATGTTTCTCCAAGATAAATTCTTGTATACGGCTTCCTCAAGAAATAGAATGGGATGTCTCTATTCCCATGAGGGTCTTCATCGAACACCATGTACCAACGATCCATCCAATTGGATTTCACATTTGGTTCCATGCACTAGTCTATGGAAATGTGTGGTCGACTGGTGGGTGGAACCAATCCGGTGCTAGGGTCCCGGAATAATGAAAACAATTGGTATTTGGTTATCTTTAGTTTTTTCACATCTTTGTAGCTCAACCTAGTGGAATAATATTGCCTCCGGGAATCTTTGTATGAGTTAATGTTGTACAGTGCTCCCTGGGCATTGGAAATTGTGTTTGTTATGGTATCTAAAGCCTTGGCTAATGATTGTCTTAATTGGTCCCCCCCTCTAAACAGTGAGCTAAGGCGCTTTAATGCACCCAAACGAGCCAGAATCTCTAAATTTCGGTTGTGTTCCTCCTCGATGTTTGGGTTTGTGTCTAGATTTGGGTTTGGGTTTGGGTTTGTGTTTGTGTTTGGGTTTGGGTTTGTGTTTGGGTTTGAGTTTGTGTCTGGGTCTTGGTTATCAGTGGTTTCATTATGCACCTTTTCTTCAACATTTGTGTTCTTTGTTAAGATTAAAACAACAAATTCAAAATTTATTTAATAAATTTCATTGTTTGGTTTAATATGTAACAAATTTTATTAAATTCGCTTTAAAAAAAAATCTATTAAATTAACAAACACAAACGAAAATTGAAAGCAAGTTTGAACGAAATGGTCACCTACCTTCCATTGTATCCAACTTGTGAATCGACCCTTCCAAATTCGCCTCCTCCTTCACTCAAACTCAAATCGACTATGTGTTTTATCGCTCTCTCGAGACCTCCGGCCTTGACTGTGAAATGCAAAAATCAGGCCGTGGGCCTCTGTTTTTTATTTTTTGGTATTACAAATCGCACTTGTGATTTGTAACTCTTCCTTACACGTCCATTGTTTTCTTAGTCCTAGTAATATCGTTCCATATACTTGCGTATTACATCATTCTAGCATTCAAATGTTCCCTTATACTTTGTTTCCAGTATATCTTCCCCCATCTACTTTAGCACATAAATTACAGGGTTTTGATATAGAGGCATTGTGAATTTTGGCCTCATTTTCCTCACTAATGTGTTACCTTAGGCTATGTGAGGGGAGTCACCATTTTCTCTTGAATTAGTTGAATATCATGTGCTCAAATTCATGTAATTATTGCATTTTTGATATTCATACACTTGAGTTGGTCACATTATATCATTTTGGTCAAAGAACCTAGATACATTGTACTCTTTTCAAACAATTTGTGAGTCTTTTTGGATCCATAAGCTACATTTATTTGTATTGCATCCAAACTATGTTGGAAATAATGGTCCAACTTTAGTTGTACTTCTTTGGATTTGTTTAGGTCCATTGTTTGGATTTATTCACTATTTTGTTTGAGCCACATGTGATGAACTTCTTATTTGTTACTCTTTCCATATCTCGATCCCCCCTCATTTTTTCATAAGGTTTTCATTGTTGTGATTTGGCACCACTATGTACTACAATTTGGACCTATGATGTCATGATCCCATATTGTATATAGACACCTACACAAGCATGTATATTCCCACCTTCTTAATATTGAGATTGTATACACACCTTACCTCATTGATTGGTTGTTTGCAAGTGGGTCTCTACAACCATTATGGGATTCATCCTCCCTCTTCGCCCATTTTCTCTCCTCTCTTATGTGACTATTTGAAATATAGAAACATGTATGTATTTTTTTCATATAGTGTTCTCCTAACCTCATACATAAAGGGAAATTATTATCATCTTCTTTTTTCTCACCTACTTTTTGAGGAGCACCTTCACTATTTTACAACACTTTGGTAGCTTTTTACTTCATTTCCATCATCTCCATCACATTATAACCTTAGCATTGTCATCAAAAGATTAGTTAAACTTCAATTCTGACCATTAAAGTAAGAACATAGTATTTTCCTAATTTTAAGGGTGTGTGCACAATAAATCGCTTTAAAACTATGCTTTGGTCCTAAAACATGAAAACTATTACCTTTTCGGCCCATAAATGTTGTGTTCCTTCCAAAAATGGCATAATGGCATAAGGTGGACCTTAACAATTTGTTATTTCCTAAAAAACATTTGCTCTAGTCATCAAAATTTATCTTCATATCACAACTTGATTAATACAATTAGATTGTTCACCTTTGGAGACAGATCTAAGAGAGATCGACCTGTTTTCCTATAAATAAGGTCACCCATCACAACACTCACCCATTGCAATATTATGCTACTAGAATTTTTCTAGACAAAGCAAAGACCCAAAGTTTAGTTCATTCCACCATTGATGAATACACTTCCTACTACCAAAAGGCTTGGAATGGAGCATTATTTACTATGTCTTTTGCACTAGGATTTATTAGTTACATATTTCTAGAGTTGATCATCTTTATTATACATGAGATGGATTAAGTAATCATTTATTTTTTTCACCTACCCAAATTTCTGAAATTATTATTTTATTAGCAAAATACTTTATGTTAAATTTAATTACAAAGTCTTGTAATTATGATCAATTTTGATCAAGGATGAATGTAATTACTGATTATTATTATTCAAATAAATTAATTAGGAGACAAACACCCAAGGGGACTATTAAATGAGTGTTCACTGACCCACTAGGAGGAATGGAAGCTGTTGGAAGGTATGGGATAGATGGTAGCAATTGCACTTCACCACTAGCTGTTGGTTATGGGACAACTACCCCTAAAAATGTGGAATTATCCCCCCAGGTGGTGGGAGTGGGCAGGCAGCTCATTTAATGACCCAGTAACAACTGAAAAGGCCTAGGCAGCCTACATAAGGCAAATTCGAATTGAGCAGGCAACTCTTACACAATATTTTCTGCAAAAATATTTCCTCATGTGCATCAGGTGATCACTCAGAGATTCGAATAGGGAGGCTAGTTGTGAGTGCAATTATAAGTCTGCATAGTATTTGCTAAGAAGAACCAGAGGTGCTGGTGCAGGTCTTTTGGACTTCTAGTTCTCGAAGATTCCACAGTTAGTGCTATTGCAAGTGGAGATCCTAAATTCCTAAGTTTCTTCCTCATGGTGGTTCAGTGAACAGGCTCGGGGGTCCTATGGCAAGTACTTGACTGTCTTCAGGAATTAGTTGGGTGGAACATTCTTCTTGGGCTGTTTTTTCCCTACAGATTTATCCAGGTTTTACTGTTTCCTATTTTATTTCAGTTAATATTCTGTTAGTAAAATTGGTAATCTCTGTTTTTCTGTTTGGAAGAAGAATTTATTTCTAATTTTGTTAAAGTCTGAATGTTAATTTTAAATGATGATCTAGAATTGATAAACCAATCTCTACATTTTTCCATATGTTGTTTTATGCATCGTACTCTAGTGTAGAGAAGCAAATTAAGTATAGATGAAAAGATAGGCAAACTGCCATTGATTCGATAAATAAGTACAGTGATTGAGTTGTGTTTCATTCCTTCCCTACAGTTAATAACAGTAGTAATTACAGTATAGTATTTAAAATATTATAGAATACTTCATTGTTTCCATAAAAGACAAAGATGGTTGATCTTCTTTACAATTATATTGATTCCTCTTTTATCTCTAATTATTACATAGATAATAAATGTAATTCAAAATTTCAATACATTATATCTGCAATAGAAATAGTGATGCTGTAAATAAATAGGAATGCTAACGATGGACACAACTGCAAATCACAATCATTTTTCACAGTCTTCACATTTTCACATACACATTGTTTCATTCTTGTTATAACAATTTCATAAATTATTTTATTTCTATCGGAGCATGAAAATAAACGTAAATCCTACTTTGTTTTCATTCATCTTACATACATTTATATTACAATCTTTATGTATCGTTTAAAACTGGTTTTGGTATCATTCATAGTAATAGTACTATATCCTTATCATCGTTTTGCAAAAATAGACAAACACGATCTATACAAGCTACAGATCAAAACCCAGTTTTGGCTTGAAAATTCTTTCTATAAGTTTATATTTAAACATTTGTTTATATTCAAGACAAGTTTTGAACTAGGGTATGGCCCTGTTCTTTTCCACTTATAAACGAAAAGAAAAACTTTTCTATCATTTGCACTATACAGAATTTTATCCTCTACGAAAATGCATATAGATCCTCATATAGCTTGACGGTCACGATATCTACATAGTACTCAAAATGATAACACAGACGAATAACACAAAATAAATAATATATTTTTCATTGCCACAGAAGCGAAGTATTGTATCCACAGTAGACGAGCCTCTCGGCTCTACTTCCTTCTCCTCATATCGTAATACAACAGGTTGTTGTTCAAAGTTTCGAACCAACACAAATTTCCAACTTCACAAAGGAAGCATCATTGCACTGGTCGACTTTACATTTCCAAAAGAGAAAACCACTCAGGGTTTATCCCCACTCTTAAATTCGAGTTTTACAACTCCTTTTTACGAAACTAGACATCTAAAATAAAAGACAGAGTATCATTTTAATAAACAAGGGTCGTTCTCTGTAAAATTTTCACTTCAACTATAAAAATCTTCATAGATGCTCAACTGAAAGACAAACGCCGAAGCATGGAAGGACTGGTTACTCATTTGTTGAAAGACCACATCAACCAAGACCGAAAAGAGCACCTACGAGGGTTTGAAGACCCGGAGCTTACCAGGAATGGAGAATAGCCATTTTTTTTCCAAACCCAGGTTCACATTTTTCTTCTCGAAAATGGTACCTGCCATTCAAACACTCAATGGTTAAACATTATACATTTCCAGCTGTAAAAATGAACGTTACAACCTAGTTAAGAAAGCACTTACCCTTTTGCGTCCAGTGACCCAGCTCTGTATATACACATCTAAAAATGATGAGCTCCTTGCATTGGATGAGACCAGGGTACTATTACCCTAAATATTTTGCAGGAAGATGTATTTTCCTTTCAAACTTAGAAATGAGACTGTAAAACTTTCAACAATGACAGCATACAAACCACAGACACTACATTTTTTTTTACATGCTATTACAACAAGATGAGACCTGCAACTTTCAAGCCTAACCTATAGGTCGCGAGGTCAAAACCCTCTTGCATTCTCTACTAACCCTAGAATTCGGCAGCCTGCCGGCCTCACAGATCGAAACAATAGTGAATAATGAAACACATTAACTCCTATCAATCAACACCATGACGAAATGTTAGGGTTGTAAATCCAATGCTCCAGATTTGCTACAAATCGACGATCACAAACGTGCCAACACAATTGCATTGGAACGAACAACCATTACATTAAATGGTTCATTCATTGCCCAAAGCACGGACTTGCCACATATTATACACGATGGATAGTTCAACAGCCAGCTCGGAGGAATGCTAACATAAAATGTCATACAAGAACCTTTGAAGTCACACTTTGAACGAAGTTGCATTATGTGGAAGCTGGATTATCCCCATCACCACAGCTAGTGGATGGCCATTAATGCTGGACTGTAACACTATCACCAATGCCAGATCGAAAATCATGCCAACCAACAACCTGTCATTTGATAGTTATTGCGAATTAGTACCAGATATAAAGTTTAAATGATGTAGTTTAATTCACGTTTTATGAATTATAATAATTGTGCTATGTATAGTTCATATTTAAAAAGATTACGATATAGTTCCAAACGTTGCACACAAACATAGTTGTAATATATGATACATTCATATGAATGTTATAATTATGAACGTCATTCATTTCTAAGCCACGAAACTTATATACATATTGTATAGAGTTAACATGGTCAACGTATCATAGGATAAATAATTCGAAAGAATTATAATGTTAAATATTATCAATTCTCTTATTATTGATTTCATTCATTTTTAATTTTATCATTTCAATTATGTAATTAGATAGTTGCATTTTGGTGATCAAAAGAATCCAATGCTATATATATATTTAGCATGAACACTAGTTTGAAGGCTATACACTTTACCTTAATTTCTCATCGCAAACAATTAATGATTTTGCGGTACATTCACTTTATCAATACTATGAAGATATTAGTTATCTTAAAAAGATGACAAAGTCAGCTACAACAATGACGAGGATTACATCGACAAACTTATCAGTTGATGGTTCAATAGACGACTGTATTTTTTAAAACATTGTGGAGTTGTAATACAGCTTTCGAAAACAGTAAATACAACCCTGTAATTCATACCTACATGCTCTTCAAGAGTCGCAATAGATTGTTTACTTTCTATCTATTTTTGACGTTGAATTGAAAAAAAACACGTACTCTTAATTTACGTATTCATGGAACTTCTTACCTGTCATCTGCACATAGAACATTTCAAATGCTTTAGCATTGCAGCTAAGTAAACTCCAGGGTACCTTGTAGGACACCCTTGGACATCAAAAAGCAAACTGTCAGTATCATGTCAAATTAAAAGTGTCGCATCATATTTCTGATCTGTCAGTACATTTATTAAAATAATCATGATTGTCAATCGTGTGTTTAAGTGTCGTTATCACAATGCTGCTAATATAGAAATTAAATTATGTTTAGTACTAATGATTTTTTTTATCACTACTGTTGTAATCTAATAATTATTATTTCCGCAATTATAATTATTGTATTTAATATTGTTTTCAAAAATTTTAAAATTTTATGAAAATTCAGGTTGTTACAACTTTACATAGATTTTATGTTTAGTTCCATTTTATGTGCTACTTAATAAACTCAACTATAAAGCAGGTTATTTCGGTACGTGTTGGTAATAAACCACCACTATCACTTTGGACCATTTCTTGAAAGATATCTAACACCTATATTTTTTCATTTTCCAAACCTTATAGCTCTCATTTTACAAGGAAATCTAATCCATATTTCACATAAGATGGTTTGTCTAAATCAGTCATCGTAATAGGAATCTCCATGTTTATTATATTCTTGGAAACACAGTTTTGGTATTACAAAACGCAAGTGTGATATATCGCACATGTGATATAGGCTAACTAAGCTTAGCCTCAGTTTTGGGATTGGGTTTTCTGAACCTAGCCACAATAACGCATATGCATTATAGATTTACATTTCGGACATGCGTTTCCGATTTCTAAAGTGGCACTAAAAAGTGGAACCAACTTCGTGTGCGCGCCCTTAAACTATTGTCTTAAATTTAAGACAATAGTTTAACACACTCGCTTAAAGACAATATTTAAGACAACACACAATTTTTTGTGTCATAAGTTGAGACAATTTAGAACAATATTGTCTCAAATATTGTATTAATACCCCCCTCTATGTAGTGGTGATAGAATGCAAATATTTATGATAAGGCATACTGGAATCGAACCACCAACCTTCTGCATTATAATGCAGATGCTCTACCACTAAGCTAGCACCTTGCAACTTCATATACAAGAACAATATTTGGATTTTTTACAGTTTTTTTTAAGGAATGAGCACATGCATTAAATATTCATTGTATTTCACTCATTCATCTATAGTTGTCATGGAGATTGCAGTTATAATACTCATTCATCTCAAAATCAATAGATAATTGCGTTTATTCTATATAAGAATTGGGAGAAAGGAGGTGGATTTTGTCAATGCCACTGAGAGTGGTTAATGAAAGCTTGGGTCTTAGCTTGGTCAATCAATCAACTTAGATTGATTAGAGTAATGTCAAATTGTTAGGCTTAAATTGGTCATCGGTCGATTAGATTGGTTGATTGGTCACGGAGGGTTCTCAATCAAAGATTCAAATCTTACCAAACCCACCCTGATATATATGTGTGCTTCCCACCAGCCCATTTCATGCACCTCAAGAATGTCAATCACTTTAATAAAAAAAATTAAATCCACTATACATGCAATAATTAATCCCATTGGAAAATGAATCCAATAGATATTGGTCTTCCATTAAGTTATTATGAAATAGAAGGCTGAAAACAGACTAAATTGTAATGAGCAAAGTCAACTAAGGCTTAGGGACCAACACATTACTGACTAAGTGATTGATGACCCTACTTATGATTATCTAAAGGTGTTAGTTTTAAGATGATAATATTAGCACCATCATGGTTGTTTGTTTCATCCAAAATGGGTTGAATCCATCTGTAGTTGACTAAGGATGAAGTGGCAGGACCAAAATACAATATTTACAAAACATGTTACATTTGTAGTTGAACAATATTTCACAATACACTCCATAGCCCAAAATATCCACAAGGGGTAATGGATGACCCAAAAAAGCAATGCAGTGAACTTATTTTCTCAATCCATTCATCATATTAAATCCCCAAGACAATAATCTACATTTCCACATCAAATGTTTTGGAAACATATGTCCCTTCTCTATAGAAGGTCAGGCTTTAACAAGTCCTTCGGTAGTTCCAGAAACAAGCAAATAGTGTATCAAGAAGATGTTCCTTGGTATTTCAACTACATAATGTTCCCTTTAATTAAAAATTTAACTAAAATGGAGCTTTCCTCTAAGAGCTCCCTCCTCAATATAGTTGTCATTGAATATAATTAGCCATCCACCTACATACAATGATTTACCATTACCTTTGATGAGAGAGTAAATTTATGCCACCAAAAAGCTACCCATATATTTGTTTCCATCATAACTATCGAGTTTCTACAATGCCCCATTTTTCTCTGCTACCATTTTGTAATCAAATCATGTTTTTGTGTGAACAATAAAAATAACATTGTTCATAAACATGGCCAAAATACAAAAAATGATGTGGAAAGTGAAAATATATGAATCTGTCCTGAGAGAATTAAATGCAAGTAAAACATAAACTGTAAATCAAATAACTATATATAATTCATGAGTGCAAAAGGTACATAAATGACAATACCGATCTTATAAAATTATTTGCATATTCAACAAACTTTTGCATCTTAAAATAAAAACAAAACACATCTTATTTCAAGTCAGTATTTCATCCCTCAAAGTTATACATTTTGTTGCAAATAAAGTTTACTGCTTATTGTGACCTCCAACCAAAGCAGAGTAAGATTCACACCATATGTCACAATCTCTTTGAAATTTAAATGCTAGATGATATACATCCAACCTTCCCACACTGTACATGAACTGTTCATATCTCGTAAAAAAATGAATATTGCACATAGATCCTAAATTCATTCTGATCACAAAGACCAAACTCCAATCACTCCAGTGTTGCAAACAGAAAAATATTATATACATACTTTTTTCTAAGACCACCAATACAATCATGAATTCCATTTCTCAATACTTCTACCCTTCTAAATTTATAAGCATATAAAGGAAAAATGAAACTATCTTCTTCCTTGCCTTAAAATAAGTTGTTCATTAGCATATACAGGAAAAATGAAACAATTTTCTTCTCATCGTTTTGCTTGGCCTACCAGATTTAATTTGATCAAATTTATCTTTTTTTGGCTCTAGTGTTCATCAAGGTCAATATCCAAGGATTGGCTTACATATTTTTTTGTCCTTCATCTGCCACTATGTACTAGAAACCACAAAAATGTAATCATAGGCAGCTATACCATGCAGCCACCACATATTCATGTAAATCAATTTCTTTCAAGACACATAAAAAGAATGGGAGATGAGCACAAACCAAAAAGAAGATCAAAAGTTTAGGCTAGGTGCAACTGTGCAAGCCCTAAGTAGATTTTCCCCAACAGCATGCCCTAAGAAGAACTCTTTAGAGATTTGGCTAGGTGCAACCATGCAATCCCTAAGTAGATTTTCCCAAGTAGCATCTTTTGAGACGAGGGATTGTTTCAAGTGTTGTAAGTTTGTTACATTCCATTGTAACATCCTCAAGAAGGGAGCATTTGGTTCCAAGCTAGTGATTTTACCATATCTAATACAGAGGGATCTTAAAGTGATATTTGTATATCCAATTTGATCTTAACAATTCGCTTATCTAATCGACAATAACTTCAAAGCCAAGATTATATATATAAGTTAGGAGTCCAGACAAGCTAAAACCAAAATTTTGAGCTATAACTTCCATAAGAAATATGATTTTTATAGTAATTTCTTCTCTTCATATATATATATATATATATATATATATATATAAGGTTGCAAGGAGTAAAGACAAGCTAAAACCGAATTTTTGAGCTATAACTTCCATAAGAAGTAATATATATATAAAGTTGCAATGTAATATTTGAACTTAGTGTACGATATAAAAACACCACACTATCCTCATGTATGATACCAGAACACTTGAAATTGTGAAGTGAAAAATGGTATCATAAGCTTCTTAAGTAGAGTTAAATCATTGAACTTGAACTAGTCACTCGTTGTTGGAAATGTTTTGTTTCTTAGTAACATTTCAATTTCCTTTGCACGTAGATGGTTTAAACATTCATTGACTAGTGTTGAAGAGAATAGTTGAGTAGATAAGTTATGTGGACATAATATGTGGAGCCATTGAACTCTTTCCATATCTAATATCAGTCGTGTGAACTTAAGTGAGACTATCTAAGTTTTCCTTTTTGAATTAGTTTCCTTATACTTTGATGTTTGATTAGATTGCAAACTGACTCTTTTATGACTACTTGTTCTCTACTACAGAGCAGGCAAGTACGCGAAGCATGTAATTCCTTCCTCCAACTAAAATATCAGCAAATACACGAGCCAAGAAAACAAATTTTTGAGGAATATGTCTGTCTCATAAGAAAACTACCCCTGCCTTTTCCTTAGCCTCTCTAGTGTGTATACGTTATGTCAATCAACCTAAATGAAGCCCGGTCTTACAAGCAAGATGAAAAGAAAATTTCAATGGTTAATTTTGTATCACAAGAAAACTAATTTAAGAATGTATATTTGCTTGTAATTCTCATTGTCACTGCTTGCC
Organism: Larix kaempferi; assembly: GCA_027924585.1. Taxonomy (NCBI): domain Eukaryota; kingdom Viridiplantae; phylum Streptophyta; class Pinopsida; order Pinales; family Pinaceae; genus Larix; species Larix kaempferi. Next base: position 12,471,174 of record BSBM01000493.1, on the reverse strand, counting down.
TGTATTTTTTTTGTTAAATTATAGTGTGAAGATCACTCCACAAGAAAATTTGTAATCTTTCCAGGCTCGGAATGCTTTCTCTTAGATGTCAGGTTTGGAAAAACTCGAGGCTCTGAATGCTTTCCAGTGAACACAAATATCTTATTAATACATGCAAGAAGTGACCTTTGACTCTCAATTTTGAAAGTACGTGCCTTTTGAACTTCATAACCAAAAAAACAAACAAATGTTTATCAAACTACTAACCAGATAAACATAATTTAAATCTAGTTTTACAAAAGATGATTTACATTTAAAAACAGCTCGAAGACAACAAATCCTAGAAGAGAAAAATAATTCTTCATTTACCTGTACGCAGTCGTACCCCAGCAATTTCGGATATTTTGTTGCTACCTGTACGCAGTCGCTAAAACTGTACACAGTCGCTAAAACTTTGGAATTAAATATTTTTTAATTATTACTTTAAAAAATTAATATTTGATCTTAGAATAAGATAACGATTATATAATTATGTTTGGTGAGTTAATTTTGTTTTTCCAATATTATGAACTAGAAACATTCATTTCAGTTATGATTAAATATAGAAATGAAATAATTACAGTCATGATTAAGACGATAGTTTAAGAAGATCATTTAAGACAATAGTTTAAGAAGATCGCTTAAAGACAATATTTAAGACAATACATATTTTTTTTTGTCTTAAGTTGAGACAATTTACACAAATATTGTCTTAATACCCCCCTCTATGTAGCATTGAGCCAATGCAACAAAATGCAAATATTTATGATAGAGCACGGTGGAATCGAACCACCAATCTTCTACATTATATAATGCAGTTGCTCTACTATTGAGCTAGCACCCTCCAACTTCAAAAGAAGAATATTTTATTTTTTAGATTTTTTTTACAATGATGAGCACAAGAAGCATGAAATACTCACTTTATTTCACTCATTCATATGTAGTTCTCATGGAGATTGCACTTATAATACTCATTCGTCTCAAAATCAATAAATAAATCCATATGTTCTATATAAGAATTGGGAAAAAGGACGTGGGCCTGGTCAATGCCACTGAAAGTGGTCAACCAAAGCTCACGGCTTGGATTTGTCAATCAATCAATTCAGATTGGTTAGAGTAATGTCAGGCTCACATTGGTTCATCAGTCAATTAGATTGGTTGGTTGGTCATAGAGGGTTCTCAATCGAATAAATGCAATTAAGAATTCCAATCTTACCAAACCCACCCCGGTATGTGTGCATCCCACTGGCCCGTTATATGCACCTCAAGAATGGCAAGCACTTTAATAATTTTTATTATTATTAAAGTGCAGAAAGAAGAAAAAAATTGCGTTTCATTAAAGCGCAGAAAGAAGAAAAAAATGAAAAAATATTTTATTAGTATATGTTAAGATCCTAGTGGACGACCTTCACTAACATCTCGAGGTTTTGGTGTAACGGTTCGTATCATTTGGTATCAGAGTCTCCACCCGGGTTCGAATCACAGAGTGGGTGGCAACTTCGGCATTGCAGTGTTCGTCCGGGACTCGTACGACTCAAAGCGGACACCATCGTACGAGCGCACATATAGCTCAGAGTCTGGACTGCAGAGCGTGCTGGGATGTTAAGATCCTAGTGGACGGCCTTCACTAGCATCTCGAGTTTTTGGCGTAACGGTCTGTATCAGTATATTTGAATCATTCAAATACCTTGTTGGGATCATCAATAACAAAAGGTTTCTCATCTGCTACCAGAAGTTTCTTAATCAAATCAAGATCTTGGAACAAGTGATCAATAACAATGGCACTGTTGCTTTCCAAGTATGAGCTTATTATACACTCCACATAATGGTGTAGATTATTGTTGAAGGGATATCTGCAACCAAGAATCTAGTTAGTCCTCAAGAGATTTTATTTTATAAGTTATTATTCAATTTTCTTCTAAGTATGGAGATCTATTCAGTACTAGAAAAATGTTTTATAATTATTTGAAAGGAACCCAAATGAACCAACTCGTGCCAAGCAACTTCACTCTCACTCCTAAACAAAAGTGCAATGAATTAAACTATCCACAAACAAGAATGCAACAAGAACAAAACAAAAACACATGGATAACATCATTCATAATTAAAGTTAATCACATGACTAACAATGCAATCAAGTGAAGTGTTGGGCGGGGCCCAAGTAGGTTGAAAAATATACAAGTGCTGGAAATTGCGCATTGCGTGCTGCGACATGAAGGAGAGGCTGTTTTGAGAATTTGCACATTGTTGCGCAGCGGCAAAGAGAAAGCAGGTTCGCGCAGTTTGCTAGTGCGCAGTCTCGATGAAACAACTATTTTTGGCAAAGGATGTAGGGAAAGGTGGAGCAGAGAAAGCGACCTGTTTTGGGGCATGAAGGTGAAGAAAAGGGACCTGTCAGAGAGAGTGGCGGCAAGCAGTGGAGAATTTAGGCCACTACGTCGATGACGATGGGCAAGCGGAAGACGTGGAAAGGGATAGGCCATGATGCAATTGTAACTATTTTTGAGGATTGCGGTTGTCAGAGGAACGTGTGAGACACGAGTGGCCTAGATGGACGGCATGGAGCAGGCGGAGCAAGCTCTCGACGGCGACAATCAGGCTGGCATTTAGCCATGCCAGTTTTGTAAACCTAAGGGTTTTTGCCTACGAATTATAAATACATGACCTACAGGCATGATCTATAAATAGGGCATATTTTGTATGGGAAAGGGTTGAACTCTTCATTGTTGGGTTGTTGAATATTGTTAGATCTTTTTGAGCTTGAAGCTATTGTAAAGGCTCTGCAGCTGAGTACACAGAGACATATCTGAGAGAGAAGAGAGTCTACAGCTGAGTGCGTAGACCAAGAACTGTTGTACCCTTCCCAAAAGACAAATATAACAACAGTTCTTGTGGACATAGCCTCCATCCGGGGGGTGAACCACGTTAAATATTGTGTAGTGTGATTGTATGTGTGTTTGTATCTACTCATTTGCTTACATGAATGCTTGAACCTGCAATTATCTGTTATGTGATTACTTTTATATGTATTCGCCACTAGAATGATGGGAATAATATGTTAAGTCATACATGCGTGGATGGTTGTTAAGTCTTCAGAATTTTTAAGTCTTTGAATGTATTAGTTGATAAATAAACACATATGTATGTAATAATTGGATCATCTAAGACAATCGATGCACAACACCGGAAGTGCGCGGTACTATAGGCCTTGTTAGTTGCATCTGTTATAAAGCTAAGGAACGTATGATGGTAATTGCTTGAATAAGTGTTAAGAAATGTGTTAATATTGGTTATCTTTGGAGAGGAGCACGTAGAATCGCTACGCAATCCCATCAAGTGGGTAAAACCGACCTGTACAGTCCGTGGATGTGCTGGGTGCGCAACCCTCGTAACTTGTGGAGGTATCAACTCACGACGAAGGAAGTCGTTGCGCCACCTTGAGCCCACCGCGCGAGTCTGTAGCTCAACCTGCGCCACCTTGCGCACGACGCAGTTTAATTACCTGATCAACTCATCACCCTGATGTGGAAACCTGATTCCATAGCACCCCCATAGCTTCGCCTTGCGTGAGACCTCAACCTGCGTGCAGGTTGTTGCCGAAAGGGCCGGTGATAAAGGGGTTTTGTTGGTTAAAGCTAAAACTGCAAAGAACCTGGGTCTATAGTGGAAAACCTATAGAACAATTATAAAAGCCAATAAATGGTTCCGTTGCCGTGCTAAGAATCCGTGATGAGTTGAAGAAGTGATGTGCGAAGAAGAATATCAGTTCCCATTGGGTTCAAACAATTGGAATCCAAAAAAGACAGAGATCCAGGATTGGTGTGAAAAGATAGAGAGAGAGATTTCGCAAAGAAAGAGAATAGACACCCACTTCTATCTGATGTAGAGTGGTTGAACATATATTTATGGAGGGAGATTCACGAGATTTTCTGGGCTTCGTTTTCAAACAAGCTACACGAGTGGATATCACGCCTCATAGAAAGAAATAATTGTTTTCAATGAGGAGTACCTACAGAGTGGACTCCAAAGCTCACGGAGCAGCTCAAGGGAAATAGATAGCCCACTGTCGCGAGCAGTCGACTTCTAGGTTGAAAATATACTAGAAGGATTTGTGACCGAGTTTTCTATAGACACGTTGAAATCCTACAATCAAGCTGAAGCATACTTTTTCGAAGGATTCAGAGGTAAGTTCCTAAACAATATCAGTCTATACATTAAAATGTTGTTAGATGAGAAAGGTGTTTTACGAATGCAGTAATATTTTTGAATCTATCATGGTAGAAAGTATATATCCTGACTCTCATGAAGAAACCCATAGTCTAAGAAGCGGAAAGAGATATAAGTTTACTATAGAAAAGAATCCTGGAGGACCTAAAATCCACATAGATACCGAGCTCCCATGTGATCTTTTCAATCAGACTGTGCCATTATCAACCATGATCCAGCCTATTACACCTCACAACCCACCGATTGTTAATACTGTGCCTCCCCTATCTCATAGTCCATCAGTCCAGAACCCGTCCCCTGCGAGCATCGCGTAGCCCACCCCATAGAATGTCAATACTGGTAGTACTGTCGGCACGGGTACTCAGACTATCCCAACTCAGACTATCCCGCAGAGTACTATCCCTAGCACAACCCAACATCTTGTGTCTACTTTTGTCGCAGGGAACCCTTTGCAGAACCGTACACAATCTGGAATAAGGATGGCCGATAATGATATAAAAATTCCGTTATTCAAAGGAACGGGTCTAGAAGACCCTAACCAGCATTGGTTTCTATGTGAATCCATCTGAAGTGTCAAGCTAGTTCAGGATGATGCTGTTAAGAGAGCGCAACTCATCACTACTTTCAGAGACAGATCCCTACATTGGTTTATGAAGTATTCCCAGGAATAGCCGAGAACCCTAGCAAAAATCAAGGCTGCACTCGCAATAGAGTTTACGAAGCCGAAATCAGAATCGAAGTGCATAACAGAGTTAAAGGGAATCAAGCAGAAAGCTATCGTCTGCTAAGAAGAATTATACCACTACTGAAAGAGAGGGACTTGCGATGGTATATGCGCTGCAAAAGTTCAGACACTATTTGCTCAGTGCTCACTTCTCTATGTTCACTAACCATTCTGGTTTGAAATACCTAGTCAATAAGCCAGTGTTAGGGGGAAGAATATGTAGATGGTTACTCCTTTTTCAGGAGTATGATTTTGAAATAGTGGTTAATCCAGGCAGGTTAAACTTGGGTCCTGATCATCCATCAAGGATTAAGTCAGGAGAAGATCCTACGAATCTGGAAGACAATCTACTGGATGCGCAGTTGTTCGCTATACAAGTTGTCAACGATTATTATCAGGGCATCATAGACTTTCTAACTACAGGATTGGCACCTGAACAGTTCACTATGCAGCAGAAGAAGCAGTTGGTAGTACGCACCGCAGACTTCACCATTATTGTAGGACAATTATACAAGTTGGGACTTGATGAAGTGCTGCGAAGATGCGTATTGGAGCATGAGAAGCCATTCATATTGGCTAATGTGCATTTAGGAGTCGCAGTAGGTGACTACGCAGGAAGGGCTACTGCGCATAATATATTGCGCGTAGGGCTATGGTGGCCTATGATCCATAAAGATTCCAAGGAATGCGAGAGCTGCGATGTTTTTCAAAGGACAGGGAAGCCGTCGCGTAGAGATGAAATGTTGTTGAATGCACAGTTGTTCGCTATACAGGTTGCCGACGATTATTATCAGGACATCATAGACTTTCTAACTACACGATTGGCACCTGAACAATTCACCACGCAGCAGAAGAAGCAGCTGGTAGTACGTGCCGCAAACTTCACCATTATTGCAGGCCAATTATACAAGTTGGGACTCGATGAAGTGCTGCAAAGATGTGTAATTCTCACATCACAAGAAAACTAATTTAAGAATGTATATTTGCTTGTAATTCTCATTGTCACTGCTTGCCTGTATTTTTTTTGTTAAATTATAGTGTGAATATCACTCCACAAGAAAATTTGTAATTTTGGTAGAACTCGTACTTAGTCTCTATGCATAGTTGTATGCACCCATTTTCTATGCCTCAACTATTTATATCTTTTCTGGTTAAACACTTGTTTGCGATTAATTTTTCTTTATCCATGCATCAACTATGTTTTTTTCTTATAATTGATTATTTCATATTTTGAAAATTTGAACCATAACCATAAAATAAATCTTGATAGTATACTTGTCTCATCCTCATATAATCTAGGAAAAACATAGATGCTAATCTAGCCTAAATTCTAAAATATAAACACCTATTCGTATAATTGAAAACATATTACACAAACAGATTTTTACATATTAATAAAATATTTAGATGCACATATAAGATGAAAAAGTTGAATAATCTATTTCCAAAGACAAATATAATTAAATTGGTATTAATTAAGTATATTTATTAAATATAAGTCTATTCATTAAATATAAGTTTACTTAATAGTTTAAATTTGGACTAATTGAATTAAATTTTTCTATAACCATTAAAGATAATTTACAGTTAATAAAAATTATAACTATTACAAACACTCATGATTTTAAAATCATCATTAAATTTATATTTGTTTATTTCATATATATAGGTCTTTGTTTTAGGTATGTGTTTACGTTCTAAGGGTTGTTTGGGATGTCCCCAATCAGTGGGAGTGGGATATGTGAGGCGGGTATCCTCAATCTATTGAGCCTCTCAGCAATGCGACCCTACAACATTTACAACAATCATTTCATTGAAAAATAATAATTGCTTAAATTAATTTTCGTTAATGCATCAAAATATTTTCATAAATTAACTTGATTCTCACCGTGAACATCTTCGAAAATGGACATGACTGGGCTTCAGAGCTAGCAGGTGAAGCAGTTGTCTGGACAACCTGCTCTGATGCAGTCATGGGGTGGGACGTAGATGTAGTTGCAGAAACTACGGGCGCAACCACTTTAGATACAACAATGGATACTGGAAGAGTAGTTTCCACAATAGTGACGGGAACTGAAGAAGATATGGTGGAAGAGGGAATGGTGGTATGGGGTGGAGGAGGACGTCGTGGATGATGAATGCCTACCGGCTATACGAAAGGGGGTATCGACCCAAAAGGTCTATGGGGGATGTTGAGGGATGGTGAATGGGAGGGAGCCTAGATAGAGGGAGGATGATGGATACAAGGAGGTTGCGAATGAAGGGGGGAAGTTGTATGGAAGGGGGCGAATGGATGAATGGGGGAGGATGGATATATGGGGGGGGGGGCATTGATGAATGGGGGAGGTTGTATATAAGGGGGGGCATGGATGAATGGAGGAGGATGTATAGATAGGGGGGCATGGACAAATGAAGGAGTATGGATGGAGGGGGAAGGATGGGGGGAGGGGGGAGTAGTGATGGAGAGGGGAGGCTGGATGGAAGGGAGGGTGTGCACAAAGGGAGGGGTATGGATGGAAGTGAGGGAGGTGACTCATGGGAGAGGGTGGAAACATGGGACTAAAGTGGGGATATGGAACAATTTCACCCACAGTTGTTGGTGGCCCCTACATATACATTTGTAATATCATAGTTTAGTAGACAAAAATCAAACTAGACCATAGTAATTCATAACAATTCAAATTAAAAGCGTACTTTTAACTACACATGGTACCTGTGTATATGGTGACCTGGCGATCCCTGGAAAAGATGGTTGGTCATCATTGTCTGGGCATACCTGTGGACACCAAAATGCATGCACGTTATGAACATATTAAACAAGTAATTATTTAGGCAATCAAAATATTCAAAAATATTATATGAACTATCATCATGTATGTCATAAATACGAATACATAAATAATAGAAGTGCCATAAGTAATAAAAATATTGTGTGAGGCACTAAAAATACCTCCGTGTGAGGTGTCACAATTTCAGTTGCAGCTGCCATTGTTGCATCCAAGTTGGGAGATCCTACGTTCTCCCATGACGGTGTCTCAACTCTAAATAAATGTACATTGAAATAATAGTTTAATTCAAACACAAATACTTTAAAATTACTTTACAAATTATCAAGTGATGATTGAAAACACATTAAAAACAGTGTTAACATGCGCCATATAGTAACCCTTGATTGGGCTAGGGCAAGTGTGCCCGCAATGGGGACAAATATGTGGCATTTTCCCTGTCGAACTAGAAGGCCCAGCATGGCTACCACCAGTCATAGGTCTATCTTGAATTTTTTGTGAAGGCTGTGCACCTGATTCTCTGTCGGGGTCAACCTATCTCTCAACTCTAGTCGCCGCTACAAAGGCGGCGTGTCTAAGGATTCCATGTGCAACACTCCTCATCACCCCGTCGATCTTATCAAGTTTGTGGGGTAAATAAGGTGGCTGGGGAGAGGGGTTAGGCTCGCGCCTAGGAGCTGGTTTCCCTCTCAGTGGGTTCCTCCTGGAAGCAGGTCGATCTTGGGAAGAGCCAAGCCGAACACCCTGGAACTCGGTTATGTCAAAATAGCTGACATGTAAACCGAGTGCTAACTCAACCCACAATTTTCGAAGGAAGTACTGTGGAACCTCCCTATTATTGTAGTGAGGTTTATCGTAAACCATGAACCACCTATGCATCCAATTGTCCCTCCATGGTTGGAAATGACACCAGTCCATTCATACACATGGCTTTCTAATATCCAATGGTTGCTGTGTTCTTGGATCAATGAACATACTATATAATTGGGCCTTTGTAATATTAAATGCTTTTACTTCCCCCTTGAAAATTCCCATGGAATATGTTAGGAACCCGTGTCAACCCTTCTCTTTACTTTGTTAGTACATTGTTGTTGGACACATATGCTTTGTAAGTCATTATGTATTATTATATGTTGATCCATAGTTTGTATTATCCCATAGTATTGATCCATAGTATTGGATGCATACGCTTTGTAAGTCATCCCGTAGTATTATATGTTCCATGGTATTGACCCATAGTATTGCCGCATAAACCAGTATATAAGTTTGTGTTGAGGCCAATGAAGGCACTGTGAATTTATTTGTATTAAGCTTGTTCAAAGGAGGTTCCCCCCTCAAAGTGGCCTGTGATTAATAAAAAAATTCTATGATCTAATATATCATGGATTTTATCAATTAATTGTTGCAGGTTCCTCACATCTGGTATCAGAGCACTTTCTTGGGCTCATTGGGTGGAATTTCTTCCAAAATTATTTTTCGCATCTGTATTTGTTCCTATCAATTGTAGGTTCGGATACAAGAATAATCCATATCCTTTTAACTGTGGGAAGTACTTGGGCATAAGCGCTAAAACTCTTTGTGAGGAGTACCACAGGAACCCCGAAGTAGCTGGCCCATTGAGAGGACTTGCCAGCGAAAAGGGCAATGACCCCTACCTGATTGATTAGTTCCCACCCGCGAGGTAAACCAATAGCTTTCGTTTGTGGCAAAGCGGTTATCAATTTTACCTAAGTCGTGGAGTGAGGGGTACTTTCCCAATATGCAAGTCGTCAGGTAGCATTGGTGGCCGAGTTAATTCCCTGAACCGTTAGGAAGTCAAACATACTTAGGGTCCATTTCTATTGCCAACTGAAAAATAAAAGATTACATCTATCCAGATCTAGATCTATTTTAGATCTAGAGCAATTGTAGATCCATTTTGTTTCTGATCACTTCCGCGCTGTTCCAGATCCATTATGAAAAAAAAATATAACATTTAGTTTTTTCGCCATATCTTCCTTGTTTTAACTCCATTTACCTTCAAAATTAACTGACACCTCTGCAATCCCATTATGCATATTTGATTCTTGAGGACCCTATCCCAAATTCCACTTCCCGAAGCCTGAAATCCAACATTTGTCTATTTTTAGTCTTTTCCATTACTTCTTCGATTTTCACCCAATCCCCTTCAACTTTTACCACAGTGTTCTCCTATTTTTGTGTCTTTGCTCCTCTCTAAAATATATTCTCATTCTTTCACCCCACTTCTGAAATCCATGTTTTCTACTTCCCTGTCCATCAAAAAGTGTCCAAAACCTAGTTAAACCCCAATTACCCATCATATTTTTTCCCAAATCCAAATTTTCCTTTACTAAAGAAGCTTCTGTTTTTGTTTTTCTACCCATTCACAAAAAAAAAACTCCTGGTTTTTGTTGTCACTCGGGTAGGAGCACAAATCATGGATGAAGAACTTGCATCCCTCAAAACCAAACTCCAAGATCTGGATGAAAAATTTCTTAGCCTCCATCTTCAACATTCGACCATGAACAATAAACGACATCCAAAATCTTCTACAGCCATTGGGTTCTCTTCTTCCAGTAATTTTCATGGGCCGAAGCTTGATTTTCCTCGCTTCAATGGTATTAATCCGACTGGATGGATATACCGGGAAGAACAATATTTCAATCTGCATAATACTTTTGATGTCCACAAAGTTCCACTTGCATCCTTTCATTTGGAACATGAATCCCTTCAATGGTATCATTGGTACATCAAAGCTCATGACGAGCCACACTCGACAGATTTTTTCCAACTCATTTTGCAACGATTTGGTCCTAGTGCTTTTGATGACTTCACAGGAACACTCACTAAACTTCGCTAAATTGGCACTGTGAGAGAGTATCAAACCAAACTTGAGAAACTGGACAATCACACAGAAGGATTATCTGATGAATTCTACAGGATTTCTTTTATTAGTGGTCTCAAGGATGAAATCCGCTCAGAGGTTAAAAAGTTCTTTCCTAACACAATGATGGAATTCCTAGGGTTGGCTAAGTTAGTGGAGGAGAATATTACAGCCCAGCAATGCTCCATCTCCACTTTTGTTCCATTCAGAAATATGGTTTCCCAACGACCTCCCATCACTCCAGCTCCTCGACCAACTCCTATCAAGCATTTGTCTGAAGCAGAGATGCGAGCACGTAGAGAAAAAGGGATTTGTTATAATTGTGATGAGAAATTCACTCGAGTACATAGATGTGTTGAGCAAAATCTCTATCTCTTGGATGTGGACTCTTTGCCTACCTCTGAACTTGGTGAAGAATCTCCCGATACAATAGATGATCAGGTCGACATTCAACAGCCTCATGTTGACCCCCCGTATTAGGATGACCACCCAGAGATATCTCTCCATGCTTTAGCCAAAGTCACCACCACTCAAACAATGCAGGTCAGGGGTTACTTCAAGAAGCTCCCTCTTACAATACTCATTGATTCTGGTAGCACTCATAACTTCATTGACCCTCGGATCGCCAAACAAGTTGATTGTTTTGTCCATCCTTGCTCCAACTTTGAAGTCATGATTTCCAATGGGGGCACCTTACCTTGCAAGGGGAAGTGTCACAATGTGCGTATATCTATGGAAGATTATAACCTACGCTCTGACATGTTTTCCTTGGCCTTAGGCGGATGTGATGTGGTCTTGGGTGTTCAATGGTTATGCACATTTGGCCCCATCTTATGAGATTTTGCTGAACTTTGGATGCAATTTTCCGTCAATGGGAAAAAACACACATTTACAGGCTTACAACCAAGGTCTCTCCGCCTCATCTCATCACATAGCTTGGAAAATATCCTTAAAAAGAATTCACATGGTGTCATCTCTCAACTCCATTCCATTCATATGCACCCATCAACGGTCTCCACTAGTCCTTTTGATCTACAACACATTTTGGATAGATATGTAGGTTCCTTTGTTGAACCAGTAGGATTTCCGCCTTCAAGAGACCTTTCAGGTAAGAATTTAGCCAATTCTACATATGAGAAGGAATTGATGGCTATTTTGCACACAGTACATAAATGGAAGCCATACCTATTAGGGAATTATTTCTTCCTCAAGACTGCTCACTAGAGTCTGCAATATTTCCTAGAAAAACGGATCTCCTCTCCAACACAACTGAAATGTGTTATCCAACTCATGGGCTATGCCTATGAGATCACTTACATGAAGGGTAAGGACAATCTGGTGGCAGATTCTCTTTCTCGCACATTTGATGACCACGTTTCTCTTTCATCTATTTCTATGCATGTTTCAAATTGGTTGCAATCTATTCAACAGGGCTATGTCAATGACTCCTGCTTATCTCAACTCATCAAATGGTTGGCCACCAACCCTTCTACTGTACCGCATTACTCTTGGGATGGTACTTCCCTGAGATACAAGGGTCATCTCGTGCTTTCCCAGAGCACAGATCTTCAACAGGCTATCTTCTCTGATCTCCATGCTTCTCCATTGGCAAGGCACTGTGGATTCCTCAAAACGTATGAGCGGGCACAAGGTAACTTCTTTTGGAAGGGAATGGAAAGGAAAATTCAACATATGGTGGATGAATGTGATACTTCCCCACTCCTTCCGGGATTGCTCGAACCCTTTCCCATCCCTACAAGGATTTGGACATATATTTCTATGGATTTCATTGAAGGGATCCCTAAATCTGGAGGGAAGACTGAAATTACCAATAAATGTTTGGAAACTTATCTTCATTGCTTCACCTCCGAACAACAACCTCAGTGGGAGAAGTGGCTTCCTCTCGCTGAATGGTGGTACAATACTGCTTCTAAAATGACTCGATATGAAGCAATCCATGGTCAGGAACCACCATTTCTTCTTTGATACACCCTCAACAGTACACCAGTTTAGGAAATTGACATGGTCCTTCGAAACCACGATCAGATTCTTTGCATTTTGCAGGACAATCTTCACATGGAAAGAATTCGAATGAAACAACAAACCGATCAACACCATTTTGAGCGCACTTTTCAAGTAGTTGATATGGTTTTTCTTCATCTACATCCTTCCAAGCAATCCTCCCTGACACTCAAAGGGAGTCCGCTTCTCTCTCGATCTATCATAAAGGTATTAATTCAGTGGCATGGCATGCAACCAGAGGATGCTATATGGGAACCACTCCTTCAGATTTAACATCAATTTCCACATCTAAAGCTTTGAGGACAAAGCCTTTTCTAAGGGAGAAGGGATGTTAGGAACCCGTGTCAACCCTTCTCTTTACTTTCATAGCATATTGTTGTTGGACTCATGTGCTTTGTAAGTCACCCCGTAGTATTATATGTTGATCCATAGTTTTTATTATCCCATAGTATTGGATGCATATTCTTTGTAAGTCATCCCGTAGTATTATATGTTCCTGTTGGGTAGGGCCCAAGTTGGAAGATTTGCTCAAGTGCTGAAAAGTGTGCATTGCGCATTGGGGCAGGGCATGGGAACATTTTTGATAATTGTGCATGTCACGTGGCGCCAATAGTTAAGGCAGGATTGCGCAATATGCTAGTGCGCAGGGATCGCGCAGTAGCTATTTTTTGTAAGAGGCATAAGTAAAGGTCATACGAGGAAATGACATAGTTTGGGTAAGAGACAGGTGGATGGAAGAGGAAAGCGACCTGCCAAGGAGAGTGGTGGCAAGTAGTTGAGAAGCTAGGCCACTACACCAAGGGTGACAGGTAGGGGGAAGGAGTGGAAAGAGACAGGCCACAATGTAGTTGTAACCATTTTGACGACTGCGGCTGTCAGACGAGCGTGTGAGCCACGAGTGGCCTAGCAGGACGGCCTGGAGAAGGTGGAGCAAGCTGTCAATGGTGACAGCTAGGGTGGTAGTTAGCCACACCAGTTTTGGAAACCTTAGGGTTTCATCCTACTGATTGTAAAGACACGACCCATGGGAGTGATCTATAAATAAGGTATTTTTGTATGGGAAAGGGTTGAGCTCTTCATTGTTGATCAGTGTTAGAATTGTTGAACTTGAAACTATTGTAAAGGCTCTGCAGCTATGTGCACAGAGATCTATCTGAGAGAGAAGAGAGTCTACAGCTGAGTGCATAGGCTAAGAACTGTTGTACCCTTTCCAAGAGACAAATATAACAACAATTCTTGTGGACGTAGCCTCCATCTGGGGGGGTGAACCATGTTAAATTTTGTGTAGTGTGATTGTTCTTGTGTTTTGCAATTGTTCATTTCATTAGTATGGATGCTTAATGTTGCAGTTATTTGGTATGTGATTGCTTTTATATGTATTCTCCACAAGGATGAATGAATGAAGTTTGTTAAGTAAGATTGAATAGAATTGGCCAAGTTGTGAAGTAGACGCGCGGTCTCATTGACGCGCTGACCCATTTTGTGCATTGCGAGATAAGCTGTCAATAGCTTATCGTCGTGACATAGAAGGAATCCCATTCCATGCAGTCTTTGAACGTGCTGGTTGCGCAAGCAGTGCTGCTTGCCAAAGTATCCACTGCGAAGTAGAGACTTCACGCAGTCATTTTTCCATAGCAAGAGCCTGTTACCGCGCTGCGCACCAATTCCTTCTACACTCGCATCACTAGGTTGTGGAAACCTGATTCCGCAACCACCCCCTCAGCTTCGCCTCGGGTGAGACCTCAGGCTATGCGCAGTCTGTTTCTGAAAGGGCCAGTGAATAGGGGTTTTGTTGGTTCCATGAACCATGAAGTACCTGGGTTTACATTGGAAACCTCTAGCTTAGTATGTAAGCCAACAAATGGTTCCGTTACGCGGCTAAGACTAGTGATGCGGTAGTGTATTTGGAAAGTAATGTCTGATGAAGAATACCAGTTCCTGTTGGGTTCAAACAATTGGAATCCCAAAAAGAAAGAGATTTGGGACTGGTGCGATAAGATTGAAAGAAATTTTGTAAAGAAAGAGAACAGGCACCCACGTCTCTCTGATGTATAGTGGTTGAACAGATATTTGTGGAAAGAAATTCACGAGATATTTTGGGCTTCGTTTGGAAACGAGCTGCACGAGTGGATATTGTGACTCGCGGAGAAGAAAACCTATTTTCAAGGAGTACATATAGAGTGGACTCCAGAGCTCACATCATAGCTCAAAGCAATAGACAGCCCACTGTCGTGAGTAGTCGACTTCTAGGTTGATAGCATACTTGAAGGATTTGTGACCGAGTTTGTTGTAAATACGCTGAAGTCCTACAGTCAAGCTGAAGCATAATTTTTCAAAGGATTCAGAGTTAAGTTCCTGAACAATCTTAGTCTCTACATTAAAATGATTTTAGATGAGAAAGGCGTCTTAAGAATGCAGTAATATTTTTGAATATGTCATGGTCAATACCATTTTTAGTGATTCTGGCGAAGAGACACATAATCTAAGAAGTGGAAAAAGATATAAGTTTAATAAAGAAAAGAATCCGGGAGGACCAGGAATCCGCGTGGATACCGAAATACTCTATGACCTTAACAATCAAACTGCACCGTCATCAACCACCATCCACCCTATCACACCTCAGAATTCGTCGGTCGCAGAAACCGCGCCACCCCTATCTCAAAACCCACCGGTTGCAAGCGTAGCGCAACCCACCCCACAGAACGTCGATACTGCTAGCACTGCAGGAGCAAGTGCTTAGACCATCCCGACTCAGACTAGTCTAGTTTAGAATACCCAGTCTCAGAATATTCCGCAGAATACCACTATTCTGAATATTCCCTTTATTTTGTCCACTCAGAATCCCCCGTAGAATCATAGCACTAATCAGGGTGCTACACAACCAGGAAGGAGAATGACAAATAATTATATAAAACTGCCAATATTCAAAGGAACATGTCTAGAACACCCTGATCAACACTGGTTTCTATGTGAAACCGTATGGAGTGTAAAGCAGGTTCAGGATGATGCTGTGAAGAGAGCGCAGCTCATCACTACTTTAAGAGACAAAGCCTTGCATTGGCTTATGAAATATTCTCAGGCATAGCCGAGAACCCTAACAAAAATAAAGGCTGCACTAGCAGTAGAGTTTAAGAAACCGAAATCCGAGTCGCAGTGCATAACAGAATTAAAAGAAATTAAGCAGAAACCTACCAAAACGGTCTGGGAATTTGACCAAAAATTTAAGACATTGCTGGATCAAGTGAGCTTTGAGATAGCTCCACAGTAGCACAAGGAATGGTTCATCACTTCTATGTTGCCCCACATCAGAAAACCACTGATGCAGCAGAAGGCTGCATCGCAGGCAGAGGCCTTAGAGATTGCAATGAAGCTGGAGGCTTCACCGATTGGAGAAAGTAGCTCTAGGATGTCACAGATCCATAATCAGTTGACCACCTTGACGTTAGAATTGCAAGGTATGAAGAATGGAAAATAACAGAGATATGAACATAGACATGAAGTTTGGTGCATAGGATGTAAGGGAGAGGGCCACACTAGAGAAAATTTCCCCTTATTTCAAGATTACCTCAACAATGGGGCGCCGAACCCCATTAATCAGAACCAGGCACCGTGGTGTGAAATCTGTAGAAGCAGAGGACACAGACCTGAGGACTGTTATCTAATACATAAATACGTAAAGACACCTAAAAACTTATACTGTAATTTACAGAAAAATAAGGGAGCCTTTACAGAAACACGGGATATCTTTAGAGAGTCAGCACCCGAGTCAACGAGAATCCGGGTGCACAGCCAAGTACCGCATATAGTGGATATGCCGCTGGCATATGGTCAGACGCGTGTTGCACCAGAGACAGGCACTTCTGTTGCATAGTTCGTACAGAGCTGCATGAAGTTATTAGAGAGCGCGGATGCTCTCGTGGAATTTGAAAAACTACTCAACCAGTATGAGGCACGAAGTGAGAAGGAGGCTTCCCATGGTGTAGTCCATAACATTAGGAGTCCCAAAAGAACAGGAAGGGAAATGAGGTTCAGTGCTCAGATTGGGGACTACGATATGGATGAGATCATTCTTGATCTCGGATCTGAGGTAAATGTCTTGACCAAGCAGACATGGCAGCAGATGGGAAAACCAAAGTTACAATGGTCACCTATACAGCTAAGAATGGCCAATCAAGGGATAGTGATACCTTTGGGGAGGTTACCCAACACCGTTGTTGACATTGACGGTGTTCGTAGTTATGCATATTTTGAAGTAATTGAAATCGTGGATGATATCCATCCTTATCCAGCAGTATTGGGTATCGATTGGGCAATGACTAACTCTACTATTATAAATTTGAAGACCATGAAAATGATATTTGAAGGCAATGATATAAGGGTCATCGCGCCATTGGGCCCCTCACAGTGTGAATGATATGTTGAACCAATTCAGGAGGAATCCAGAGCCCAAGACTTGGATCATATTTAGAAGATGACAACGAATGCTTCCAACTATACTAATCCCACTGCAGATGGAATGCTCAGCTGGCACTGCAATAGTTCTTGCATCTCAGACTATGACGCAGGACTAGAGAATTAGCAAAGCAGATTGCATGATGTATTTTCCAGGAGATGCGCAACGATCACGAATTCACTCCGCTGGATTGGTAAAAAGGTAACTCTAATCCCTACATATAATGGTTTATCTAATGGTTATTGCTTTATCAAAGACTATACTGCAGCAGTTGCAGATGAATACCGCGTATCAGCACTAGACATGGCACTGCGCGAGACACCTGCCAGATGGTGGGCTGCGCATACACAGACACTGACAACATGGGATTAGTGCAGAATTAAGATGAAAATTAGATTTGCTGACAAGGTTACACTGCCTTTTACAAAATATAATGGACAGATGGATCCAAGGGATCATGTTAAAACTTGTGTACAAGCTTGGGTAGAAAGGACACAAACAGAATGGGTGCATTTGTTTGTGCACACACTGGAAGAACCAGTTCCAAAGAAGTGGTACCTAGACCTGGAGTTGCGCAGGGGAACACCGGATTGGTTTGTCCTCACAGTGAGCTTCTAGCAGAACTTTAGCTTTGAAGACAAGCATCCGAGCATCAATGACGTGTTGCAACTCATTAAGGAAAGAATATTCAGACCAGACTGCATGCAGGGAAACATGACATTGGAAGAATTATTTGGAGCAAACGATGTACCTACGTGCCTACAGCCTGAATGGGAGGAGTAGCTACAGCATGCTCTTGATTGTTACAACCTCGCTGAAGAACTTGAGGATAATGCAGAGAGTGATGAGGAGGACCCACGCAACATAAATATACCTGAGTCAGAGGGATTGCGCGAGGTAGAAGGACCTTCGCTGGAAATTCCAGATATGAGTGGACCTGTGAAAACAAGAAAAGTGAACATTGGCACCAGCGAAGAGCCAAAGTTCGCTGCTATCGGAGACTATTGGGACGAAGACACAGTTGAGGAGGTCGTGGGCATATTACAGAAATATCGAGAATTATTCCTGACCAAGTTCACAGAGATGAAAGGTATTCTGGGAGACTTAGGAGTGATGAAGATTCCTCTTAAGCCTGGTGCAAAGCCTGTGAAGAAAATACCATATAGACTAAACCCGCGCTACAAAGAACGAGTTAAGGTAGAACTCGATAAGATGCTCGATGCAAGGATTATTGATCTTGTTGAAGAATCTGAGTGGATAAGCCCGATGGCTATCCAAGAAAAGAAAACAAAGGGTGAGATCAGGATCTGTGTGGATCTCAGAAAGCTGAATGATGCTTCAATGCATGACCCATTTCCTACTCCTTTTACAGATGAAGTGCTTGATAATGTTGGAGGGAATGAGGCATATTCTTTTACTGATGGATTCTCTGGATACCATCAGATCATTATAGATTGCGCAAATAGGCACAAGACTAATTTTGCTACAGAATGGGGGTCGTTCCAGTACACAGTGATGCCTTTTGGTATGAAGAATGCACCTACCATATTTTCTAGAGTGGTAGTCGCAGCATTTAAAGACTTCATACATAAGTTTATAGAGGTTTATTTTGATGATTGGACTATTTTTCGGTTTACTGAAGAACCATGTTGCGAACCTTAGAATGATGCTGGAAAAATGCAAACAACACCAAATTTCATTAAATCTCAAGAAATGTATTTTATGTGTTCCCTATGGAATTTTGTTGGGACACATTGTGTGCAAACAGGGCTTGATGGTAGATCCTACGAAGATCGCAGTCATTGTAAACTTGCCCACACCAAATTCAGTCAAGCAGTTGCGCACTACATTGGGGCATACCGGTTATTACAGGAAGTTCATAAAGGGGTATGTGCATATCACCGTAGTTATGGAAAAGTTGTTAAAGAAAGATGTACTGTTCATCTAGAACAAAGAATGTGATCAAGGTTTTGACATACTGAAAGAGAAGATAGTCACTGTGCCAATCCTAGTTTTTCCAGACTGGGAGAAGCCATTTCATGTCCATGTGGATGCATCATGTATCACATTGGGGATTGTGTTAGCTCAACCTAGAGAGGGAGGTATTGATCACCCCATTTCATTTTCAAGTATGAAGCTTTCGTCTGCTGAGAAGAATTATACCACTACTGAAAGAGAAGGACTCACGATGGTATATGCACTATAGAAGTTCAGGCATTATTTGCTTGGTGCGCACTTTTCTATGTTCACTGACCATTCTGCTTTAAAATACCTACTCAATAAGCTAGTGTTAGGGGGGCGCATATGCAGATGGTTATTACTCTTTCAAGAGTATGACTTTGAAATTTTTGTTAAGCCTGGAAGGTTGAATTTAGGACCTGATCATCTGTCAAGAATTGAGTCTGGAGAAGAGCCTACAAATCTGGAGGACAATCTGCCCGATGCGCAGTTGTTTGCTATACAGGTTGCCGATGATTACTATAAGGACATCATTGAAATTTTAACTACTGGGTTCACACCTAAAGATTTCACTACACAGCAGAAGAAGCAGCTGGTAGTACATGCTAGAGACTTCACCATTATTGTAGGCTAGCTATACAAGTTGGGACCCAATGAAGTATTGCGCAGATGTGTACTAGAACATGAGAAACCATTCATATTAGTTGATACGCATTTAGGAGTCGCAAGAGGTCACTACACAGGGAGATCCATTGCGCAGAAGATATTGCGCGCAGGCCTATGGTGGCCTACCGTCCATAAGGATTTGAAGGAGCATTGCCAGAGTTGCGATGTTTGTCAAAGGACAAAGAATCCATTGCGCAGGGATGAAATGCCATTAAATCCATAGTTGACATTACAGGCATTTGAGAAATGGGCTATCGATTTTGTGGTTCCTATTAACCCACCAGGGAAAAGAACTGGCACGAGGTATATCATTACTGCTACTGACTACCTCACCAGATGGGCGGAAGCAATGCCAGTGAAAGATTGTAGCACGGCTATAGCCACGGAATTTATATATGAAAATATCCTTACAAGGTTCGGATGCCTGAAGAGTTTGATGAGTGATCAAGGCACCCATTTCCTGAATAAAACCATCAAAGCTTTGATTGAATAATACCACATTCATCATCAGCGCAACACACCTTATCATCCACAGGAGAATGGAACTGTTGAAGCATTAAACAAAGTGCTGGAGAATGTGCTAACCAAGATATGCAATGTCAATCGGGATGATTGGGACCTGTGCATTCCATCTGTATTACAGGCATACAGGACTACATGCAAGAAATTGATAGGCCATACACCCTTTAGATTGGCTTACAGGAAATAAGCAATAATTCCAATGGAATTTATCATCCCCAGCTTGCAAATACCTGCATTTACAGGCATGGCAAATTGCGCAGTGCTAGAAGAAAGGCTCCTACACTTGGTTAGATTGGAGGAAGATCGATTCATTGCAGGCTTCCATAAACAAGTACTGAAAGAGCGCAAAAAATCATGGCACGATTGCCATATCAAGAACAAGTATTTCCAGGTAGGTGATCTAGTCCTCCTGTATGATAGAAAATTCATGAAATTTCCTGGAAAGTTTAAGATGCATTGACTTGGCCCATATATTGTAATACATGTTACTAACGGTGGCGCAATCCAGTTAGATACATTAGCCGGAGATACCTTGCCAAGTTTGATAAATGGTAGCAGACTAAAGCTTTACCGCGATAGTCCGGCTGTGCAGAATACTGTATGATCAAGGGAGGCTTACCGAGCAACACTGCTGAAGTTCCGCGCGCCAAAAAAAAAAAAGAGCCGCACCAAGCATCAGAAAGTGGAAATTGCACAGAAAAGGCAGAACCGTGGTCTTACAGTAGATATCACAGAATGCACGGCCGGAAGTCACCTTCGCACAAGACCGCCATCACATCATGACGGGAACCGTCACCATAGCATTTGTCGATCGGTTAGTGGGCCGTTAACCAATTTGGCGGCACTTGCAAATTTTAAAATTTTAAGAGTGGATGAGACACTTTGGAGCAGCATAAAGACCAACGTGACCGATAAATCATCGAAGTCCGGTTGGCAGGCTAAGCAGTTAATGTGGACTTGATGGAGTTGACAGTCTGGCTGTTCGACAACCTTTTGGCATTTAAGGAAACATAATTTGCACGATGGAAAATATTGGATGGCAGGGCCGAAATCATAGGAATATCTGGATAATAAATATGGCATTTAGTGCCTCGGCAACCGCCGAAGGCCACGTTGTAGAACAACTTAGCTTATAAATATGGCCTCACTCAGCCACTTCTCTACTTTACGAAGTGTTGTGCATTGTTGTCGAAGCTACCAGAGAGCCGAGTAAACTGAGCAGTTTATGAACGAGCAGGACGATTTACACGAGCTATTTCGGTTATTTGAGCAGTCATGGATTCCAGGAGTCATGACGGATACAAAGGGAGATTCCTCTCAAAGTTGAGCCAGGAAGGCTACAGGAACTAGTAAGGGAAAAGAACCAGAGCAGGGAGGAACCGAAGCACAAATGAAGCAGTAGAGCCTGCCTATTTACTCGGTGCCGGACTACATTCCTCCATGAAAAGACGACGCACCACCGGTCCACTTACAAAAGAATGTTGTGTATGAAATCCCGATCCCTGCCATTTCTACTAGGGTGAATCTTGAGGAGAATTTGTTGGGTAGCGTAACAGGATGCAAGCTGGACGACCTGGACTTACTTGAAAACATGCTGGTAACATCGAAGAATTACCCACAATTCGGACCGGATGGATACCTCAACCGGGTAAAGAATCCATAGACTGGTGGTGAAAGACTGGAAGTCCAATATTGGCTAGAGGACATTCGGCCATCAGGCTTGTTGAACTTATTGCAAATGTTGCATTTCACTAAGGGCACCGAGTTTTTGGCAGTGGTGCACGTGCTACTGACTTGCATTCATGAAGGATTCTTATGGTTGGACAAGCGCATTGATATCAGCATAGACATGATACATCAGATCACAGGCCTGAACAAGAGAGGAGAGGACCCCACTGACCTCATCATAAAGAGGGCGTAGGAAAGAGGTCTTGGCGTCGAAGTGGCGAAAGAATTCAGTGTGGTGCGAAAGGGATGTGGGTTCCCAACCACCGATATCAATGACCACGCCACAAAGTTTACTACCTAGTTTCTTGCAGGAAATATTTTGCGCAAGTGTAGACCACCTGAGGTACCCACGGTTGCAATCAAGGCAGCATTTAATGTATTGCGCGGAAGACCCTATAATTGGTGCCAGTTTTTAATGAATGAGTTTCTAGCAGATGTGGAAGATACCCAGGATAATGGAACGACATTCCATTTCAACTGGCTACTAGTATTGATAGCCTTTGTAGGCTGAAAAGAGCCAGAATGGTATCAAGGGGTTCCAACCTTGTCCGGACAGGGTTGCAGAACACATTTTGCTAACCTATGGGCGAGCTTGAAGGCGTCCAAGTAGCAACATACGGCCGAATTTTTCTATGTTTATTATCATGCGTTGCACGAAGCGATTATGGCAACGTTGCGCATTTCAAAACCGCTGAATGACAGATATACATGCATCATGAGGTTCATGGAGAAGAGGCATCAGTCACACATTCAGCCAAGGGATGACGCGCAGGAAGGATTATGGTATCTTGGGTTTTACCGACTGGATGAGGAGACCATCGAGAAGATGATGGAGTGATGGGATGAAGACTAGAAAGTCCCTGCATGGCAAGATGATGCATTTGATTACGAGCAACATGTTGAACCCCTCTCAAACAAAATTGAGGTAAAAGACTCAAATGAGGAGAGAAAAGAGGAAGATAGCGAAGAAATAGAGGCAGGAAATGGAAAGAAGAAGGGAGGGCTACCAGCTGGTACTCCCATTGAGGAGGAAAAGGAGAGCGAGTAGAGTGAACCTACAGAGATGGAAGTAGGGAAAAGAAAGGCCACTGAAGGCCCCACACAACCGCAAAGCTAATGTACAAAGAGGAAGGCCGAAAGACATGAGTTCGGCCCGTAGCTCCATCCGAATGACTACGAGACAATTGCAACCAAAGTGCAGGAAGTGTGGGAAGAAACCTGCACATAAAAAGAAGCCAAACAAGAACAACTCCACTTGACCATAATCCAATCTATGGAGGAGGTCAAGACAATGGTATCCCATATGGGGTTGGGGAAGCCAAGTTCAAATTCTGACGGGAATTTAGGGGGACCAAGCACACAACAAAGACCACCTGTTGCTATAAGTAAGTATCCGCGTGTGCTGAACCTCGAACCGAGCTACCTCATTTATCCGAATGAAGCAGTTAAGGAGGCAGTAAAGACCACGTGCCTTGACCTTAATATTGGGGCCTTGCCCCTAGAAGACTTGAATGAGTTGCACATAAAGGTCGCGGAAGACATTCATGAGAGAGGCATTGCCTCATATGATAAGTGCGCATAGTTGACTGAATATATCAATCAAGGCAGAAATAAGATCACAACAAGCAAGAGTTGAGTGCAGCCAGGGAAAAAGGCTGAAAGCTGAAGGAGACCGTTTCAGCGGTTTGCACGAAAATAGAAGAATGCAAAGAGGAGGATGATGTGGAGGACACGATAAAGAAAATTGGAGCCAAGGTAGATTCCCTCACTTCCGAGAAGATACAAATGGAGGCTTATTACAAAGGGAAGATCGCAGAGCTAGAGGCTAGGCATCTTTTCATCCCATTGGATCAGTGCCCAGATCCAGCTGAGGAGGTGGAAGCAACTATGGATGGAATTTCGTCGGAAGTAACGAAATGCCAAGATTTACTTGAAGAGATAACTACAACAGTAATAGGGTTGAATGAGGACCCCGCACTTCAGCAAATAAAGGCAGATTTGCAGCAGGTAGACATTGCAAGCATAGAGGTAAAGACTGCACCGGCCAGGGAGAAAGTACAGAAGTTTCACGAAGTCAAAGAGCTACAGAAAGCGCTTAGAGAAAAGGAGGCTGCCACATCCACAAGGTTACATCCCATTGAACAAGAAGGCCTCGAATTGATGCAGCAATTCGACATGAAGTTCATGGAACTTCAGGCCACAGAGGGAACCATGAAAGAGCAGGTGGCTAAGGAGAAGGTTTCGCAGGCAACTCTGGAGACGCTTCAAGGTTTCAAACAAAAATCCAAGGAGATAGTTATAGAGTTAGCAGGAACTTTGCAAAGCTTTACATCAAAGCTAGGTATCGTGGAAGATGTGACACCAGAGTCCGCAAATGGAAGTGGCTCGGGACACGCCACAGGTGAGTGTTAGGGGCCTGTTGGGTGGGGTCCAAGTTGGAAGATTTTATCAAGTGCTGAAAAGTGTGCATTGCACATTACGACAGGGCATGGGAACAATTTTAATAATTGCGCATGTCACATAGGGCCAATAGTTAAGGTAGGATTGCACAGTATGATGGGGCGCAGGGATCGCGCAACAACTATTTTTGGTAAGAGGCATAAGTAAAGGTCAGATGAGGAAATGACCTAGTTTGGGTAAGAGACAGGTGGAAGGCAGAGGAAAGCGACCTGCCAAGGAGAGTGGTGGCAAGCAGTTGAGAATCTAGGCCACTACGCTGAGTGCGATAGGTAGGCGAAAGGAGTGGAAAGAGACAGGCCACGATGCAGTTGTAACCATTTTGACGACTACGACTGTTAGAAGAGCGTGTGAGCCACGAGTGGCCTAGCAGGACAGCTTGTAACAGGTGGAGCAAGCTGTTGATGGCGACAGCTAGGGTGGCAGTTAGCCATGCCAGTTTTGGAAACCTTAGGGTTTTTGCCTACTGATTGTAAAGACACGACCCATGGGCGTGATCTATAAATAAGGCATTTTTGTATGGGAAAGGGTTGAGCTCTTCATTGTTAGAATCGTTGAACTTGAAACTATTGTAAAGGCTCTACAGTTGTGTGCGCAGAGACCTATTTGAGAGAGAAGAAAGTTTGCAGTTGAGTGTGCAGGCTAAGAACTATTGTACCCTTTCCAAGAGACAAATATAAGAATAGTTCTTGTGGACGTAACCTCCATCCGAGGGGTGAACCACGTTAAATTCTGTGTAGTGTGATTGTTCTTGTGGTTTGCAATTGTTCATTTGCTTATTATGGATGCTTAATGTTGCAATTATCTGGTATGTGATTTATTTTATATGTATTCGCGACAAGGATGATGGGGATAATATGTTAAGTAATACATGTGTGGATGAATGTTAAGTATTTAGCATTTTTAAGTATTTGAATGTATGAATCTGTGGGATAATCACATAGTTGAACTCTAAATTAGAGTGTAGCATTAGAGCACGCGGTATTGTATGTTTCGTTCATCTACATACGCCATAAGGATAATAACCTAAGTGTTGTTGAATGAATGAAGTTCGTTAAGTAAGATCGAATAGAATTGGCCAAGTCATGAAGTAGACACGTGGTCTCATTGATGCGCTGACCCATTGTGTGCACTACAAGATAAGATGTCAATAGCTTATCGTCGTGATGTAGAAGGCATCCCATTTTGTGCAGTCTTTGGACGTGCTGGTTGCGCAAGAAGCACTGCTTACCGAAGTATCCACCGCGAAGTAGAGACTTCGCACAATCATTTGTCCATAGCAAGAGTCTGTTACCGCTCTGTGCACCAACTCCTTCTACACTCGCATCACCAGGTTCTGGAAACCTGATTCCGCAACCATCCCCTCAGCTTCACCTCGGGTGAGACCTCAAGCTGCGTGCAGTCTGTTGCTGAAAGGGCCGGTGAATAGGGGTTTTGTTGGTTCCATGAACCGTTAAGTACCTGGGTCTACATTGGAAACCTCTAGCTTAGTATGTAAGCCAATAGTTCCATTGTATTGACCCATAGTATTGTCGCATAGACTAGTAGTATAAGTTTGTGTTTAGACCAATGAAGGCACCATGAAGTTATTTGTATTGAGCTTGCTCAAAGGAGGTTTCCCCCTCAAAGTGGCCCGCAATCAATAAAAATATTCTATGATCTAATATATCGTGCATTTTATCAATTAATTGTTGCAAGTTCCTCACAGAATAATACTGCCTCATCCTAGCTCTATATTCAGTCATGTCAGTAAATTGGCGATGTGCATGGATGAGGGAGTCAATTGAGCTCTCAATTGAGGTGGAAAGGGACACTCGATATGGTTCCCCTGTGTTTCTTAGTTCTTGAGTGTGCACTCTCATTTCATTTATGTATGGTTCAAGTCGTTTTGGTTGAAATTTTGTTGGGGCTTTTGATTTTCTTGGGCATTTTGATTTTTTGAGGGTTTTCATTGGTTCCACGATTTGTGTTTTCTTGTGTTCGGACTCCATGTTAACATTTTGTTCATTCATTGTATATCTTTAGACTCTACAATTGAAAAATTCTCAATTATTTTACTAATTTGGGAATTATTAAAAATTTAATAAACAAAAAAAGCAATAAAATGAAAAAACAAATCAATAAAATGACAAAAACCAATTATCTTACCTATCCAATGCAATTGATGATCACTTGGTGGATGGATTGACGGAGTTTTTGAGTGCAATAGGTGAGTGCAATGGTCTCTTTCTCCGTGTACTCTCCGGGTGAGTGAGGCTTGGGCAATTGGAAGGAAATAGAATGCGTTATGCCCTGTTTTTATTTATTTATTTTTCTTAACACGTGCGGATGCACGCTTTTTGAGCGCGTGCGTGCTAAAAACATGCACTCACAGTAGCACACACATTCCTCGGTTCAATACCGAACCTAATAGCACGTGCATGCTTCCTTAGGTGCATGCGTGCCTACGTTTTATCCCCGCTAGTGCGGCCCCGTTGCAATAGATTTCGGGAGAATGTTTATGCACCCACCCTTAATCTAAAGTTATTTATTTAGTTCCAAGTTCTTTTCAATGCCGAAGTTAGTATTATAGTACCTTGAATCTTATAGCATCCAACCATGGAATACTAACTTGAACTATTTTCATTTTTCCAAGCTCTTTCTCTCTTTCTCTTGGTTTTGTTCACATTGTAGAACTCATTTGTAGAACTCATTTGGTGCAACTCAAAGAATTAATAATAATTGTGAAATATGTGTCATCATTTCTCTTCAATCAACTCTTTACATAAGTTTTGAAGGTCGATTTTGCATTGGGTAATACTATACATTACTATTCCACTTGGATTTTGTGATTGACAATGTCGCCCAATAACCTCTCAATTTCACTTTTGTAATGGAATCATTTATTCCCTAATATTCCATTATCATCTGTGATATCATAATGTTGATAAATGATCATTATTTAAAATTTTATCACATTATAGGGACTATCCTCATTCAATTCATTGTTGCATCAGTTTTCCTTCCAGCAACACAAATCATGAGAAACATTGTGCCTTGGTAATCTTACTAAGGTAGAACTATTTTAAGTTCAAGGAATTTGTAGGAATAGTTTTTATTTGTAAACCATCTAATGTTTTGATGTATTTTTTATTTTTATTTTTATGTTCTTTCTATTTACATAAATATTACTTGTAATGATACTATATTTAAACAACACATATGGGACATTGATTCTCTGTAATTCCATTATGTAGTGTCATCGCTATGTATGTGACAAGCCTACTCCATGTTCTACATGGCTCTAAGGAAATTCCACTAGTGATCATTTGCATACCTCAAACAAAGAAGAGAAACAAAGGAAATTAGGGCATTCCTACCTGCTGAAAAAAACTTAGATGATATATAGTTTTGATTAGTACAAGTAATCAAGATGGTGTAGAAACTATCACATTAATTCCCTCAGATATTTTCTATAATACATCTTGTTTGTCAATTGATTATGACTAGGTTTTCACTTGTCAATTAGATGATAGAATTCTAAGAACAATTAAAGAGCACCAAAAAAAATTAAAGTGAGTGAGAGGATATCTTAAATCATTAGACTATTTCAAAGTGAAATCATAGGTACTACACAATCCTAGCTGTTATAAATATAAGTGAACTTTACCAATTAGACCAATGTCATATGTTCATTTGCAAAAGGACATCTCAAATATTATGTTTTCCTTCATTGTGATATATTGAGCTGTATGTCACATAATAATGCGTACTTTGATATACATGACTTGTCTATGTTTGGTGTATCGACTTTGATTAAGTATGCCATTGCAATTTTTTCCTCCATTTTTGTAAGAGGTTTGTAACGATTTCACTAGTTCTATGAGATAACAAAATATGGATAATTATTTCATGTCTAAAACCCATAGTATGTGCTTCTATGTTTATTTTTTCTTATAATTGACCACTATTTAAATTTATAGAAAGTTACTATATTTCCTATTTAATGAATTCAGAGGTTAATATAACAGAATATATGTTTACATTATCAATAACACTAATATACATATACATATTTGTAGTGTTTTCTCCTATTGTGAAGCCTTGATTTCTAAGTAGGTTCCATTGTTCCAATACTCTAAAATATATATCTTATATGAAAAGATCACATCTACATCTGAGAAGGATAACATCATCCTCCCCTTAAGAAATATAATGTTACAATGAATATTGTTTGTAAGGATAATTCCCTTTCATCATTCAATTTAAATTACCCACTCATGGTTTCCATTTACTTGATGGAAAAAATTGGAATACTAAGTTACACAAATTAATGACCTGCTAGTAACTAAAGTGGCTCTTCATTTTGAATTGGAGAAAACTAAAAGAAAAATGGATAATATTAGTCATTGAATGATTCTGTAATTTCTACCAATACATACTATTAACACCTGATTTTTTTCAGCGTAAAAATGGAGGTAATGCAAAAACCATTTCAGAGGAATGCGATCCCACTCCGTTGGGGTACGACATTTGGAGATCGGGACATGTGGAATGATCCGACGGTTGTCAAATTGGTGGTTAAAGGGGAGACTAGATCTAATGGAGGAGATCAAGCACATGGGAGATCCGACGGCTAGGATTGATAGGAGACTAACGATAAGCCCGGAGGATAAGTGAACAAGGTTTATATATATAGTTGTCGATGGGTGAAGTCGACATTTTTATTTTCCCGGGCCCTCTTTGGGCCAAGGGATCCTGGACGCAGTCAGGTCAAAGAATGCAACAGATTTGGTTGTCAGGAAGGACGACGAGAAGCTAGTCTTCGGCAGGATTCAGGGTTAGAAGTTGTTCTGGGAGATAGGGTTTTCGTCCTGGTGCAGAAACTGGGCTTCTTGTCACTGAAATTAATAGAAGTCCGAAGGTTCCACAGGCATAGCCGGGCGCAGAAGGTTCTGGAGGTCCTATATGTTGCTCGACCCAAACCAGTCTGGTATGTTCTGTATTTGTCCCCCGAAGTCCCAGACATTTGAGTCTGGAAGCCTCCCCGAAGATGTCGGTTGTCGCCTTGCTTCGTCAAAGTACGCCTAAGAGTCGATGAACCTTCCTAACCGCTTGTTTTGGACCTAGCCTCAACATTGAGGATGGCTCCCCTACCTTGTTGATCATTCGAAGTAAATGTTGGTCCACCCGAAGCCGAATGTGGGTCAATACCAAGCCTCAATTTGGGAAAGTTTCTGACCAAAGGTATCCTCCCGCAGATGATAGTTTCCTCCTAAACTAGTGACTTCAGGTCTTTGCCCTAGAAGGGGGAAGAGGGGCGAGACAAGTACGCAAGGGAGAAATCTCTCCCAGCCATATGGGTGTGAAGGTAAAGTTATCAAGGAAGTATAAACATACTAATGGGGGGCTTGAAAGTTGGTGGAGGTGACCATCTAGGGTAGCATCTACGGAGATCAATTTGGTTTTTCTGTTAACGGTCAGCTGGGGCGGTTACAATGCTTCCTTTTTTCTTCTTGTATGAGTCAATCACCCTTAGATAAAAGGGTTGGTAAATGTGAAGGGGCCGGAGTAGCTGATGACGGAGGTGCAGACAAAAGGGAAGTCACTTGTGCGGACTATTGGGAGGCCTAAGAAGTTACAGAGGTGATGTGACCCGTGTCATTTGGCATGTGTAGGAGGAGTGAGGCAGATTTTTCTGAAATAGACAGGGCTAGTTGAACTAACAGCTCGGAAAGCATCACCATTGAAATGATCACAGATACGATTGGAGGCCATCTCAGCATCATCATGGGCTCTGTCGTCTATCTGGAGATCTTTGCCAAGCGTGCTTCAGGTCAGCTCAGACCTTGGGCATCATTGCCACTTGATTAAGAGGTCTGATCAGGTTATCATGGTGATATGACCACACGTAGCCGTTGTCATCATCGCAACGGTTATGGATATGGTTTCTTCATCCGTTGTACGAGATCGGTTTATAGAAAGGATGGTACACCTGACAGCTTGGGGCGTTTTTCAGTTGGGATTGGATCATGGAGAAAGAGAAGGAATCCTTAGTGGTTTTCATGCTCGAACAGGCGTGGTCCAAGGTGCAGGAAGAATGTGTTCCTTCATCTCCTATGGCATTCGACCACATGGAGTCCAGCTCTGCTGGTGAGGATGAGGAGCCTGAAAAGAGACAAGTCCTGGAAAGGGTTCGAAGTCCGAAAGAAGAGGAGATTCCCGAAGAGTAGGGAGATGTCTAGCAAGACATGGAGATCATCCATGATCTCGTGCTCCATACCGAGGAGGTGACACCTCCTCATCCTACTGAAGAATCGCAGGCTGATAGATTTCTGAAGATAGAAGACTTATTTGATTCGTAAGGCCAATTGAAGACTTCAGAGTAAGGTGGCACCCTGCTCATAATATTTTGTTTCCCATTTCAATCAGTCCGTTTTGAACGTGACACATATGTAATATTCCAAATTTGGGGCTGTCATGGTGGAAGCGTAATTTTGTTTATTTCCTAAGGACCAATTCAAGGCCAAGAGCCTATAAGAGAATTGTAATAGAATAATTAAGGGTTGGAAAATCATTGAGCAAAAGACCGTGAGGTGAGCCCGGTTTTGAGATTTCCATATTAATACAATGTGCAGTGCCTATGGTTGACTGTTTTGCAGAGATTCCTGTGTTGCTCTAACTTGTAGTCAGTTTTTTCCTCCTTCCCTATGTGCATGTTTTTCCTGTTGTGCCTTTACATTATGTTTTTCATTTCATGCCTGAGATCAGTGTATAATAGTTTAGAATTATTGGAAACAAGCTCTGGCTATTATCTTAGGTATTCACTCAATATTGCTACTAATGTTGATATCGAATTCATCTTTACTGGATGCTCATATCAATGGACTGTTCTTATTTTTTTCTTTTACCACCAGAAAATATCTTTACGACGGCAAGCGGGTGGCTACCTTGCCTCTGTTAAAGTAGTCTACACTATGGCATTGTTATCTGGTTTATGTGTAACACCTTGACTCCATCGCTCGATTGTTTTTTCCTTGTGATGATCCCTCCAACATTTTTTGCACAATTCGTCCCATCAGAAATCTGACCTTCTGTACATGTTTCAGTTCAATATTTTTGAGTAATGAAGGCTTTCCTGTTTGTTCACTGTTGATGCCTCTGAATACTTCCAGTTATTCATAAATTTGTAGAGAGAGCCCTCTCAAACTGTGCTGGGTCAATAACATAAGTCCAAATTGGTTAGTGGTTACCCCGACTTTCCCTCTCCCGCAACCAAGGGGTACGATTTGGGTGATAACAAATTGGCGCTGCTGCCAGGGACCTGATTCTTTTACCATACTAGGTAAAATGACAAAGTTACAGATTTGATTGTTGATGGTGGACAGCAGTCAGACACCATAAGGGTTGCATATCATCCACCTGGCGACTCCACTCATTATTCAAATTCCATCTGTAGACTCCACTGGAGAACAAGCCCAGCTACCTCCAACATGGAAGAATTAAGTTCCAGGTATCAAAATATCAATATCTTCAAAGAAGCCCTATTATTCTGTGTTGGCCTCCTTTTACCTTTATGTATATATATCAAAAAAAAAAAATCTCACCGAAGAGCTCTAGGTCATGAGAGAACATCCTTTGTATATCCTTCACTTGAATTCGAAAATACACGTTCTCCTTTCACTCCTAGATTTGATCCCGTCCTTTCATTTGAACCATGTATAAACCATAACCGGCCTGATGAATTCCCCAAGAGTAAGGCCAATGATATCCTTCCTGTGGCCACTCCTTTTCCTTCTAGATCCCAGCTAAGATGCATCCCTCTAAGACTACCCCCTGTCCTTCATGATTTCCCTCTGGGCTACCATAATTACCTCTCTGTTTTTTATGGAGAATCTGAGATTCTTACTGCCGAGAAGCATCTTCAAGGTTTCGAGCATTTCCCGGATCTTTTTGAGATAGAACATGATGATGTCTGTATGAGAGCTTTTGCAAAATCCCTCCAAGGAGATGTGAAGAGATGGTTCAAGCATTTGCATCTTGAGTCCATTGATACATGGGGTACATTGTTTGAGGTTTTTCTGGGGTTTTGGGGCAAAAGAAGGTCGTGGGATCTGGTTCTTTCAGAGTTCCATTCCATGGGAAGGTGAAAGGACGAAGCCTTTTCATGATTCAATCGAAGGTTTGCCAGTTTCTATTATAATATGTCGAAGGAAATTCAGCCCTCGGAGAATGCCGCAAAATTACACTACGCAGTTGTTTTTCCTCTGGACTTATCTCTTCATCTTTTGGAGACAAGGTCTTCTAATCTACAATGCATGTTCATTGATGCAATGGAGGTTGAAGAAAATCTCAGGATGTTTGGGAAGATGTCAGGCCAAGAAAACGATGGAAGAAGGGAAGGAGAGATAATATTGGAGGATAGACATGAACATGGAGAGCTCACCTCAGATACATATGTTTACCATGGACACCATAAGGGTGATCAGCTCGAGGAGGTACCAGAGGAAGGAACTTCTTCTTTGTTTCATGTAGATTTCAATATTTCTATTGAAGCTCCTTTTGAGGATGGTCATAATGAAGGTTTCAGTTTGTCGAGGTATGATGAATATGGAGAAGGCCACCTGGAAATATTCATAATCTCCTTGGAAGCTGAGGATAAATACGAGCCTCCGGACGGCTAGTCTCACCATTTAAGAGGGCTAGCAGAAGAGGGAAGCCCAATGATAGGCTCCAAACTCGCCCGTGGGATTCGTCAGAATGGGAACTCCCAATAAGCACAGATGACGTTTCAAATCAGAGCTGAAAGGGAGTACGACATCCTTGAACAGGAGCACAGAGCCCTCAAGGAAGAATACATGATCCTTGAGGAAAGATGTGGGGTTCTTGAAGAGAATCTTGAGCATGGTGAGTACCTTAGATAGGTTAGCCAGATAGCCGAGAGGCTAGAAGGTGACCAGGGTGGCTCGCATGATTATTATATGGAATCCATTTCTTGGACCGAAGATGATCATAGACTCCTTGGAGAAGTATTTCGGCTTGGCCAGTATCTCCAACCGGCCGACCAGATAATCGTGGTGTTCGGGAAAGACCAAGCTGAGTAGCCATATTTTTGCGCAGGTCTTTCAAGCTCGGAGTCCAGTTCTCAAGAAGAATGGCTCTTCCTAGACCTTTTCGAGGGACAAGACAAATTTCCACTTGGGGTTCTAGAACAGAGTCGTGTTTTCAACCCAGGGATTAGGAGCATCCCAACAACAAAGTTGTACGGAGTTGGTTTTTTCAGTATTACCGAATCATGCGGGGGTTTTGGAGCACATGAGTTTCAGTGGTTGATGGAGGTTTGCCAAAGGTACGCAACCCTAGGGCCAGATATAGGCACTGGAGAAACAAAAAGGCATCCATACGGCTCTTCTGAGAGAGGGTATGTTGTGATGCAAGAGGCGTGTGGAGCGTACAATATTTTTTATGATCCAGTGGCTGAGTACATAGGAGAGCTCCGCGGTTGGAGTAGGGGTTCTAGTTTCACTCTAAGGGTCCTCATTCGTCGCCATCGCCTCAGGAAAATGACCCTCGTTGCCCTGGAATCAGTCCATCATGATGAGAAGACCTTCCTGAGGGGTCAACTGCTAGACTGGTTGCATTGGCATTTTTGCATTACTTAGAGCCGTAGCCTCTTGAGTAGAGTAGTTTGTATATAAATAAGCCTCAAGTTTTTGGCATTTCATATTTTAGCAGTAAATTCTAATTTGCAGCAATTTCCAGTATCTTTTCAGAATGCACAGCTTCGCCTTTTTGCTTTTTGATTTCAAGATGTTTCTAGTCTACATTAGGATAGAGAATTTGGCTGGGATTTGGGTCGCCACAGGATACATCGCACAACCAAAACCCATAGGTTTTGCCATGAAACATTTTCAGGAAAACCCTCCCAAGTAGTCTATGGGGAAGATTTTTCTTACATGAGCCGCCCAATGGATCAGGCACCGAGGTTCTTTGCTACTTCGCAGGGAGGATAGCATCCCCAGTTGGAGCTAGTTGTTAACACCTGATTTTTTTCAGCATAAAAATGGAGATGAGGGTGTTAGATATGCTAGGAAAAGGGAAAATGAGGGGGAGGTTAACATCAAAATGGGACCAAAATATCCCAAAGGGAGCCTAAACCTATAGTCTGAAGGAAATAATACAAAGGCTAACCACCACGCCAGTTTCCGCCGTCGGATGAGTGTGGGACGAAGATTGGCGGCTAGCACTCATCGTTGCATGGAAAAGTTGTGCGGGGAAATAAAGGCACAAGTTGTGCGATGGGAAATGCCTCCGGACAGATGGCAGATGGAGGAGGCATCGCATGGAAGATAGGAAGTAAGTGGTACCACAAAAGGGGCATGCGATACCACTGAGAAAGGAAGACAGGTGGCTGACCACGTGGACGACAAAGAGGGGCCAAGGTGGGTCACGCAGGTAAAGATAGGGGTTCCATAGTGGTAAGTGCAATGTTGCAAAGTAAATGGTGTAAAGGTTCTTGAGAGGATCGACGGTCCCTGATGATCGTCGCATCAGAAAGTTGCTTGCCGGATATACGGGAAGGTGGTTGTGATGAGCAGACCCGTTTGCCAGGTGTCACCACCAGAGCTAGTCTGTTAGGAACCCATGTCTTTACTTTGTTAGTATGTTGTTGTTGGACACATATGCTTTGTAAGTCGTCCCGTAGTATTTGTTGATCAATAGTTTGTGTTATTTTTGTTGGCGCATATGCTTTGTAAGTCGCCCATAGTATTGTTGATCCATAGTTTGTAGTGGCCCATGGTTTTGACCCATAGTATTGGTGCCTAGACTTAGTATATAAGTGTGTGTTGAGACCTATGAAGGCATCGTGAAGTTATTTGTATTGAGCTTGCTCATAGGAGGTTTCCCCCTCGAAGTGGCATGTGATCAATATAAAAGTGATTCTGAGTTCTGTCATTTCTGCTATTTCGCATATTCGTATTAATTAATTGTTGCAGGTGCATCACATCTGGTATCAGAGCACTTTCTTGGGCTCGTTGGGTGAAATTTCTGCCAAATTTTTTTCGCATTTGTTGCAGGTTTGGATTTGGGAATAATACCTATCCGCTTAACTGTGGGAAGTACTTGGGCATAAGCCCTAAAAATCATTGTGAGGAGTACCACAAGAACCCCGAAGTAGCTGGCCCATTGAGAGGACCTGCCAGCGAAAAGGGCAATGACCCCTACCTGATTGACTAGTTCCCACCTATGAGGTAAACCAAGAGCTATCGTTTGTGGCAAAGCGGTTATCATTTTTACCTGAGCCGTGGAGTGAGGGGTACTACCCCAATACGCAAGTTGTCAGACAGCATTGGTGTCCGAGTGAAATCCCTGAATTGTTAGGAAGCCGCACATACATGGGGTCCATATCTACTTTTAGCTGAACTATTATCGATCACTACTACGCCATTTCAGATCCATTTTGCAAGCCGTTCCAGATCCAGCCATTTTCAATCCATTCGGCGTTGTTCCAAATCCCTTCCGAGCCGTAGCCGCTCCAGTCTGGAAAAAAAAAAAAAAAAGTTAAAAAAGTTTTTTGTCCATATCTCCCTTGTTTTCACTCTGTTTCACTTGAAATTTTTGGGGAACCCCTGTCATCCCATTCTGCATATTTTATTCCTGAGGACCCTATCCCCAATTCCCCTTCCCAAAGCTCGAAAGCCCACATTTGTCTATTTTTAGGGTTTGCCATAACTTCCTCAGATTTCACCCAATCACCTTCAAATTTTACCACAAAGTTCCTTTCTGAATTCTGCTTCTTTGTCCCCCTCTGCCAAATTTTCCCATTCTTTCACCCCACATCTGAAATCCTCATTTTTGCTTTCCTGTCTAGTCGACAGTGTCCAACACCTAGTCAAACCCGAATTACCCTTCAGATTTTTTCCCAAGTCCAGATTTTCACTTACTGAAGCAGTTTCTGTTTTTGTTTTCCTACCCAGTAAAAAAAAAAAAAAAACTCCTGGTTATGGTTGTCACCCGTGCAGGAGAAAAAACCATGGAAAAAGCACTTGCAACCATCCAAGCCAAACTCTAGGATCTGGATGAAAAATTTCTTGGCCTCCATCTTGAACATTTAGCTATGAACAACAAACGGCAGTCCGAGTCTTCATCAGACAATGGGTTCTCTTCTTCCAGCAATTTTCGTGGTCCAAAGCTTGATTTTCCTCGCTTCAATGGTACTAATCCAACTGGATGGATCTATCGTGCAGAACAGTATTTCAGTCTGCATAATACTTTTGATGTCAACAAAGTTCCGCTGGCATCCTTTCACTTGGAACAGGAAGCTCTTCAATGGTACCGTTGGTACATCAAGGCTCATCCAGAGCCCAAATGGTCAGACTTTTGCCAGCTCCTTTTGCAATGATTTGGTCCTAGTGCTTTTGATGACTTCACCAGAGCCCTCACTAAACTTTTCCAAATTGACACTGTGAGAGAGTATCAAACCAAATTTGAGAACCTAGCCAACCACACCGAAGGATTGTCTGATGACTTTTACCGGAGTTGTTTTATCAGTGGTCTAAAGGATGCCATCCGCTCTGAGGTCAAAATGTTCTGTCCCACCACAATGATGGAAGCCCTAGGGTTGGCTAAGTTGGCAGAAGACAAGATTGCATCCCAACAACGCTCCAAGCCCACTTTTGCTCCCTTTCGAAATATGGGTTCTCAGGGACCACCTATATCGCAGGCTCCTCGACTGACTCCTATCAAGCGTTTGTCTGAAACAGAGATGCAAGCACGCAGAGAAAAGGGGATTTGCTATAATTGTGATGAGAAATTCACTCGGGGACATAGATGTGTTCAGCAAAATCTCTATCTCTTGGATGTGGAGTCTCTACCTGCCTCTGAAATTGGTGACGAAGATCCAGAAACACTGGATGCTCCGGTCGACATTCAGGAACCGCCTATTGACCCTCCATCTTAGGATGACCAGCCAGAGATATCTCTCCATGCTTTAGCTGGAATCACCACCCCCCAAACAATGCGGGCCAGGGGTTACTTCAAGAAGCTTCCTCTTACAATACTCATTGATTCTGGTAGCACCCATAATTTCATTGACCCTTGGATCGCCAAACAAGCTGATTGTTTTATCCATCCTTGCTCCAACTTTGAAGTCATGGTTGCCAATGGGGGCACCTTACCTTGCAAAGGGAAGTGTTGAAATGTGCGTATCTCTATGGGAGATTATACCTTACGCTCTGACATGTTTGCCTTGCCCTTAGGCGGATGTGATGCGGTTTTGGGCGCTCAATGGCTATGCACACTTGGCCCTATCTTATGGGATTTTGCTGAACTTTGGATGCAGTTTTCCCTCAATGGACAAAAACACACATTGACAGGATTAAAACCAGGTTCTCTCAGCATCACCAGTTCACATCGCATGGAAAAAATCCTCAAGAAGAATTCACATGGTGTCATCGCTCAGATCCATTCCATTCAGATGCAACCATCAGCGGTCTCCACTACTCCTTTGGATCTACAACAAATTCTGGATCGATATACAGGTGTCTTTGCTGAACCAGTGGGATTTCCACATTCCAGGCTAGAAGACCATCGTATTCAACTCCTTCTTGGCAGCGTTCCTCCCAACATCAGGCCCTATCGCTACCCATTTCACCAAAAAACGGAGATTGAAATGCTCGTTCGGGACTTATTGAAGCAAGGTATTATTCGCCCAAGCACTAGTTCCTTTTCTTCTCCAGTTATTCTTGTCCGCAAAAAAGATGGGTCATGGCGCCTCTGCATTGACTTCCGAGCACTTAATCGCCTCACCATCAAGGATAAGTTTCCAATTCTTGTTGTTGATGAGCTTCTTGATGAGCTTCATGGGGCTCACTTTTTCTCCAAGTTGGATCTTCGTTCTGGGTATCATCAAATTCGGGTTCATGAGGATGATATCCCTAAAACAACTTTCCGCACACATGATGGCCATTATGAGTTTTTGGTCATGCCCTTTGGACTCACTAATGCTCCTTCCACATTCTAGGCCTTAATGAATAAAATATTTCGACCCTACTTGTGGAAATTCTTTCTGGTATTCTTTGATGATATCCTCATCTACAGTAAAACATGGGATGAACATCTCCAGCATCTGGATCTTGTCATGCAACTTTTCTCTGACCATCATCTCCATGCCAAGCAGTCTAAATGTGTTTTTGGACAGAAGGAAGTTGAGTATCTCGGGCACATTATCTCAGCACAAGGGGTTCGCGTGGATCCTGCCAAAATCGATGCCATGAACAATTGGCTGCATCCTCAGACACTCAAGAGCCTTCGTGGTTTTTTGGGGTTGACTGGCTACTACCACAAGTTTGTCAAGGATTATGGGAAGATTGCAGCTCCATTAACTGCTCTATTGAAAAAGGATGCTTTTACATGGACACCTGCTGCTCAGTGTGCATTTGACAAACTAAAACAAGCTATGTATACTACACCTATGCTAGCTATGCATGATTTTTCCAAGCCCTTCACTATTGAGAGTGATGCTTGCGGCAATGGACTTGGTGTTGTTCTCCTTCAAGATGAACACCCCATTGAATTCACCAGCAAGTCCCTTTCAGGTAAGAATTTAGCTGCCTCTACCTATGAGAAGGAAATGATGGCTATTTTGCATGCAGTACAGAAGTGGCACCCATACCTATTAGGGAATCATTTCTGCATCAAGACTGATCACCAGAGTCTGAAATATTTCTTGGACCAGCGTGTCTCCTCCCCGGAACAACAGAAATGGGTTAGCAAACTCATGGGTTATGACTATGAGATCACTTACAAGAAGGGTAAAGACAATATTGTGGAAGATGCTCTTTCTCACACATTTGATGCCCAAGGTTCTCTTTCAGCTATTTCTATGCCTGTTCCAAATTGGTTGCAATCTGTTCAACAGGGTTATGTCAATGACTCTTCCTTATCTCAAATTATCCAACGCTTGACCAACAACCCTTCTACTGTACCACATTACTCTTGCGATGGTGCTTCTTTGCGATACAAGGGTCGTCTGGTGCTTCCCCAGAGCACAGATCTTCAACAGGCTGTCTTCTATGAACTCCATGCTTCTTCATCGGCAAGGCACTCTGGGTTCCTCAAAACGTATGAACGAGCACGGCGTAACTTATTTTAGCAGGGCATGAAAAGGACAATTCAACAGATGGTGGCCGAATGTGATACCTACCAGCGCAATAAGGGTGAAACAACATTCCTTCCAGGATTGCTTGAACCCTTGCCCATACCTACACGGATTTGGACAGACATTTCTATGGATTTCATTGAAGGGCTCCCTAAATCTGGCGGGAAGACAGTGATTCTCGTTGTGGTTGATTGCCTCTCCAAATATAGTCATTTTTGTGCTCTCAGCCATCCCTATACAGCCTCCTCCATCGCTCAAATTTTCCTGGACCAGATCTTTCGTCTTCATGGCATCCCTTCTTCCATTGTCTTGGATCGTGATGTGACTTTCACTAGTCATTTTTGGACAGAACTATTTCGCCACACTGGCACCAAACTGAAGATGAGTTCAGGGTATCACCCACAAATAGATGGTCAGACTGAAATTATCAATAAATGCTTGGAAACTTATCTTCATTGCTTCACCTCGGAACAACAACATCAGTGGGAAAAGTGGCTCCCCCTCGCTGAATGGTGGTACAATACCTCTTACCACACTCCCTCAAAAATGACCCCATATGAAGCAGTCTATGGTCAGGAACCTCCAGCTCTTCTTCCATACACCCCCACCAGTTCACCAGTTCAGGAAGTTGACACGGTCCTTCGAAACCACGATCAGATTCTTCGCATTTTGCGGGACAATCTTCACATGGCAAGAAATCGCATGAAGCAACAAGCTGATCAGCATCGTTCTGAGCGCACTTTTCAAGTCGACGATATGGTTTTTCTTTGTCTCCAGCCGTACAAACAATCCTCCTTGAAACTCAAAGGGCGTCATAAGCTCACTCCAAAGTTCTATGGGCCATATCGGATTCTTCAGAAGATTGGGTCTGTTGCTTATAAATTGGAACTTCCTCCTTCTTCCTGCATTCATCCAGTCTTTCATGTCTCTTGTCTGAAGAAAGTTCTTGGCACCCACATCAGTGGACAAACGATTTTACCCGAACTGGATAATGAAGGATCCATCCTTTTGGAGCCAGAGGCCATCCTCAATCGGCGCACGCATCAGCTTCGCTCTCTCTCTATCACAGAGGTCTTAATTCAGTGGCATGACATGCAACCAGAGGATGCTACATGGGAACCACTCCTTCAGATTCAACAAAAATTTCCACATCTACAGCTTTGAGGACAAAGCTTTTTTTAAGGGGGAGGGGATGTTAGGAACCCATGTCTTTACTTTGTTAGTATCTTGTTGTTGGACGCATATGCTTTGTAAGTCGTCCCGTAGTATTTGTTGATCAATATTTTGTGTTATTGTTGTTGGCGCATATGCTTTGTAAGTCGCCCGTAGTATTGTTGATCCATAGTTTGTAGTGGCCCATGGTTTTGACCCATAGTATTGGCGCCTAGACTTAGTATATAAGTGTGTGTTGAGACCTATGAAGGCATCGTGAAGTTATTTGTATTGAGCTTGCTCATAGGAGGTTGCCCTCTCGAAGTGGCCTGTGATCAATATAAAAGTGATTCTGAGTTCTGTCATTTCTGCTATTTCGCATATTCGTATTAATTAATTGTTGCAGGTGCATCACATAGTCACGAGGGGATAAGTGGTAAAGAAAAACCATTTCAGAGGAATGCGATCCAACTCCGTCAGGGTATGCCATTTAGAGATCGGGACACATGGAATGATTCGATGGATGACAGATAAGGGTTTTCATATTCGTGGTTAAAGGGGAGACTAGATCTGATGGAGGAGATCGAGCACATGGGAGATCTGACGGCTGGGATTGATAGGCAACTAACAATAAGCCCAGAGGATAAGTGAATAAGGTTTATATATATAGCCGTTGATGGGTAAAGTTGAAATTTTTATTTTCCTAGGCCCTGTCTGGGCCAAGGGATCCTGGTCGCAAGCAGGTCGAAGAATGCAACAGATTTGGTCGTCAGGAAGGTCGACGAGAAGCTAGTCTCTGGCAAGATTCGGGATTAAAAGTTGTTCTGCGAGATAGGGTTTTCATCCTGGTGCAGAAACTCAGCTTCTCGTCGTTGAAATTAATAGAAGTCTGAAGGTTCCACAGGAATATCCGAGTGCAAAAGGTTCCAAAGGTCCTGTATGTTGCTTGGCCCAATCCAGTCCGGTCTGTTCTGTATTTGTCCCCCAAAG
This sequence comes from Larix kaempferi, assembly GCA_027924585.1. NCBI lineage: Eukaryota > Viridiplantae > Streptophyta > Pinopsida > Pinales > Pinaceae > Larix > Larix kaempferi. The sequence goes on along the minus strand of BSBM01000493.1, from coordinate 12,429,447 downwards.
TCCCATACATATGAGCCCGGAAGCCTCCCCAAAGATGTCATTCATTTCCTTACTTCATCCAAGTCCTCCTAAGAGTCGGTGGACCTTCCTAACCGCTTGTTTTGGACCTTGCCTCAACATTGAGGATGGCTCCCCTTCCTTGTTGATCATTCGAAGTAAATGTTGGTCCACCCAAAGCTGAATGTGGGTCAATACCAAGCCTCAATTTGGGAAAGTTTCTAACCAAAGGTATCCTCCTACAAATGACAGTTTCCTCCTGTACTAGTGACTTCAGGCCTTGGCCCTAGAAGGGGGAAGAGGGGCGAGACAAGTACACGGAGGAGACATCACTCCCAGCCATACGGGTGCGAAGGTAAAGTTCTCAAGGAATTATAAACATACTAATGGGGGGCTTGAAAGTTGGTGGAGGCAGCCAGCTAGGGTAGAAGCTCCGGAGATCAATTTGGTTTTTCTGTTAACGGCCAGCTAGGGCGGTTACAATGCTCCCTTTTTTCTTCTTGTATGAGTCAATCACCCTTCAATAAAAGGGTTGGTAAATGTGAAGGGGCCGGAGTAGCGGATGACGAAGGTGCAGACAGAAGGGAAGTCACTTGTGCGGACTATTAGGTGGCCTAAGAAGTTACAGTGGTGATGTGACTCATGTCATTCGACATCTGTAGCAGGAGTGAGGAGGATTTTTCTGACGTAGACAGGGCTAGGCGAACTGACAGCTTGGAAAGCATCGCCACCGAAATGATCACAGGCACGATTAGAGGCCATCTCAGTGTCATCATGGGCTCCACCTTCTATCTGGAGATCTTTGCCAAGCATGCTACAGGCCAGCTCAGACCTTGGGCATCATTTCCACTTGATTAAGAGGTCCGATCAGGTTATCATGGTGATTATGGCCACATGTAGCCATTGTCATCATCACAACAGTTATGGATATGGTTTCTTCATCCCTTGTACGAGATCGGTTTATAGAAAGGATGGTACACCTGACAGCTTGGGGAGTCTTTCAGTTGGGATTGGATCATGGATAAAGAGCAGGAATCCAGAGTGGTTTTCATGCTCGAACAAGCGTGGTTCAAGGTGGAGGAAGAACATGTTCCTTCGTCTCCTATGGCGTTTGACCATGTGGAGTCCAGCTCTGTTGGTGAGGATGAGGAGCCCGAAAAGAGACAAGTGCCCAAAAGGGTTCGACGTCCGAAAGAAGAGGAGATTCCTGAAGAGGAGCGAGACGTCCAGCAAGACACGGAGATCATCCATGATCTCATGCTCCCTACCGAGGAGGTGACACCTTCTCATCCTTTTGAAGAATCGCAGGCTGATAGCTCTCTGAAGATAGAAGACTTCTTTGATTCTCAAGGCCGATTGAAGACTTCAGAGTAAGGTGGCGCCCTGCTCATAATATTTTGTTTCCCATTTCAAACAATCTGTTTTGAATGTGACACGTATGTAATATTCCAAATTTGGGGCTGTCATGGTGGCAGTGTAATTTTTTTATTTCCTAAGGACCAATTCAAGGCCAAGAGCCTATAAAAGAATTGTAATAGAATAATTAAGGGTTGGAAAATCATTTGGAAAAATCCTGAGAGGCGAGCCCGGTTTTGAGATTTCCATATTAATACAATGTGTAGTGCCTATGGTAGACTATTTTGCAGAGATTCCTATGTCACTCTAACTTGTAGTCAGTTTTTTCCTCCTTCCCTATGTGCATGTTTTTCCTGTTGTGCCTTTACATTATGTTTTTCATTTCATGCCTGAGATCAGTGTATAATAGTTTAGAATTATTGGAAACAAGCTCTGGCTATTATCTTAGGTATTCACTCAATATTGCTACTAAATTTGATATCAAATTATTCTTTACTAGATGCTCATATCAATGGACTGTTCTTATTTTCTTCGTTTACCACCATAAAATATATTTACGATGGAAAGCGGGTGGCTACCTTGCCTCTGTTAGAGTAGTCTACACTATGGCACTGTTATCTGATTTATGTGTAACACCTTGACTCCATTGCTCGATTGTTTTTTCCTTGTGATGATCCCTCCAACATTTTTTGCACAATTCGTCCCATCAGAAATCTAACCTTCTGTACATGTTTCAGTTGAATATTTTTTAGTAATGAAGGCTGGCCTATTTGTTCACTGTTGATGCCTCTGAATATTTCCAATTCTTCATAAATTTGTAGAGAGAGCCCTCTCAGACTGTGCTGGGTCAGTAGCATAAGTCCAAAGTGGTTAGTGGTTACCTCGACTTGCCCTCTCCCACAACTAGGGGGTACAATTCGGGTGATAACACATACCATGTTGATTCAATTGAGCTAATAAATCCTATAATCCTATGTATGTATCCAAAACATAGATATCCATCATTCATAGTAACTTACCTTAGTAAAATAGCCATGTTATTGGAAGCTTTTGTATAAACTCAATAAGATAATTTATTTGTATCTTTAGTGCACTAGTTAAGGAGAATGATTCCAAAATTTAATGGAAGTGTATGGATTGATAGTTATTGTTATTACAAATATTAGTTCGAGGGTTCATGGGTGGTTATTTAAGGGGATTCCAAAATCTTAATCGACAATTTGAACTCTAACAAAAAAACACAAGTGAAAATTCACTTAGGAACTGTTTCCCCCCAGGGTGTACTCCTTATTCTTTAGTAGGAAGTAATAGGCTAGAAGGTGGTAAATGTCTAGGGAATACTATGGAGTATGGACCTTCATCTTCCCCTCTGGTTCATTAAGCCAGTCCTTGAACCAATGAGTGTATCCTTAATATACCATGGTCCAACCTATGTAGAGATTCCTCAAATATCTACACATTCTTTGAATGAAACCTTAAATTGTTATCCCATGGACAAGGGATACTATGGGTGAATATGTAGCTCTTCCCTTAGGAATCTTGTAACTATTGAATTTGTTGATACAGATCTTGATGTCCATGTCTAATTGAGTTCATGTCTAGGACTCCTAGTAGTGACAACCTCTTAGAGATTGAATTAATCACCTCTTTGACTACTTTATCCAACTTGTTCCTTCTTAATATATCCCCTTCATGATTTCCTATATATTTAATTACATCTTGATATAGGATATGAAATTCTAAATAAAATTAGAGTTGATTTTTATAATAGGAAATCAATATTGATAATTATGTTCGTCCATGTTGAGCTCTTTATTTTAGTCATTCTTTCTTCAGTTAATTATTCTCCATGCATTGCATTCCATTTATCAATGTCTTCTCCAAGAGTTGTAACTTCCCTCTTATATCCATGAGCTTTATTTTATGTTGTTTCCAACTTCTCTCCTTGATGTTTGAGTTTTTCCTTCTAATAGTTTTTAGACACATATTCCATTGTTACTACTTTCATGGTGATGCTTGTTTCCTTTGTCCCCCATTCTAATAGCTCTCTATTTAGTTCATCAATTGTTTTCTCTAACATCAATATTGATTCTACAGAGCATTAGGTTTGGCTACTTGAGGCTTCCAATGTTGTTTCTTTGTATGCCTCTATGACCTAATGTTTCGGAGATTTGACATGAGTGTGTTTTCCTCTTCCAATTTAAGGCTAGACCCCCACATAAATATATTTGTCTTACTGTTCTTCAATCATATCCTCCAATATATGTTTATCTATTGACAAGGTAGATTTCGCTCCTCTAAAAAAATCTACTCCAACAATCTACTAGCTTATGTTCCTCATCCTAAAGAATGTGTTGAGTAATTGGAATGGAATGATCTATTTGAGAACCTTGTATATATTTTATATTGTCATATTTTTCTCTGAGAAAGTTGAGAACATCCATTGTATCCGTCTTTCTCATTCCCATTGATATTAGGCTAGTTTGCAACTTCTCCTTTTCAACCTCTAATGCATTGACCTTGGATTTTGAGAAATGGTTTTTTGTGGTGAGCATGTCCAATTGTTTCTTGTAATTACTATTTTTGGATGATTACTTAAGATACTTATTGTAAACAATACTAGATGACCCCTGAGACATAGAAATATCATCTTTAGGTGGGACATCAATAGTCTCTAAATTTATTTGTTATGTCTTCAAGTACTAGGGTTTCATTTCTTTATACCTTTTATGTAGCATTGGAACCAAAGTAGTTATTATGAATTTCTTAGTTATTGAATCATACTCTTGCAATAATATGGGATGTTCCTAACCTTCCATGACGTATGTGATTGTTATGCCCCACTGCATTTCAACTCTCTTTCTCTGTTCTTCACTCAATATTTCCAATGGATCACAAGTGTCCTTTGGTTGGATAAAATTGACCCATGATATTTGATGCCCTTCTTTCTAAGAAGACATGATGATGGGTTCAATAGCCCCTTCAAAAGTTGCAAAAGTAAAAGTGTCAAACAAATTAAAGGAAGGGAAGGAGGGGTAATAGAGGTATGAGATGTAGATTTTTTGTGTTGATGAGCACTCCTTATCTCAAGGACTTATTATTTTGTATCCCTTGATAGGATGCGGTTATTGCATGATTTATTCTCTATATTTATTCTTCAAGGAGTCCATTATCAATCTCTTATGTGTGGGATATTCCTATAGGTGGAAATACTCTTATTTTCATTTAGTAGGGTACCCTTTGTTGGTGATTATATCTTGTAGTTAGGGTACCCTTTAAGAATGTATATTTGTTTGTAAGAACCATGTGTGTTTCTCTCATTCTCATTGTTATTGTTTGCCTGTATTTTTGGTTAAATTATAGTGTGAATATCACTCCACAAGAAAATTTGTAATTTTGGTAGAACTGGCACTTAGTCTCCATGCATAGTTGTAATCACACATTGTCTATGCTTCAACTACTTGTATCTTTACTGGTTAAACACTTGTTTGTGATTAATTTTTCTTTATCCATGCATTAACTATGCTTTTTTCTTATAAATGTTTATTTCAAATTTTGAACTATGACCATAAAATAAATCTTGATAGTATACTTGTGTCATCCTCATGTAATCTAGGAAAAGTTTAGGTTCTAATCCACCCTAAATTCTAAAATATAAACACCTAATGATAAAATTAAAAACATATTGGACACAAACATATTCTTTAAAATATTAAGATGCACATATAAGATGAAAAAGTTGAATAGTCTATTTCCAAAGACAAATATAATTAAATTGCTATTAACCAAGTATATTTATTAAATACAAGTCTATTCATTAAATATAAGTTTACTTATTAGTTTAAATCCATTGGACTAATTCAATTATTTTTTTTTATAACTATTAAAGATAATTTACACTTAAGAAAAATTATAACTATTGCAAACACTCGTAATTTTAAAATCATTTAAATTTATATTTGTTTATTTCATATATATATATATATATATATATATATATATATATATATATATATTACCAAGTTGAACGTGTGAGCATCTCTTTTTGGATTATAAGTACCAAACCCTATCCCGCGATGTAAAAGTCATAAACATAGATATGGAAAGGATGGCTTTCACTTTTTATTGGGCCTAGTGATGGAATTTGAAAGGCAAAATGGTCGTCATGGGGCATTTTGAGCATCAAATACGGTTTAAAATTTTAGTTAATTGTCTTTTGTGAATGGTAAGATTTCTAAAACTTATTTTTGAAGGGCAATAAAATTTCTAAAATGTCTTTATATTACTACTATTTTTGAAGGACAAAAAAAATCCTCAAATGTTATTATATTACTAATTTCATAGTAGTATTAATATATTTATGTGATATGAATTATAATTCCTAAATTCTACTAATTTAATAGTAGTATTATATATTTATGTTATATAAATTATACTTTCTAAATTCCAACTTAGAAAGCATACATTCATTAAATAAATAGAAACATCTATTAAATTAAAATTATTTCCATGCGCAAATTGCATTGATTTGTTAATCTATACTTTCTAAATTCCAACTTCCAAAGAATACATTTGTTAAAAAATAGAAACATCTATTAAATTATAATCATTTCCATGCCTTTCCTTTTGCAAGTTGCATTGATTTTTCCTAAAAACGGGAAAACTCATTTTTTTTATTAATGCAATGGACATCTACCATCTATAAATTTAAGTGCTCAATGCTCATTGATTATATTAGCATGATGCAACAACTTTGGGAGCTGGAAGTTGGGATTTGGAGGGCCTTGGAGACAAAGGTTGAGAGTTATTTGCATTATAGAGGTAATTCTTGCACTATTTTTTTGCATGTGTATTTAGTCATTTATCCCATAATTTCAATCATCTATATAGATTTGGAATGGAAGAGTATTGGTTAATTCTCCAACTCCCATTGAAATTGAAATGAATACCTCTTATATTTCTCTTATGGTTCAATTTCAGTGAGGGATGCAAAATTTAAATGAAGGAAAGTATTAAATAAGGGGTTGAGAGACATGAAATATGTGTGCAACATTTGGAATGAAAATTGTCTATATAGTTTGTACAATAAACCATACATACAAGAAAAGGCATATAGAGCTATATTTTGTAGAGTCTTGCATTCATTATTTATAACGATTCGATTTACAGAGGCTTGCATCTATTTAAAAATATGGATTATGATTACATGTGCCATATATTTACAAAGACTCAAGCATATTTTATAACAATAATAACTAGCGTATAGATACATATTATGATAACAATTTTTGTTTGAATAATTATGTGATATTTGTTTTGTTTTTATATACATAATTGTGCGAAATTATAAAACCATTTTTTGTGTATTTATGCTCCATTATTTATTTATCTTTATGTATTATTAAGTGCATTCATATTTATTCTTTGTAAGTTATCTTTTTATATAATATTAATCTAGTACATAAATGGTAAATAAAATGAAAGTGAATCAAGCTAATATTTTAATTTTAATATAAAATAGTTTTCAAAAAAATATTTCTAAAAAAATTAACAAAATTAAATTATTGAAGGGTAATTATTTTGGGAAGACTTCATTGTTGAAGGGTAAAATTTTAAACAAAACATTTCCCGATGGATAATATAAAAACCCAAAAAGTAAAAAAAAAAAAAGCGACGGGTAAAATTAAAACCAAATTCCAACACTGATTGGGCCCATAGGTCTTTGTTTTAGGTCTTTGTTTACATTCTAAGGGTTGTTTGAGATGTCCCCACACTGCTTTCATGCCAAAACACTAAGCTTACGGATTTAAGAATTCGTTGGGATGTGAGATTCTAAGAAATTTACTTAAAACTGCATTAAATTTTTAATTAATTAAATTCTTAATTAATGAAGAAGGGGGTAATTATGAAGGAATAAATTTACGTGATTTTCTTTCTACTTTATAGTTTCGTTTAATTAAGCTTTAAACCTAATGGATACAACTTTATGTTATCTATGTCTAGCTACATGTTATCACCCATCTTCTTCCCGTTATCTTTATTTTATATATATATTGTAATATCTCGAATTTTGGACTGACTATTTTCTGATCTTATATTGGGCCACGGCCCCAGCACATATGATTTATTTTGATTATTGGGAATAAGCCCTAATGCACATGATTTATTGATTATAGACTGACATATTGGGCATGGACCCTGATTGATTTCATTATTTGATTATATACTGGGCAAGGAAGCCCTAATGTTGTGATTCATGTTTCTTATCATATGATGTGGGTACAAAACCCTAATATACTGAGACGATCTTTTTATTACATATTGTGCAGTGATGTGATTGACATGATTAACTTATATGGTGTGTTGAGCATGGACTCAGGAACACACGGAGGACCTACGTACTAGGAAAAATCCCCGATGTACCTAGAGGAAATATTATGTACTGGGAGTAAGCCCTGATGTACATTGAGTGTTGGGCATAACCCTGGAGCACTCCAAGCTTGATAAATGAATACCGGATCCGAGGTCACTTAAATATTCTAGATGTGCCTCACAACCACATTCTAGCACTAGTGTTGAGCAGGAGGCTCTGGAATTGCACCAGCGTAACACCCATGTGAGAGTGTTTAGTTAAAAGCTCTGAAGAGCACTCGGGGTTACTAGCTCTTAAGTGTTGAGTCAAGGAGACTCTGAATAGCACTTCTATTTTTCATCACATTTATTCAAAATTGGTTAAATGAATCTTCTTCTATCTATCATCAAGTACTACGGGAACTACCATGTTAAACGAGGGAATCCAACATGCAAGAGAAAGAGACTAGAGATGCCTATCCAAGCTTACCAAAAGACCGTCCAAAGAATTGGACCTTGTCCCTAATGTTACAAGAAACATCATGTGAAATAACACGCATGAGTTGACTAAGAGTAGTCTTATATGAATAACACGCATAAAGGTTCCAAGGTTAAATATTATTATTATTAAAAGCTTTATTAATAATGATGGTATTATTTTATAAAATATATTTATTACATAGGGTTTATGTATAGTTCGCTGCCACATTATTAAATATTATTAATAATGTTATTAATATTAAGATTGAAATATAATTATTATTATCATCATTATTATTATGAAAAGTTTAATTTAAAATCACTTCTAGTTAAAACAAATGAAGAGTCCTAGTTCAAACAAGGACTAGATATTTGGTAATAATATCTTTTAAGAACATTAATTATTTAATTTAAAGAAACTGAATAATTATTCAAACAACCATAATTCAAGACTCCCCTACATAAAGAGGGAATATCCCAAGAATGGGGGATCATCATCTTTTTCATTATCATTTTCTTATGGTAATCACAGAGAATTTTCTGCTCCAAGAACTGAAGCAGTCCCATTAATTTTCCAGATCTGAACCAATAGTGAACCTAGGGCCTCTATCTCTTATTGCATGTTGGAACTAGCTCAGGGGGATCCAGTTAGAACCAGGAACGGTGTAAGGGTCATGGTTGGGAGTAACAAGGTAGCCCCAAAGTTATCCAGCTAAGGAATCATTCTAACAGGTCAGCTAAGCTCAGAAGATTCTAAACTAATTACTGTTTGAGTGTGCAGGCCTCTACAGAAAGGGAGCAAGTCACCAGGAAACTAGGTATGAATTACTAAACTTCCATTTCAAGTTATAATAGAAGCTAGCGATTTAGCATAGATTTAATATTTTAGCATTGTTTTGTTTTATCCTAACTTGTTTAAAATATTAGTTTAATTATAGAGCAAGGGCCTTTGGGCATGGGCTCTTGGGTTATTATAGGAGTAGGACCCTGTAACTAGAACTTGTTTAAACTCGAAAATTGGATTTAGAAACCAGCAGAATGTCTAGCAGGTCTAGCCAAGCTAGCCTGTGCTAGACATCCAAGTACATCGAAAACCTAGAACCCATTTCTATTAAGTTAGACGACTGAGTTTTCTTACCAGCAATACTATAGATTCAAATGTTGAAATCATATATTATGTTCTTTTAATCAATGTATAGCTAGGATGATGGTTCTTTTAAACACTTATGTTCTCATTTTTATCTCTACAGCCTCTCTCAGGTTTTGAGACCCCAACGTTTCAACAACCTGGATGAGTTTCTTTTTAAACTACTAACCCTTATGTAGGAAAACAAAATCATTGCAACGATAGAGTGATTTTGGAGTGAGTATTACCATCCTCTCCTTTTATATTTTCCCTTTTCTTGAAATCCACCGAATAGAAATAACAAAATCAACGAGCCAAACATCGAAACTCTTAGCAACACTACACATCAAGAATCACAATTTCACAACAACCGTAACTACTATTTTCTGCTCATTCAAACAAAAATACCATGCATTTCACATTATTAACTGACCGTATCATTTTCTACGATAGTTACCATCTTTTACTTTCAAACATTTTTGCAGACAGTAAACATGAAATCATAGGTGGAGTCAAGTGTTCCATTATTTAGACTTCCAGAATTTAAAACGTTAAGAAAAACAAACACGCAGGCTAAGGTGACCATGATATCCTCATTGAGCCATTTCAAAACAGGTTTGCTATTCTTTATTTAACCAACAGTCAACTCACTATCTACCACAACAAAAACGCAACAGGTATACAAGGGTTACGACTTCATAAATCATAACCCAGACATTGCATATTATATTATAAACTTATAAAACCCTAACGGGCTTCTCTCCCAGTTCCAGGATCAAATCCCACAGCAAAACAATAGGCACCCCCCCATGCATTTTAAATTGATAACCACAGGTCGGGATATCAAACCTCGGGAGCAACTCAAATGCCCAGGTTAATTTTAATAAACTAGATAATAGACATAAGTACCATCGGAATCAACGAATACAGAAATTCCATTTAAAACTACAAATCAACTACCTTTAGGATAGAAGCGATGACAGTACATACAGAAGATTAAACAAACATTAATTCTCATACTCCATAGGAAATCGTAGATGCTATACAAAATATGATTCATACATAGAAATACGCTGAGGCCCAACATCTCTACACATTATTATTATATGTTCAGTGATCATCTAAGAAAACGTAGACCTGCACTTTTGTCCAAACCCAAGTCTTATATTGAGGGAAACATATCCCATTGCAAAAGCATAAAACCCTTCCTAGAGCCGAATGGCCAAACTTATACACAAAACCAGAGAACCCTCCGGGGTGATGTTGCTTCCCTTTAAAAATAAATACATCTAAATACATGGTCTAGCCAAATGCAACCTTCAGACTTCAAGGTAAACTATTGAGCCAAAGGGGGGCTCTACAAAGTTCCACATAACCAAAACGAATAGCACACACGCCATAGATGCGTGAGGAAAGGGCAACGTTAGTGAAAATATGGACTTACTCCTTCCATTTCCCATGTCGTCGAAGGTCTGGGCTACTTGTAGCAAACCACGCAGAAGTTCTCACAACCCATTACTTGCCATAACAATAGCAACCACTGGTTAAACCCTGAGATATCTAAACAACCAACGAATAAACATAGAATTAAAAGGAAAGGAATAACGAATGGAGGGAAAACATTACCTAAGCCTGGCATCGTATCCCCTACTCCATCATCTGAGAAGCTACCAGGTGCGCTGACCACGAGTGTAGCTCAGGTCAGGGCACATACCCTCTCCAAACGAAACCAAGAACTGAACCAGGGCGAAATACCACGCAGAGCAACATGTACAAGTGTAAAACCGCAACATTGAAACCCTCATTTCCAGCTGGTTTCATAACACGTTGATATCATAGGGAGTATTTAACATTCCACCAACCTTGCATTTAATGAAGTTTGATTTCCATCCAAGTGTTATAGTAGGAGGTCGCATGAGTATCAACGATGTAGTGGTATGAACATATTATTTTATCCCAAGGTTTTGCACCCTAGCCTTTTCACTTTATTCATGTAACATGCTAACACATGGTTGTGGGAGTAATAAGGGAGAGATCCCTCATAGTAGCACCTGCACACATAATTATTAAAATAATCCTTTAGAAACTTGCTAAGTAAGACCAGAATCCCCAAAGACTACCCTTACCTCTCGGCAACTCTTCCAGGGGTACTCATTCCTTTTGAAACACCGGTATCCCATCAAGGACCTCAGACTTTCATCAACCAGGATCCATCTCGCCTGAAGACACCAATTAGAATTTTATAAATATGCATATGATTCTTAAACATTAAGCAGGTGGTTTTTATTATAATTACTCTAGCATTTATATGCTTGCAACAAAATTACATTATCTACCCTACACATCGCTTCCGTAGAACCACAGGAATAACAACTAGTGAGACTAAGTTCTTAGGAACCTTAAATTCTTAAGTGTCACAAACAAGTTCCGATGCATTCTCTCAGTACTAAAGTTAATTAATAAATCATCATCTTAAAATCGCTTTTATTGCAGTAACAGAAAATTTTTAAATTTTTACTATTTGTAGGGACATTATATATAATATAAATATATATATTATAATTTTTTAGATACCATACTAGTTATCCATGTCTAGCTACATGTTATCACCCATCTTCTTTAGTTATGTGTCATGAACTTCCTGAGTTATCCGTACACAGTTCTTCGAGTGATATGCCATTAACTATCAGAGTTATCTATACATCCATGCATTAGCTACGAGTTATTATATATATAAATTTTTATTTCAAATTATGACTACCATGAAATAAATGTGGATGGTACACTTGTCTCTACCTTGTGCAATCTAGGAAAAGCATAGGTTATAGTCCACCCCAAACTCTAAAATATAAATGCCTATTGACATAAAAGTTATAATATTGCAAACTTTTATGTCTTTCTGGGTCGCTCAAATTAAATGCCTATTGACATAAAAGTTATAATATTCTAAACTATTTTCGGTCTTTCCTATTTTCGGTCTTTCCGAGTCGCTCAAATTAAGATCCCACCCCAGATTATTGTCATTTCCAAACACTTGCAATGCCAATTTTTTGGACCAAGAGGATGATTGTAGAAATGCTTTTATATCAGGATCATGCTCCACTAACAACGTTGTCAATCTACACTTTATATCAGAAAAACATTATATTAATGACAAACATACAAAATCATATACTATCTAAACAAACAAATTAGTTTGCAGATTTCATGCCTTTTACGTTCTCCTTCCATTTGTTTGTACTTTTCTAATTAGGTCTCAAGTTCGGAAACACACGAAGCTCGGAATGCTGGAAAAACTCGAAGCTCTGAATGATTTCCATTCAACACAAATGTCTTATTAATACATGCAGCAAGAAGTGACCTTTGACTCTCAATTTTGAAAATACGTATCTTTTGAACTTCATAACCAGAAACAAATGTTTATAGTAATTCATAAAGGAAGTATTAATATGTTAAGGTTAAGTTTCCAACAGTTTATCAACCTACTAAGTTACTAACCACATGAACATAATTTCAATCTAGTTTTACAAAAGATGATTTTCAATAAAAACAACTCGAAGACAACAAATCATCGGGCACTCCAGCAATTTCGGATATTTTGTTGCTACCTATACGCAGTCGTAGTCTCTAGTTGTACGTAGTCGCTAAAACGGAGGATCTTGTTTATTTACCTTTGCATCTATAATGGCAATATATATCAATATATATAAGTTGGATCATAATATCGAAATTTTGAAATAGGTGCACTCATTTACGAATACCGCCGACATATAACTTTGGAGTTAAATATTTCTGAATTATCACTTAAAAAAATTAATATTTGATCTTAGAATAAGATAAATATTATATAATTATGTTGGCTGAAGTAATTTTGTTTTTCCAATGTTATGAACTAAAAACAATAATTTAAGTCATGATTAAATATACAAGTGAAATGATTGAGTATACGGTGATTTTTATTTTTTTAGTTTATAATTATATGATTTTTTTAATTTTTTAAATGCAAATGAAGTCGGCTTAAACAAAACATATATATTATATTGATTTGACCTCAAGCCTAGATATGAAATATCTTTATGTCTAATTTTTTCTTAATGTGTAAAAAAATTAAGATAAAAATTAAAATCATCATATATTTATCTTAAACCTAGATCTATTAAATATAGAGAGGGATGTGTAATTTTTATTTTATTTTTATCTTAAATTTTTTACACATTAAGAAATAAATTTGTAATGTCCCTAAAACTATAAAAAGTTAAAAAATATATGGTATGGTTATCATCGTCTATTCAGTAAATGTTTATCAAATTAACTTGAGTACTCGGAAATAAATATAAGACTTATTGACACAATGAGAATGCATGGTCTATAACTTTGTTTACGACTCACCGTTTGAACGAATTGAATGTGGTTTTTTTCTATCTTTATGGTTTTGCGGAAGTGATGAGGTACGCAAGAACTGTGTAATTACACTTATGTTTGTCATGATGCTAGTTTGTTCTTCAAAGCTTGGTATGTTTCTTATGGATGTTTGTAAAGGAGCTTGTGATGGAGAAGATGGTGGCATGACTTGGCTTACTTAGATGCTAATGGCTATTTTCTACCTTTGTTATTGTAGGTTTTTAAACTTTGATGGTAAGTAAAAGTATTATTTTTATAAAAGGGTTGGTAAAGTTCAAGGATGAATATCCCAAAATATTGCTAAAGTGATAAAGGTCAAACCAATTTAAAAGTGAAAATACATGCCCTATGGCCAGCTAAAATCAACTCCATAGAGTGACAGTCTCAACTATAGAGAAGTGGGTTTTTGGTTGTCTTAAATGCTCTTGTGCTAAGAAGTGTTATCCAGCTAGAGTACATTAGGGTTCTAAGCAACTAGGTTGGCTTCCATATGAGGCTTCATTCTTGTTATTTGGTAGTTGGGTTTTGGAGGGCTCTGGTCTACGACAATGATGGTAGGGTTATGGGTTCTTCCAACCATGAGGCTAGCGTTGGCCATGGGCATGTTTTCTCGAGCCCGGCTTACTCACTCAGCGTGAAAGCGAGCTTCTCTTCATGAGGTAAGCTCTGATACTCCTCTTTGTTTTACTGAAAGTATTTCTCCTTCCTTTTTGTTGGACAATGGTACTAAGGTTTGAATGTTTAATGATGATAGGGTTACATTGCTGGGAGCTTGAATCTTGGCATGAAGGGGGTATTTCTCCACTATGGAGGCTACAGTAAGCCCGGTCCCTTGTGGCCAACTTCTCCTCTGAAGCATATTTTTTTCCTGTAAAGAATGTTTGCTTAGTGGATGGGGATGAATGACTCATTAGAATTTTTGGTGATGTTGAGTCTGAGTGGAGAGAAAATCGTGGTCTAAGTTTTAAGGCACGCTCTGTAGTGTGAAAATTTGTAATTGACTCTGCGTCAGCCTGTATGGAGTTTTGGTGGGAGGAAGCCCTAACTTGGCTCTTGTAAACGATGGTTGTGGTTTTGGCACTTGGAAGAATTGTTTTGTTTAAATGAAAAAAAATATTCTCATCTTGATCTCTTTCATGGTTGGTAGATGCAATAAAATTGTTTTAATACTTTACTTTGTCTCTGTATGCTTTTTAATACTGAATTTAGCAGCGTTGGGTTTTTTATAAATCTCTATATGTGTTTTCGATGCTTATGGCTAAATAATATTTAAAGGAATCATTTATATTCAACCTAGGTTTATGGGTTCGTTGGAATGTAAGTTGGGCGTGAATCCCTTATCTGTGTTTGTTCTTTCAATGCAATCTCAATTATCCTTTTGTCTGCGTTTTCTCAATTTATTCCTACGTGAGGTGAAAACCAATGTTTCGTGTTAAGATTTTATGATTGCAGAGATCGTATTTGGGGATTTGAAATGGATACAGGGTTTGGGTGAAATTCTATCTCTGTTACGTTTTTGGGTGGCTACATCTACCAAGGGAAAATTCATAGAAAGGTAATGTGTTGACTGTGAGGGAAAGGGCATGAATAGAAGTCTCGTTTTATTTAATCTTTATGTGGATTTTATGGAAGAGCTTTAGCGTTAAAAACACGGTTTCATTTTCAATTCTTTTGTTTGCAGTTTTAAAGTTTAGGAAGGGTCGACCTATGCTATAGCGCGATCTCTATAATTAAAATGTAGTTTTGATGGGATGAAAGGCAAAGAAATTCGATCCTGGAACTTCGTTTTAGTATTAATATATTTAATGTTGAAAGAGTCCTAAGTGTCTCGGCCTCAGTAAGGCGACTTTAAGGAAAATGTTGTGTTGATAAATTCTTTATAGTTGATGTTCTTTAGCTTTATGGATTAACATTTTACATGCTATGTTTTTTTTTTAAATGTTCTAGTTAAGTGTAAAGGAAAACAAAGAAATAGACCCTACGAAACTTGTCAGAGTTTTAAATGAAAACTTCTAGTGCAGCATGCAAATCAAATCTAGCTAGAATGGAAAGGTTAAGATTATAAGCTTGGAACCAAATCAAGCGAATCAATCTCCTTTTAGGAGATGATTCTACTGAAAATATATTTAATTTAAATTTTTTTATGAGGTTCTATACTATTACAGTTTTAGCTAGGGTTTGAAATCTTTAAACCAGAATTTTAACTTTCGAAATAGGAAGAATAACCCAGGAGATCCAATGACATAGGCCTTTGCTCTCATTAACTATTGCTACTAGATTATTATGAAAAGAATTGACAGAATTAAATTTCTAAGTTTAGAAGCCTAATAATAAATTGAAAAGAACGTAAGAGTATCTCATACTTGGACAGTTGCAGCTTGATCCTTCTGCTGGTACAGACCTAGACACCTTCAAACACTAGTTACTGAAAATAATTATGTATTGATATGGATGACTTGTAGAAATATTTCAACCGAATGACTTTGGGACTACCACGTTCCTCCCAACCTTGACCTTGAACCATTCCTAGTTCACTAATGGATCCCCCCTAGCTGGTTCCAACATGCAATAGGACAATAGAGGACCTAGGGAAGACTGCTGATGATAATCATATCTTTGATAAATTCTCTCCTCTTACCATAAGAGAATGATAGAAAGAAAAAGATGCCCCTCCCTTTGGGAATTGCCCTTCTTTATATAGGTGAACTTTTGGAATATAGATCTTGAGTTAATAGTAATATTTTCAATATTAACTCCAGTTTTATTTTAGTTTTGAATTATAATACAAGTAAGGAATATTTAATTAATTCTCCACTCCTAGTTTATCTAGGACTTTTAACTTGTTCCTCTATGATTTGTTTTAAAGGAACCTTTATATTTTATTTACCTTGTTTATAACTAGGTGTTTTTATTAATTTAGATCACAATCTTTTCTTTATATATAATATAAATAAATATCTTGTGCATACATTTTCTGCATACTATTTATACATAATTTACATATAATATAAATAATATCTTATGGATAGTTTTATGCATACTATTTATACATAATTTACATATGATATAAGGCGGGTGCAAGGTAATGATACCCATTTATGACATGTTGCAATGGCATGCTGGAAAAACAAAAATCTTATCATTAAAATGAATTATTAGGGGTACCTACACAAATTTTTAGAATTAGGTATAAAAAGATGAAACATAGAAAAACGGATTACCTTCCGGAATATATA